>JAITYX010000101.1:0-1200000 GCA_021018815.1 Talinum fruticosum
AATGAGTTTTGTTGTGATTATTGAATGTTTATGTGATAAAATGAAGCTAGAAAATGGTTAGGATTGAAATTAGGTTATGAGAAAATCGAATGGAACAGTTGACCCTAAATCGAAACCTAAAGGAGCTTAGTAGTTGGTTAAGGCTGAGTTGGGATGCTGAAAGTTTAGAAGAAGTTAGGTTGTGTAGATATAAAGAATATTGTGAAGATCTACAAATTGCCCTTAAGGAGGAAGAAGAGGTGAATTGGATATAATTGGCAAATTGATGCTTAAGTTAAACCGTAGAGATTTCCTATGAACTAAAAATGAAGGTAAGCGAAGCTAGCGGAAATTAAGTGATGAAAGGTGATTAAGAACTATATAACTAAGGACTGGCAAACAAGAGTTCATTAATAAGGTAGAGATATTAAATGGAAATTGCGAGGTTGGGAAACGGCAAGGTGGGGATGGTCGAGGTTAAACTACGTTGAAGGCGTGTCTAAGATCTTTGAGAATGAATTGAACTAAAAGGATGAATAGAGCTAAAGGAAACTTGGTAAAGTAAGTTTAAGAGTATATAGTTAAATGTGGGCAAAACAGATTGGTTTCTAAAGTAGAGACATAAATTGACTAATTGAGGTAAAGACAGTACATTGTGAAGAAGTTGAAATGTTGAATTAGGAGGTATCTACTTGTGGTGATTGTGGCTCGAGAAAATGAAATTAATCTTACTAAATTGATGGATTGGGAAAGGCATAGTTGGAAAAGAGCTGAGAATGACTGCTTGCATTGAATGATGGCTATTCGTGTTAAGTGATTTCTTTACATGATGCTCAAAAGTAGTTTTAAAAGGCATTTTGTATTTTACGTAAAATGATCCTTGAATGCAACTTCTTATGAATTACCTTTTAGGCGTGATTCTGTTTTAAAGAAGCAAATCTGATTGAGAAATTGAATTTGGAGGGATGGCACGTAGTGCTATGCCTTCCAATGTGTCAAACTGATTTGAAAAAGTGAATTTATAAGGGTCACACATGGTGTCATGCCTTCTTTGATGTTAAATCAACTTGAGAAAGTCTGTGAAGTGAATGTGATGAATGAATATGTACAAATTGTTTTGAATCGACTGGCTACGGATCGCTTAGCATACCGAAGGGTTCGAACTCGGGGATGCCCAGCTAGAAACTTCGAGGGAAGGGTTCTAACAGGGGTCCTGCAGTGGCGGGATGCCCGATCTGAGACTTCCTCAAGATAGGTCCCGGAGCCTTTTGTTCAAGGTCGTGCCCTAGAAATTAAGAAGTGCTAGTTCGAATCCTATGAAGGCCTACATAGTTGAATCAGTCCCAAAAGAATTGTTCATGAATGTCAAATCGTGCTTTTAAATGATTAAAGAGTTATGATATTTGCGTTGCCGAGAGATTTCATTGAAAGTATATAGATTTGTACTATGTTATTACGTTTTCATCGATTTCATTACTATGAGTAATATGCACAAAGAATTTCCATTTTAAGGGTGTAAGACTCCAGTGAGCCCATGGTTTATTGCTCACCCCCACAAATTTCCCCCTTTTCCCATCGCAGTTGGAGGTACTCCTTGATACGATTGGCTGCGATGCTTGCCTTGATGGTGATCGTGAGTGGAAGTGGGTTCATGCATTTTCCCTATTTAACATGTTGTATATATTTGGTTACTTATGTAAAGAGATAGTAATGCATAGTAAGTTTAATGTAGGTACAAAGACCCGAACTAGTAGCTCTTATAAGCCGGAGATTTCTTTTCTCTGGCAATTTTGATCTCAAGTGCTTATTAATTGAGTTTTTAGCTTAGTTTGTGACTTGGGTTGTAAACTGATTCGAAATGTGAGTTTTATGGTTGCGAATACACTCCGGCATGTGGCCGTTGAAGCTGTGTACTCCGAGCGTGTGGCTCGTTGAGTTTTATTATGAATTTCATATAGGTTTTAAGGTTTTAAGCCTATGGGTTGGGCCGTATTTCAAACAGAACTCCGCCAAAATTTTTAGAAAACTCCTAACCCTTGTGGAGAATTTAATTCCTTACCCTTAAGTTAGATTAAGACAGCTAAGTCAACACCAGAGTGAGCCTTGGGAGTTCCTTTGAGGATCTCTAGTAGTGTAATACTCCTAGGGTGGGTTTTGGGGTGTTACAATTTAGGGTAGCAGAGCGTTAGGGTCACCCAATTTAGCTCCAATTAGGTTTCGTGTCCTAAAGCATAAGATATGTGTACTATATGTGATTATATGTGCATTGGTTGCTGCCTTACTTATGTTTTAGTCATTATTCGTATTCAAGCGTTTAAGATAGGCATCCGTCTATTAGGATTTCATAGTAATAACACACTTAATTGAGGCATCGTTTTGTTTTGATCACTTTAGATGCCTCCACAAAGAGAGCAAGTTCCACCTCCACCCCTTCACCTCCAGGGCCTACAATAATGGAAATGGTCCGCCAATTTCGAAATTGAAACCCCTAAATTTACCGAAGGCACAGACCCTTTAGTGTACGAGGAATGGTTATTAATTATGGACGAGTCTCTTTGAGGTAATGGAGTGACTAGAGCGATTCAAGGTACAATTTTCCACCCATCGGTTTGAACGCGAAGCTCGATTTTGGTGCAAATAGTTAAGCCCCGTAAGGGACAATTTGCACGAACCTGGCCAAAACTTAAGGAAGTACTGGGGCGAAATATTATCCTAAAGCTTTCAAATAGGCCAAGGAGTAAGAATTTCTCCAACTCAAGCAGGGAGTGAACGTGAGTGCGAGTGGAATTTGCTGCCAAGTTCAACAAGTTGAGTCGATTTGCACCGTCCCAGGTGGCTTCCGAGGAGATGCGGATGGATAGGTTTGAACATGGGTTAAGGCCCAAGCTAAAGAATAAAGTGGTTAGCCATGTCTTCACAAATTTCCAAGAAATGTACCGGAGGGCTTTTAAAATCGAAAGGGTACTAAATGAAAGTGCAGCGCTAAAGACAGACCCAACTCCAAATCAAAAGGAGGTCTGAGTATAGTGATATCGGCTCTCAATCCGGCCAAGCTGCAAAAAGATTCGATACGAGACGTAATTCCTCCCAAGGTTAACAACCCTTTAAGTGGGATGATCGCCAGCTCGTAAGAAGTGTGGTCGCCGTCACTCGGGAGCATGTACAGGAGAAAAGGGGCCATGCTTTTGGTATGGAAGATATGGACACCTCATAACGCATTGTCCCCAACAAACCGGAACTAATTAGGGTATTGGACGAAGTAACAATATAAACCTCAATCCTCCTCACAATAAGGTCAACCTTCGACTAAAAACAGGAAGGAGGGGAAGAAACCCCATATAGGTGGGAGAGTCTATAGCCTTATCGAAGAAGAAGGAATGGAGGACCTCAACAACGATACGGGTATCCCTAACAACGTTGGTATCACCGACGATGAAATAGAGAACCCCAACGACGTAGTGAGAGGTACGGTACTCCTCAACAACCTATATGTCTATGTTTTATTTGATTTAGGAGCAACCCATTCATTTGTGAATTCCGAATTTGCTAAAAGGTTGTCGTGTAAACCTCGCTATGGTAAATTCTAGACTTCGCATATCAACCCCAGTAGGGTCGATAGCTCAAACGGATGTGATATATAGGGATTGCCCATTAAATATAGATGGCATAATCTTTTCCGTAGATCTGATGGAATTAGACATACGAGATTTTGATATTATCCTTGGGATGGATTAGTTGTCAAAGCATAAGGTAGTCATAGATTGCAATAAGACACTAGTATCCATGATGACTCCTGAAGGAGAAAGGTTGGAGTTTAGAGGGAATAGCCTTGAGAAGACGACTCTTCTCCTTTCCGTAGTACGAGAGTGCAAAATGCTAAAAGGGGATGTCAAAGGAACTTTTGTGCTATGGAACTAGCCGAATCGGGAGAGATCCATGTTGAAAGTATACCCATCGTGAGAGAATTTGGAGAAATATTCAAAGATGGGCTAGGGCTACCTCCGGATCGGGAAGTTGAGTTCACCATAGACTTAGTGCTAGGCACTATACCCATATCTAAGACACCATATAGAATGGTACCAGTGAAGTTGGCTAAGTTA
This sequence comes from Talinum fruticosum, assembly GCA_021018815.1. Lineage (NCBI taxonomy): Eukaryota > Viridiplantae > Streptophyta > Magnoliopsida > Caryophyllales > Talinaceae > Talinum > Talinum fruticosum. Next base: position 4,080 of record JAITYX010000101.1, read on the forward strand.
AAGGTCCAATATGTAAGAGTTACTTGGATAAGGGGCTAATTCAGCCTAGCCTTTCACCTTGGAGAGCACCGAGTACTCTTTGTAAAAAGAAATATGGTAGCCTAAGGTTGTGTATTGATTATAGGGAATTGAACAAAGTGACCATTAAGAACAAGTCTCCGCTCCCAAGATTAGATGACATCTTTGATCAACATGGAGGCTTATTTGTCTTCTCAAAGATCAACTTAAGGTCGAGCTACCACCAGTTAAGAATCAAGAAAGAAGATACCCCTAAGAGTGCTTTCAAGACACGGAATGGTCACTATGAGTTCCTAGTTCTTTAATTTGGGCTTACCAATGCTCCCGCCGTCTTCATGGACTTGATGAACAGAGTGTTCCACCCTTTCCTTGATAAGTTCATAGTGGTCTTTGTTGATGACATCTCCATATATTCCAAAGGTAGAAAGGAACATGAAGAACACCTGAGGATAGTACTCCGGACCTTACAAAGGAATTAGTTATACGCCAAACTTAAGAAATATGAGTTTTGGTTAGAAAAAGTCCACTTTTTGGGGCACTTAGTGTCCGGAAAGGGCATATCCGTGGACCCAGCTAAAACGAAGCCATAGTGAATAGGCCAAGGCCCACGAACGTATTTGAGGTGAGAAGTTTCCTAGGTATGGCGGGCTACTACTACAAGTTTGTGGAAAACTTTTTAAGGATTTCTCTTCCTCTCACTTCGTTAACAAGCAAAGGCAACAAGTTTGAATGGACTCAAAAGTGTGAGGATAGCTTTTAAGAGCTAAAGAGACAGCTAGCGTCGGCCCTAGTTTTAGCAATTCCTAAGGGAACGAAGGATTCGTTATGTATAGTGATGCTTCGGGAAAAGGGCTTGGATGCGTATTAATGCAGAATGGTAAAGTGATTGTTTATTGATCACGACAACTAAAGACATATGAAGAAAATTACCCAACCCATGACTTAGAGTTAGTCGTAGTAATCTTCACGCTAAAAATTTGGATACATTATTTGTATGGTGTAAGGTGCGAGATTTATACACATCACAAAAGTCTCAAGTATATCTTTACGCAAAAGGAATTAAACATGAGGTAGCGGAGATGGCTAGAACTTCTAAAGGATTATGATATAGAAATCAAATACCATCTAGGTAAAGCAAATGTGGTGGTAGATGCCCTCAATAGGAAAATAGGGTCGGTAGCTTGTTTGCTCACCGAGTAAAGACCAACTCATAAGGGAATTAGAAAAATTTAAGGTTAAGATGATACTACCAAATGACCAAGGCTATTTAGTAGCCATACAAATGAAGTTCCCTTTGGTAGACAAGATCAAACAACTTTAAACTTCGGATTCGAATTGATGAAAATCAAGAAAGGTGTAAAGGAGGATTGGATTAAGGAATTTAGCATTGAGAACAAGATGCTTTAGAATAAGGGAAGCCTATTTGTGCCCAATGTCGGTTAGCTAAAAAGAGAACTAATGGAAGAAGCTCATAACTCGGCATTCACAATGCATCTTAGAAGTACGAACATGTACGATGACCTAAAAAGTCATGTCCGGTGGATAGGAATGAAAAGGGATGTAGCAGAATTTGTAACCCATTTGTCTCACATGCCAGTAGGTTAAAACCGAACACTAGAGACCAGGAGGGTTACTGCAACCTTTACCAATTCTTGAATAGACGTGGGAGGATATCAGCATGGATTTTATCACGGGGTTACCCAAGACTAAAAAACAACATGATTTCATATTGGTAGTAATCGATAGATTGACAAAGTCAGCCCATTTCCTTGCAATCAAGATAACTTTCATGTCTCAATAACTAGCCGACCTCTATATAGCTAAGATAGTCAGGCTTCATGGTGTTCCTCTCAAGCATCGTATCGGATCGGGACAGTAAGTTCATCACCAAATTTTGGCGGGGTTTGAAGAGGCGATGGGTACAATTCTCCACATAAGCATAGCTTTCCACTCGGAGTCTAATGGGCAGACGGAACGTACAATTCAAAGTCCTGGAAGACATGTTGAGAGCATGTGCCATGGATTTTATGGGTAACTAGGATAACAACCTGCCATTAGTTGAATTTGCCTATAATAACAGCTACCATGCAAGTCTAGATATGGCTCCGTATGAAGCATTGTATGGTCGTCGGTGTAGAACTCCCGTGTGTTGGAATGACATGGGAGAAAGAATACCCTCTAAGGTCAAAATAGTAGATCAATCCACGAGGCGGTCAAGATAATACGAAAAAGGTTGCGGGCGGCCCAAGATAGACAAAAAAGTTATGGGGATCTGAAGAAGAGACCTTTAGAGTTCCAAGTTAGGGATCATGTGTTTTTAAGAGTCTCTCCATTAAAAGCGAACTTGAGATTTGGGCGAAAAGGTAAACATAGCCCTAGATTTGTGGGACCCTTTCAAATCTTGCAAAGGATTGGTTCCGTGGCTTACAGATTGGCTTTATCACCCGCTCTTCAAGGCATTCATGAAGTCTTCCATGTATCTAACCTTCGCAAATATGTGCTGGATCCGGAGCACGTCGTCAAACATGAGCCCTTGAAGGTTAAGGAGAACTTTACATTTGAGGAAGAACCGATCCGGATCCTACAAAGACAAGAGCGGAAGCTTAGGACTAAAACCATTCCGTATGTCAAAGTACTCGGAAGCACCATAAGTTAACCGAAGCGACATTGGAAGCGGAACATGAGATACAGGAGAAGTACCCTGCTCTGTTTACGACAGGTATCTAAATTTCGAGGATGAAATTTTTTGAAGGGGAGAAATGTAAGACCCGAATTTCGAGTAGATTAGTTTATAGTTAAATTAATCTAAGTATTTATACGTAATTTATTTTATGTGATTATTATGTGCTTATGTGTTTATATAGCTTAATTAATAAAGGTAAATTGCTCGTTTCATTGCTATTAAACGAAATAGAAACCCGAAGCAGACTTATGTTTAATTATCCCTATTCTACCCCTAAAAAAAGGGGGGATTAGTATTGGGAAGCGAGTGCTGCAAGACTCTGATGGAAACCACCGAAAAGGAAAAAAGAGGGACCGAACGGAACTAGGAAATGGGAGAGAGAGATCGAGCAAGGGAGATAGAGCGAGAGTGAAAGGGCGAGCGAGTGTGAGGACGAGGAAAAGAGGCCGGAGACTAGCGTGCTTGAATGGCGAGCGGCGATGAGGCGGCCGATGAGTGTGACAGAAACAATAAGGCCCGAAGGAGAGCGAAACCAAGACTAGGAAAGGTGAAACGAATGTGAGGGTCGAGGAAGGCAGCCGGTGAGGTCGACAACCGTGGCGAGTGTACGCGTCGAGCGCGGAGGAGGGTGGCCGAACCGGGGCTTGCAGCGAGGAAAGAGAAAGGAAAGGGAGAAACCGACCAAGCTAATCGAAGCTCCGCAAACCGTCAATCCCCGAATCGAGGTGGGTAGTCTTATATTCTAAACTATTAGTAATTTCAAAACCCAAATGAGTTTTTTATGATTATTGAATGTCTATATGATAGAATGAAGCTAGGAAGTGATTAGGACTAAATTAGATTATGAGAAAATCGAATGGAACTGCTGAGTCCGAATCGAAACCTAAAGGAGCTTAGTAGTTGGTTAAGGCTGAGTTGGGATGCTTGAAAGTTTAGAAGAAGTTAGGTTGCGTAGATATAAAGAATATTGTGAAGGTCTCAAATAGCCCTTAAGGATGAAGACGAGGTGAATTGGGTATAAATGGAAAATTGATGCTTGAGTTAAACCGTAGAGATTTCCTTTGAACTAAACATGAAGGTAAGCAAAGCTGGCGGAAATTAAGTGATGAAAGGTGATTAAGAACTATATAACTAAGGACGGGCGAACAAGAGTTCATTAATAAGGTAGAGATATTAAATGGAAATTTGAGGTTGGGAAACGGCAAGTGGGGATGGTGAGGTTAAACTACGCTAACGGCGTGTCTAAGATCTTTGGGAATGAATCGAACTAAAAGGATGATGGAGCTAAAGGAAACTTGGTAAAGTAAGTTCAAGAGTATATGGTTAAATGTGTGTAAAAGACATTGGTTTATAAAGTACAAACATAAATTGAGGAATTGAGGTAAAGACAAGTAAATTGTGAAGAAGTTGAAAAGTTGAATTAGGAGGTATCTACTTGGGGTTATTGTGGCTATGAGATTTAATTAAAAGTATCGATATTTGCACTATGTTATTACGTTTTCATCGATTTCATTACTATGAGTAATATGTGCAAAGAATTTCCATTTTAAAGGTGTAAGACTCCGATGAGCCCGTGGTTTATTGCTCACCCCCACAAATTTCCCCTTTTCCCCTCCCGATTGCAGGTACTCCTTGATACGGTTGGCTGGAATGCTTGCCTTGATGGTGATCGTGAGTGGAAGTGGGTTCATGCATTTTTCTTGTTTAACATGTCTGTATATATTCGATTACTTATGTAAAGAGACAGTAATGTATAATAAGTTTAATGTATGTACAGAGACCTGAACTAGTAGCTCGATAAGCTAGAGATTTCCTTGCTCTGGCAATTTTGATCTCAAGCGCTTGTAAATTTAGTTTTTAGCTTAGTTCGTGAATTGGGTTGTAAAGTGGTTCGGAATGTGAGTTTTATGGTTGCGCATATACTCATGCGTGTGGCTATTGAGCTGTGTACTCCAAGGGTGTGGCTCGTTGAATTTTATTGTGACTTTCATGCGGGTTTTAAGGCTTTTTAGCCTATGGGTTGGGCCATATTTTAAACGGAACTCGCCAAAATTTTTAGAAAACTCCTAACCCTTGTGGAGAATTTCATTCATTACCCTTAAGTTGGATTAAGACAACTAAGTCAACACTAGAGTGAGCCTTAGGAGTTCTTTTGAGGAACTCTTGCGGTGTAATACTCCTATGGTGGGTTTTGGGGTGTTACAAAGCCGGTTTACACTAAGAGCCAAGTCCGGTTATCGGCAAGAGTGACGCGAGCCAATGCCGATCGATAATCGACGCCTGGTGAGGCTGAGAATGAGGAATCAATCTCGGCCTATGCCATCGGCTGTCAGAGAGTAGTTGGAAATTTCTTCCATTTTATATCGAAATGCCGAGAAGCAATTAGGAGAATTAAGGACTAAAAAGAGAGAGTCGCCGATCGGTTTTAGAAAGTAACAACTAACAAAAATAAAAGAAATACTCTTATAATCTTAGTATGGAATAAGTAAGGTTGAATGAGGTTTAAAAATTGACTCTATTGATCTAAACCATGAATCCGAGTGTTCAGGGGTGAAGGTACGAAACGAAGAGATAAGCCCTCCATTCTGCCTAGGTTAATTTATGACCTTTACTAATTTGAGTTGTGAGTTTAAAGAATGTGTTAATCAATCAAGTGCACAACATGCAAAGTGCAGAAATTAAATCATCCAAAACATGCTAAAAAGCGATAAATAAACAGGTAGGAAAGTGAAAGGAAAGCGGTAAAGGAAAGCAAAAGTAAAGCAAAAATCAAAGTTACAACGGGTGGGAAGGAATTAAATGCGATTACATATTTGATCCACAATATGGAAAGCATTAAGAGGTGTAACTAAATAAAACCGAAAGAAGGAAGTTAAGATTGATATGACCCCCTTAGGTTGTGCCACCTACGGAACTTGGTTCACGATCCGAATCCGGCGAGTGTGACAAGCAAGGCAGTGAGCTCAAAGAAAACTATTTTTGGATTTTGTGAGGTGAGGTAGTGTGTTTTAGAATCAAAATAGAGGAATTAGGAAGTGGAAAACAGTAATGAGAATGTTTGAAAATGTGGTAACACTTAGTTGAAAATTAGCCAAAAGATTATAATACAACCTCTAGCTTCAAAGGCAGCGAAAGACTTAGCATTTAATAACTCTTATATAGCCGCCAAAAATGAAGGAAGTGACCCTCTATTTATATAAGAGGATTAGTCACAAAAATTACCTAAATCTCACTTTAGCCATCCATTACGACTAAACCAGGCTGGTTACAAACGGTGTCGTATGGTCGCTTTGGATTCCATGCCTTGGCTGGTCACTAGGAACAAAATGCAACGTTTGGGTTTTCGTGTTACGTGGAAATGCTAGGAGTGAAACGTTGTGTTTAATGCTTAGGTATAATTGAAATGTGGCACCAGCCTTGGCTCCTGATTGGGAGTCCAACCCAGGCTTGGTCCGACAAGAAGTTAAATGAGTTTGTGGGCTGGCCTAAGCAAAAGGCTAATTTTTGTGGCGTTAATGGGTTTGTTTATGGTTTACTAGTTCTCGTCACGCCAATCGGACTTCGGCTATGATGTGAGCTCGCAAACGGGACTAGGGTTTCATCACCGGGCCAATAAAATAAATAACGAAATAAAAGAGACAAGAGTGAGACGCGGTGTCTAAAGTTAGCCCACACTTTGACCGAGTTTAAAAGACGAAGGGTCAAAGTAGACACTTAAGCGTAGCCCACACTTTGACCGAGTTTGAAAGACAAAGGGTCAAAGTAAACACCGAAGGATACTTATCTTATTTTTGGCGTCGCTTCGGACGCCGATCAATTCAAGACATTTGGAATTAGCCGATGTTGAACCTAAACTCCGAGACAGGGGCCTGGACTTGATCGTGATTCGTGCGTTCTCAAATTTGGTTAGGCAATCTTGAGCTTGGCTTGATCAAAGTCTTGAAGCTCAATAATTTTTGTTGAAGCTTGATCGTCTCATGATCCGAAGCTTTGCTTAAATATTCTATTGTGCTAGCATACTATCAATAAATTCGGATTCACAAAAGTTTAGTATTACTCGATTAATTCGAGTCAAAACTAGACCGAGAAGAATCCGGCAAAGTTGACACGATGAGTCCCATGAACCCACTTGCATGTATGGATTACAAGTCTAGTCGGCCACGCTTTATGGGATGCAACGCCGGTTAGGCCTAGGGCTACGGCTGCAAAGCTGCCACCGAGCCGACTTCGATCCGCCTCGGTAACCGAGCACCGGCCGAGCCTTGGGCAAGGTGTGGTCTCGGTGCATGCACTTAGCCACTCCATGCTTGGTCTTCATCTGCTTTTTTTGTCTTTTTGCATTGGAAATGTTGGCCAAGTTTGAATATAAAAGGGAGCCTTGTGTGTTCATTTTGAATACTCCACTTGCTCTTCTCTTTGCTTTTTTAACTTGCTCGAACTTGCTTTATTCTTGCTCTAACTTACTCCAACTTTGCCTTATGAAAATTAGAGTGGTTTTCTTAAAAATATTCCATAAACATGTCTTGAAAGCATTCTCACCTTGTAAGAACGACAAGAGCCAAGGGCCTAACTAAAGACAACTTCTTATAATGTGAGTGGTGCCTTCACCATGAGTGGAATCTCGATGATCTCTTGGTGAAGGCCAAGAGTCACGTTTCTTCCTTGGCGATATTCGCTATAGTAAGTGCTTTGACTTGAATTTATTATTTTATATGCTAACGTGGAATTTGTAACTTGAAACATTTTGTTTGAATTCCACTTTTATAGAGGGGTAGAGTTCGTAATAGTGGCACCATCACAAAGTTCTTTGACACCGTCAAGGAGCAAAATTACCTTTTGGAGCAAGTTATGACTAGTGTCACATTTGGCTCACTTACCTTGCTTTAAGTCATATGTGTGCCTTAAGGAATGAGATACTTCCCGAGCCATTTGTGAATGGTTTTGAGACACAACAAACACCTTCCATCTCCCATTTGGGGAGAAGGCTATTGCACCTCTTGACTTTGTCGTTGTGTGCTTGCCTTTAATACATTTTGCTAAACTCACTTCTCAAATTAGTAAAGGTCGTCTATTGACGGGTGGAACGAAAAGGCTTATCCCTACATTTCGTACCTTCACCTCCGAATCTACATTCTCGGTTCTAGACTGATGGAGTCGGCTTTTCAAACCTCTTTTAAGCTTAGTTTTCCCATACTAAGATTGGAAGGGCATTTCTTTATTTTTGTTAGTTTTTATTCCTAAAACTAACTATTTTCTCTATTTCCGTTTTTTTATTTCTCTTTAATTCGCTCCTTAGCATTTCGACTAAAAAACACAAAAAAAAATAATTATTTTCTGCCAGCTAAGCCATGGATCGAGACTAACCACCTTAGTCACAGCCAATGGCCGGCGTCGATGAGCGTTCGGTGTTGGAGGGTCCCCGGGCAAAGCTTTTGTCGGTGTCTTTTCACTAGTTTGGCCCAAATGTCACGCGTTAGAAATAAATTTGTTTTGTTTTGTTTTTAAGTTATGAAATAACATCCCGAGGCTTCTAAAAATAAGTCATGAAATAAATGATTAATAAAATCACCAATCGCTTTTGCTTAATATATTTTAAACCAAATTATAAAAATCAGAAATCCTAATAAGAAACACATCCCTATTTCTAAAATCATCATCTTTTAAAATCATTTTCAAATCAACACAAAAGAATCCCGCCATTGGTGTGGAACCTCGAGGTAAATCCGGTTCCCCCTCCTAAGGGAGGTGGACACGAGGATCGTGGTTCTTACAGTGGTGACTCCATTGGGGACATGTTACTTATTAAGAGGGTGAGACTTGAAAGTTTGAGCTGTGAGTTTTTGTAATGTGTTTTGCATTAGGCATCTTGCATTTATACAGACCATGAACATAGTTGCTTTTAATTTTGACCTTTAGGCTTCACCTTTACGAATAATTTTTTATGAGGTTCGAATTTCTAACCCACATGGATCCAACTATGCTTAATTGTCGGGGAGGTGGTACCTCTTCCCTCATAACACGTTCTCTATGGTTTACCAAGAGGCATCAAGGATTCATGTTTTTCCCTCTCGTGTGCAAGGAGGACTAAATGCTCGAGTATGAAACACCATGTATACTACCTAGATTTATCTCTCTCTTTGACCATTGATCCTTAGTTATTTAGGTGGTCCCTTTCTCTTTATTTGCATGCTTAAAATGGATGTGGTTAATTTTAGTATATGCCACTACGACCAACTTCCGTGCATACAACACTAGTTCAATCAATTCCCCTCTATGGATGGAGCACCAAAACAATCCCCTATCATCACCTTGCTCACCGAATCCTTAGTAAAGATGGAAGCCTAAATCAAGGCTCAAGATAAGAAGATAGAGTCCATATCTAACACCCTTAAAGCCATCCTAAAGACTCTTGAGGATAATAAGAAAGATGGTGAAGAAGAATCAGGAGGAGGAGGCCCTCCTCCTAATCCTTCCCCGAAACTAGTCCTTAACGCAAGCCTAAGTCTTATCCACTCATACATAAGATAGAACAAATGTTAAAGGAGTCATCCATTTTCAAGAGTCACTATTTTTATCTTATAGGATTCACTGCAATCCCTAAAGGGAAGCTACCTCCTAAGTTCACCATGCCATACATTAAGTTCTTAGGAGCAATGACTCTTAAAGACACTTACCACATCATCTTCCCGTCGACCTTCGACAATGATGTAATGAAGTGGTACAATGCAGTTGACCCACGCAAGGTCACCAATTCGAATGATATGTGTAAGGAGTTCCTACACAAATACTTCAGTAAAACTAATGTATCTATTACCCTCGGAGACTTGGAGTGGATCAAATAGTGCGAGAAAGAAAGCTTTATCAACTTTCTCACTAGATGGAGGGCAAAGGCTACCCACATAGTGGACTGACCTTCCGAGAAGGACCAAGTTAGAATCATTGTGAAGAACCTTCAGCTTGCCTATAACTAGCACCTCAAATTCTTACCACTCATGAGTTTTATAACTCTTAGAGATGCCGACATGCTAATAGAAGAAGAATTATCACCATGACTACAAAATCCGTGACTAGACATAGAGGTAACTATCAGTCCAAGGATAAGAAGACCTCTAATAAAGGAAATACTAGCAGGGGTGCAGATGTCAATGCCCTTAATAGGTATAATGACTACACTCCTATCGATAGTACATACGCTCAAGCCTTTGACCATATGTTGTCTAAAAGGACGATTGAGGTTCCACTTGTAAGAGCAGTAATTAGAAACTGTGAAATAATCAAAAAGCTGGGACATAGAAAAATTTTTTAAGTACCATCGTGCACGAGGACACGACATTGAGTAATGGTGGACATTCAAGAACAAGTTTGAAAGCATGTTCCGCAATGGTCCGATCCCTAAGGCTACTTAGAAACCTAGCAACAACAAGAATTTATTCAACGGTACCATAGCTATATTCTCTAAACTTATTCCGGTAAGCGAGATCCATCTATCTTCATTCACAACATCATTGAGTCCAAACTACTTGCTATCTTAACTTCTCTAGACCCACAAGTCCATGGATTGTGAGTAAGTGATGAAGTAGATGTATATGAAATTAAAGACGATAGCGATGAGAACTTCCGGGGCATACCACCCTTAAAAGAAGATGACTTTTGGCGAGAACCAAAGAGTCTAGAAATCCATTTCCTTACAAGATCCGGGCGACATAATACACCAATGGGTTCACAAAAGACTCAAGAAACCCCAAAAGAACAAGAAGTTTCTAAAGAAGAAGACCTAGTCCTAAAACCGCTTCAAAAACATAAAGTTGATATCTCTATCTAACAACTCATATCTCGCTTCCCAAAAGCATATGCAGGCCTTGATTGATGCACTTAGAAAAATTTGGGTCTCTCTTAAAAGTATAGGATTGGCCAATAACGAGGATGGAACCATCACGTTCGACAAGTAAGATCTACCCGAGGAAGGCATTAACAAGTTTATCACTCTAACCTTAGTAGATAACGGATCTGCTGTAAATGTCTATCCTTGGAGGACAACCAAAAGGTTAGGCATTAGAGAGTAATAACTCTGTAAGAAAACTGTTCATCTTTAAGCTTATGATAATTCCAAAAGAATAGTTTTCGGACTAGTGACTCTTTCGATTAACGTTGGGCTTGTGGTGAAAAATATTGACTTCGAAGTCCTAGATCTTCCAGACTACCTTTAACCTTCTAATAGGATGCTCTTAATTACACGACCATCAGGCAGTACCCTTTAGTCTCGCATCGGAAAATCAAAATAATTGTCAAAGGCCAGCTAGTAACCATCAATGGAGATAATCTCCGTGCCACCATCACCTTTAAAGAGTCCGTCGTTCAAATTAAACACGACGCCGATGGCGAAGAGCTTTATGGGTTCGAGACAATCACTCGTTATAGACAAGGATGCAGCATCTTTCAACTTCAATCCTTATGTCAATTCTAGTGTCCAATCAATGCTAAGGAGGAAGGGGTATTTTCCTGGCTTAGCTACGAGCGAGAGGGCATACCACCCAATCTTTACACCTCTTGAATTCCACCCATAACTATAAGTTCGGGCTAGGCTATCAACCAACTTCTAGAGAAATAACCCAAGCCAAGTGGGAGATACAAATTAGGAGGATTGCACTATTCATAGTCTGCTTAATCAAACCCTTTCCTCGTACCCTAAATAGTCAATTCTCGAAAGAAAGGGTGGACTTCCCTACTATAGTTTTCCTAAGCCTTACTACCTAAAAGAGGAGGGTATTCTAGTAGCTGGTTTAGAAGTCTTTAACGATTGCCATGTGCTAGAAAAGGAGGCACCTTACCTCCTTGAGAAGGGACAATCCACACAAGATTGGACCAATCTAGTCGAGAGCAATATTTTTGGTCTACTATTCGAACGGGAGAAAAATCTAGAGGGGAATTCGTTTTCGGTATTGTACCAAGCCATGTCTCACCCATAGTTTGATCCATCCAAATTCATCACCGATGTCGACGTCGAAGGGCTTAAGCATATTTCTTGGATTGATGCTGAGGAAGGCCAAGAATTTGCTATCATCCTAGGAGAGCGATCTATTTACGAGTCTAGCACCGGAGTTATTGTTTCGTTTCTAATTGTGTTAGCTCATCTTCTAGTTTTGCAATTTCTAATTCTTTAATTTTTGTTTTTGAGTCCGATGTACTCATTTCCTCATTCAATAAGATGAATCTTTCCGCTTACTCTTTGCCTCATCCTATTTTTAATTTTTTGCCTCTAATGATGAACAAGAAATCCCTAAAAAATTAATAAAAGCTATGGAAGATCTTGAAAATCGCTCACCAATCATAGAGGAAACAATATAACATGCACCTTAGAAAGGGAAGGGCATTTATAGGGTTGACATGAAAATCGCTCATTCAATAAGGAGCCAAAGTTTACATGGATGACATGATCATCAAGTCCAAGGATAGGGAAGGGCACTTACCTAGCCTTAGAAAATTCTTCGAAAGACTAAGAAAGTATAACATGAGCCTTAACTCACAAAAGTGTGCCTTTGGGGTAACCTCGGGTAAACTGCTATGCTATGTGGTTAGTATCCGAGGAATTGAAGTTGATCCATCAAAGATCAAGGCCATCAAAGATATTCCACCACTGAAGATAGAGAAAGAGATACGAGGGTTTTATGGGACGTTTATAGTACATTAGTCATTTCATATCAAAACTAACTATGCTTTGTGAACCAATTTTCAAGAAGCTTAAAAAGGATCTCAAACACTTTACGATGAAGAATGCCAAAAATCATTTTGGAAAGTCAAGGAGTATTTAGCTAATCCACCAATGTTAGTTCCACCCCAACAAGGAAAGTCTTTGCTCCTATAACTCGCTATAACTGAAGCTGCAATGGGAGCCATGTTAGCTTAACGGGATTGAAAGGAAGAACATGTAGTATATTTTCTAAGCAAAAAATTCTTAGATTACAAGACTTGGTATACGCCCTTAAAGAAGATATCGTTGGCTTGAGTTTGGGCTACCAAGAAGCTCGGACACTATATAACGACCCACACGGCACATGTAGTAGCACCAATGGATGCCATTAAGTACATCCTTGAGTAACCAACTATCAGTAGGAAGATAACTAGATGGACAGTCATGTCTGTTAGAATTTAAAGTCAAGTATGTCTTTTGTGCCGTGAACTGGGTCTTATCCCTTCTTTATCCCGATTATATCCGATTCAATCTTCACAATATCCTGTCCCAATTTTGTACCCTATTCCGAACGGTCGGGCGAGCATAAACCTAGGTCTTTCCTTAACCAAACCTCTCTCTATAAATAGAGAGCCTTGGCTCTCACTTTGAGAATGGCTCATCCCTTACTCGTTATGCTTTGTTGAAACCAGATTAAGAGCTACTCGAATAATCCCTTTGGTATTATGATCTCTTGGTCTCTTTTCGACCTACTTCCATCATACTCTCTACATCCGATCCCTAAACTCCATCATTCACCTATCTACACCAAAAACTCAAAAAAAGCCTCTCTTATTTGCCACCGTCGCATCAAGAGATCAAGATCCAGATTAGTAGGTGGGACAACTCGAGAGCACAGATTCGATCTTTAATGGTTTATTTTATGTATATGCTTTCTTTATTGCCTTTTGTATTATGGACAAACGATGTATTGCTTTTAATTCCTCCCCACCCAATCTAATCTTTCAATTTTCCGCCTTCTTTTCATTTAGCTTTGCCCTTTCTTTTCTTTTTTGTTTTGCTTTGTTTTTTCGCTTTCTTTATTTTTGCCTTTATCACTTCCCTTAGCTATGTTTCGTTGCTTTAATTTCACTTAACATGTTGTTGTGTGCTTGCATTTTTCGCATTATTTAGATTCACTACTCAATCTAGTAATGGTCGAGGGTTTATCCCTACATTTTGTTCCCTTGCCCCGAAACCAATTCTTGATTCAGAGACTAATGGAGTCATTTTTGCCTCTTTTAGTCTTAGTTTTCCCATACTAAGATTGAGAGAGCCCTTATTTTGTTTTTGTTAGTTTTTCTTTCCCAAAACCGATCGGCGACTCTCTTTTAATTTATTTCTTCTAGATTTGCTTCCTGGCTATTTACGGCTTAGTAATAAAAAAATATAGGTTCGGATCTACCAGCCAGGGCGGAGGTCGAGGTTGATCTCCTCGGCCGTGGCCTCGCCGGCCACCACCGGGTGCAGGCGGCCACCTGCACCAAGTGGTTAGTAAGTGAGGCTTCGATCAAGACTAATGTTTTCACACCGATCTCGCCGTAAAGCCTCACAGCAGAAACGAAACCCCAGCTTTATTTATTTTTCTATTATGAAATAATATCTTAAGACTTAAAACATAATTGTTGAAATAAAATAATTACTAAAATTGTCTAATTCCCTTTAAATTAGATTTAATAAAACACGAAAATTTTAATAAAAGGTTCATCCCCACTTTCTAAAACCAACTTCAAAAACCCTAAATCATTTCTTTAAGCTTTCTAAAGCCTATGGCAAACAATCGTGGGGAAGTTCGGTCCGATCCCGGTGGGCCCAAGGCCGTGGTTCCTACAATGGCGACCTCGCTGGGGATAAATAATTTATTAACGAGGCGAAACTTGAAAATTTGAGTAGTGTTTTTTAAGAATGTACTTGCATTAGACATCCTGCATTTAAGCAACTTTTGAACATAGTTTAAATACTATTTTAGACCCTTAGGAAAAGTTTATTCTACCCCCTATTTACCCTTTCTAGAATGAGGCTCTCACTTGAATCCTAGGGGCCCCAACTAGGCTTCATTGCCCAAGGAAACGGTACCCATTCCCTCACAGACACGCGCTATTAGGTCAAACCGTTTGGTTCACCTAGAGGCACCGAGAACTTCTAAAAATAATTGTTAAAATAAAATAATTAATAAAACCGACATTCAAACCTTATCTAATTCACTTTAAATTAGATTTAATAAAACTCGAAAATCTTAATAAAAGGTTCATCTTCACTTTCTAAAACCATCTTCAAAAACCCTAAATCGGTTCTTTAAGCTTTCTAAAACCTACGCCAAACAATTGTAGGGAAGCTCGGTTCGGTCCCGATGGGCCCAAGGCTATGGTTCAAACAATTTTAGTGTTTGCCAATTTAATTAATTTCAACTAAGTAAATTCTGCTATTCACTACTAGAAATACTTGGATTTTATGACCGTAATTTGTAACCGAATAAAAACACACAATTTGTGACCACTTTTGTGACTACTTATAAGTGGTCAAAATTTATAACCAAATTATCAATAGTGAGAAATTCTGTCACATTTTATGACTACTTTTATGACTCGAAGGTTTGCTCGGGAGAGTCCGAGTCACCCTAGATGGGGGTGAATAGGGTGATAGAAAATTCTTCGCGAAAACACACTCTTTTTGACGAAAAGAGGCAAAGACGATTTTGAGTCTAAACACGAGGTCGAAAAGATTGGACTCGAAAGTAATGAATTAGAAGAAACAAGAGCAATTAGGTCATGTCGAGTCTAGAATGAACTCGAAAGAGAACGCAGAGATTTTACGTGGAAACCCTCCCTGGGCGAGAAAACCACGACCCGTGTCAATCCAAACACGAAGTCAAATCCACTATTTTGAGTCCACAAAATACCGTGAACTGATCGAACCCGAGTTGCTCCCTTGGACAACTCTATACAAGTTTTCCTAGACTCGAAGTTACCTTATCCGATCTAGTACTTCCTAGCTGAGAAAATCCGGAGACACCGAGGAATTGTGACTCGGTGCATGGCTCCAGCTAGGGAGAAGGGGATTTACGAGTGGAGTCGGAGGTGCGCCGGCGCCGATACGATCTTGACGATGTGCTTGAGCGCAGCGAAGGGAGAACCGGAATTGTTCTCAAAGGCTCGGCTCCGAGTGGCTAACCCGGAGAGAGTGGATCGAGGGGTTCTTCCCTTGGGACCTCAAGGGCTGGAGGGGCTGCTCCGGGCCGACTCGCTGGAGGAGCGAGGTCTTCGACCCACTCGGACTCGCTGTCCGAGCCGAGTACTGACGATTTAAGCTTGGGGAGCGAGCTGACCCTCAGCGGTTGCCACGGCCTCTTCTTCCCTTTGCCCGGAAGGGCCTGCCTCGGCCGTAGGTTCCTCGGCATCCTCTCGCTGTATCTGCAGCCTTCTTCCTCTTCTTCCTCGGCTCCGAGTTGTGAACCCGGACACCGAGATTAGTTTCTCGGTATCCGTACCCCGGAGTTCCTTCTTGCCGACCACAATGGCCGCCTCGGACACCGCATTAGGGTCGAGAGGAAGAGGAACTTGAAATTGTTTGAAGACAAGGGTGAGAAGAGCACCGAAAGGAAGGGAGGTATTCTTCTTGGTTTGAAGTTGAGATGGCACAGCCAGCCATCCGCTCAATGATGGAGGGAAGAGGTCGACTTCGTATCCCTCCAGTGATATCGAAGAGGGCTTTGAGGTGCTTGGAGTTGGGGTTCTCCTTGCTAGAGTGCTGTGAGAAGAAGGTTCTCATCAGCAGAAAACACGTAAGCCCGGCTTCGACTTCAACCGAGTCACGTAAAAGTTCTTTCCGGACCCGGGAAATTCTTTAGCGTACTTTTCAAAGAAGTCGTCGCGACTTCGAGTGAAAGGAATAGGGTTACTTGTTCAAGAAAAGAGAAGAAACTTTGAACAGTCGGTGAAGGAGGGAGGTGTTGATACTGAACGAGTAATGTTCGAACCCGAGAGGTTAGAACATTTTCAGAGTGGGTGAGATGAGTATAAAACTCGAAACGAGTTCGAGATAAATGAACTCACTGAAACACAAGAAAGGGTAGACTCCGGTGGTTTGGATGTTGGACAACCAGGAGAATTTGGTTGTTGGGAAGAATTTGTCGTCCAGTGCAAGGTGCTCGGGTGACAACGGGTTTAGAAGGGGTTGAGCTTTCGGCTTGTTGGTGCGGGGCTTTTGGAAGAGGGGAAGCCCGGAAGTCGGGATGGTTTCCGCGTTTAGGCATTGTGAGAGTTGGAGAGAAAAGATGAAGCTTTTCGAGTGAGAGAGAGAAGAAGGTGTAGAAGAGAAGAAAACGAAAATGGTAGAAGAAAAGAGAATAGAGCAGATCGGGACTTACGAGAGAAAGAGAGCTTCTTCAACGCTTGCGGACGATCGGGGTCATCTGTTCACGTAGAAAACTTCCGCGAGAAGATTTTTGTTTGAGAGGGAAGGAGTTTTAGAATACCGAGATGAAGATGGATAGACGTTATTTATAGAAAATAACCGCGCCCATCCACTATCCGTTAAGTAACTCCGTTCGACTCGACTTGTCCATCGGTCACCAAAGACCGGTGTGACGGTTCTTCTTCAACGGTTGAGAAACAAGCGGTTTGAAATCTATGGTTATGATCCGATCGCAGCGCTCGAGAAAGAGAGAGAAAAAGATTTTGAAATTATAATCCGAAACTCTCCACTGTTCTAGAGATAGTTTCAGAAAATTTGATGTCCAAATTTCTCTACGTCCGAGTTTGACTCGAAAGATTTCGAGTGACTCGAAACACGAAATAACTATCAGCCCAAGTATCACTGAATCAACTCGAACTAATGGTTATTAACAACGAGAGAACATAGCACGTAAATATGTAATAATCGTAACACGTAACTAAGCATTTAACATACCAAGCTCATTTCGAATAAAGCAAAATTGATCTTCACCAAGAGGCTTAGTAAAGATATGAGCTAATTGAAGATTAGTAGGAATGAACTCAAGTGCAATATCACCCTTTTCGAGTGATCGCGTAAGAAGTGATACTCGACCTCAATATGCTTTGTTTTTTAGTGCTGGATAGGATTCTTAGTGATACTGATTGCACTTTGATTGTCACACTTGATTGGAACCGAGTTGAGAAATAGTCCAAGATCCTTCAAGTGTTGTTTTATCCAGAGGATCCGAGCGCAACAAGCTCCAGCGGCAATGTATGCAGCTTCCGCAGTTGATAGAGCTACCGAGTTTTGTTTCTTTGAGTGCCAGGATATTAAGGATTGACCCGAAATTGGCAAGCTCCGGATGTGCTCTTTCGATCAACTTTGTATCCTACGTAGTCCGCGTCCGAGTACCCGAGTCGAGTCGGCTTCGAGTTTCGGAATACCACGAGTCCTAGATTCCGAGTGCCTGCAAGATATCTCGAATATTCTCTTCACCGCAGTGAGATGTGATTCTTTCGGATTAGCTTGAAATCGTGCGCATAAGCAAACACTAAACACTATATCCGCCTCGCTTGAAGTAAGATATAACAGTGATCCAATCATACCTCAATAGAGTTTTTGATCTATCGCTTGACCTTTCTCATCCGAGTCGAGCTTTATGCTGTCTGCTCATGGGGGTAGATGCGTGCTTTGCATCTTGAAGTTTATATTTCTTCAGCAGTTCCTTGGTGTATTTTGATTGATGAACAAAGATTCCATCTTTGTCTTGTTTGATTTGCAACCCAAGGAAAAAATTGAGTTCTCCCATCATACTCATTTGGAACTCTTGACTCATCAACTCGGAAAATTCTCGACACGTAAATTCATTAGTAGCACCGAAAATAATATCATCAACATATATTTGAACAATAAGAAAATCTTTCCCTTTGGTCTTTATGAATAGAGTCTTGTCCATCCGACCTCTTTTGAAATCATTTTGAACCAAGAAGCCGCTCAGTCTTTCATACCAAGCACGAGGGGCTTGCTTAAGACCATAGAGAGCCTTTTGAAGTTTGAAAACATGATTTGGAAATTCCGAGCTTTCAAAACCAGAAGGCTGCTCGACATAAACTTCTTCTTCAATAAAACCATTGAGAAAGGCACACTTAACATCCATTCGATATAATTTAATATGCATGCAGGATGCAAATGCCAACAAGTATTCTAATGGCTTCAATTCTAGCTACTGGTGCAAAGGTTTCCCCACAATCAATTCCTTCTTCTTGATTGTAACCTCGAGCTACAAGTCTAGCCTTGTTTCGACTACCACTCCACCCTCATCCAGTTTGTTCTTGAAAACCCATTTGGTTCCTATAACTCGGGTGGTCGAAGGTCGGTTGGTCGAGTCCAAACTTGGTTTCTTTCAAATTGATTTAGTTCTTCTTGCATGGCCTCTACCCATTCAGGTTCATTAAGGGCCTCTAGTGCATTTTTGGGTTCAGTTAATGAGATGAATGCAGTGAATGCACATAAATTGTGTAAAGAAGAACGCAGTTCTTACCCCACTGTTGATATCGTAAATGATGTTTTCTTGGGGATGACTCGGGAGTAAATTTGAATGCTTTACCAGCTTCTTTGATTCACCAGGTTTGTGGGCTGAATTGCTTGATCTTCGAAGCTTGTTCCGAGTGATCCTCTTCATTGACTTGTTCATTCCGAGCGACCTCTTGAGCTGTCTCATTCCGAGCTTCCTCGTTCCGAGTGGTCTCAATCCGAGTCTTAGTAGGCTCATCCTCGTCATCATCCTTTCGAGCTTCAGTTCTCGAGTATGAAAACTCACTTGGTTTCTCCTGTTCAAGCTCATCAAACACTGCGTGGATACTCTCTTCCACTTTGTTAGTTCGCTTGTTGAAGATACGATAAGCTTTGCTATGAGAGGAGTAACCTAGAAAAATACCTTCGTCTCGACCGAGCATCAAACTTCGTCGATGATCCTTACCATTGTTGTGGACAAAGCACTTACATCCGAAAGGTCTCGAAATAGGAAATATTTGGCTTCTTCCCTTTGTAGAGCTCATAAGGTGTTTTCTTCGTAATGGGTCCGATGAGGCTTCGATTGAGAGTGTAGTTGGTCGTGTTTATCGCCTCCGCCCAAAAATAGTAAGGCAAGTTGTGTTCAATCATCATTGTCCTTGCTATCTCTTCAAGGGTTCTGTTCTTTCTCTCAACTACTCCATTCTCGCCGAGGAGTTCCGGGTGCTGAGAAGTTGTGAGAGATTCCATTCTTGTCAGAAAACTCGAGAATTCCGAGTAATCGAACTCCCTTCCATGGTCGGTTCGAATCTTTTGAATCTGAGTCCGAGACTCAACTTGAATCTTTCTACAGAGCTTGCTGAACTCCTTGAAGGCTTCATTCTTTTGCTTGAGAAAACACACCCAGGTAAATCTTAAAAATCATCGATAATAACAAGTATGTAAGATTTACCTCCGAGACTCTTCACAGAATTTCACCACATAGGTCCATATGCAGTAATTCAAGCATGTTGGATGTGGAAAATGTCTTCGGAGATTTGAATGAAGATCCGAGTTGTTTCCTCTCGGTGCATGCTTCACATACTTTGTCCTTCTCAAACGCACGCTAGGTAAACCTCTAACCGGACTATGAGATGCAAGCTTTTTGATAGTATGCATGCTAATCTGACCTAATCTACAATGCCAAGTCCAAGAGTCATCTTGAAGAGATGCTTTTAAACAGGATAAGTTCCGACTTGGGTCAGCAAGAGGGATGATGTAGGTATTTCCCGATCTCTTACCCGAGAGTTTTATCTCTTTGGTGGTCTCATCCGTGATGTAGCACTTAGATTGGGTGAATCTTACCTCTTGACCCTTGTCACATAGCTGGGAGATGCTAAGTAGATTGTACTTTAGCCCTCTGACAAGGTACACTGGGCTCACCGGATTGCTTCCTTTTCCAATCTTTCCAATGCCCACTATTTTACCTTTGCTGTCATCACCAAAAGTCACCTTTCCTCCTTTATATGACTCCAGCTCGTAAAAGAGTCCTTGGTCACCCGACATGTGTCGAGAACATCCGCCGTCCAGTACCAGTGTCCTTTGATCTTTTCCGAGTGACCTACAAAACAGAGAGAATCTAACCCTTCTCACTTCCTCTAACGAACCCAAGAACATTCCTTACTCGTGGTCCTTTTCCGAGGAAGAAGGTGCTTCGGAACCCAGATTTGAATGACTTTGGGTTTTATCTCGATTCTGAGTCTTCCTCTCGGAGAACCGAGTCCGTGTCTCTTTCCTATTAAAAACTTTCCTTTTGAAACAGGAGAAAATGGTTTCTTTTTGTAAATAGGTCCGGGTTTAGTCCTCCTTTCATTTTCGTGAATGGGACCATGCTCGACCTTTTGAACTTTACAGCTTCGGAATCCTTTTGAACAATTCCGAGTAAGAATTAGATTCTTCCTCTTTGTTGAAACCAAGACCTTCTTTACGAAACGAGACACATTGTGATCCCAAGAGCATGTCAAGGTTCTTCCGACCTTGAGTAAACTTTAAAACCAGATCTTGAGACTCAGTGAGCTTCGTTTTAGTCGCTTATTTTCTTTCTTAAGTAACTCGGACTCGGCCTCATTAGCTTGAGCACTTGTCTTGAGTTCTCTAAGTGTGAGTCTTAGTTTTTCTAACTCGTTTTTTAAAGAAGTGCTCTCGAAGTGATTGACTCAAGTTGTTCCTTGAAATGAGAAGAATCGAATTGGACTTTTCTTCCAAAGTAAAGATATATTTAGCTAAATCAACTTTGGAGAATTTGAGGAAGTAGTTTATTACCTCTTGAGGATCGGTTTCCTCGTTGTCTAAGTCCGAGTCCGACTCTCTTTCAGCCTTCCGAGTCGAAATTGCCATCGGACACTTCGAGTCATCTCGAGTCCTCGTCGTCTTTAGATGAATCCTCATCGCTCCATGTTGCCATCATGGCCTTTTTCTTCTTCCTGTCCCTTCTTCGTTTTGGACATTCCTTGACTATGTGGTCTTTGCTGCCATATTCAAAACATCCAGAATTCTTAGACAAAGATAACTTTGAGGGTGAAGAAAACTTACCTTTTCTCGTCTCTCTTGTCCTTTTTGTAGAATTCTTCTTTTGGTCTTTTGTCCCATCTTTTATGCTTCATCATTCTCTTGAAGCCTCTTGCAATGAGTGTCATGGGATCATCTTCTCGAGTTAGAGGAGCTCTGACTAGCTTCTTTGGATTCCGAGGCTTTAAGCGCAATGTTCCTTTTGACAAGTACCCTCAAGCATCTTCTTCTTCCGGATGTATCTCATGAGTCGAAGCTTTCCGATGAGCTCGTCCGGCTTCAAGAGTGAGAGGTTCCGAGCCTCTTCTATGGCAAGTCACCTTAGGACCCCATCGTCTCTTGGGTAGGCTTCGAGAATTTTCCGACACATTTCTTCATGGGAGATTTTCTTTCCCGGAGATTTGAGATTGTTGGTGATCTCAGTGAAGCGAATGAACATCTCGAGTAATGTTCTCTTCGGCTCCATTTTGAAAAGCTCATATTTGTGAAGATACTTGACCGATCTTCGCTTGTCTCACCCGACTTGTACCTTCGTAGGTGTTGACCAGAGTGTCCCACACCTCTTTAGCAGAGTCACGAGCAGAGACTCGATTATATTCTTCCGAGCTTATGGCGCACATGAGGATGTTCATGGCTTTGAAGTTCTTTCGAACTTCTACTTCTGCCGGCGTGAACTCAGCCTTTGTCTTGGGAAGGATTATGAATTCATCTGTCTTCGTTGGAATGTAGTTTCCTTGTTGTATGATTTCCCATACTTCTTCATCATGATCCATGAGGAAACATTCCATAAGCTTCTTCCAAGTGACCAAAGTTTGAATCTTTGAATTTTGGTGGCCGATTGGAAGATCTTCCTTTGTAGAACTCTCCGGTGTTCTCGAGCCATCCGATCTTTAAACCTTTGGATTGTTAGATCCTTTCGAAAGGCTAGGCTCGATACCAATTGAAGGTTTGCTCGGGAGAGTCCGAGTCACCCTAGAGGGGGTGAATAGGGTGATAGAAAATTCTTCGCGAAAACACTCTTTTTGACGTAAAAGAGGCAAAGACAGTTTCGAGTCTAAACACAGGGTCGAAAAGATTGGACTCGAAAGCAATGAATCGGAAGAAACAAGAGCGAGTTAGGTCATGTCCGAGTCTAGAATGAACTCGGAAAGAGAACGTAGAGATTTTACGTGGAAACCCTCCTGGGGCGAAAACCACGGCCCGTGGTAATCCGGACACGAAGTCAAATCTACTATTTTGAGTCCACAAAATACCGTGAACTGATCGAACCCGAGTTGCTCCCTTGGACAACTCTATACAAGTTTTCCTAGACTCGAATTTACCTTATCTCGATCTAGTACTTCCTAGCCGAGATAACCCTTACAGCTAGGGACAACTAAGCCGAGTTAACCCTTACAGACTTAGTCAATGGACCTTACAAGGAATGTAAGAAGAGTTTGTAATCGAGTACAAGACCTTACAACTCGGAGTGTAATGAATTACGAGTGGGAGTTGTAAGTTGAAGATTGAAAGTAAATACAATAACTTTGAGCAAGTATGTGTATAAACAATATGTTCGACAACCTTCATGTCTTGTGAAGTAGCTTCTATTTATAGATAACCAAGCGAGTAGCCGTTATCTTCATCTACTGACCGAGAGTCTTCTGTGACCGTTGATAATGGCTTTCGAGTCACTCGAAAGTATTCGTTGAAATATGGACGTTGGACAACAGTTTAACTCTCTTGGAAGTCCCAAAACCATCGGTTGTGTCTTGAAAAATGAGGTGGAAACCACCGTTAGACTTGGCGTTCCAGGTTTTCGGATATGGAAGCGCATGCCTTCCGACACAATCTTCTCGGGACTAAAGCGGGGAGGTGAAAAGCCATATCTCGCTTGTGATTTGACGTTCGAAGCCAGCTACTTTTGTAGTTTGAAAAGATATCCTCGATTGAATAACCTACAAAAGTAAAACACCTTCGGTTCTCAAGGTATAAAATACTTTGGTCCAAGGTTAGACACGGATAATAAAATAATTATGATAATTACGTAAATGATTATCTCGAGTCGAAAAGAAATGGAATTTTCGAGTCTAATATCCATGATACTCGGAATTCCATATGACTTAGTCTTATGCGAGGAAACACGTTCTATAACGAATATCGGAGTGACAAAAGCTTGACATAGACTAAGCATGAAATGAACTACAAATACCGACTATGCAAACAATAGAATAAATAACCATAAGTCGATTCCGAGTGAGAAACGGCGGAATACTAGTATATTCGAAATGCGATTAGTCCGAGTGGGAGTGGACTCGGAATAAAGAACCAGCTTTTGAGTCGCTAATCGAAAAGCGATAAAAGAGATAAGTGAGGGGCGAAACACTTAGAGAAAATACTATTTTACTCAAGTAAGTTTCTTAGACACGAGAGAATGCCTTGGAATCAAAACTCTACATGTATAGAATCGTTATACCGATTCCTTTTGCATGACTCGGAAGAATATTGAGCGAGTGTTCGAGTCTTCAATGACCAATTTAAAATCAGTCACAAAATTAAAATTTTAAAGTTTTGTGATTAATTTTGTGACCATAAAATAATTTAATTATGGTCACAAAATTTGTTAAGCTACTTTATTACCTATTATTGAGTTACAAAGCTTTCACACCAAACCCTCGTAGCCTCTAGCCCTCCATCTCTCTCTCTCACTATCACTCGCTCTCACCGTCCGAGCTCGATTCTCGGCCGGCGATGCCTGTGCCGGCCGAGCTTCGCGGCTGGTGGCAACGACAATGGCAGGTGTGTGCCCCATACGGTCTTTCATGCTCCATCTTTCTTTCTCTCACTTTCTCTCACCTTCGAGCATCATTGTGCTCGATGACGCTTGCGTTGACCGGCGACTCCACAACGGCCGGAGATTCTGCGGCCGGCGGTGACTCTAGTAGCAAGTGTGTCCCCCTCCCTCCCTCCCTTTGTCCCTCCCTATTTAGTCTCGATCTAAATCGAGTTTTTCTCACTGGTCCGACCTTCAGGGCAGCGTGGCTGGAGACTCCACCGGCGTCGAGCGACTCCATGACAGGCGACTCCTCCAGCAGTAGTTACCTCCATCCCTCCCCTCCTTCCCTCGTCCATCTCGATCCGATTGTGACTCCATGGAACTTTGACATTCAGCTTCAACGTGGCCAAAGACACTAGCGGCGTCCGGCGACTCCATGGCGAGTGAATCCTCCAACGGCAGGTAGCTTCCTCCCTCCCCCTCTTTTGTCTAAATCTGAATTGGGTAGGGTTTTCTGGGTTTTATACATGAATTCATAGGTAAATCGCACTGAATTCTTTGATTAGTACTTGGGTTTAGTAGCACTTGTACATGAATTCTAAAGTGTGTATTTGTGCGTATTGTTTGCTTATTTATTTGGATTGTGTTAGGAAGTTGAGTTTTTACAACATAAGAATGGATATGAGGAGGGTAGGGATTAGTATTGTATTTTCAATGGATAGTAGTGCATCCATTCAAAAGAGGAAAAAATATGAGTTTAGATAAAGTGGCCTTTAGCTTTAGGTGATTAAATCGAATCCAGACAACGTGAAAATGTAAGTATGGTTAAAGTGCATGTCATGGGCCAATGGTGCTACAATTTTCAGCCCATCTTAAATTTGGCCATTCTAGTCAAGTAAATGCTGCCAAGATCCGGTCCATTTAAATGTTGGAGAGGGTGAAAATAAGGTTAAGGCCTATTTGTTTCAACATTTAACAACCTTTTGTGGTCTCTACTCAATCATGAACACTTTTAGTCGTTGTTAATATTTAGTCGTTCAATCTAGGCCATGTGAAATGCTACCAACAGTTATCCACTCTCCATAAATATTGTTCCTAATTGTTGCTAACTGTTAAATGCTAATTTTAAGAACAAGTATAGCCTAATTAAAAATCTCATTACATTACGCATATCTAAGGTCATATTTCTACCCGAGTAGTAGTAAACTAATAAGATACTCCTCCGACGATCCCCCATCGGTCTAGTTTAACGGGTTAACTTGAGAGAACAATTTGTATATAAGTTGGAATTTGGAAACTTGCTAGTTCCTATATAATGGGAACTCGGGACGCATCCCTGTTCCTTTGTTTTTTACTAATTCTATTTAATTCCTTGATTAACAAGTGATTATATCTCTCATATCTCTAATCATCGTAAACAAGCAAAAGGTTCCGTGTGCGCATGTGATTGTTATTATGTGTAAATAATGTGTATGGTTTTGTATAATAGTGTACATTGCATTGTTATTATGTGTAAATAATGTGTATGTTTTTGTAGAATAAAGTTCATTGTGATTAATGCAAATGGTATATCATTGGTTTACTTGATATAGATGATGTTTTTTATGCAAATAGTATATGCTTGAATACGTTTAGTTTCTGTTTCTATGTGATTAGTGTAGAAAATTAGTCTATTTTAATTATTTAATGATTTAGGCTTCCCTATCACTCATACTTGCACATTAAATTAGGAAACTAATGTAATAGTTTGCTTAATTCCAAACAGAATATGGAAATACCTGGAACATTGTAGGTGGATGGTTAATAGACTTTTTCCTAATCATGGTGGATTAACACCAAAGTTCTTGGAGGGGGTTAATGAGTTTGATGCGTTTGCAAAAAACATGTGTATTTAAGAGAGAACATATATACGTGTCCTTGTGCTAAGTGTAAGAACACACAGTTTCTATCATCTCGAAGAAGTAACGGTTCACCTTTATAAGAAAGGGTTCATGAATGGATATTGGTATTGGACATCACATAGGGAACTTGAACCCCATGAACATGTACAAATTAACGTGAATCATAGTCCACCAAGCACTCATTTCATGATTACATGCCCAATAATGTTTATCACACAATGGTTGAAGATGCTTTGATTTATCTTCAACATGTGCCACAATGACCTAATCCGGAAGCTCAAAGGTTTTATAACCTTTTTAGATGCACTAGAGCGTCCATTGTGGGATGGCTGTCTTGACCATACCGAGTTATCTGTTGCCCTACGGTTGATGAGCATTAAATATAAGCATAATATATCCTAGAATTGTTTTAATGATGTCGCACTGACTTATGAAAGAAGTGTGTCCATCTAACAACTATGTCCTGAATAACTTCTCGGAGGCGAGAAAAATTAGTGAGAAAACTTGGGCTGACTTACGTAAAAATTAATTGTTGCATTAATGGTTGTATGTTGTATTATAAAGATGATGCACATCTACAATAATGCAAATTTTTTTATGCTCCTCGATATAAAGCTCGAAAGTTCAAAAAAATAAAGAATGTTTCTTTAGCAAGAATACATTACCTTCCCATCATTCCAAGGCTGAAAAGGTTGTTTGCATCCTAGAGTTCCGCAAGGCACATGAGAGGGCATTATGAGAATCCACGGGAGCCAGGGGTGTTAAGTCATCCATTAGATAGGGAAGCGTGGAAACATTTTGATAGAGTTGGCCCGAATTTTCATCCGAACCACGTAATGTTAGACTTGGTTTATGAAGACCTGGAAAACCGACCCAAACCAAACGAATCAACCCAAACTACCCGAAACCTAAACCAAACCGACATCCGAAACAGTTGAACCGTTTTTAACCCGAAAACCGAAATGAACCGACCTGAACCGAACCGACCCGAAATCTAATGAACCCGATTCCGACTCGAACCGAAATGACCTGAACCGAAACCGAACGGAACCCAAAATGACCTGAACCGAATGAGACCCGAATCGATTTAACCCGAATAAAAGTGACCCAACCCATAGTTTTTTGTTAGGTCTCTCAGGATGGACTTTTGTGCCTATAGTGGTACAATTTTAAATCGATTTTGACCCAAAAAGTGACCCGATTAGTTCCCGAAGTTGACCCGATCCGAACTTAACCTGAATGAGATTGACCCGAAGTTGAATCGAACCGAAGTAGAAGCGAACCAAAGTTGACCTGAGCGAAACGGAACTAACGAACGAGATTGACCGAAGTTTACCCAAACCGAAGTTGACCCGAACCCAAAACCGAACCGGACTCGAATAAGATTGACCTGAAGTTAACCTAAACCGAACCCAAACCGAATGACCCGATTTCTAGGAATAGGTTTATGTGCTGATGGATTCTCTCCATTTTCATCACAGTTTGCTAAACAATATTTATGTTGGCCGGTGATTCTAACTCCTTATAATCTTCCTCCGGAAATGTGTATGACTACACCTTATATGTTTTTAACTTGTATTATTCCTGGCCCAAAGAGCCCAAGGGTTAATATAGACATCTATTTACAGACCTTCAATAGATGATTTAAAAACATTATCGAATGAAGGTGTTGAAACATATGACATTTCTTAAAAAGAAAATTTTGTCATGAAGGCTACATTGATGTAGACTATTAATGATTTCCCTGCATAGGGCATGTTATCCGGATGGAGTAGTCATGGAAAATTAGCTTGTACAATTTGTATGTCATCATCTAAAGCCTTTCGCTTACAAAATGGAGGAAAACTAACATGGTTTGATTGTCATCGACAATTTTTGCCAATGGATCATCAGTATAGGAGGAATAAGGATGCTTTTATTAAGAACAAGGTTGAAAAAGATAGGCCATCAAAGAGATTAACCAGGGAACAAATATGGGAAATCTGTACAACACCTTCCAAAGGTGACTCGAGAATGGACCATTTGTTATTGATGAGTTTGGCAAAATCATAATTGGACGAAGCAAAGTATATTTTAGGAATTGCCTTATTGGAAAACAAACTTACTTCCACACAATTTGGATGCCATGCACGTTGAGAAGAAAGTCTTTGATGTTGTTTTCAATATAGTGATGGATGTGGATGGGAAAACGAAAGACAATGCCAAAGTAAGAATGGACTTAAAGTTGTATTGTAGGCGAAAAGAGTTAGAGCTCAAAGAGTTGGCTAATCGCAAACTTGTGAAACCAAAAGCTAAGTTCCGCTTTAATATAGAGCAAAAAAAAGGTGTATGTCAATTGGTGAAAGATTTGAAGATGCCCGATAATTATTCCTCTTAGTTAGCTAAATGTGTTGATGTTGAGAAAGCTAAAATAAGTGGAATAAAGAGCCACAATTGTCATGTGTTCATACAGTCATTGCCTCCGGTTACATTTAGTGCACTTGCTCGAACAAATATGAAAGCCTCTAACCGAACTTAGCCAATTCTTTCGAGACTTATGCTCCACAATGTTGCAGGATGATAAATTGTGCCAAACTAAAAAAGCATTCTTGTTACCTTATGCAAATTAAAGTGTATCTTTCCTACTGGTTTTTTCAACTCCATAGAGCATTTGCCCATCCATATGGCTCATGAAGCAAGACTAGGAGGACCTGTCCAATATCATTGGATGTATCCATTTGAAAGGTAATACAAATTTATTTAATTTATAATTTGTTAAAGTAAAAACACATTGAGTTAAGATTTACTAGCTTTTTTATACGGAAATTTTTATCATAGGTTTTTAGGTTTATTAAAGAAAATGTGAAGAAGAAGGCTCGTCCAGAAGGCTTAATATGTGAGGCTTACATTAATCTTGAAACATCTCACTTTTGCACGTATTATTTTGCATCTAATGTACCGTGCATGAAAAATAGAGTGAGAAGAAATGAGGACGATGGTGATCAAGATAATATATCACCAACTCTGTCGGTTTTCGTCCACAAGGCCGTCCTAGAGGACAAGTTATGAAACGGTGGTTAATTGATGAAGAATACCACGCTGCCCATCTGCATGTGTTGCTCAATTGTGAAGAAGTGCAACCTTATATTGGGTTAGTATGCACTATTTAAAATCCTAAATCTATTATTTCAAAATATATATACACACTACATATATATATATTCACTCAAAAAATGATTGACACATTTGACGAGTTTTTCACCCAAGAAAAAGGCAACATAATTCGTATATTTCGATGAGGAGGTTGATGCTTTGATTGCAACTGAAATTGCTTCATGGTTTAAATACAATGTAAGTTTATATACTTATTAATGTCAATAATAATTAACTATATGTATATTGCTTATCAAATAATCTTCCTAAATAGGTTGGCATAATGCAAATATATGATGTGGAACGCCATCAATATTTATGTCAATTAGCGATGGGACCACTCAAACATATCAATACATGGCCATCTAAACTGTTAATGGTTGTAAATTCCACATAGAGGCTTGGACTAAAGACAAAACAACCAATAACTGTAGAGTTTGTGGGAAAGGGGTTAGGGAAGATGGCATTGAAAATAACTTTTATGCGATTTTGAAAGACATAGTTAAGGTGGAGTACCCAGGAGAACCCATATAAAAGTGTGTTCTTTTTAGTTGTCATTGGTTTGATAATTTCCCAAATATTGGTACAAGAGTTCATAAAGATTTTAGCATTGTGGAAATTAAACACACTCAGCGATATAGGAAATATGATCCGTTTATATTTGCAAATTTTGCAACACAAGTGTATTACACACCTTATCCAAGTGAGAAGAAAAGATAATCAAGATTGGTGGATTGTTACAAAGACAACTCCTAGATCTAGAGTGGATAGTCAATACACATCTGAAGAATGCACATCAAGAAGAGAGTATGGCTGATGGTATTATCACAACAGATGATACTCAAATTGATGGTCTTAGGGATGATGGATATAAGGTACCCAACTTTCATATGGTACTACGCCCACGCTTACACCTGAGGCTTCTTATCCTTCTCAAGGGATCTCTCAACCTATATCTCAACCTTCTGAAGAAACCACTCAATCTACTCAAGAGACCCAACAAGCTGGACCTAGTAAGAGCAAAATATTTCAAGTAGCGAAAGAGTAAGTATTAAATAATGATTCAAGCTTCTTCTTTAACATTATAAAATGAAAAAAATTCTTACTATATGATTTACTTTTTAAAGTGATTCCGTCCAAACCACATGGATGTCATTCATTCCCTCTCTACGATCATAAGAAGTAAGTATGATGCACCTTATCATACTTGGAAAGACGTACCAATTGAAGTGAGGAATATGTGGTTTGATGAATTCAAGGTAAATATATATTCAAAACTTACAAGAATATTAATTTTGATTTATATGGTTACTTGTTTATAAATTTTTTTGTATTTACTTTCACAAAAAATATTGTTGGGTGATGAGCATGCCCATGATATTAGGAAAGTTTTTGAACATCGTGGAGCGGCAAGATTAAAGGGCATGACTTTTGAGATACGAAAAAGTGGAAAACAGACCTCCGTGGTCAAGTAAGGATGTTTATGATAAGTTATGTTAATATAGGGAATCTAATATATTCAAGTTAAAAAGTGAGGCTACCAAAACAAATAGAGCATCATCTTTGGGAGTAGGTTCGAAGACTCGGACCTTGCATGTATATCATTATGAGTACTATCAAGAATTCAGGTACAAACTTCATCTCTTATAAGTTTTGATTACAAGTCATTCGAGTACTATAGAAACTATTACGAGTGGTTTAGAAACTTTTATGAGTGTGGTTTAGAAACTTTTATGAGTGTTATAGAAACTATTTCATGTGTTTTCACTCGATTCTGATCGACTTAGAAAGCACATTATTGTTCATCAACTCACACCGATGATTCCGAGTCACTCGGACATCACTCGAACTTATCGTGTGTTCAAACATTCGCTCTAACACTTTTAAACTCAGGTCCGACTTCATATTATAAGTTCAAGTGAATTACTATGTTGATTCAACTCTCTAAGTCTCGCTTGTTTTGTTTGAACTATCTATGTCTAGATTAAGTACTCTTACTCGATATTCTTTATCTAACTTGATCTTCTTCTAGACCGACTCGGATGGAATTTGAGTATAATGTTCAACGCTAAGCTCAACGGTGGTTTCCACCTTACTTTTCGGACACCACCAGTGGATTGGGACATCCTAAGGAATCAAGAGTCGTTGTACAACATTCACATCTCAACAGATATTTTATGAGCGACTCGGAAGAACCGTTACTAACGGTCACAGAGGACTTCTAGTCGGAAGATAGTCACAACGGCTAATCTTCTTGGTCATCTATAAATAGAAGCCAACTCTCAAGACTTGAAGATTACTTGGAATAATTGTCAATACACGTACTTAAGTAAAAGTCCTTGTATTTGTATTCAATCTTCTACTTACAACTCCAACTCTGCACTTAACATCTTTTTGAGTTGTAAGGTCTTGTAATCAGCCACAAATTCTCTTTCTTACTTTCTGAGTAAGGTCCCTTGACTGAGTCTGTAAAGGCTAACTCAGCTCAGTTGTCCCTAGTCTGTAAAGGTTACCTCGGTTAGGAAGTACTAGATCGGATAAGGGAACTTCGAGTGTAGGAAAAATTTTTAAGGAGTTGTCTAAGGGAACAATTCTAGTTGAGTCTGTCTCATCGTATTTTGTGGATTCAAAATAGTGGATTTGACTTGGTGCTTGGATTAGCACTAGTCATGGTTTTCTGCCCCAGGAGGGTTTCCACATAATTCCGAGTTCACACTTTTCCGAGTGCAATCTAGACTCGAGACAAATTCAAAGTTTGTTTTAAACTTTAATCCTTCTTTTGTGTTAAATTTCCTCATCACCCTATTCACTCCCCTCTAGGGTGACTTAGACTCTCAGAAAACCTTTAATTGGTATCAGTGCCTAGCCTTTCGTAAAGGATTTAACCATCCAAAGGCTTAAAGATCAAATGGCTTAGAATAATGGAGAGTTCGATGAAGGAAGATCTTCCAACAGACCACCAAAGTTTAAAGAATCAAACTTCGTACACCTGGAAGAAGCTCAAGGAATGCTTTCTACTCGGATCATGATGAAGATGTATGGAACATCATACGAGAAGGCAACTACATGCCAATATCTTTAAAGCAATGAACATTCCGATGTACGCCATCGGCTCGGAAGAATACAACAGAGTGTCAGCTGATGACACAAAGCAAATGAAGTGTTGGACACTCGTTCTCAACACTTATGAAGACACTAGCCAAGTCGGACAAGCGAAGATAAGGCAATATCTTCACAAATACGAGTTGTTCAAGATGGAGCCGAAGAGAACATCACTCGGATGTTCATCCGCTTCACCGAGATTACTAATAATCTAAAATCTCTAGGTAGAAAAATTTCCTATGAGGAAATGTGCGGAAAGATACTAAGAAGCTTACCCAAGAGAAGATGGGGTCCCAAGGTGACAGCCATCGAGGAAGCTCGGAACCTCTCTCTATTAAAGCCGGACGAACTTATTGAGAAGCTACTCACCCATGAGATCCATCTCGGAAGAGGAGGACACCGAGGTCGGAACTAAAAGGAATATTACGTCGAAGGCCTCGAAAGCAGAGAAGAAAACATGAGTTCATCGGACTCGGAAGAAGATCCCATGGCACTTATCGCCGGAGGCTTCAAAAGAATGATGAAGCACCAGAAATGGGATAAAAGGCCAAGAGAAGAGTTCTACAGGAAAGATAAGAAGGATAGAAAAGGTAAACATTCTTCCCTTTCAAAGTTATCTTTAACTAAGAACTCCGGTTGTTTTGAATGTGGCAGCAAAGATCATATAGTAAAAGATTGTCCAAGAAGAAAAAGGGACATAAAGAAGAAGAATGCTATGATGGCCACATGGAGTGCTGAAGATTCATCCGAAGAAGAAGAAGACTCGAGACGACTCAAAGTGTCTGATGGCACTATCGGACTCAAAAGCCGAATTTGAGTCGATTCCGATCACTCGGACAATGAGGAAACAAATCCTCGGGAGGTAATTGAATATTTCCCCAAGTTTTCCAAAGCTGATTTAGCTAAATATATTTATACTTTGCAAGAGAAGTCCAATTCGATTCTTCTCGGTTTAAAAACAACTTGAGTCTATCACTTCGAGAGCATTCTTTGAAAAATGAATTAGAAAAACTAAGACTTACTTTAAGAGAACTCAAGACTAGTTCTCAAACTAATGAGACCGAGTCCGAGTCACTCGAAGAGAAAATGAGCATCCGAAGCAAAAGCTCAATGAGGCTCAAGAACATGTTTTGAAGTTTATCGAAGATCAAAAAACCATGACATGCTCTTAGGGTCTCAATGTGTCTCCTTTAGATAAGAAGGACTTGGTTTTAACAAGGAGGAAGAATCTAACTCCTACTCGGATCTTTTCAAAAATGATTCCGAACCGTGAAGTTCGGGAAGGCTGAGCACGGTCCTATTCATAAGAATGAAAAGAGGACTAAGCGCAAACCAGACTTACAGGAGAAAATCTTCACCACCAGTTTACAAGAGAAAAGATTTTCAAAAGAAAGAGACACAGACTCGGTTTTCTAAAAGGAACACTCGAATCGGACCAAACCCAAAGTTATTCAAATCTAGGTTCCCAAGAGTCTTCTTCCTCAAAAAAGAACCATAGTTAAGGGAGTTACTCGGGTTCGTTAGAGGAATTGAGAAAGGTTAGTTTGTTTCGTCTTGCGAGTAGCTCAGAAAAGAACAAAAGGGCGTTGGTACTGGATAGTGGATGCTCACGCCACATGTCGGGAAACTCAAGACTCTTTTCCGAGTTAGAAGAGTATAAGGGAGGCAAAGTCACATTTAGAGACGACGGCAAGGGCAAGATAATTGGGATAGGCAAGATTGGAAAAGGAGACAATCTGGTCAGCCCAGTCTACCTAGTCAAGCGATTGAAGTACAATCTACTTAGCATCTCTCAATTGTGTGACAAAGGTCAAGAGGTAAGATTCACTCAAACCAATTGCTATATTTCGATAAAACTACCAAGGAAACTAAGCTCTCGGGTAAGAGATCAGGTAATACCTACACTATTCCTCTTTCGACCCTAGTCAAAATTTATCTTGTTTAAAAGCATCTCTACATGATGATTCTTGGACATGGCATCGTAGACTAGGTCATCTTAGTATGCACACCATTAAGAAGCTTGCATCTCATGGTTAGTCAAAGGATTGCCTAACTATGCATTTAAGAAAGATAAAGTTTGTGAAGCATGCACAAAAGGGAAACAAGTCGGATCATCTTTCAAATCTCTCAAAACTGTTTGCACATCCAAAGTGCTTAAAATGTTGCATATGGACTTATGTGGTGAAATCCCTTTCAAAAGTCTCGGAGGTAAATCGTGTGTGCTTGTGATTGTTAATAATTACTCACGATTTACCTAGGTTTGTTTTCAAGAGTACAAAAATGAAGCTTTCAAAGAGTTCAGCAAGCTCTACGAAAAATTCAAGTTGAGTCTCAAGCTCGGATCAAAAGAATTCGAACCGACCATGGAAGGGAGTTCGACTACTCGGAATTTGCAGAGTTCCGTCATAAGAATGGTATCTCCCACCACTTCTCAGCACCAAGAACTCCTCAACAAATTGGAGTAGTGGAGAGAAAGAACCGAACTCTTGAAGAAATAGGAAGGACAATGATGATTGAACATGATCTACCTTACTATTTCCGGGTTGAGGTAGTCAACACAGACAAACTACACACTAAATAGATGCCTCATCAAACCCATCCTGAAGAAAACTCCATACGAGCTCTACAAAGGAAAGGAACCTAATATTTCATACTTTAAACACTTTGGATGTAAGTGTTATGTTCACAACAATGGTAAGGATCACCCGACCAAGTTTGATGCTCGGTCAGATGAAGGTATTTTTCTTGGTTATTCATCTCATAGCAAAGCATATCACATTTTCAATAAAAGAACTAACAAAGTGGAAGAAAGAATCCACGTTGTTTTTTATGAGATTAATTAGGGAAAACCAAGTGAGTCAACATTCTCGGATCCGAAGCTTAGTCGAGATGATGATCTTACCGAAGATAAGCTCGAAAGAGTCAAGGAAAAGTCACTCGGAATGAGGTAACTCGTAACACCTTGACTCGGAATGAGACGACTCAAGTGCCAACTCAAAATGTTGAAGGCCAATTAGATGAGCAAGCTCAATCACAATAGACTTCGAAGATTAACCAATTCAACCTACAAATCTGGTGAATTAATGAACAGGTAGAGCATTCAAATATGCTTTGAGCTACGCACTCGAAAACATCTTATCTAATATCAACAATGGGGTAAGAACTCGTTTCTCTCTATAAAATCTATGTGCATTCACTACATTCATATCATTAATCGAACCCGTAAATGCATTAGAGGCCCTAAATGAACCTGAATGGGTAGAGGCTATGCAAGAGGAACTCAATCAATTTGAAAGAAACCAAGTTTGAACTCCGACCAAAAGACCTTCCGACCACCCAGTCATAGGAACCATATCGGTTTTCAAGAACAAACTGGATGAAGGTCGATTGGTAGTCGAAATAAGGCTAGACTTGTGGCATAAGGATACAATCAAGAAGAAGGAATTTATTGTGGGGAAACCTTTGCACCAGTTGCTAGGATTGAAGCTATTAGAATCCTATTGGCATTTACATCAAGCAAGAATATCAAATTGTATCAAATGGATGTTAAATGTTCTTTCCTTAATGGTTTCATTGAAGAGGAAGTTTATGTTGAGCAACCCCTTGATTTGAAAACTTAGAATTTCCAAATCATGTTTTCAAGTTGCAAAAAGCTCGTTATGGTCTTAAACAAGCTCCTAGAGCTTGGTATGAAAAATCGAGCAATTTCTTAGTTGGAAATGATTTTAAAAGAGGTCAGATTGACCAAACTCTTTTTATAAAAACCAAGGGAAATACTTTCTTATTGCTCGGATCTATGTTGATGATATAATATTTTGAGCTACTAATGAAATTCTATGTCAAGATTTTTTGAGTTAATGAGATAGGAATTTCAAATGAGCATGATGGGAGAACTCAATTTCTTCCTTGGTCTACAAATCAAGTAAGACAAAGATGGCATCTATGTCCATCAATCAAAGTATACCAAGGAGCTGCTGAAGAAGTACAAACTTCAAGATGCAAAACATGCAGCAACACCTATGAGCGAGCACCATAAAAGCTGGATTCGGACGAAAAAGGTCAAGCAGTAGATCGAAACTCTATCGAGGTATGATTGGATCTCTGTTGTATCTTACTTCCCGTAGGCCGGACATAATGTTTAGTGTTTGTCTATGTGCAAGATTTTAAGCTAATATAAAGGAATCACATGTCACTGCGGTGAAGAGAATTTTCAGATATCTTGCAGGGACTCGTGAATCTAGGTCTATGGTACTCAAGAGACTCGAACCGACTCTCACTGGATACTCGGATGCCGACTATGCTGCATACAAAGTTGATAGAAAGAGCACCTCAGGAGCCTACCAGTTTTGGGTCAATCCCTTATATCTTGGCACTCAAAGAAACAGAACTCAGTAGCTCTATCAACTGTTGAAGCTAAATACATTACAGTTGGAGCATGTCTGTGCTCGGATTTTATGGATCACACAACACTTGAGAGATCTTGGACTTACATTCAAATCAATTCCAATTAAGTGTGACAATCAACGTGCAATCAGCATCACTAAGAATCCAGTTCAGCATTCAAAGACAAAGCATATTGAGGTCCGATAGCATTTTCCGAGAGACCCTTCGAGAATTGAACTTGAATTCATTCCTACTAAACTTCAACTAGTCGATATCTTTACTAAGCCACTTAGTGAGGATCGGCTTTTCTTTATTAGGAATAAACTTTGCATGATTATGTGTTAAATGTTTTCTTTTCCGTGCTTTAATAAATAGTTCGGTTGACCCGGTGATACTCGAGCTATGAGTTATTGCTTGGTTGCATTTTCCGAGTCACTCGAAACTTTACTCGAGTCGGACTCGGTTTTGAGAAAAATGGACATCAAACTTCGAAATCATCTCTAGATTAGTGGAGAATTTCAGAAATATCTTTAAAATCTTTCTTTTCTCTCTCTCTCTCTCGAGCATATCGATCGAGAAAACTAGCCGTTGGCGGACAAACACTGGAATTCTAACCATTGGAGAGCGGAATAGTCACACCGGTCCGAGGCAACCGTTGGAGAGTTGGGTCGAACGAATATCGAAGGACAATTTTTTCTCTATAAATAGCATACTTTTTCCTTCATTTCGCTACTTTACTCTCTACTCATTCTCACTCTTGCATACAACCTCACGAGCAAGTTCAGCTGTTTTCGAAGAGCAAACTTTCTATCTTAAGCAACACAAGAATTGTCTCAAGTAAGCACGGAAAGCTCTCAGCTCTCTCTCTACTCTTTCATTTTCTTTTTGCTCTCTACTTTCCCAACTCTCTCTCTCTCTCTTTTCGAAGCTACCTTCTCTCTCTCTCTTAAAGTTCATCTCCTTTCCTTTCCATATCCAAATATGCCGAAAAGATGTTCCCACCCGGACTTTCTTGGTTCTCGCAACTAATAAACCTCGTACTAAAAGCTAAGAGGGCTCTTCTAAACCCTCTAAAATCGTTGTCACCTAACACCTAACGTTAGATAACAAATTCTTCCCAACCACCAAGTTTTCGTGGTTTACAATTTCCTTTGTTTCAGCGAGTTCATCTACCTGGAACTCGTTTCTTAGTTCTACTCAAACCTTTCCGACTCCGAGGGTATCCTCACTGCAGAGTTCAAGATGTCATTGTTCGCTTCAACGTCTCTCTCCTCCACCGTCTATTCAAAGTCTCTTCTCTTTTCCTCAACAGCCACCATATACCTTTCAATGAGGTTGCTGATGAATTCTTTGAGAATTATGCAAAAGAAATCCCCGAGTCACGCAAAAACTTCTCGGTGACTCGGATGAAGTCAAAAGTCCGTCTTTTGTGTTTTCTCGCTGATGGAAACCTTCTTCTCTCAGCATTCGAGCAAAGAGAACCCAAACTCTAAGCATCTCCAAGCTCTCTTTAACATCCTCGAGGGATACGAAGTAGACCTCTTTCCAACTATTATCGAGCGGATGGGCGTTATGCCAGCTCGGACTAAGAAATCCACCCCTCTTCCTTTTGGGGCTCTTCTTACCTTTATCTTTAAGCAATTCAAAGTTGCCCTCCCTCGGATCCTAACACGGTTGTTGAGGCTGCCATAGTCGTTGGCGTAAAAGAACTTCTTGGGTATTGATACCAGGAGACTCAACCGGGTGTCTAGGTCCATAACTCGAACCGAGGCAACCTTCTCCGCCTCGGACTCAAACTCAAACTCCTCTCTCTCTACCTCCTCCACCCGGTGGTGCCTCCACTTCAGGTGTTTCCCATGTTCTTTCTTTTGCCTTGTCCACCTCAACAATGGACAAGATCTCCTCTATGTCCATTAAGTTTAAGGACACCCTCCGGTCATTCAAGACTGTCCTTCGATCAATGACCATCAACCAAAAGACTGCTCAGTCCCAAATTTGAGAGCAGCAAGCCGTGCTTCTTGAGATGAAGGCACTCGTTAAGGAGCAGAAGGAGTTGATTGAGCTCGTTCAAGAAAGGTGCTACAAAGCGGCTTAGGACTCGGGCAACTCGGACACATCCGAGGAGTCCTCGAGCCTTGCCAAATCTCCTTCCGGAGAGGCAAAAGAAGAAGAAGATGAGACTCACGGTCGAGGCAACTCCTTCGAGGAGAAGGAGGAAGGGGAGAAGGAAGAAGAAGAGAAAGAGAAAAAGGAAGCAGCCGAGGAACAAGGTGCTACCGCCCTCCAACCAAAACCGATAAGCTTAGACGAGTAGCCTGAGTGAGTCGGAAGAACCTATCGACAAAGGTCGGTCGGCAGTCATCGAGCCCGAGCAAGCACCTCCCTCCATCGAGTTCCAAGAGGATGAACCTCTAGATAACCTCGTTTTGGGTCAGCCACTCGAACCGAGCCACTTCGGAGATCTCGGTGCTGCCCCCACCTAGATCATCAACATCTTCTTGTACCTACCAGCGAAGGCGCACCGCACGTTCGTCCACCTCGACTCAAACTCGCTCCCTCTCCACCATCCTAATTTTTTTTCTATTTCTGTTTTATGTTTTGTCCAGACAAACAAATTGTATCTTCTTGATACATTCTTCCTCTTTTTGTTTTTGCTGAAAGGCAAGGGGACAATAATTAGAAAATTTGTTTTCTTGTTTAGGTGGAGTTTTCTCTCACATTTTTTTTACTATGTTTATGTGAATATTAATGAAGTATATGATTTCGTGCTTATTTATCTCTAAGTGTAATTGCCTTCCGAGTTTCAATTTTTCCGAGTGAATCTTTTTGAATATTTTGTGCTCCGATACATCAACTCGATTACATATTATTTTTCTCTAATATAAGCAATTCTCTAAGCTCAAAACACTTCTTCTCTATGAGATATCTCATTCTTAGCTCGACACATTTTTAGCATAATAGCTCGATAAAATCTAAGTTTGAATTTTGTTAGCTATTATCTCAAAACTCTGTTATACCTTTCGAGGAAAGAATGAAAACTAAGTACTTTATCACTAACAAAGTTTCTATCCGAGTACTGAATGCCTTTCATCAAAAATGGGGAGATTGAAGACTCGGACCTTGCATGTATATCATTCTGAGTACTATTAAGAATTCAGGTACAAACTTCATCTCTTATAAGTTTTTATTACAAGTCATTCTAAGTCCTATAGAAACTATTTTGAGTGGTTTGGAAACATTTCC
Organism: Talinum fruticosum; assembly: GCA_021018815.1. Classification (NCBI taxonomy): domain Eukaryota; kingdom Viridiplantae; phylum Streptophyta; class Magnoliopsida; order Caryophyllales; family Talinaceae; genus Talinum; species Talinum fruticosum. Next base: position 44,018 of record JAITYX010000101.1, read on the forward strand.
GAGTGTTATAGAAACTATTGCATGTGTTTTCACTCGATTCGACCGACTTAGAAAGCACACTATTGTTCATCAACTCACACCGATGATTCCGAGTCACTCGGACGTCCCTCGGACTTATCACATGTTCAAACATTCGCTCTAACACTTTTAAACTCAGGTCTAACTTCATATTCTAAGTTCAAGTGAATTACTACGTTGATTCAACTCTCTACGTCAACTTGTTTTGTTTAAACTATCTATGCCTAGATTATGTACTCTTACTCTAATATTCTTTATCTAACTAGATCTTCTTCTAGACCGACTCGAGATGGAATTTGAGTATAATGTATATTAGACTCGGAAAACTCCATTCTTCAAGGACTCATATAATTATGCACTTAATCATCGTAATTAAATTATTATCCGTGTCTAATCTTGGACCAAAGTATTTTATACTTTGAGAACCAAAATTTTATTTACTTTTGTAGGTTATTTAAACGAGGTTATCCTATTTTTCAAATACAAAAGTAACCGGCTTCAAGATGTCAATCACCAGCAGACAAGGCTTTTCTACTTCTAACCAAGGCCCGGACACTCGTCGTGGTTGTCTGTTTCCAAAACTAGAAATATTCAACGCCAAGCTCAACGATGGTTTCCACCTTACTTTTCGGACACCACCAGTGGATTGGGACATCTTAGGAATCAAGAGCCATTGCACAAGGTTCACATCTCAATGGATCTTTTCTAAGCGACTCAAAAGAACCGTTACAATGGTCACAGAGGAATTCTAGTCAAAAGATCTTTTCTGAGTTGTAAGGTCTTGTAATTGGCTACAAATTATCTTTCTTAATTTCTGAGTAAGGTCCCTTGACTAAGCTGTAAGGGTTAACTCAGCTCGGTTGTCCCTAACTATAAAGGTTACCTCAATTAGGAAGTACTAGATCGGATAAGGGAACTTCGAGTTTGGGAAAACTTTGTAAGGGGTTTTCTAAGGGAGCAATTCTGGTTGAGTGAGTCTACTATATTTTGTGGATTCAAAATAGTGGATTTGACTTGGTGCTTGGATTAGCACTGGCCATGGTTTTCTGCCCCATGAGGGTTTCCATGTAATTCGAGTTCACACTTTTCCGAGTGCAACCTAGACTCGACATGCATTCAAAGTTTGTTTTAAACTTTAATCCTCCTTTATGTGTTAAATTTCCTCATCACACTATTCACCCTCCCTCTAGGGTGACTTAAACTCTCAAGGAGCAAACCTTCAAGTTCCTTTGTGCATCGTGATGGATCTATTCCTTATTCTAAGCATAAAAGGCGATTGGTAATATATTTGTATTCTTAAATTTGTTTTCCTTCACGTGATGTAAAAAAATGAACTCAATTATTCTACTTTTGATTATGTTTAGGCTGAAGAACTTCAAAGAGAGCTAACTATTGCTGAACATTTTAAACATACCCATTCAAAGAAAGACCAGACTTTTGTAGATGACAAAGCGAAAGAGATTTATGTGAGTATTTCATTTCTTAGTCATATGTTACTCATAATTTCTATTGCTTTCTTTTATTTCTGACAAAAATATTACATTTTCTATAATTTAGGAGAAGTATGAGAAGAAGCTTGCAGAGGTCCAAGGAACACAATGCTCTCAAGGTGAAGGTTCCCAAGAAACACCGGATTTTCAATCTGTCAATCGAAAGTCAAATGAAGATTTGGAAGGAAGTTATTGGTCTCACTAACAAAGGTATACTTCATGGATTTGGAATCGAAGGTTTATGTGCATCATCTACTGATCCATTAACTACCACTGTTAGTGCTTCATCTAGTATTGCGCAACTTGAAGAAGAGAAAAAACAAACAAAAAGTTAAAAAAAGGTTGAAACATGTTGAGAAACAACTTGGTGAGACTAATCAACTTGTAAAAACTTTGTTGCAACATATGAATGCTCCAATTCCAATTAACCCAAATATTGATGTTGATAATGGTGGTGGTGGTGGTGATGATGATGATGATGATGATGATAATGATGATGTTGATGATGATGAGGATAAGGATAATGGTTGTAGCAGCAATGCTTGAAGATATGGTTTTATTTTCTTATGTTTTTATTATTGTTATGGATATTGGACTTTTTATATTGGACTATTGCATAAGTATGGGATGTTGATAGGTTGAAGATGATGAAGATATTTGTTTGTTTAAATCTAGCTTGGTTGTTACGAACTATCGACATTGATTATGTATAAACATTAGTATATATGATTTTGTAATATAGGGATTCAGTAGCATGATTGTATGTAATGGTTTTTGTGGCAAAAGCGGTCACAAAACCAGTCACATTATGTGTTCAATTTTCTCAAAATCGGTCATAAAAGCGGTCACAAAAAGTTAAGTACAAAATAGAATCGGTCACAAAATCAGTCACAAAAGTGTTTAAGAATAAAACGGAATCCATCACAAAAGCGGTCACAAATAAACATAATTTTAAAACTAAGTTAGTCACAAAGTACCATAGCTTCAAAGCTAAGTCAATCACAAAAGCAATCACAATTATATAACGGTCACAAAATCGGTCACAAAATTTCTAAAGAATAACGATCACAAAATCGGTCACAAACATATTCGATCACAAAATCGGTCACAAAGCGATCATAATTTTGTACCGAAATAATGGTCGCAAAATGAGTGTGAAATATAGAGCGGTCACAAAGGCGGTCACCATTTGTGACCAAAATTTCGGTCACAAGTTGCGGTCGGAATTTGTGACTCGAATTGGTCACAAATTCTATTTCCAACGAGGGTTTTCGGACCGCCGAAATTAGTCACAAAATCGGTTATAAAACCCATTTGTGACCGATTTTAGCGGTCACAAAATCCACTGTTTCTAGTAGTGATTTTAAGATTAACATAAGTAATTCTATTTTAAAGTATAAAACAAGCTAATTGAAAAGATAAGTTAAGTGTGTGAAATTATTTAGGCAAACTTTTTATCCGAGTTTGTCTTAGTGGGTTTGATACTCGAAATTGAGTACTCATTCAATTCTCAATAAATGCTTCTAAGTGGATTAGACACTAGCAAGTAACTAATTTCTAAGACTAAGAAAGATAGATTTTATTAAAGCTTATAGTCATAGGTGAGTGTGTCTAAGTTAAGATGTAAATGTCTAAGTTTTGAAGGAATGTCTTGAATTCAAAATCATAAAAAGGGATTAGTTCATACCTAATTCTTCTTTTTGATGAAAGGCATTCAAAACTTAGAAAGATTAGTTAGAATCTTAGAGAAGTGAGACTTAGAAGAAAAATTTTATCGAGCTCAAAGATATTAACTATGTATTACAAAGCATAATAAAATATTAGAGTATGAACTCGTAAAATAGTATCGGAGCAAAAACTAACTCGAAAAATAGTATGAAAGCAAAAAACTAAGTATCAAAGCATAAAATACATAAGTCCGAGTATCGAGTAAATAGAAATAAGAATGTATTAGAGCAACCAATAGAGACAGAGTGTATTAGAGATATAACAATTAACTAAAAATTTCATTAAGTCATAAAGTTGATACATGAAAAAAAATTAATCACACTCCCCTAAACACATCAACTATTTCTCCCCTATACATTTCATCAAAAATAGACCAAAAAGGGACAAATAGAATGTTGAAAAAAAGAAAAAAATGAAATAGATTAAGAGGGAGGTGGAGTTGTCCGAGTGGAGGACGTCTGTTTAGGAGTCCTATGACATCTCGCCTCTAGGAGCTGTCATTGCCGATCAAAGCGGAGGGAGAGGAAGAGACGAAGAAGGTGCTAATTGAGTAGGCTGAGCTTACTGGCATTGAATGAACGATTTTTGAGTTTTCCAACCCAAGAGATCCGGGTGGATAGAAAGAATTTGTCTTCCAAACAGTAGTGTTGGGCGACAACAAGCGATTTCAATTCTTCTAGGTTTATGGAAGAAACGACTTTGCCTTTTGAGACCTCCTTCTAAGGGTCCTCGGGCATGGATGTCAAGGTAACAAGTCTCGAAGAAGTTCCGGCCTTCTTTGTGGCCGAACCACCCTTAACAATGAATTCTCTCTTAGGCATGTTTAAAATAGAGAGAGAAAGAGAAACTGAAAGAAGTAGAGGTAGCAGTAGAAGAGAAATGAACTGAAAGAGTAGAAGAGAGCGAGAGAGTAAGACCGAAACTTGAGTCCGAGTAAACCGAGAATAATGAATCCGAGTGCAATGAATTTTGAGTGTTGAGTTTCGGATGTATGAGAGAAAAATAGCAAAGTGTGGAAATGAGAGTAAGTGAGGGTTATTTATAAATAAGGGCTCTCAATGGTTAGAAAACGTAATCGACCCCGAGAACAATGCAACGACCTAATTACAATGGTTAAAATTCCAACGGCTTTCTTAAAACATCTTCTCAATAGCTTGTTCGTCAATTAGATCACGTGTGATAGAGATAGAGAATTTTATTAAAATTTATCTAAGATTCTCTATTAATTAGAGATAACCTAAGAAACTTTATTATCTATTTCTTTTAACCGAGTCTAACTTAGTCATCTATCCGAGTGCTCGAAGCAAGTTAGTTCGTTATCAACTAGAGCTCGGCTTGATGAATTCTCAACTAAATTACTAGTCATTAAGGCTTCACTCAATGAGAACATGTTTGAATACTATGGCCACATAATAATTTGAAGTTTTCTCTTGAAGAGGATAAATCACCCTAGAGGGGGTGAATAGGGTGATGGAAGATTTTTTCATAATTAAAGAATTTCTATAGACAATGAGCTCATAAAAGTAATTCTAAGTCTAGAATGAACTCGAAACATATCCGAGTTTAAAGCAACTCAGTACATAAGTGATGTTTTGAAGTTTAGAGAATTGAGCACTTAGAATCTTAAGAGGATATTATGTCCGAGCCCAAGTAAAGGCCGGAACCGAATCTGAGTGATTCGGACATAGAAGTGAGAAAAATATGACAAGTTAGAATTATGTGGAAACCCTCCGGGGTAGAAAACTACGAATAGTGTCAATCCGGACACCAAGTTAAATCCACTAATTGAATCCTTAATTACAATGAATATGACTACCCAGATTTTTTCCCAAACAAATATATTACAATTTTCCCAGTGCTTAGAATTTACCTTATCTCGATTGACCTAGTACTTCCAAATTGAAGTTACCTTATCAACTTAGGATCCTCCAATTTTTCCCAAGGTTAGAAGTTCCTTTATCTAACCTCGGTACTTCCAAACCGAGGTAACCTTTACAGTTTGGGAAAACTAATTTGAGGTAACCTTTATAACTCGATCAGAAAGAAAGAGTAGGAGAAGGGTAGTAAGAATTACAATACAATCGACTAAGAATAATACAACTCAAAATATTAGAATTACAGTTTGGGAGTTGTAAGCTAGACAAGATGTTCATATGGTCTCTCTTTTTCTTCCATTCATCAGTTGAAATCTTATGCTAAGACTTCCATAAATAGTTTGCCTTGAAGAGATAGTCCTTGAGTCTTCAACGTCTTTCTAATGAAGTCGTCTCGAGTTAGTCGACCGTTGAAACGGATAGTTTAAGTCACTCGGATTTCGAGACTTTCTTGAAATAGTCGTTGTGCCTCGGTCCTAGCTTCCAACAACTCTTTTTGCAACTTTTGTAAACTAGAAAAGCAGAAACAAAAGACCATTAGACTCGTAAATAAAATATTACCCAAAATAGTAACAAACAAAACTCTTAGTTAGTTCCGAGCTTTTCGAGAAATTTTAGCTTTTTGTCCGGCAAGTGCTTTAACGGTCATAAGCCTTTTGTTTTTACTTTTTCTTCAGATAATTGACATTAGAAAAACCTACAAAAACATTAAGGACAATGGTTATCAAAGTATACACATACTTTGGTCTATAATTAGACAAGGATTAGTCTAAATAAAGCGTTTAATGACTAATTATCCTTAATCTATTAATCTGTAATATTTCAAGTCTAATATTCAATACGTTCAGATTCCAAATATATCAAAACTCATAAACAAATCATTCAATCTTAATAGGCATATGAGTTATTTAGACATTTTACAATTACGCATGATTAAGCAAATACTAGCGTAAGTTTCTAGGTTTAAGCATGATTCAAATAATTCAATCCCAAATCAAATCATGATGTTTACCATGATAAAATAGACATGTTAAATGTTAAATAACTTAGGCAAACTAAATGTCCGAGTCCGACCGAGTAGGTCGATTCCGAGAACCGAATAACTCAATTTAACTCGGCTTGTCATGACTAACTCGCATTCCACTTTTTAAGTCTCAAACATAGTCGGATACGCTTAATATACTTAAGTATGAGCTCAGTAAAGAACAAATCATATTGAAATGATGAATTGTAAAGCCTATGACTTAGTTAAATGAATTTCTTTTAGGATGCTGCTTATTTTATCCTAAATTTAGATGAATGTATGAAATCAAAACACATTCAAGGGGTTAGTCAGTCATACCCGAGTCTTCATGAAACATGTAATCATGTATTTAACATACCAAGCTCATTTCTTATAAAGTAAAACTAATCTTCACTTAATGGTTTAGTAAAAATATCAGCTAATTGGAGCTTAGTAAGAATAAGTTTAAGTTTTATATCACCTTTTTTAGAATGTCTGAATTGGGTTCTTAGTGATGTTGATAACACTTTGATTGTCACACTTAATAGGAATGGCTAAGAAGGTCAGTTCCAAATCTTTTAGATGTTGCTTGATCCACAAGCAACTTAGCACATCAAGCTTCGGCTGCTATTGAACCTCAGCTGTTAATGAGGCCACCGAGTTCCGCTTCTTTCAATGCAATAAGATAAGAGATTGAATGAGACATTGGCATACCTCGAAGTACTTTTCCTATCAACCTTGTACCCAGCATCTAAGTAGCCACCGAGAGTTAGGCTAGAGTCCTTTGAGTGCTAGAGATCAAGTGTTTGAGTCCCTGTAAGATATCTAAAGATTCTCTTCACCGTAGTGAGATGTGATTCTTTTTTATTAGATTGAAATGTTATGAATAAGCAGACACTAAACAGGATATCTATTTTATTAGAAGTAAAGTAAAGTAGAGTTCGATCATATCTTTGTAGAGTTTCGATCTACGGACTTATCTTTCTTGTCCGAGTCCAATTTGGTAATGTTTCCCATAGGAGTTGCTGCTGGCTAGCATCTTGAAGTTCGTATTTCATATATAACTCCTTCACATATTTTGACTAGTGGACATAGAGGTCATATTTGCCTTGCTTAATTTGCAGTCCCAGGAAGAAATTCAATTCTCCTATTATGCTCATTTGAAATTCCTGTCTCATATGGTCAAAAACTTCTTGGCATAAATTCTCATTAGTATAACCAAAGATTATATCATCAACATATATTTGAATGATTGGAAAATCTTTCCCTTTGGTTTTTGTAAATAAGGTTTTGTCTATCAAACCTCTTTTAAATTTATTTTCAACCAAGAGGCTACTTAATCTTTCATATACCAAGCTCTTGGAGCCTGTTTTAAACCATATAAATGCTTTTGCAATTTGAAAACATGATTTGAAAAGTAAGAGTTTTCAAATCCAGGGGTTGCTCCACATAAACTTCCTCTTGAATATTACCATTAAAAATGCACATTTCATATCCATTTGATATAACTTAATGTTCACGCTAGATAGAGATGATAAAAGAATTCCGATTGCTTCAATCCTAGCAACAAGTGTAAAGGTTTCCTCATAATTTATTCCTTCTTCTTGTTTATACCCTTCGGCTACAAATTTGGCCTTGTTTTGACTACCAACCCCTTCTCATCCAGCTTTGTTCATAAAAACCTATTTGGTTCCTATTATTGGGTGACCGGAAGGTCGTTTGGTCAAGGTCTAAACTTGGTTTCTCTCAAAGTGTGAGAGCTCTTCTTACATGGCCTCTACCCATTTAGGTTTAAGTAGGGCTTCCATTACATTTTCACGTTTAATTAATGATATGAATACTAAAAATGCATATAGATTATGCAAATAAGATCGAGTTCTTACCCTAAGTTGATGTTAAAAACGATGTTTTCTTGTGGATGACTAGAAGTATACTAGAAATCTTTACTTGATCTTTGGTTTACCAGGTTACAAGGTTGAGCACTTGTTTCTTTAGTTGTCCAAGTTGGTTGTGTCTCAGCTTCTTCTTGAGTTTTAGTTGTCCGAGTTGGTTCTTGAAATGGGTGAGTTGAGGTTGGCTCGGTTCTCCTGTTTTCAATCATTTTGAGCTCGGCTTTAACTATGTCATCATCATCTCTATTTAGCTTAAAATCCGAGAAGGTAGATTCACTTAATCTACCATTGTCAACTTCATCAAAAATAACATGGATACTTTATCCCACTTTGTTAGTCCTTTTGTTGAAAATGCGATAAGCTTCATTATGTAAGGAGTAACCAAGAAATGTACCTTCGTCCGACCTAGCATCAAACTTAGTCAAATGATCTTTACGATTGTTATGCACAAAGAACTTACACCTGAAAGGCTTGAAGTATGAGATGTTGGGCTTCTTTCCCTTATATAGCTCATAGGATATTTTCTTCAGTATGAGTTGAATGAGGCATCTGTTAAGTGTGTAATTTGTCTGTGCTCACTGCCTAAGCCCGTAAATAGTAAGGAAGATCGTTTTCAATCATCATTGTCCTTCAAGAGTTATGTTCTTTCTCTCCACCACTCTGTTTTGTTGCGGCGTCATGGGTGCAGAGAAGTTGTAGGAGATACCATTCTTTTCGCAAAAATCAACAAATTATGAGTAGTCGAGCTCCCTTCCATGGTCATTTCTTATCCTTCCGGTTTGAGTCTTAGACTCGACCTGAATTTGTATGTGGACCTTGGTGAACTCTTTGAAAGTTTCATTCTTGTTTCTCAAAAAACAAACCCGGTAAATCTTGCAAAATTGTCAACAATAACAAGTACATATGATTTACCTCCTAAGGTTTTAACAGAGATTTCACTACATAAATCCATATGAACACTACTAGAAAATAGCAGATTAGCTGACGGAAATAGCGACGGAATGTTAGTTATTAGCGACGGAATTTCGCAATTAGCGACGGAACTGTTCCGTCGCTGAAAGCGGGTCGCTAAATATCGTGGACTGAATTTTTCAAGTTCGTCGCCAATTAGCGACGGATTAGCGACGGAATCTCGTTCCGTAGCCGATAGACATCAGCGACGGAAAACATTTCCGTCGTTGATTTAGCGACGGAAATAGGCGACGGAAAGCCCAAATTTCCGTCGCTAAATCACCCCATTTCCGTCGCTGAGAGCCGTATTAGCGACGGAATGTCCCCAAATTCCGTCGCTAAGTTCCGTCGCTAAGTGGAGGAGACCGTCGCCGATACGTCGCCGATCCGTCGCTGTTACGTGAAAAATTTAATATATTATTTGCTAATTATTCGTCATCCTAGTACGTAACATTGTGAATGGATATACAAATCCACCATTCACATATGTGACACTTACATTTGGCATTTACATATGCCGACCACAAATAATTCATCAAAGTTGGATATACAAATCCAACTTACATATTCAACATCATCAACAACCATAACCTAGTTAAAACAAATTTGTAAATAGTTCACAAAGTGATGATCACCAATATATACAAAAGTTCACATTTGAATTCACTCATCCTCTTCCTCATCCTCTTCCTCTTCCTCTTCCTCTTCTTCCCGTGGTTGTGGTGGTCGACGGTGCGATCCGGATGCTTGCCGACACTGTAGAAATTCATTCATACGTGCTATTGGCTCAGCGAAACCGTCGACCTGTGCCTTCGGATGCCGATTTTGTAACTCAAGCAGCCGGCAATGCTCAATCCATTGATGTACCTCGAATTTAAATTATGCACCGTTGCTCTCCATTCCGAGTCATCTCGTAGTAGAAGGTTTCGGTGATTTGAAGTACATTGTTGGTTTCAAGTTTCTAGCCTCGGATCCAAATCCATAAATGCGACCTTTCTTGTTCGCATTTGCTTTGACCCACAACTCTTGTTGTGAAGGGGTGGATACATGATCTTCGAAGAGTTGAGGTCATCATCGGAAGTTTGAGTGGGTTGAGTGTTTTGCAACTCTTCCCACTCTTTTGAAACTTCTCCTGAATATAATATAAATATTTTAGGCATGTAAATATCACGTGTTGTTAACGAAAACAATAGATAGAAAAATATGCGGAATTCATATATACGGTTACTCACGTAAATGGCCTTGGATTTTTTGTCCACCCATTCGTCCTTTTTTGTTTTGTGCGTGCGTGCAAATAGTTGGGTCGGTAGAGGCTGAACTCCTTTAAGCTCCTTCATCTAAAATTGAAAACAAGTTAGTAGAGAATCAATTCACCAATATGAACATGTTAACGGTTGCATGCGTAATCAATAAGAAAGGGGTACGTACAAATCGCCGCTTATGCTCCGTCATAGGGATTGAGCCACACGTATGGAGTGATGAACCAAGTCCCCCTGATCAGCATGACGGTTTTTCCGAGCTTGCTCGCAGAACTTCTTGTACTCGGCAGTTTCCCAATATTCGAGCAACTCGCGCCGTAGTTGTCACCCAACCATTTCGGCTTCTTCTTAGTTTTCCTCGCCTTGAGCATGAAGTCCTTCAAGCGATCACTCGCCTTTCTTTTCAAAATTTCTTCGATTTGGACTTCATCGGTTGGGGACCACGTGAAAAATTTCTATATAAATAAAAACGTCATTTATACGTTATGAAATTAAAATATAATGTTCGAACATGCACAATAAGTGATTATGTTATCCGAACTGGAGAAAACTAATGATGTGTCATTACCTTAAACTCGGAAAACCATTGATCACGTTGTGATCGAGGGACTTTACCCCATGTAGGCCAAGCTCCATCGTATTTGCTTTGGAAGATGTGGGAAATCGTACCCACAACTTTGTCAATGGGGTAGAACCTAATCAATTCAACATATAAAATAGTTAGTTCAACTAATAACTAATATGCTTATTTTATTTTATTATTTATTATCACACTCACCCTTCACCATCCGGCTCAATTCGGATTTTTCTCGGCTGCTAGCGCTACTTGATTGAAGACAAGGATCCTCGTTCCCTGTATCAGTTGGTCCTTCATTTGTAGGCATTTGTGGTGGCCGTTGTTCGGAACCAACGTGGATGCGTGGTACATTATTTGTACCATATTGTTGATATGTATATGTACTCAACGGGTTTGAGTACATATGGGGTTGCTGAGAATATGGAGGGTTTAGAAAGAAAGGCCCACCCAAGTGGGTTTTGCATGTGTGGGAAATTTGGGAGTTGGAAAAAGGGAGGGTTGGGAATAAATGACCCCCAATGGAGTTTGGTTGTGAAGGGAGTGTAGAGATAGTGTTCCACCGGCAGGAGTTTGAAGGTTCCGAGGGTTTTGAGAGGGGGTAGAAGTGCTGACATCATTACCTTCCCCATCGGTAGAGGTGTTTCTAGCCCTTCCCCGAGTAGCTGATCTTTTGGTTCCGCCTCTACCTCTCTCCATTTTTCTGTACATAAACAAGTAATTCACACTATTAGTAAACATCCAACGGTTCAAGTGATTTCATATAGAACAACATACAAACAATAGTAAATATATGCACATGTAAGCGTTAGATATAAATCTGAAGCATGTGAATAAAGTACGCTTCAATGGTTTCACCTTCATTACATTAATAAGAATTCATTCGATGAGAACATAAATGAAAGTTGTACAATAAAAAACAAACCCAACAAAAGCACATTCGATTTCCGCATTTGCGACATGGACACCTATATTGTTGATTATGCACAAATTCCGATTGGCTTCTAGCATGTGCATCAAACTCCTCAACCCCGTCTAAAAACTCTTGTCTATACCCAACTCTACCGGGTAATAACCTACGATACATCCATCTACGATGCGTAGGCCCGTCCATATATATTATAATTGAAATTTAACAATTTATTACATTATTAGTTAAAAATACCAACACATGGAGATGGTATATGATTACATATTTTCTATAACGAACATAATCTATATATAACCATTATGCATCTATAAATTTTTTTAATATACATAGATTTCTATAATTTTTATATTTTACTCTTAAATATTTATTTCATAATTAAAGTAATCATACCTAATTAGCATAAATAAACTCATATACATATAATTACACTAATCATACAAGTAAAGCAATCATACCTATAAGCATACCTAATTAGCGTCAAGAACCTCACACAAATAAACAACAAACAATTACACATATATAAATCAAAAACACCATTTCCCTCAACTTCAACAATAATGTCCCACAAATCCTACACAATTGCACATTTGTCTATTCAAATTCATCCACAATCAACATTAATTTCCACCAAATTACATATATTCGTCAATTTCAGCTTACATTTTTTAAACCCTAAATTTAACTTCAATAACATTTACTCCATAAAGAACCCAATTGCACATTTTTCTATTCAAATTCATCCACAAACAACATTAATGTCCACTAAATTACATATATACGTTACTTTCAAGTTACAATGTTCAAAACCCTAAATTTAACTTCCATAACATTTACTCCACAAACAACACAATTGCACATTTTTCTTCTCAAATTCATTCACAAACAACATTAATTCCCACCAAAGTACGTATATTCGTCAATTTCAAGTTATATTTTTAAAACCCTAAATTAAACTTCAATAACATTTACTCCTTAAACAACACAATTTCACATTTTTCTTCTCAAATTCATTCACAAACAACATTAATTTCCCACAAATTACATATATTCATCAATTTCAATATCAATTTTGTAAAACCATTAATCTACAAAAATCAACACAAAAATACCTCAAATTTATGGGCGACACCGGCGGCGGCACGAGCAGCGACGGCGAAGCTCGGGCGTGAGGCGGCAGCGGCGGCGGTTGGTCGGCCGCGTCCTCCACCCAGGCGGCAGCGGCGGCGGTGCGAGGGTCGGGCGAAATGAAGCCGAGACCGGTGGTTTTTCAGCCTTGGGGGTCTTGAACCGGCGGCGGAAGGGAGGCGGCGGCAACGAGCGACGGCGGCGTGCGTAGTCGCCGGCGGTAGCGGCCGATGGCGGTGGTGTCGCGGCCGATGGCGGTGCTCTCACTCTCGCTCTCGCTCTCTCTTTGTTGCTTTTTGAAATCCGGAACCGGCCGACGCCGGTTCTAGATTTATTCGTAATTAGCGACGAACAGATCCGTCGCTGGTCCGTCGCTAATTACTATAGTTAATTTTTTTTTTCTTTCGGGGATTTTTTATGTACGAATTATCGCCGACGGAGTAGCGACGGAATATTCCGTCGCTGATTATTTCAGCGACGGAATATTCCGTCGCTACTCCGTCGTTGTATGATCCAGCTTGTCATTTTTTGTCGGTGTCCGTCGCCGATTCCGTCGCTACCTGGCGACAGATTGGTTTCCGTCGCTATTTTCCGTCGCTATTTTACGGTTTTGTAGTAGTGGAATGGATCCATGTACTTTCGGGGTGGAAATAGTTTTGAGTGGTTTAAATGAAGATCTAACTTGTTTCGCTTTTGTACATGCATCACAAATTTTATCTTTCTTAAAATTCCACTTAGGAAGTCCTCGGACTACCCCTTGTGAAGCTAGTTTCTTAATAGTATGCATGCTAATATGTCCCAACCTACGATGCCATGTCCCTAAATCATCATTAACGAAGCTTTTAAACATAACAAGTTCCGAGTAGAATCGATAAGAGGAATGATATAAGTGTTATCTAACCTTAAATCGAGAGCTTTGTCTCGTTTAAAGCAAGCATTAGTTATGAAGCAATCGGTCTAAGTGAACCTTACTTCTTATCCTTTGTCACACAACTGGGAGATACTCGTAAGATTGTACTTATGCCCTTTAATAAGGCAGATCGGCCTCGACCGAGTTGTCACATAACCAACTCTTCCAACAACTACAATCTTTCCCTTGTTGTTGTCTCCAAATGCGACCTTTCCTCTTTTCATCATTTCTAACTTATAAAAGAGTCTTAAATCTCTAGACATATGGCAAGAATAACCACTCGTCAAGATACTAGTAGTTTTTCTTCTTTGTCCGATGTGCCTATAAAACATAAACACACTAACCCTTCCTACTTCCTCTTAAAAACCTAGTAATTATCCTTACTGAAGTTAGTTTTTGAGGAAAAGCACTTTTGGGAACCCAAATTTTAATTATTTTGGGGTTGGTCTGCTTCTTACCCTTCTTAGGAAACTAAGTCTCCTTTTTGTGAAAGACTTTCTTTTTGTTAACAAACTCGGGAGACTTCTTTTGATAAACAATTCCGTACTTAGTCCCTTTCTTCCTATGATGAATAGGACCATGATTAGCTTTTCTTAAATGAATTTTTTGAGAATTACTTTTTGAAAGACACTTGTAGGAGTTATCCTCCTTTTTAGATTTGAAACCAAGTCCCTTTTTCTAAAAGAAACACACCGAGAACGAAGAAGTATATCAAATTTTTTCTAACCTTGAGTGAGTTTTAAAACAAGATCTTAAGACTCCGTGAGCTTTTTCTTGAGTTGCTCATTCTCGGTTCCGAGGCACTCTAACTCAGTCTCATTATCTTGGTAACTAGTTTCAAGTACCTTAATGTTGAGCCTCGGCTTTTCCAAATTAGTTTTTAAAACCTTCTTCTAAGATTTTAGAGACTTTGGTTTTCCTTTAAACAAAGAAGAATCAAAATTGGATTTTTCCTCTAAGGTAAAAATATATCTAGCTAACTCTTGCTTAGAGAATTTTAGGAAATAGTTGACTACTTCATAAGGGTCAGTTTTCTTAGTATCAAATGTTTCAATTTCTAACTTAGATTTAGCTTCTAAGTCTATTAGGCCATGAGACACGTTGATTCATGTTCGGTGTCATCATCATCATTTGACTCTTCATTACTTCACGTTGTTATAGTTGCCTTCTTTTCTTTCAATCTTTCTTTTTGTTTGAGCAATCCTTTACTATGTGCCTTGCTTCCACATTCAAAACAACCGGAATTCTTAGTTAATAAAGAATTTGAAAGGGATGAGAATTTACCTTTCTGCTCCAATTTGAAGATCTCATGTTTGGGCTTCTTCGCCACTTCTTGTACTTCATCATACGTTTGAAGCCTCCGGCCAGAAGTGCCATGGGATCTTTTTCCGAGTCCGAGGAGCTCAGATTGGGACCAGCTTCCTCTAAGGCCTTAGGAGCAATGTTCTTCTTGGTGCTGACCTCAAATTCTTCCTACTTAAGGTGTAACTCATGGATGAGAAGATTTCCAATGAGTTCATTTGGTTTTAGCTTGGTGAGGTCTTGAGCTTCCTCGGTTATTGTCATCTTCGCGCCCCATCTTTTCTTCGAAGACTCCTCAAAAGCTTTTTGACCACTCTTTATTAGACATCTTCTTTCCAAGTGATTTGAGATTGTTGACAATCTCAAGTGAAGCGAATGTACATCCGAGTTATGTTCTCGTTAGCCTCTATCTTAAACATTTCATACTTGTGAAGATACTAACTTATCTTCGCTTGTTTCACTTGACTTATGCCTTCATAGGTGATGACAAAAGCGTCACACACCTCCTTAGCAGTATCACATGCTAATACTCGTTGTATTATGAGGCATCAATAGCACACATCAATGTGTTCATGGCTTTAAAGTTCTTTCTGTGCCTTTTGTTTTCTTCTGTAGTAAATTCTAACTTCACTTTGGCCACTTTCTGATTTCTAACTTACTTTGTGGGAACATAGTTTCCATCGAAATGACTTCCCGGACCTCTTCATCATATTCTTGAATAAAACACTCCATAAGCTTCGCAAGTGAGCGAAGTTGGACCCTTTGAACTTGGATGGCCCGGTGAATGACCTTCCTTCATCGAAAACTCTCCATAGTTTAAAGCTATCTAATATTTAGACCTTTGGATGGTTAGATCCTTTTGTGAAAGGTTAGGATTTGATACCAACCGAAGGTTTAGAATAGAGAGTCTAAGTCACCCTAGAGGGGAGTGAATAGGGTGATAAAGAAATAATGCAGAAATTGAGAAAACTTTTGTGAAGGTCGAACTCGGAAAAACATACTAAGTCTATATTAGACTAAGAAAGAGATACAAAGACAATTTTACGTGGAAACCCTTCTAGGGTAGAAAACCACGGTCAGTGTCAATTCAAACACCAAGTTAAACACACTATTTTGAGTCCATAAAATATAAAGGACTGACTCTTAAAATTGTTCCCTTAGTCAATTCAAGTACATGTTTTTCCTAGGGGCACATAAATTACCTTATATGTTCCAAGTACTTCCTAACCGAGATAACCCTTGTAGTTAGGGACAACTAAGTTAAGATAACCCTTACAACTCAGTCAAGGTAAGAGTAGAAAACTATATGAGAGAGTAAAGTAATTACAAGACTTTTCTTTACAACTTTGAAAGTTGAAATTCTAAGTACAAGAGTTGTATGCCGAAGTATGAGTATATGAGTTGAGAATATTGTTCCAACAATCTTTTAAGTCTTGTAACAAGGCTTCTATTTATAGGGAGCAGAGTAAAGAGTCATTGTTCCTCGGGCTTGGGCTTATGTAGTTGGCCGTTATAACGGATAATCCGAGTCCTACGAATCAAAACTATTGTGGATGTATCTGTTGAGCAAGGATTCTAGCCTCAAAAGGAAGTCCTACCCACTAGTTGTATCTAAAAACCAGGGTAGAAACAGTCATTAGACTCAAAGACTGAAGTTTATTGGAAATGGAAACAAACAGCCACGACACAATGTCTAAGTGAGCCTCGAAATAGTGCTTTCGTCTATTGGTCGAAATCGGTAAAAAGTTGGTTGTTTTTAGAACCGTTGTGGATGTATCCTTTAAGCATGAGTTCTAGCCTTAAAAGAAGTCCTACCCACTAGTATCTAAAAACTAGGGTAGAAACAGTTGTTATACTCAAACACCGAAGTTTGCTGGAAATGGAAACAAACGACCTCGGCATAGTATCTAAGTGAGCCCCGAAATAGTGCTTTTACGTCTGCTGGCTGAAATAGGTAAGAAGTAGGTTGTTTTTTCTTTTAAACTGAGATTAATTACCTTTAATAAACTTGCATCAACAAAATATAAATAGTACTCAAAGTATCAAAATACTTTTGTCAAAGATTAGACAAGGATTCTAGTTAATAAATAAATAAGTTAACTCATCGTAAATCCTTAATCTATTAAAATGGAATTTTTCAAGTCCAATATTCAATATCTTCAAGTTCTATTATGTCTAAACTCAAATAATAAGTAAGATACATTCGAGTTCAACAGTTATAAAGACATATTTTAGTGTTTGCCAATTTAATTAATTTTAACTAAATAAATTTAGCTATTTTAGAATTAACACAAGTAATTCGGTTTTGAAATATGAAACAAGCTTGTTGAAAAGATAAGTTAAGTGTGTGAAATTATTTAGGAAAATTTTTGTATATCTTAGTGGGTCGGACACCTGAAACCGAGTACTCATTTAATTCTCAAAAATGTTTTTGAGTGGGTCGACACAAGGAGTAACCGATTTTTAAGACTACGAAAGATATGTTGGATTAAAGCTTAAAGTCTTAGATAAGTGTGTCCGAGTTAAGATATGAGTGTCTAAGTTTTGAAGGAATGTCTTAAATTCAAAATCATAAAGAGGGATTAGTTCATACCGAGTATTGAAATCGTTATCATCCATGAAGTTAGCATCATGTAGGCCTTCGACATTGCCACCTTTAAAGAAATAATCACCCATGTCATCAAACAAGGAAGTCAAAGCTTGCCAATTCTCCGACACTTGAGAAGAGCTAGACCCCGGCACCCAAGAAGAATGTGGGGGCTTATAGTAACATGATTATTTATATGGATTAGAAGGTCAATTGAAAGGATTGTATGACCACAACTCCCGGAGTACTCATGTCAACCCGAGGAGCGTTCCTCCGTGAGTGAAACTCAATCCCCAATGAGACCGAGCCTATTTAGATGTTGTCTCCTGAAAGAGGGGGACATAGATTATCCATCTTGCAAACGAAAAGATATTAGGACATAGACTAGAAGCTCCTATTCAACAAATGCAACAAGCTAGAGTATATAAGCAGTTTCGAAATGATGTTGAAATGCTTTAAGGCATCAAAAGAAAATGAGGCACATAATCCTAAATGAACAAAATACCTTTAATGTTATCATTAGAAGAATGAAAAGAGGGGTACACCATCTAAAATTTCCACTCATCAAGTCACATGCAAGTCAAGGTACAAGACCCTCATCCTTCACAAATCAAATAGCGATCAAAGAGTGGTCAAGCTTGGACACACAGTCGAGCTTCAGATCCAAGAGCGGTCAAAGACCAGAAACCTCGTAGAGATTTCCAAGAGCAATCAAAGTTCACACATCCAGTTGATCTTCCGATCAAAGAGCAGTCAAAGTTTAGACACACTATCGAACTTTATATCATAGAGCGGTCAAATTCGGGCACCCTTCAAGGAAGTCTAAATCAAGATCTTTCCTTGGATTCCAGGTCACTAAAACGATGAAGTCTAGGCAAATCTTGGCATAAGACAAGCATATGTCCCTATTTAAAAGAAAGTGGATGGACATCGAGCTTCAAATCCAAGAGTGGTCAAGTTCGGACACCCTACGGAGTTTCGGATCCAAGAATGATCAAAGTTCATGAACCTTGCCAAATTTCAAGTTAAGGCTACTTCCTTGGATTACGAGGTTATCAAATGACTAAATCTAGGCAACATCCTAACAAAAGATAAGCAACCGTCCCAATCTCGATGAAAGTGGATAAACATCAAGGCTTCAGGTCCTCCCAATGGCGAAGTCAAGGCAAATCATTTGAAACATGCTTTGGCTACAAATCATTAGCTTACCAAACTCGGGTAAAATTTGAACTTAGTTACGTATGATTCTTAGCTAACAAAAATTTTAGTGCGAGAAAATTTCATAGCTAAGCTTTAGACCCGAAACGGTCAAGTTTAGGCCCCCTCATATAAGCTTTAGGACATTAATCAACCCAAGCTTAAGAATCAACCCCCGAATTTCGGACTTCATGCTCCGAGTCAAGTCCATATGTTTACTAGGGTTTAGGTCATAAGACCGCCAATTCTAGGTACCCCAACTTCGAAATGCAATTTGCATTCTAAGAAACAAGACAGATAAGTACCCTTTAGCGTCTACTTTGACCTTCATGTTTCATATTCGGTCAAAGTGGGGGCTAACTGTAGACACCTAAAAAGTGTTATCCTTATTTGTTTTAATTATTTTATTTATTTTTGTTAGCTTGGTGATGAAAACGCAACCTCATTCGTATACCCGAGCCAAGATCGGACTAAAGTAGAGTGACAAAAATCATTTTAGCCCACAAAAAGCCAACCAACACCAAAAACAGGGCAAAAGTGCATCTGCTTGGACCAAATCTAGTACAAAATCAAAATTCTTGGTTGGTCCACCAGGTTTGGTCTCCCAAACCTTAAGCGGCGCCTGACCTCCAAGCCTACAAAAACACAACGTTTTGACTTCTTTTTAGCGTCCAAGCCCGGCACACTTTTTCGAGACCACAAGTATGGTCACCAGGGATAGGAGTCGAGGCATAGGCTCCCCGAATGACATTGTTTTTGGCTGGTTCAATGTCCCATATTTGCCTCTATCCATTTCCGAAAATCTTAACCATAGTTTATCCTTATCGACGACTTGGGGGATGAATTTAGGGTTTTTTCAACTCTAAATTTTTCTATAAATACAAGGATTCTCCCTCCACTGAAAGCACATCAATTTCTGCTTCATTTCACCCCTATTCCGCTAAAATTTCCTACTCCATTATTTTCCTTCTTCTCTCTCCACAAATAATCTCATTTCCATTCTTAAACCGCATAAAAGCCTTCATTTTCTCCACTTCGAGTTTCATTCTGTCTTCCTGTCACTCTGTCGAAATTCCGTCGGGATTCTAGCCTAATAAGCGAGCCTACTTGAGGGCACCAACCGAATATCAAGCTTTTATTTTATTTCATTTTGTTTTTGTTTCAATTTTTTTATCGCTTTTCGTATTGTGGTTTAAAGATTGTTACGCCCCAATACATAACCACATACATAAGTAGTTAACACTAGAAGACTCGTACATTGGGATACGTTACCGCCATTGTCATAATGAAAACAAGGCAAATTCATTTGAGCAAATTAATTATTCAAACAATTTATATAACAAACCAACCCAAATCTTCTTCATAGAAAATGAAATTTTCGAAACGCCGAGGATCAGCTGGAGAGGAATCATGAGCCAAGAGACCAAGGGAGGGACTAGCATGCATGGGGTCAAGATGAACATCCGTACATCACTTCTCCGACCAACATTATCTTTTTTTCCCTCTTTTAACTTTAGGCGTGATTGTGAATAGTCCGCCATGCGCTCGACTTCCTAAAATTTTAAAACATAAAACAATAGACGTGTGAGCTAGAAGCTCAGTATGTTACCCATATAAAATAAAATTATAATTTAGGTGCTCTTAAATCATGCACATCTTAAATCATTTTTCTTGAATAAACAGGTTTGCGAACCGGTCAATTGTCGATTTGCTTTTCCGATTTAGCCAAACTTAGGACCCGTCATCGTGAAACAATCAATCATGGAATCCGACTCCTAGGTTCATTAAACCCCGAGACAGTCGGCTGTGAACAATTGAACGATTAACTATTCCGTGGACAATTGAACGATTAACGATTCTCGTGAACAATTGAACAATTAACGATTCTGTGAACAATTGAACGATTAATGGTTAAATGCTCTGCTAGCAAGCAACGTTGTCCAGGTGTCCCCGGATCAACCATTTACAATTATGATTACGATTACGATTATGATTACATGCGGTCATAGACCATCATAACAATTAATGGTTCCTTTCCGTGGCCAAATCATGGTAAAACTCTTAAAACATATTCATAAATGCAATGAATTGTAAACACCAACTATTAATCGGTAAAACTTTTACTTTTACTATAAATGTAAAGGCAATAACATACCTCAGCGTGCCGAACACTTCAATTGCTTGATTGTTTCGCAACACAATTTCAATTCGATTTCTATTTCCAAAACGAATCTACTTTTACATATTATTAGTCTTTTAACAATACTTATATGCATTTACGATCACCAAACTTTTACTTGTCGCGTACCTATCCATATCATTTCCTTTTGATCTCGATATTCATACGTTTTCTAGAAATAAGCTATTGATGATATAGTTTGAATTTGTATATAACAATTGACGAATTTAATTCCCCATTCTTTTAATAAAACTCAAGTTTGATCTTTTGCTTCTATCACCTCTAGTCCGTAATTAATGTAGCCTAACCTTAATTGTACCACTCGTTTCATCTAATATGCCCGAGATATCCTCTTATCTCGTAAACCAAATATACTTCCTACTTAAGGTGTCGGTTTAGTTTTCTAATTTTCTAAACATTTTGGCAAAATTTCGTTTGAAACATGACATAACCATTAGGCTAAAAGCCTTAAAAACCTGTCATAAAATCCACAATAAAACTCAACGAGCCACACGCTCGCAGTACACAACTCAACGGTCACATGTTGGAGTATATTCGAACCGCAAAACTCAAGTTTCAAACCAAGTATATAAACCAAGTTACAATCTCGTCAATATTCTCACTTTCTTGTGCTCATGAACTTTTCGATTTTTTATCAAGGCAAGAACCTTCATACATATATATTTATAGCTAAGGCTTCGGTTAAGCAATTTAATCATAAAAATCTCGATTATCGGGAGATGGCTCCGTACAATTAATTCCTTTATGAGTAGTACCAATAATCGGTTAATAATTTAGTGGGTCGTAGACAAAATAGTGAAACTCATTAATATGTTAACATGTTAACATTTAAATATTTTGAAAAGTACAAATAGTAACGTACCTCAAATAGTTGTTCGTTTTCCTTTAAATATTGTTTTTTGTTATTTTCTTCGAACATGTCGCTCCCATCGATTTTCTATTTTCATGAAGAAATTTGATTTATGCATTAATAAACTTAATAACTACTCTCTATTTGTGATAAACTTTTCACATTTGACTTCCTCTAATTCCCCATTGATTACTCAAATTCATTTGAATTTCTAACTTCCTTTAATTCCGTAAATTTCTTTTCCCTCTCCTCCTCCTACTCAATTCAACATTCTAATTTTCTTTTCAAGTCAAGTCTCACTTTAAGTAATTTTTCGAATTCTCGCAAAGATCATTACACATTGAGTTATTCTTGTCTTTTCACCACCATATTACTTATTATCACCAAATTACTAACTTCATCAAGGTCTCTATTAATTTCAATAAAGTTCGAAGTATAACCCAATTTCATTTTTCAATTAAGCTCAACATAACCTAATTTTAATCACTTTCCCCATGATCATATATCTATCATCCTATCCACTTTCTACATTTCAAATTAATTCGCAATTGTACAATTAGACCAAGACTCCATTACGTTAATTTACTCAAGTTTAGCACACATACAAACAAATAAATTCAATTCTCTATCAATCTTCAATGTCTCATTTACACATTCTTGAAATCAACTCCCAACAACATACTCAATATGTTCGAAGAAAATAACAAAAAACAATATTTAAAAGTTAAACAAGCACATTCACAATTACAATAAACCTAAATAAATTTTGCAATTCCACTTCAACACATAATAATCCCTAAATCCAATTTCATTTTCTCCCACAATTCCTTCACTTCCACCACAATCAATTCACAATTCACATATACTTGTCTAATTATTCAATAATAACATAAATTTATGATAAAATTTGCTTAGAAATTAAGGATTGGAGATATACCTCAAATTGGGTTAGATGTGAGATTGGATGGGGGTGGCTCGGTGGTGGAGATTCGGCTACGTGAGAAGTTGGTTGGCAGCGTCGGCGCCGGCGGAGGAGTCGGTCGGCAGCTAGAGGGTGGCCGGGGGCGGCGCCGGTCCTCGCCTAGCCGCAGCAGCCGGCAAGGCTGTCCTGCCCGCTTGACGTGAAACAGAGGAAAGAGGGGAGAGAAGAAGGTGATGGTGGCAGAGAGGGGGCGATAGCGAGTAGTAGGCGTCGGCGGCAGCCGGGGACGGCGGCAGTAGCCGGCTAGTTCGAGCAACACCAGCGAGAGGGTAGGACAGCCATACTTGGCGCAGAACAAAGCAAAAGCGGGGAAAGAAGTGGTCGCCGGTGGCAACAAAGGTGGCGGTCACGGTGCACCGGCGACGGACTACCGACGGCGGCAAGTCCAACTAAGATTGGCCGGTGGTGGTAAGGGAGGGGGAGAGCAGAGAGGAGAAGTGAAGGTGGGGAGATGAGAGAGAAAATGGAGGGCTTGGTTTTCAAACCCTCACCCTCCTTTTACCGATTTCCCGATCCTTCCACCATCTTCTTTTCTTTTCTTTTTTTTTCTAAAATTTTATTTGTGTTATAATAATTGATATATATATATATATATATATATATATATATATATATATATATATATATATATATATATATATATATATATATATATATATACTGTTTTATTTTATTTCTTTTTACTTATTAATTTATCCAGATTCAGAATGAAATTATTCGAACATATATACATTTCGTAGTGCAAATGTAAATTTGTACGAATTACCCGTTATTATTTACGATTATCAACTTTGTTCGCATCTTTTATTTCGATTTCAGTATTGTGCGCGACTCACCGCTCTTAAACAATATTAAGACAATAAAATGCAAATTTAAAATAATTAATTACAATTAAGTTTCGGGGTGTTACAAAGATGTAATTTCATTTAGTTTTCTCCTCGCTCGATGTAATCTTATTTATTGTTTTCCTTTAAAGCTTTCATTTAATTTGCTTTCTTAGTTGCTTTTATTTATTGCTTTGCATCATGTTTTGATGTCCTTTAATTTCGCCTCTTGCATGTTGACTGATTGTTTTCTTTAACACAATTTTTACGCACTTATTTAATTGGTAGAGACCATTTTTATGAACAAGTGGAATGAGGACTGTCCCTCGTCATTTTGTCTGTTTGCCCCCAACAATGGATCATTGGTTTAAGGCAACTGGAGTTTTTGTTTAAAAAAAAACCTTTCTTAATTTTGAGTTTTTATCCCTTTTGGTTGTCCTTTTGGTAAACTCAAAATTAGGAAAGTGATTTGTTATTTTTTGTTTCAAAACTATCTCGGTTACTCCCCATTTTAATCTTTTTAATTCTAAAAGTTGCACGTCGATTTTTCTACAAAAATTTGAAAAAATTAGGAGCTGAATGATGGTCCAGCCATCCGATCAAGACTACCATGACAGTCTAGACAGATGGTTGGCGCCGCTCAGTAGTCCTCAAGGGTTGGCTCGAGCTCCTCTCTCTGACCGGGCCTAGCTCGGTCTAGGCGCTTAAGGCTATTTGGCCCAAGGAGCTTTACGACGAGTGTGTTTCTTTTCTTTTCTTTTCTTTCTTTCAATTTCACATGCATGTCGAGAATTCTAAAACCTATTTTTGAATAGAAAACGATTCTTAAAAATCAACAATCAACCCCTTAAAAATCGAAATCATTATTCGCCTTGATAAGTGCACCTCGTGTGGAGCCCACATTTGTCGGAAAAGCGACACAAGCCGTAATTTCATATATATCAACATAATATTGGGGTCAAATATACTATTCAGAAAAGTTGTGCCAAATACGTGAAAACCAATATTAAGATTATCACCTACAAATAGTTTCAACAAAATAGAATCAGACCTCTCTTAATTTTTAAGAACTTGGAACCTAGAGTTATATCCACATAGTATAGTCACCTGCCATAAATTACTTATGGGGTGTTTGGTTGGGAGTTTAGGAATGGAATTTAATATCTCTAGGTATCAAATTTTTATAATTTGTGTTTGGTTGAACTTTGAGGGAATGAGATTTGATTTTTAGGGGTATCAAATCTCCCCAAATACAACTATTTTGATTCCTCCCATTTTTTAGATGTATCAAATCCCATTCCTCCAAGGAATCGGATTTTCTTTTTCAAAAAAATAATAATTCATGAAATCCCCTTTTCTTCCATTTTTTTATCAAATTCCAATTATTAATAAGATATCCTTATGTTTATTTTTATTTTATAATATGTCATTTTAAATTTTTCAAATGATACGTAAGTGATAAAGTTTATATATGAAATATTATTTTTGCACATATGTGAAGGTTAATATGAATCTTATTTGCTCATTTTAATTTGAGCACGTTATAAAAATATTTTCAATTAAAACTAATCAAGTTCATTTATTGTT
The DNA here is from genome assembly GCA_021018815.1 of Talinum fruticosum. Taxonomy (NCBI): domain Eukaryota; kingdom Viridiplantae; phylum Streptophyta; class Magnoliopsida; order Caryophyllales; family Talinaceae; genus Talinum; species Talinum fruticosum. Next base: position 69,302 of record JAITYX010000101.1, read on the forward strand.
ATTTTGATTTGGTTCTTATGTTTTTTTGTCACAATGATATATAATTTTGGTTTATAAATTGGATTAAAAAATAAAGATTAATTAAAGATAATAAATATAATTTATTTATAAAAATATATTCCAAATAGGTTCATTACATTTATAAGAAAAAAAATTATAATTTTAATTGTGGGAAATGTATTAAAAAAATACAATTTTGATTTCATTCCATAACTAAATTAAATAATAGAAATTGAGTTATAACTTCATTCCCGATATAAACCAAACACTTAGATTTTATAAATCAACTCTCATTCCATTTTTCTGAGACTTCGGGTTTCATTTCATTTCATTCCATTCCACTGCATGTGAACCAAACAACCTCTTAGTATTAATCGAGGTCATTTTGCAATACTAGCTAGCAAGGTTAAGACCCCAGCCACAGCAACCCTTTCTGGCACCGTCGATGCCGATGATCGCAAAAACAGAGGACACTCCAAGCAGGATAAGTGGGGCCGTGAAAAGTAACGAAGTGTCATTGCCAGCCTCACAATCTCATCCCCTCTCTCCGAACACTAAATGCCCATACAAATCAAATCCCAAATATCCCCTGCCTTCGTCCATTAGTCAAAGAAAAAGAAAACTACTCCAAGCCAGCGATAGGAGTAAAGAAATCCATGGCAGCAATGGCAGCTGCATCAACTCCATCACTAAAGTTGCTTTTCACGAGCCCCAATTCTCTTTCTTCCCTCCCTCCACTTCAGCTATGCCTCACGCATTCGAAGTCCCTCCTCTCACATCACTCGAGAAGGAGGAGATATGCAGCTTCCCTCCGATGCATGGCAATGGCCCCCACAACTGAGGCGGAGACGACCAAGAAGAGCGGAAGCAGGTTCGAAATTCAAACCCTCACTAGCTGGCTGCTCAAGCAGGAGCAATCAGGGGTCATTGATGCGGAACTTACCATCGTGATTTCGAGCATCTCCATGGCTTGTAAGCAGATTGCTGCTTTGGTTCAAAGAGCTCCTATTTCTAACCTCACTGGAGTTCAAGGCGCTGTCAATGTCCAAGGAGAGGACCAAAAGAAGCTTGACGTTGTCTCGAATGAGGTCCTATACGCTCTGTTTTCATTCTTAAGATGCATATGTCCGGAGCAAGATTCATTTTGATTTTTTTAATTATTTTTTTGCGGGCGGGGAAGGTTGTGCATCGTGTCGTCTATTGGAATCACATGCAGAATTTGTGGGAAATGGCTTCTAGAAAGCCAGGATAGTGAGCTACACGCGATACTTAAGCAATCTCCACCATTTGGATGGTTGAAGCAGTGACTTTTTGGCGTCCTTTTCAACTTGGATATTATGACAGTATAATATATCGATATAACTCATTGAAACTGTCATCCAATTATTTGTTGAGTATTAGACAATCAAAAGCTTCATGTTCTAAGCTGAACCGAAAGTTGTCTCTTTATAATTTATGAGTTAGGGTGTCACATTTGAAATAATAGTTAGGCAGAGTATGGGGTATATATATTGATTTGTATTAGATAACTAAAACAGAATCTATTTGAAAAGAGGATTCTCCAGATATCTTGTGCAGAAGTTAAGGGAGTTGATGATGACAGGTGTTTTCAAACTGCTTAAGATCAAGTGGGAGAACAGGAATAATAGCATCGGAGGAAGAGGATGTACCAGTAGCTGTAGAAGAGAGCTACTCTGGCAATTACATTGTGGTGTTTGATCCCCTTGATGGGTCATCCAACATCGATGCTGCAGTGTCAACTGGTTCGATCTTTGGCATTTACAGCCCTAATGATGAGTGCCTCGTATCAGAAAATGACTCAGAGGTGACTTCATCCTCTATGCTACTTCCATTTTTTCCATTCTACCCCTCTCATGGGAGCCCACGAGTGTGCATAATTGTTACTTTTGGATATAACAAAGTACGTAAAATTGTAAAATAAGAAATCTAAAAGTAATACAAGGTAGTATATATTGCTACTGAAGTAATCTGAGGTCAGTAGAAGAGATGCGTGGAAAAATCCCAAAGTTGTGGTAATTTGATAACCACGTAACTTGCTTATTATCCAGATTAATAAAGTGTGAAATGCATGAGATTGATTTTTTCATTGTATCTGTATCTATGGAAATTGTCTAATTTGATGCATAATACAATACAGCTGAGCACAGAAGAGCAAAGATGCGTAGTTAATGTCTGTCAGCCAGGGAACAACCTTCTTGCCGCCGGCTATTGCATGTACTCCAGCTCGATTATCTTTGTACTCACCATAGGAAAAGGAGTCTACGCATTCACCTTAGATCCCATGTATGGTGAGTTTGTCTTGACCCAAGAAAACATTCAGATACCCAAAACCGGGAAAATATATGCTTTCAATGAAGGAAACTACCAACTTTGGGATGACAAGTTGAAGAAGTACATTGATTCCCTTAAAGACCCTGGTCCAAGTGGGAAGCCCTACTCTGCTCGGTACATTGGGAGTCTTGTGGGGGACTTTCACCGAACACTTCTATACGGTGGAATTTATGGGTACCCAAGGGATAAGAAAAGCAAGAATGGAAAGCTGAGGCTTTTGTATGAATGTGCACCAATGAGCTTTATAGTGGAGCAAGCAGGTGGCAAAGGATCTGATGGTCACCGGAGAATACTCGACATTGAACCAACAGAGGTAAGCTAGTTTTCATCAGTATCTGATTTAGTATCCCTGCATGAAACTGAGACTTGTTGCTTATTGGATATATACTTTCCGTTGAATTTGGAAACAGATTCACCAGCGTGTACCGTTGTACATTGGGAGCGTCGAGGAAGTGGAGAAATTGGAGAAGTATCTCGCTTAAGTAATCTGTTCACAAATGAAGGGCATTTGTCCATAAATGTGAATTTTAATGACAATTTTTCCTTTTTTCCCCTTCCAAGAGCAAGCATGAAGGGCCAAACATTTTCTCTGCATTGTTAATACGTGTTATGCCGTTGATTATATGCTTGAATATGTTATGCCATTGATTTTGAATATGACCAATCAATTGAGAAATAATTTCGTATTGCTTATACTTATTGCATGCTTAATATCTTGATCTCATATTCAAATACTGAATTAGTTTGTTATCTTGCTTGTCACTAATTTATTTTTTGAGCTGAAAATCTGAGACTGCTCTTTTCAAGGCCCTGAATATCAGTGCCATCTTAGTAAGTCTCTCATATTTCGATTATCTATTATTTATTTCTTGCCATGGTTAAACTGATTTTATAGGCATGGATATTTATTATTTGTGAGATATTATTTCCTTAATTTGTTTCAAAATATCCTCGAGCTTTTTTGTATAAATAGAATCAGATTCTGAGTTGGGTATTTTTCAGGGGCACTGAAAATAAGTCAGTGTTGTTATCTAAGTGGCATTCCTTTTATAGCATCTATTGCTTTGAATATTATTTCTAATACCTTATATCATTGCCAAATTTAAGTAGTTGTATTCCTGGTTCACACTTACATTATATTACTTCATATACTTGCCTACATCAGAGCTCCAAATAATCTAGGGCAAAATCCTCATTCAAATAAGGTTAGAAACTCATACTGCTCAAAAAAGGGAGAAATTAGGTTGGAAGATCTCATTCAAATATTTTGGCGAAATTCAAGGACTATTTCTGGAATAAAACTCAAAATAGAGTCAATAACGAAACGGAAAGTCACAAAAAATTGGGTCGAGTTTGGGTTCGAATCGGGTTAATTTCGGATCGGGTCAACTTCGGTCGTAATCGGGTCACTTTTTGGGTCAAAATCGATTCAAAATTGTACCCACCAAAAAATTGTACCCCTATGGCACAAAAATTCATCCTAAGAGACCCAACAAAAAGAAATTGTGGGTTGGGTGACTTTTATTCGGGTTAAATCGATTCGGGTCTAATTCGGTTCGGGTCGGTTCGGTTTCGGTTCGGGTCGAAATCGGGTTCATTACATTTCGGGTCAGTTCGGGTCGGTTCATTTCGGATTTCTGGTCAAAATCGGTTCAACTGTTTCGGATGTCGGTTCGGTTTGGGTTTCGGGTCGTTCGGGTTGACCCGTTCGGTTCGGTCGGCTTTGCCGAGTTTAGCTACAAGAGTAAAGAGCATTGAGTGGTTGTCAAAGAAGTAAATGAAGAGTCCTTGTGGTGTGAAATAAGAAGTGTAGCCTTTAATCCTAACGAAACCCTTGGACTGGTCACTAACTCGTAATTTGCTCTTAACCAAGATCATGAACAAGTCCTTGTGTTTTGTCTCTCTTTGTTTTTTAGTCCTTGCTCCGTGTTATATTGTCCCTATTTCGAGCCCCGAAGCATTTTCACTGTTGCGTTTCTCGATCCCGACTTCTTCCAGGTGTTATAATGTGGACACCGAACTTTCCGCATCTTTGAAAAATTAATTAAAAGTCATTACCCTATTGATCCGGCCCCTCTAGGGTGATTTTTGCACCCTTTGGGACTTTCAATTAGTATCGGAGCGAATCCCACCTTATCAAAGATCTAACAATCTTATGGGAAAAAGATCATGGCTTTTAACAACTTGGATAAAGGATGTTTCTATACCGGACCTCCTCTGTTGAATGGCTTGAATTTTTCACATTAGAAAAAATTGATGTCCGTCTTTATTTGTGACAATGAACTTGATCTTTGAGACATGATCACCGATGAAAAACTATGTTCCTCATAAAAGCGTAGAAGATAAATGGGTACCAAAAGAAAAATCTAAGTTCGCAGTAAGATGGTAAACTACGCTTGAAGAAAAACTTTAGAGTAATGAATATTTTATTTTGTAGACTTGACCTCGGCGAGTTCAATGGGATTTCCACTTATGATAATGTAAAAATCGAAAACGTGTCATCCTTATCTTTTTATTATTTGACTTATTTATTTTGTTAGCCTAGTCATAAAATCTCAATCCCGTTTGCAAACTCGGGGTCATGATCATACTAAAAATGGTGTGACGAAAGCTAGTAAATTACAAAAAACATTCAGCAAGCACAAAATCAGCCCATTTTTGCTCGGGCCAGCCCAAAAACCATTTTTTCAGCCGACTGTGGCGGGTCCGGACTCCCAACCAGGACTCGAAGGAGTGTCGCTACATGAACTTGCTAAGACAAACGTTTCATTCTACTTCGACGCCAAACGTGGCATGCGTATTCGAACGTTCGTACAATGATGTTTTGACTGGCATTGGTTTCTAGGACTCTTGAAAATTACACCATTTGGCCAAGCGGATATATGGTTTTTCTTTTAACCATTTCCGGAAAAATTAGGCCTAGTTCAACCTAAATCCAACGGCTGGAAGTGATTTATAGGGTTTTTCCAACCTTAAAAATTATAAAAATAGGGGTCTTGCCCCCACCGATTTGGTGCACCATTTCAACTAGAAAATCTCCTATTTTACGAAAATCTCTCTCCATCTCTCATTCACTCGTATTCAAATTCCCCTCTCTAAACCTACGCAAAAGCCCTTCTTTGCATCATTTTTGTGTTGTTGCCCTGCCGTTACACTCTGTCGAAGTCCGCTTGTGGCTCAAATCCGGCAGGTGGGTCAACTCGAGGGTGTCATTTATCCCCTTTTCAAGTTTGTTTTTCAGTTTTATTTAATTTTAATTCTTTTATCGCTTTCGTATTGTACATTAAAGTTGTATCGCATTTAATTTCTCTCCATCCTTTCCACTTTCTTTTATCGCTTTATTTATTGCTTTATTCATTGTTTGATTTATCACTTTGGAAGCATGTTTTGAGTGTTTAAATTCAGTAATTAGCATGTTGGATGCCTCTTTGGTGCAATGTAATTTTAACTCACCTGGTGGTGTCTCGAAAAGTAGGGTGGAAACCACTCGTTGAGCTTAGCGTTGAAGATTTTCATTTTTCGAAACGGACAACTCGACACGATTGTCCGGGCCCGGTTCGAAGTAGAAAAGTCTTGTCTCGCTGGTGATTGACAACTTGAAGCCGGTTACTTTTGTAATTCAAAAATAGGATAACCTCATTCGGATAACCTACAAAAGTAAACAAATTTTGGTTCTCAAAGTATAAAATACTTTGATCTAAGATTAGGCACGAGATAATAATTTAATTAAGATAATTAAGTGTATAATTATCCGAGACCTAGAAGAGTGGAATTTTCTTAGTCTAATATTCATTATAACTAAATTCCATCCGAGTCGACCTTAAAGAAGATCAAGTTATAAAGAGAATATTAGAGTATGAGTACTTGATCTAGACAAATATGTTTCAAACAAACATGTTGACTTACAAAGTTGAATTATCATTGTAATTCACTTTATCGCTTTCCGTATTGTGGATCTAAGAGATGTAATCGCATTTTAATTCCTCCCCGCCCAATGTAATCTTTTAGTTTTCCGCTTTTCTTTTCAGCTTTCTTTATTTCTTTCCTTACTTGCTTTCTTTATTTCTTTCCTTATCGCTTTCTTTATCGCTTTCTTTTACTATGTTTGGTTGCTTTAACTTCGCTTAGCATGTCGTTGTGTGCTTGTGTTTTCGCATTATTTTAAGTCACTACTTGAACTAGTAATGGTCGTCTTCGGACGGGCGCAACGGAAGGGTTTATCACTATATTCGTACCCTCGCCCCGAATCCGATTCTCGGTCTTAGGTTTCTCATATTAAGATCAAGAGAGGAAATTTTTATTTTTATATTTTTGTTAGTTTTTCTTTCCTAAAAGCCGACCGACGAGTGCTTTCTTTTACTTTATTTCTATTTAATTTGCATCTCGGTTATTTTTTGATTGTAGGGTAGAAAATAAGGGTCTTGGATCCGCTAGCCAAGGTAGAAGCCGAGGCTTATTGACTCGGTTGTGGCCTCGGCCGGCGCCGGCCACCACTTAATGGAGGTTGCTGCCTGCACCGAGTGGTCAACGGGTGGGGCTTCAATCCAAACCAGTGTTTTCGAGACCATTTTGGCCCTAAAGCCTCGTGGCAAATTCAGCAAATCCTAATTCTATTTCTTTTGATTAAGAAATAATATCTCGAGAATTCTAAAAATAATTGTTAAAATAAAATAATTAATAAACCGCGATTCAAACTTTGTCTAATTCACTTTAAAGTAGATTTAATGAAACTCGAAAATCTTAATTAAAGGTTCATCCCCATTTTTAATAACTATCAAAGACCATCTTCAAAACCCTTCTCTAAAAGGGAGACCCGACACCGTGGGGAAGCTCGACCCGGTGGCGGTTTTGCCGGCCATAGTTCCTACGAGTGGCGACTCAACAAGGGATAATTTTTTATTAAGAGGGTGAAACTTGAAAATTTGAGTATTTTTTTAACAATATGCTTGTATTAGGCATCCTGTATTTAGCAACCTTTGAACATAGTTTATTTCTATTTTGGACCCCTATGAAAAATTTATTTTACCCCCTGTTTAACCCGTTGGAATGAGGCTCTCACCGAATCCCGGGCAGGCCCAACTAGGGTTGATTATCAATGGAAAATGGTACCTCTTCCCTCGTAGCACGCGCTCTTGGTTCAAACCGCTTGGTTCACCGAGAGTCACCAAGGATTCTGGCCTTTTCTCCTGTCGTGCCCCCACACGGAGGACCACATCCTCGGACTATGAGTCACCATGTATCCTACCTTGTCTAAAACCCTTTGACCATAGATCTTTTTACTATTAGGTGATCCTTTGCCCTTCATTTGCATGCTTGATTGAGTTTGGTGTTTTTAGATTTAATTTTCTACTTGTGAGCCTTTAAAAATAGACGAGGAGTGCTGATTAGCCCTTGCATGGGTGAAAATAAAACACTTAAATAAACATCCTAGAGTCGGTCCATTACGTGGATCTAGCCAAAAGTCAAACTACCTTTTTTTCTACTAGAATTGATCTATTGTTTGCACTTCCGAGTCGTCCTAAAATCCTCTTTAGCAGCTTTAGATAGTCAACGCCAATCTATCCAAGAGGGTCTTACCAAAGTTCCCTCTATATTTTGGTTAGTTAGTTCAACTTTCTTTCTTCACATTATACATTTTGCATTTTCATTAGCCAAATCAAATTCATCTCATTTTAGGTGAGTCCATTTTGCATTTTCATTAACCAAAATAAATTCATCTCATTTTAGGTGAGTACATTTTACATTTTCATCAGCCAAATTAAATCCATCTCATATTAGGTGAGTTCATTTTGGCATTCGCATTTAGTCAAAGCAGTAATCATTCCAGGTCTAAGGAAATGCATTGTCATCCGGTCGGGATAGAAGCATTTTTTCCATAAATCATTCATGGTGCATTAGCCAAATCATAGAATCATCCCAAACTAAGTCATACATCATTACACGCACTTCATTTTTCCATCGCATTCTTTATGTGCATCCAAATAAAAGCATTCTTAATCTCTTCGGATCTTTCTCTTAAGCCCTTTTTCTCCCAAAAGTGGTATTCTTTCACATGGTCCTAAACCTCATCCTTTGAGCTGCAGAATAGGGAACTCTACGGCAATCGGATACCGTCGGAATCCGAGCTCTAAAAGATTAGAAAGCCTCACCAAAGAGTCCGACACATTTTCTTTTCTTTCTATTATGCGGTCTACACCGATGCGACAAGTTTCGGTGCACACCACACCGATTCAGTTTATTCCTCGTCATAAGACAAGTACTTAGAAAGAATTCCCTTGTGAAGACTTAGTTTCTAACTCTAAGTCATTCTGAGTTATATATAAAGAACTTAGGTATAAATCTCATCTCTCCTAAGTTTTGATTTCAAGTCATTCCGAGCATTATAAAAACTTTTAATTAAATTTTTATTCGTGTCTTACTCGACTCAAAAGTACATTATTGTATATCTTCTACGCTGATATTTCGATTCACTCAAACATCACTCAAAACTGTCACATGCTCAAATAATTTCTCTAACACTTTTATTCCGAGTTAGGATTGCATATTTCAGCGCAAAGAGAATTACATTGTTAATTTCTTTTTCTAACTCAGTTTATTTTCTAAAGAATTATTTGACTACATCAAGTTGTTATACTCGATGTTCTATTCTTTAAACTTGAACATCCTTAGGATTGACTCTGAAGGAATTTGAGTATATCGAATATTAGACTCGGAAAATTCCACTCTTCTAGGCCTAAGATAATTAAGCACTTAATTATCCCAATTTAATTATTATCCGTGCTTAATCTTGGACCAAAGTATTTTATACTTTGAGAACCGAAGTGGTTTACTTTTGTAGGTTATTCAAATGAGGCTAACTCATTTTTGAAATACAAAAGTAGCCGGCTTCTAGTTGTCAATCACCATCGGACAAGCTTTATCTACTTCGAACATAACCTGGACAATCGTGTCGGGGTTGTTTGTTTCAAAACTAGAAAACTCAACGGTGGTTTCCACCTTGCTTTTCGAGATAATGCCAGTTGACTCGAAACACCTTTTGGAGCCAAGAGTCGTTGCACAACATTCACATTCCAACGGATCTTTTCTAAGTGACTCGGAAGAACCGTTAAAATGGCTAGTGAAGACTTTTGTTCATAATCAAGACTCAACTGTCACTCTGCTTGGTTGGATATAAATAAAATCCATCTCACAAGACTAGAAGATTGTTGAACATCATTGCAAAACACATTACTTGAGCGAAGTTATTGTTTTCATATTCAATCTTCTATTTGCAACTCCCGATCTGTATTTAATATTTCGAGTAGTAAAGTCTTGTAATCACTCACATTCTTCTCTTGCTTTCTAAGTAAGGTCCTTTAACCGAGCTGTCGGGGTTAACTCGACTTAGTTGTCCCCGATTGTAAAGGTTACCTCAATCGAGAAGTATTAGATCGGATAAGGGAACTTCGAGTCTAGGAAAACATTATAAGAAATTGTTTAAGGGAGCAACTCGGAGAGTAAGTCTTTTTTATTTTGAGGATTCAAAATAGTGGATTTGACTAGGTGTTTAGATTAGCACTGACCGTGGTTTTCTCGCCCAAGAGGGTTTCCACGTATTTCTAAGTGTTTGCATTTCTAAGTCCAATCTAGACTCGGAATCGCTTGTCTATCACTTTCCAAGCAAAATGTGTCTAAGTTCTTTTAAATTTCCTCATCGCCCTATTCACCCCCTCTAGGGTGACTTATACTCTCCAAGAGCAAACCTTCGACTTCTAATGGATTTAAACCCAAAGAAATCTCTTAACCTGAGTTTACTTAATGAGAACATAGCCAAGGTGGAAACTAAGATGAATGATCAAGAGGAGAAGATATCATATATATCGAGGGATCTTAAGACTATTATAAAAGTTATTGAGGACAGTAAGAGAGATGAAGAAGCGTAACGACCGAGAAAAGGAGAAAGATTAGGTCCTTTACCTCCACATAGCTTATCTCCTCCGAACAGGTCCTAAACATAAATCCCCTAAGCATTAATCCAAACCCCAGCCTAATCCACGTGTAGATCAAATAGAACAAATGTTAAGGGAGTCATCCATGTTTAGTAATCATAATTTTGATCATAAGGGATTCATTTCAATTCCTAAGGGTATGCTACCTCCTATGTTTACCATGCCCGACGTCAAGTTTAAAGGTTCCGAGAATCCCCATCATCACGTTCTCAACTTCTTAGGAGCAATGACTCTTAAGAACATTCCAGAAGATACATACCACATCATCTTCCCATGGACTTTCGATACTTATGTGATGAAGTATTATAATGCGGTTGACCCACGCAAGGTTGCCAACTGGACTAATCGTGCAAAGAGTTCCTACATCAACACTCTTATAACACTAATGTGCCAGTCACTCTTAGAGACTTGGAGTTAATCAAACAAGGTGAGAAAGAGAGCTTCACAGAGTTCCTCACCAGATGAGAGCAAAGGCTACCCACATAGTAGACCAACCCTCCGAGAATGACCAAGTCGGGATTATCGTAAAAAACCTTCAGCCCAATTACAATCAGCATCTCAAGTTTTTACCCATGATGAACTTTTCCACCCATAGAGATGATGGCTTGCTAATAGAAGAGGAGCTGTCTACAGCAACCACAAAAGTCGAGATGGGGTATAGAGGTAATTATCACTCCAAAGATAGGAATACCTCCAATACATGCAATACTAGCACGGGTGCGGATGTCAATGCCCTACAGGTAAACCGACTACACTCCTATCGATACCACTTATACTCAACCCCTTAATCGTCTTTTGGCTAAGGGAAAGATAAAATTGCCACCCATTAAAGCGAGAATCGAAACCGCGAAACAGTCCAAAAACTAGGACGTAGGAAAATTTTGCAAATACCATCGTGTGCGAGGACACGACACCGAACAGTGTTGGACATTCAAGAACAAACTAGAAGGCATGTTTCGAAATAGCCAACTCCCTTTACCTAAGGTTGCCCGAAGCCAAGTAACAACAAAAATCCTTTTAATGGCACCTTAACTATTTTCACTTAACCCATTCCAGGTCAGTGGGGCCCGTCTGTCTTCATCCAAGATGTTAATGAGTCCAAAACACTTCTTAACTTGCCTCCTTTAGATCCAGAGGTCCATGGGTTGTGGGTAAGTGATGAAGAAGATGTCTATGAAAAGAGAAGCAATGGTAATGACGACGACAACTTCGGGGCACACCACCCTTTGAAGAAGAAAACTTTTGGGGAGAAATTAAAGGTCCAACAATCCAATTCCTTACTAGATCCGGACGGCACAACGCACCCCTAGGTCCACAACAGACTTAGGAAGCCCTAAAAGAGCCCCGGAGTTACTAAAGAAGAATATCCAATCCTTAGACAACTTCAAAAATTAAAAGCTAATACATCAATTTGGCAACTAATATCTACTTCCCATAAACATAGGCGGACTTTGATTGACGCACTCAGTAAAATTGAGGTCCGTCACGAAACCACGATAGAGGAAGTAATAGGATTGGCTAACAAGTGGGGACGGAATCATTACCTTTGATCAAAAGGATCTCCTAGAAAAAGGTGTTACACATAACAATGACCTTTACTTAATTATAACTTGCATTAACAAGTTTGTTCCCTTAACCTAGGTAGACAATGAATCGAGCAAGGAATGTATGTTCTTGGAGAACCACCGGAAGGTTAGGAATTAGAGAGAAACAACTCTCTAAACAGATTGTCCATCTTCGAGCACGATAATCCTAAGAGAACAGTCTTGGGAACGGTGACCTTACCAATCAATATAGGGCCAGTAGAAAGGAACATCGAATTCCAAGTACTAGATATCCCAGCTACCTTCAATTTACTCCTAAGACGCCCTTGGTTACATGATCATCAAGTAGTGCCCTCTCGCACTACATCATAAAGTTAAAATGATCATCAAAGGTTAAGTTATAACTCGTCAATGGGGATAATCTCTATGCTACTATCACTTCCAAAGAGTTTGTGGTTGAGATCGAGAACGATGCCAATGATGAAGAACTATATGGATTCGAGAGTGTTGTTACTTTAGACAACGATGAAGCACCTCTTAACATAAATCCTTATGGTAACCCTAGCCTTCATTTGATGCTTAGGAAGAAGGGGTACTTTCCAGGTCTTATACCACCCTATCTTTTCACCCCTTTAACCCACTAACAACTACAACTTTGGGTTAGGCTACCAACCTATCGCTAAGGAAATAGCCCAGGCTAAGTGGGAAGTTCGGACTAAGAGGGCTACATCTCACACGATCTGCTCTATCAAGCCCTTTCCTTACACTCCGAATAGGCATTTCCTAAAAGAAAGAGATGATTTTCCTTATTATAGTTTTCTTGAGCCCTCTTATATCAAAGAAAAGGGCATCCTATTACCTGTTTTGGAGATATTCGGTGACTATTATATACTTGGAGAAGGAGGCACCCTACCTCCTCAAGGAGGGGCGATCCACACCAGACTGGACCAACCTGGCTAGGAACAAACTTTTCGGTCTTCCGTTCGGACAAGAAAAAACTTAGAGGGGAGTTTAGTGTCGCATCTGTCACGGGCCATGTCACACTCGCGAGTTCGATTCGTCTAAGTTTAAAAATGACGTCGATAATAAAGGCTCCAAGTACATCACTTAGATTGATGTCGAAAAGGGTCAGAATTCGCCATTAGCTTAGGAGCACATCCGTTTCTTGAGTTTAGTATTAGGGCTTCTTCTTTTGTTTCATTTAGTTTTGTTTCTAATTCGTTATTCCCGATTCTTCGCTTTTGAGTCCGATGTACTCATTGCTTTATTCAACAAAGTGAATCTTTCCACTTACTCTTTTCCTTCTCCCGCTTTCAATTGTTTTGCCTCTAATGATGAACAAGAAGTCCCTAAACATTTAATAAAAGTTATGGAAGATCATGAAAATCGCTCACCAATAATAGAGGAAACAATAATAATCAATCTAGGATTAGTGAATCAACCTCAAGAAGTCAAGATCGGTAAAATGTTGGATCCAGAAGAGCAAAAGAAATTCACTTCACTCCTTATAGAGTTCATGGATGTCTTTGCATGGTCCTACAAAGACATGCCAGGGATAGACCCAAGTATAGAGGAACACAAAATTCCACTTTATGAAGACGCTAAGCCTCGTTAAGTAGAAACCGAGAAGGATAAAACCTGAGTGGGCTTTGAAGATTAAGAAAGAAGTCCGAAGCGGTTAGAGGTTGGGTTCATCAAGGTATTTCACTATCCTCGGTGGGTAGCAAATATAGTACCAGTTCGGAAGAAGGACGGCGGGGTCCACATGTGCATCGACTTCGAGAGATATGAATAAGCAAGCCCTAAAGATGATTTCTCGCTGCCTCATATCAATATCCTTATAGATAACACAGCAGGTCATGCTTTGCTCTTGTTTATGGACGGGTAGGCTAGGTACAATTAGGTGAAGATGGCTTGAAGAAGACATGGAAAAGAAGACCTTCATCACTCAATGGGGGACGTATTGTGACGTGGTGATGCCATTTGGGCTGAAGAATGCTGGTGCAACATACTAGAATATGACTACAACCTTATTGCATGACATGATTCGTAAAAAACTAAAGTTAATATGGATGACATGATCATCAAATCCAAAGATAGGGCAGGGCACCTGCCTAGCCTAAGAAAATTCTTCCAAAGACTCGGAAAGTACAACATGCGCCTTAATCATCAAAAAGGGTCTTCGGGGTAACCTCATGCAAATTATTAAGCTATGTTGTCGGTCTTAGAGAAATTGACATTGATCCATCAAAGATCAAAGCTATTCGAGAGATCCTGCCGCCAAATACGAGAGAAAGAAATAAGGGGTTTCCTAGGGCGTTTACGATACATAAGTCGTTTCATATCAAAATTGACTATAGTCTATGAACCTATTTTCAAGAAGCTGCAGAAAGGATCTAAGACCATTTGGGATACCGAGTTCCAACAAGCATTCAAGAAGGTTAAGAAATACCTAGCTAATCCTCCGAGTGCTAGTTCCGCCCCAACCAGGGAATCTTTCACTTTTGTACTTAACCATGACGGAGATAGTTATGGGTGCCATGCTAACTCAAGGAGATGGGAAAGACAAATGAACGATCTACTATATAAGTAAGAAGTTCCTAGATTATGAGACTAGATACATGCCATCGGAGAAGACATCATTGGTACTAGTCCGGGCTACTAAGAAGCTCGAGCACTACTTGTTAGCCCACACGGTACATGTGGTGGCACCTATGAATCTCATCAAGTACATACTTGAACAACCAACTATCAGTAACAAGATAGTGAGATGGACTATCATGCTATTGGAATTTGAACTCAAGTTTATCCCTCAAAAAGGATCAAACGAAGGATAGTGTTAGAATTCTTAGCGAGATCTACCTGTACTTGAATTGCAACCAGTACACCTTGCTTTCCAGAGGAAGATATTTTATAAGTAGAGGTGGATGTTTGGACGATGTACATTGATGGCGCTTCCAATCGAAGGGCTTTGGAGTAGGAATTCTTCTAGTCTCACCTGGAGGGAGCACATACTCCCATTTCGATCAAACTAGACTTCGAAGTCACCAATAACGTTGCGAGTATGAAGCTTGTATTATAGGACTTTGAAGGTTTGCTCGGGGAGAGACTAAGTCACCCTAGTGGGGGTGAATAGGGTGGTGGAAGATTTTTCGAAAATCAAACTCTTTTGAGCAAAGGACGAGACGAAGCATATTCCGAGTCTATAATGGGGTCAGAAAAGTATGAACTTAGAATTGCAGAGAGGAGTAAAGAAGCGGATATAACCGAAACTTTGAGTGCATCGCAGTCTAGAATGTACTCGGGAAGTGAAGACACGGGAAGTACGTGGAAACCCTCCTGGGGCAGAAAACCACGAACCGTGCTAATCCAAGCACGAAGTCAAATCCACTATTTTGAGTCCATAAAATACAATAGACTGACTGACCCCGAGTTGTTCCCTTAGACAACTCTTTAAAAGTTTTCCTAGACTCAGAAATTCCTTATCCGATCTAGTACTTCCTAGCTGAGATAACCTTTACTGACTAGGGACAAGCTGAGCTGAGTTAACCCTTACAGCTCGAGTCAAGGGACCTTACTTAGAGAGTAAGAAGAGAGTTTGTAACTAAGTACAAGACCTTACAACTCAGAATATAATGAATTACGAGTGGGAGTTGTAAGTAGAAGATTGAGAATGAATACAATAACTTTTGATCAAGTATGTATATTAACAATAGATTTGGCAATCTTCAAGTCTTGAGAGTTGGCTTCTATTTATAGATGACCAAGCGGCTTAGTCGTTAAGTCCATCTTCCGACCGTTGTTAAGGGGTTTTCGAGTCACTCGAGAAAATATCCGTTGAGATATGAACGTTGGACAACAATTCTTGTCTCCTTTGGAAGTCCCAAAACCACTGGTGATGTCTTGAAAGATAAGGTGGAAATCACCGTTTAGCTTGGTCTTGCAAATTTCCGGTTTTGGAAACAGACAGCCACGACACGGTCTTACGGGGCTAGGTCGGAGGTGGAAAAAGCCTTGTCTATCGGTGATTTGACGTTTTGAAGTCGGTTACTTTTGTATTTCAAAAGTGTAGCCTCGTTTGAATAACCTACAAAAGTAAATCAAATTGGTTCTCAAAGTATAAAATACTTTGGTCCAAGATTAGACACGAGATAATAACATAATTAAGACAATTAAGTGACTAATTATCCGAGTCGGAAAAGGAATGGAATTTTCTGAGTCTAATATCCATGAAACTCGAAATTCCATCCGAGTTAGTCTAAGCGAGAATCAAGTTAAATAAAGAATATCGAGTGAAACAAACTTGATCTAGACTAAGCATGGTTCGGACTAGAAGTGCTGACTCTAACAGAATAAGACATGTAACATGAAGTCGGACCTGAGTGCGGTTATACAAATACTAGTCATTTGAACATTCGATAATTCTAAGTGATGAGAGACTCGGAACCGACTGTACAAAAGTGAGTATAGATATACTTTACGAGTCGACAGAGTCATGCATAATTACATGAAATAATTGCTATATCACTTAGAGGAAATACTATATCACTCAGAAAAGTTTCTAAGGTATAGAGAATGACTTGGAGTCAAAACTCTATAAGTGAGAAAGTCGTATACCTGATTCCCTTGATAGTACTCGAAATGTGCGAAGTAAAGTCCGAGTCTTCAATCTCCCCTTTTGATGAAAGGCATTCCATACTTAGAAAGAAACTTTGTTAGTGATATAGATCTGTTTTTGTATACTTGAAGTATCGAGTATAAAGAATATGAAGACTCGGACTTTACTCCGCACATTTACGAGTTCTATCAAAGGAATCAGGTATAAGACTTTCTCACTTATAGAGTTTTAATTCCAAGTCATTCTTTGTACCTTAGAAACTTTTCTCGGTGATATCGTATTTCCTCTAAGTGATATAGCATTTATTTCAGGTATTTGTGCTTGTCTCTGTGAGACTTAGAAAGCATATCTGTACTTACTATTGTACACCTAGTTCGAGTCTCTCTTCGCTTAGAATTATCACATGTTCAAATGACTAGTATTCGCATAACCGCTCGCAGTGTCCGACTTCATATTACAGGTGTTATTCTGTTATAGTCGGCGCTTCTAGTCCGAATCATGCTTAGTCTAGATCAAGTTTATTCACTCTATTATTCCTTATTCAACTTGATTCTCGCCTAGACTAACTCGGATGGAATTTTGAGTTTCATGGATATTAGACTCGTAAAATTCCATTCCTTTTCCGACTCGGATAATTAGTCACTTAATTATCTTAATCATATTATTATCTCGTGTCTAATCTTAGGCCAAAGTATTTTGTACTTTGAGAACCAAATTGATTTACTTTTGTAGGTGGTTCAAACGAGGTTATCCTATATTTGAAATACAAAAGTAACCGACTTCAAAACGTCAAATCACCAGACAGACAAGGCATTTTCCACCTCTAACCTAGCCCTGTAAGGTCGTGTCGTAGCTGTTTGTTTCCAAAGCTGAAATCTACAACACCAAGCTAAATGGGGGTTTCCACCTTATCTTTCAAGACACCGCCAGTAGTTTTGGGACTTCCAAAGGGGTCAAGGACCGTTGCCCAACGTTCATATCTCATTTTCTCGAGTGACTCGGAAAATCCTACACAACGGTCACGAAAGACTTCCAGTCGGACGATGGAAATAACGGCTATTCCGCATGGTAATCTATATATATAAGCCAACTCTCAAGACTTGAAGATTGCCGAATCTATTGTTAATATATATACTTGATCAAAAGTTATTGTATTTATTCTCAATCTTCTACTTACAACTCCCACTCTATAATTCATTATATTCCGAGTTGTAAGGTCTTGTACTTAGTTACAAACTCTCCTCTTACTCTCTAAGTAAGGTCCTTGACTGAGCTGTAAGGGTTAACTCGACTCATTTGTCCTTAGCTGTAAGGGTTATCTCGGCTAGGAAGTACTAGATCGGATAAGGGAATTTCGAGTCTAGGAAAAACTTATAAAGAGTTGTCTAAGGGAGCAATTCGGGGTCGATCAGTCCATCGTATTTTGTGGACTCAAAATAGTGGATTTGACTTCGTGCTTGGATTAGCACGGCCGTGGTTTTCCGCCCAGGAGGGTTTCCACGTAATTTTTGTGTCTTCACTTTCTGAGTTCATTCTAGACTCGAGACTGTCTTAAAGCTTCGGTTCAATCTGCATCTTCATTCCGAGTTTATACTTTTCTAACCCTATTGTAGACTCGGAATCGCTTCGCTCTATCCTTTGATCAAAAGAGTTAGATTTTTCGAAAAATCTTTCACCACCCTATTCACCCCCTTAGGGTGACTTAGCTTTTCCTTGAGCAAAACTTCAATTGGTATTAGAGCCTAGCCTTTCGAAAGGATCTAACCATCTAAAGGTATAAAGATCAAATGGCTCGTAACAACGGAAAGTTCGATGAAGGAAGATCTTCCAACAGACCACCAAAATTCAAAGGATCCAACTTCGTGCACTTGGAAGAAACTCATGGAATGTTTCCTCCTGGATCATGATGAAGATGTTTGGGACATCATACAACAAGGAAACTACATTCCCATGAAGATAGAAGAATTTAGACTCGTTCCCAAGACAAAGGCCGAGTTTACTCCGAGCGAAGCGAGAAGTTCGAAAGAACTTTAAGGCAATGAACATTCTTATGTGCGCCATCAGCTCGGAAGAATACAACCGAGTGTCCGCCTATGACACAGTCAAAGAAGTTGTGGACACACTAGTCAACACTTATGAAGGTACAAGCCGGGTCGGACAAGTGAAGATCAGCCAATATCTTCACAAATATGAGCTATTTAAGATGGAGCCGGAAGAAAACATCACTCGGATGTTCATTCGATTTACTGAGATTACCAACAATCTCAAATCTCTAGGTAAGAAGATTTCCCACGAGGAAATGTGCGGAAAGATACTCAAAAGCCTACCCAAGAAAAGATAGGGTCCCAAGGTGACTCGCCATAGACGAGGCTTAGAACCTATCACTTCTAAAGCCGGACGAGCTCATTCGGAAGCTTCTCACTCATGAAATCCACCTGGAAGAGGAGGATGCTGAGGGCAGCACCAAAAAGAACATAGCGCCGAAAGCCTCGTAAACTAGAGAAGCGGATCCGAGTTCATCCGACTCGAAGAGGATCCCATGGCACTTATTGCGAGAGGCTTCAAGAGAATGATGAACCACAAAAGATGGGATAAAAGGCCAAAAGAAGAATTCTACAAGAAAGATAAGAAGGACAGGAAAGGTAAATACACTTCTCCTTCAAAGTTATTCTTGACTAAGAATTCGGCTATTTTGAATGTGGCAGCAAGGATCATATAGTCAAAGACTGTCCGAAAAGAAAAAGGGACAGAAAGAAGAAAAAGGCTATGATGGCCACATGAAGTGATGAGGACTCATCGGAAGATGACGAGGACTCGGATGAGTCAAAGTGTCCGATGGCACTCTCCGACTCGGAAGCCGAAAGCAGGTCGGACTCGGAATCGGACAATGAGGAAACAAATCCTCAAGAGGTAATTGAGTACTTTCTCAAATTCTCCACTAAGTATATTTTTACTTTGGAAGAAAAGTCCAATTCGATTCTTCTCGTTTCAAAGAACAACTTCGATCAATTTCCTCCGAGAGCATTTCTTTGAAAAATGAATTAGAAAAACTGAGACATACACTCAAAGAACTCAAGACTAGTGCTCAATCCAATGAGACCGAGTCCGAGTTACTCGAAGAGAAAATGAGCAGCTAAAGCAAAAGCTTAATGAGTCTCAAGATCTTGTTTTAAAGTTCACTCAAGGTTAGAAAAACCTTGACATTCTCTTAGGATCCCAATGTGTCTCCTTCGGAAAGAAAGGTCTTGGTTTCAACAAAGAGGAGGAATCTAATTCCTACTCGGAGCTTTTCAAAAATGATTCCAAAACTGTAAAGTTCAGGAAAGTTGAGCATGGTCCCATTCATAAAAATGAAGGGAGGATTAAGCCCAGATTAGTTTACAAGAAGAAACCATCTCCTCCAGCTTTCAAAAGAAAATTTTTTCAAAAGAAAGAGATACAGACTTAGTTCTCTACACGGAAGACTCGGAATCGGACTAAGCCCAAAGTCATTCAAATCTGGGTTCCGAAAAACCTTCTTCCTCATAAAAGGACCATAGTAAAGAGTGTTACTGGGTACGTTAGAGGAAGTGAGAAGGGTTAGATTGTCTCTGTTTTGCAGGTTACTCGGAAGATATCAAAAGGACACTGGTATCTTGATAGTGGATGCTCACGCCACATGTCGGGAGACTCGGAACTCTTTTCCGAGTTAGAAGAGCATAAAGGAGGAAAAGTCACTTTTGGAGATGACAAGCAAACGCAAGATAATTGGGATAGGCAAGATTGGAAAGGGAAGCAATCTGGTCGCCCAGTTTACCTTGTCAAAGGAATGAAGTACAATCCGCTTAACATCTCTCAACTGTGCGATAAAGGTCAAGAGATAAGATTCACTTAGACTAAATGTTACATTTCGATGATACCACCAAGGAGATCAAACTCTAAGGTAAGAGATTAGGTAACACTTACATTATTCCTCTTTCGACCCGAATCGGAATTTAGCTTGTTTGAAAGCATCCCTTCATGATGACTTATGGACATGGCATCGTAGATTAGGCCATATTAGCATGCATACTATCAAGAAATTGGCATCTCATGGTTTGGTTAGAGGTTTACCTAACTGTACTTTTGAGAAAGATAAAGTTTGTGAAGCATGCACAAGAGGGAAACAAGTCAGATCTTCATTCAAATCTCTCGAAGACAGTTTCCACATCCAAAGTGCTTGAGCTGCTACATATGGATTTATGTGGTGAAATCCTGTTACGAGCCTCGGAGGTAAATCATATATACTTGTTATTATTGATGATTATTCACGATTTACCTGGGTATGTTTTCTTAAGCACAAAAACAAAGCATTCAAAGAGTTCAGCAAGCTCTACGAAAAATCTAAGTTGAGTCTCGGACTCGAGATCCGGAGAATTCGAACCGACCATGGAAGGGAGTTCGACTACTCGAATTCTCGAGTTTTGTGACAAAAATGGTATCTCTCACAACTTCTCATCACCAAGAACTCCTCAAAAAAATGGAGTAGTGGAGAGAAAGAACAGAACTCTTGAAGAAATAGCAAGAATAATGATGATTGAGCACAATCTACCTTACTATTTCGGGTTGAGGCGATCAACACAACCAACTACACTTTGAACAGATGTCTCATCGGACCCATACTGAAGAAAACACCTTATGAGCTCTACAAAGGGAAGAAACCCAATATTTCCTATTTCAAGCCTTTTGGATGCAAATGTTTTGTTCACAACAATGGTCAGGATCACCGACCAAGTTTGATACTCGGTCGAGATAAAGGTATTTTTCCGGGTTATTCATCTCATAGTAAAGCTTATCGCATTTTTAATAAGAGAACTAACAAAGTGGAAGAAAGCATACACGTTTTGTTTGATGAGCTTGAACAGGAAAAGCCAAGTGAGTCTTCATACTCGGATCCGAAGCTTAGCATAGACGATGATAGTGATGAACATGAATCTGTCAAGATTCAAACTCAATCGACTCCGAATGAAGTGACTCGAACGAGACAGCTCAAGAATCCACTCAGAATGCTTGAAGAGCAAGCCGATCACTCGGACCAAGCCTCCGAAGATCAAACAGTTCAGCCTACAAATCTTGTGAATCGGAGAACAGTAGAGCTTTCAAGTATGCTTCTAGTCACCCCATAGAAAACATATTATCCGATATCAACGAGTGGGGTAAGAACTCGTTCCTCTCTTCAAAATCTATGTGCATTCACTGCATTCATTTCATTAACTGAACGCAAAAATACACTAGAGGCCCTAAATGAACCTAAATGGGTGGAGGCCATGCAAGAGGAACTCAATCAATTCGAAAGAAACCAAGTCCGGACTCCGAACAAACGACCTTCGACCACCCAGTCATAGGAACCAAATGGGTTTTCAAGAACAAAGCTGGATGAAGGTGCGTTGGTAGTCGAAATAAGGCTAGACTTGTGGCTCAAGGTTACAATCAAGAAGAAGGGATTGATTGTGGGGAAACCTTTGCACTGTCGCCGAATTGAAGCCATTAGAATCCTGTTGGCATTCGCATCTAGCATGAATATCAAGTTATATTAAATGGATGTGAAATGTGCATTTCTCAATGGTTTTATTGAAGAGGAAGTCTATGTCAAGCAGCCTCCTGGATTTGAAAACTCAGATTTTCCAAATCATGTTTTCAAACTTCAAAAAGCTCTTTATAGTCTTAAACAAGCTCCTAGAGCTTGGTATGAAAGACTGAGCAATTTCTTGGTTCAAAATGATTTTAGAAGAGGTCAGATTGACAAGACTCTCTTCATAAAAACCAGAGGGAAAGATTTCCTTATTGCTCAAATATAGGTCGATAATATAGTTTTTGAGCTACTAATGAAAATGCAGTGCCGAGACTTTTCCGAGTTAATGAGACAGGAGTTTCAAATGAGTATGATGGGAGAACTCAATTTCTTCCTTGGTCTACAAATCAAACAAGACAAAGATGAAATCTATGTCCATCAATCAAAGTACACCAAGGAGCTGCTGAAAAATATAATCTCCAAGATGCAAAGCACATAGCTACACCTATGAGCAGCAGACATAAAACTTGACTCGGACGAGAAAGGTAAAGCAATAGATCGGAAAATTTATCGAAGTATGATTGGATCTTTGCTATATCTTACTTCCAGCAGGCCAAATATAATGTTTAGTGTATGTTTATGTGCAAGATTCCAAGCTAATCCCAAAGAATCACATCTCACTGTGGTGAAGAGAATATTCGAGATATCTTGCAGGGACTCATAACTTAGGTCTATGGTACTCAAGAGACTCGAAGCTGGCCCTCAATGGATACTCGGATGCTGATTACGCCGGATACAAAGTTGATAGAAAGAGCACTTTAGGAGCTTGCCAATTTTAGGTCAATCCCTAATATCTTGGCACTCAAAGAAGCAAAACTCAGTAGCTCTATCAACTGCCGAAGTTGAGTATATTGCAGCCAGAGCATGCTGTGCTCGGATTTTATGGATAAAGCAACACTTGAGAGATCTTGGACTTTCGTTCAAATCGGTTCCAATCAAGTGTGATAATCGGAGTGCAATCGAGTATCACCAAAAATCCGGTTCAAGCACTCAAAAACAAAACACATTGAGGTCGGGTATCATTTCTTACGAGACCATTCCGAGAAAGGTGATATTCAACTAGACTTCATTCCTACTAATCTTCAATTAGCTGATATTTTTACCAAGCCTCTTAGTGAAGATCAGTTTTGTTTCAATAGGAATGAGCGTGCAATGATAAATGCATAATTATGTGCTTTCTTATGTGAAAATTTCATTGCATGATTAGGTGTTATGTGTTTACATTTCGTTAATAACCATTAGTGCAGATTGACTTAGTGATATTGAGCCGATAGTTATTATCCATGTGTAGTTTCGAGTCACTCGGAAACTAAGCTGAGTCAAACTCAGATTGATGAGCAAAGTGGACATCAAATCTCTCGAAATCATCTCTAGATAAGTGGAGAATTTCAGAATTTATTTTTTCAAAATCTTTTTCTCTCTCCTCTCGCGAACTGTGTTAAGACAGCTAGCCATTGAAAAACCGCTAGAATTTTAACCGTTGAGAAGAGAACCGTCACACCGGTCCGAGGTGACTCGATGAAAGATCCGAGTCGAACGGATATTGAAGGACAATTATTTTTCTATAAATAGCGCCTATTCTCCTTCATCTTGCTACTTTACATTTCATTTACTCTCTCTCTCTCTCTCTCGATCAAAACTTCGCACACAAGCTCTCTACAAGTGACTTCGGACATTTTCAAGCTTCGTGAAGCTCATCTCAAGTAAGCTCGACTTCTCTCATCTCTTTCTTCTACTCTTTTTCTTTCACTCTCGTCGACTTATTCTCTTCTACTCTCTCTCAAAGTGTCACTTTTCTTTTCTCTCATCCAAAATGCCTAAAAGAGGTTCTCACCCCGACTTTCTTGGCTCTTCCTCAAAGAAGCCCCGCACCAAAAGCCAAGAAGGCTCTTCCTCATCTAAACCTGTTGTCACCCGAAGCATCTAGTGCTCGGAAGACAAGTTCTTCCCAACCACCGAATTCTCGTGGTTGCCCCACATCCAAACCACTCGGTGTTTATAACTTTCTTTGTTTCAGCGAGTTCATCTACCCCGAACACGTATCCGAGTTTTACACTCATCTTACAAGCTACGAAGGTGTTCTAACCTCCGGGGTTCTAAACGTAACCGTTCGTATAAACACTTCCCTTCTCCATCGCTTGTTCAAGGTCTCCTCTCTTTCTTGAACAGCAACCCCATTCCTTTCACTCGAAGTCGCTGACGACTTCTTTAAAAAATACGCAAAAGAGTTCCCCGAGTTACGCAAAAGGGGAGATTGAAGACTCGGACTTTACTCCGCACATTTCGAGTTCTATCAAAGGAATCAGGTAGAAGACTTTCTCACTTATAGAGTTTTGATTCCAAGTCATTCTCTCGTACCTTAGAAACTTTTCCGAGTGATACAAGTATTTCCTCTAAGTTATATAGCATTTATTTCATGTATTTGTGCTTGTCTCTGTGAGACTCGAAAGCATATCTGTACTTACTATTGTACACCCAGCTTCCGAGTCTCTCATCGCTTAGAATTATCACATGTTCAAATGACTAATATTTGCATAACCTTACTCGAGTCCGACTTCATATTATAGGTGTTATTCTCGTTATAGTTAGCGCTTCTAGTCCGAACCATGCTTAGTCTAGATCAAGTTTATTCACTCTGTTATTCCTTATTCAACTTGATTCTCACCTAAATTAACTCAGATGGAATTTTGAGTTTCATGGATATTAGACTCGAAAATTCCATTCCTTTCTCGACTCGGATAAAATTAGTCACTTAATTATCTTAATCATATTATTATCTCGTGTCTAATCTTTGACCAAAGTATTTTATACTTTGAGAACCAAATTGATTTACTTTTGTAGGTGATTCAAATGAGGTTATCCTATATTTGAAATACAAAAGTAACCAGCTTCAAAATGTCAAATTACCGATAGACAAGGCTTTTTCCACATCCGACCTAGCCCCAAAAGATCGTGTCGTGGTCGTCTCGTTTCCAAAACTGGAAATCTGCAACACCAAGCTAAACGGTGGTTTCCACCTTATCTTTTAAGACACCGCCAGTAATTTTGGGACTTCTAAAAGGGTCAAGGACCATTGCCTAACGTTCATATCTCATTTTTTGAGTGACTTGGAAAATCCTACACAACGGTCACAAAGAACTTCTAGTCGGACGATGGAAATAACGGCTATTCTCGCCCGGTCATCTATATATATAGCCAACTCTCAAGACTTGAAGATTGCCGAATCTATTGTTAATATACATACTTGATCAAAAGTTATTGTATTCATTCTCGATCTTCTACTTATAACTCCCACTCTATAATTCATTATATTCCGAGTTATAAGGTCTTGTACTTAGTTACAAACTCTCTTCTTACTCTCTAAGTAAGGTCCCTTGACCGAGCTGTAAGGGTTAACTCAGCTCAGCTTGTCCCTAGCTGTAAGGGTTATGTCAGCTAGGAAGTACTCGATCGGATAAGGGAATTTCTGAGTCTAGGAAAAACTTGTAAAGAGTTGTCTAAGGGAGCAATTCGCGGTCGATCAGTCCATCGTATTTTGTGGACTCAAAATAGTGGATTTGACTTCTTGATTGGATTAGCACGACCGTGGTTTTCTCGCCCCGGGAGGGTTTCCACGTAATTTCGTGTCTTCACTTTCCGAGTTCATTCTAGACTCGGATCTGTCTTAAAGCTTCAGCTCAATCTGCATCTTCATTCCGAGTTCATGCTTTTTGACCCTATTGTAGACTCGGAATCTTCTTCGCTCTATCCTTTGATCAAAAGAGTTAGATTTTTCAGAAAAATCTTTCACCACCCTATTCTCACCCCTCTAGGGTGACTTAGCCTCTCCTTGAGCAAACCTTCAAAATAGTCAATGAAATGCATTTATGTTGACAAAGATGCTAAGCAAGAGAGCATATTTGATTGAAACTCGTAAATGCTTACATTAAACATTAAACTCAAAGAATTGAAAGAAATGCATTAATTCATTGAAAACAATATACGAGAGAGAGAGAGAGAGAGAGAGAGTGAGAAACTCCCTTAAACAAGACAACAAATTTTTCTATCTATATTCTCCCCCTTGCCTTTAAGCAAAAACAAAAAACGGGAAGAATACAACAAGTAGTACATATTTGATGTCCGGACAAAAGAGATAAGTAAAAGATGAAGAAAAGAAAAAATTCCGGGAAGAAGAAGAATCGCGCAGACTTTGGAATTGTGACACGAAGTGCATGGTGCCTAAAAGGGAGAAGGGGTTGTCCGAGTAGAAGAGGAAGGACGAGTGGTACGGCGGCGCTGGTAGGATCTTGACGATGTGCTTGAGCGCGGCAGAGGGAGGACAGGGATCGCCGTCAAGGGCTCGGCGCCGAGTGGCTAACCTGAACGAGAGGATCCAGAGGTTCCTCCATTTGGAGCTCGGTGGCTGGAGGGGTCCGCTCGGTCCGACCTCGCTGCGGCTTGTCCTTGTGCAGCTAGGTCTTCGACCCACTCGGATCGTTGTCCGAGCTGATCACTTCGGGTTGAGCTTCAGGAGCATTTAGACCCTCACCTGTCCCTCCTTCTTCTTCTTTTGTTCCGCCCCTTGCCCGGAAGGAGCTGCCTCGGCCGCGAGCTCCTCGGCGTCTGCTTCTTCTTGGTCTTCTTCTCCGTCCTCCCCGTTATCCGAGGAGGTCTTGGCCGAGCTCGAGCACTCTTCGGATGTGTCCGAGTCGCCATGGTCCTGAGCCGCCTTGGACCGTCTCTCCTGGAGGAGCTCAATCGGCTCTTTCTGCTCCTTCACTGGGGCCTTCATCTCAAGAAGCGAGTCTTGCTTGCTCTCGGATTTGAGATTGGTCTATTTTTTGGTTGATGGCCATAGATCGATAGACAGTCTTGAATGACCGGAGCATGTCCTTGAATTCCAAGGACACAGAGTTGATTTTGTCCATGAAAGCGGAGGACAAAATAGAGGAGAGAGACTTAGAAGCACGTGAGGTGGAAGCACCACCAGGTGGGGCAGGGAGAGAAAGGAGGGCTTCTTTCCGAGCCTCGAGGCGGAGAAGGTGGCCTCGGCTCTAAGTCGTGTACCCGGATACCGAGTTCGGTCTCCCGATACCGTACCCTGAAGTTCCTTTTTGCCGACAACAACGGCAGCCTCGGATACAGCATTTGGGTCCGAGGGAAGAGGAACTTTGAATTGTTTGAAGACAAGGATGAGAAGAGCACCGAAAGGAAGAAGGGTGTTCTTCTTATTTTGGAGTTGAGCTAGCACGG
Organism: Talinum fruticosum; assembly: GCA_021018815.1. Taxonomy (NCBI): domain Eukaryota; kingdom Viridiplantae; phylum Streptophyta; class Magnoliopsida; order Caryophyllales; family Talinaceae; genus Talinum; species Talinum fruticosum. Next base: position 96,626 of record JAITYX010000101.1, read on the forward strand.
CTGCCATTTGCTCGATGATGGAAGGAAAGAGGTCTACTTCGTAACCCTTAAGAATGTCAAAAAGAGCTTTTAGATGCTCGAGTTGGGGTTCTCCTTGCTACAATGCTGAGAGAAGAAAGTTCTCATCGGTAGGAAACACAGAAGACGTGCTTCGACCTTAGGCGAGTCATAGAAAAATTTTTGCGTGACTCAGGAAACTCTTTGCGTACTTTTCAAAGAAGTCGTCGGCGACCTCGGTGCAAGGAATTGGGCTGTTGTTCAAGAAGAGAGAGGAGACCTTGAACAAGCAATGGAGAAGGGAAGTGTTTATACGAACAGTTATATTTTAAACCCTGGAGGTTAGAACACCTTCGAGCTTGTAAGATGAGTGTAAAACTCGGATACGAGTTCAGGAAATATGAACTCACTGAAACAAAGAAAATGATAAACACCGGTTGTTTGGATGTGTGGCAACCACGAAAATTTCGTGGTTGCAAAGAACTTATCATCCAGCACAAGATGCTCTGGGTGACGAGAGGTTTTCGATTGGAGGAGCCTTCTTGGCTTTTGTGCGAGGCTTCTTTGAGGACGAGTCAAGAAAGTCGTGGTGAGAACCTCGTTTAGGCATTTGGATGAGAAAAGAGATAGAAGTGAAACGTAGAAGAGAATAGGTAGAAGAGAGTGAAAGAAAAAGAGTAGAAGAAAGAGTTGAGAGCAATCGAGCTTACTTGAGATGAGCTTCACGAAGCTTGAAAATGTCCGAAGTCACTCGTAGACGAAGAGAGCTTGTGCGCGAAGTTTTGATTTCGAGAGAGAGAGTAAGTGAAATGTAAAGTAGCGAGATGAAGAAGAATAGGCGCTATTTATAGGAAAATAATCGTCCTTCAATATCCGTTTTGACTCGGCTCTTTCATCGAGTCACCTCAAACCGGTGTGACGTTTCTCTTCTCAACGGTTAGAATTCTAGCGGTTTGTCTTGCAACAGCTAGTTGTCCGATCACGCAGCGAGAGAGAGAGAAAAGATTTTGAAAATAAATTCTGAAATTCTCCACTTATCTAGAGATGATTTCGGAGATTTGATGTCCATTTTTCTCAAACGTTTGAGTCCGACTCGAGATAAGTTTCGAATGACTCGGAAGCTAGAAATAAGTAATAACTGTCAGCTCAATATCACTAAATCAACCGAACACATGGTTATTAACAATTTGAACGCACATAACACATAATCATGTAATGAGATTTTCACAAAGAAAGCACATAATTATGCATTTAACATTCCAAGCTCATTCCTAATAAAACAAAACCGATCTTCACTAAGAGGCTTAGTAAAAATATCAGCTAATTGAAGATTAGTAGGAATGAATTCAAGTTGAATATTACCTTTCTCGAATGGTCTCTCAAAAAATGATACCGACCTCAATGTGTTTTGTTTTTGAGTGCTTGAATCGGATTTTTGGTGATGCTAATTGCACTTTGATTATCACACTTGATTGGAACCGATTTGAAAGAAAGTCCAAGATCTCTCAAGTGTTGCTTTATCCATAAAATCCGAGCACGAGCATGCTCCGGCTGCAATATACTCAGCTTCGGCAGTTGATAGAACTACTGAGTTTTGCTTCTTTGATTGCCGGGATATTAAGGATTGACCCGAAATTGGCACGCTCCTGAAGTGCTCTTTCTATCAACTTTGTAGCCAGCGTAATCAGCATCTCGAGTATCCAGATGAGAGTCGGTTCCGAGTCTCATGAGTACCATAGACCTAAGTTCCGAGTCCCTGCAAGATATCTTTCTCGTCCGAGTCAAGTTTTATACTCGTTGTTCATGGGTGTAGCTATGTGCTTTGCATCTTGGAGTTTGTATTTCTTCAGCAGCTCCTTGGTGTACTTTGATTGATAGACATAGATTCCATCTTTGTCTTGTTTGATTTGTAAACCAAGGAAGAAATTGAGTTCTCCCATCATACTCATTTGAAATTGCCGACTCATTAACTCGTAAAAGTCTCGGCACGTAATTTCATTAGTAGCTCCAAAAATTATATCATCAACATAGATCCGAACGATAAGGAAATCTTTTCCTTGGTTCTTATAAAGAGAGTCTTGTCAATCTGTCCTCTTCTAAAATCATTTTGAACCAAGAAAAGTTTAAGACCATAAAGGGCTTTTTGAAGTTTGAAAACATAATTTGGAAATTCCGAGTTTTCAAATCCAGGAGGTTGCTCGACATAGACTTCCTCTTCAATTAAACCATTGAGAAACGCACACTTAACATCTATTCGATATAATTTGATATTCATGCTAGATACAAATGCCAACAGGATTCTAATGGCTTCAATTCGGCAACAGGTGCAAAGGTTTCCCCACAATCAATCCCTTCTTCCCGATTGTAACCTTGAGCCACAAGTCTAGCCTTGTTTCGACTACCAACCCACCTTCATCCAGTTTGTTCTTGAAAACCCATTTGGTTCCTACGACTTGGTGGTCGAAGGTCGTTTGGTCGAGTCCGGACTTGGTTTCTTTCGAATTGATTGAGTTCCTCTTGCATGGCCTCTACCCATTCAGGTTCATTTAGGGCCTCTAGTGCATTTTTTGGTTCGGTTAATGAAATGAATGCAGTGAATGCACATAGATTTTGAAGAGAGGAACGAGTTCTTACCCCACTTGTTGATATCGGATAATATGTTTTCTAGTGGATGACTAGAAGCATACTTGAATGCTCTACCTGTTCTCCGATTCACTAGATTTGTAGGCTGAACTGCTTGTTATTTAGAAGCTTGTTGTGAGTGATCTTGCTCATCAAATTGTTCTTCAAGATTCCGAGCTGCCTCTTGAGTTATCTCATTTTGAGTCACTTCGTTCTAAGTGACTTTATTCCGAGTTGGTTGGGTTTGATTCTCGATCGGCTCGCTTTTGTCATGGTCATCATCTCTGCTGAGCTTCGGATCCGAGAATAAAGACTCACTTGGTTTGTCCTATTCAAGCTCATCAAACACAACATGGATGCTTTCTTCCACTTTGTTAGTTCTCTTATTGAAGATGCGATAAGCTTTACTATGAGATGAATAACCCGAAAAATACCTTCATATGACCGAGCATCAAACTTGGTCAGGTGATCCTTACCATTGTTATGAACAAAACATTTGCATCCAAAAGGCTTGAAATAGGAAATATTGGGTTTCTTCCCTTTGTACGAGCTCATAAGGTGTTTTCTTCGAGTATGGGTCCGATAAGGCATCTGTTCAAAGTGTAGTTAGGTCGTGTTGATCGCCTCAGCCCAGAATTAGTAAGGTAGATTGTGCTCAATCATCATTGTCCTTGGTATTTCTTCAAGAGTTCTCGTTCTTTCTCTCCACTACTCCATTTTGTTGAAGAGTTCTTGGTGCTGAGAAGTTATGAAAGATTCCATTTTTGTCATAAAACTCTGAGAATTCCGAGTAGTCGAACTCCCTTCCATGGTCGGTTCGAATTCTCCGGATCCGAGTCCGAGACTCAACTTGGATTTTTCTGCAGAGCTTGCTGAACTCCTTGAATGCTTCATTTTTGTACTTAAGGAAACACACCCAGGTAAATCGTAAATAATCATCAATAATAACAAGTACATATGATTTACCTCCGAGGCTCTTAACCGGGATTTCACCACATAAATCCATATGCAGCAGCTCAAGCACTTTGGATGTGGAAACTGTCTTCAGAGATTTGAATGAAGATCTTACTTGTTTCCCTCTTGTGCATGCTTCACAAACTTTATCTTTCTCAAAAGTACAATTAGGTAAACCTCTAACCAAACCATGAGATGCCAATTTCTTGATAGTATGCATGCTAACATAGCCTAATCTACGATGCCATGTCCATAAGTCATCATGAAGGGATGCTTTCAAACAAGATAAATTCCGATTCGGGTCGAAAGAGGAATAATGTAAGTGTTACCCGATCTCTTACCCGAGAGTTTGATCTCCTTGGTGGTATCATCGGAAATGTAACATTTGGTTTGAGTGAATCTTACCTCTTGACCTTTATCACATAATTGAGAGATGCTAAGCGGATTGTACTTCAGTCCTTTGACAAGGTAAACCGGGCTGACTAGATTGCTTCCCTTTCCAATCTTGCCTATCCCAATTATCTTGCCTTTGTTGTCATCTCCAAAAGTGACTTTTCCTCCTTTATGCTCTTCTAACTCGGAAAAGAGTCCCGAGTCTCCGACATGTGGCGTGAGCAGTCCACTGTCAAGATACCGATGTCCTTTTGATCTCTTCGAGTAACTCTGCAAAACAGAGACAATCTAACCCTTCTCACTTCCTCTAACGAACTCGAGTAACACTCTTTACTCGTGGTCCTTTTACGAGGAAGAAGGTTTTTCGGAACTCAGATTTGAATGACTTTGGGCTTAGTCCGATTCTCGAGTCTTCCGTGTAGAGAACTCAGTCCGTATCTCTTTCTTTTGAAAAACTTTTCTTTTGAAAGCTGGAGGAGATGGTTTCTTCTTGTAAACTGATATGGGCTTAGTCCTCCTTTCATTTTTATGAATGGGACCATTCTCGACTTTCCCGAACTTTACGGTTCCGGAATCCTTTTGAAAAGCTCCGAGTAGGAATTGGATTCCTCCTCTTTGTTGAAACCAAGACCTTCTTTTCTGAAAGAGACACATTGAGATCCTAAAAGCATGACAAGGTTTTTCTGACCTTGAGTAAATTTTAAAACAAGATCTTGAGACTCATTGAGCTTTTACTTTAGTCTGCTCATTTTCTCTTCGAGTAACTCGGACTCGGTCTCATTGGATTGAGCACTAGTCTTGAGTTCTCTAAGTGTAAGTCTCGAGTTTTCAAATTTATTTTTCAAAGAAATGCTCTCGAAGAAATTGACTCAAGTTGTTTTTTGAAATGAGAAGAATCGAATTGGACTTTTCTTCCAAAGTAAAAATATACTTAGCCAAATCGATCTGTGGAGAATTTTAGAAAGTACTCAATTACCTCTTGAGGATTAGATTTCTCATTGTCTGATTGATCCGAGTCCGACTCTACTTCGCTTCGAGTCGAGAGGGCCATCGGACACTTTGAGTCATCCGAGTCCTCGTCATCTTCCGATGAGTCCTCGTCACTCCATGTGGCCATCATAGCCTTTTTCTTCTTTCTGTCTCGTTTTCTCTTTGGACGAGTCTTTGATTATGTGTTCCTTGCTGCCACATTCAAAGCATCCAGAGTTCTTAGTCAGAGATAACTTTGAAGGAGAAGAGTATTTACCTTTCCTATCCTTCTTGTCTTTCTTATAGAACTCTTCTTTTGGCTTCTTGTCCCATCTTTTGTGCTTCATCATTCTCTTGAAGCCTCTAGCAATTAGTGCCATGGGATCCTCTTCTGAGTCAAAGGAACTCGGATCTTCTTCTCTCGGTTTACGAGGCTTTCGGCGCAATGTTCTTTTTGGTGCTCGACCTCTACATCCTCCTCATCCGAGTGAATCTCATAGGTGAGAAGTTTCCCAATGAGTTCGTCCGGCTTTAGTAGAGATAAGTTCCGAGCCTCCTCTATGGCAGTTACCTTGGGACCCCATCTTTTCTTGGGTAGGCTTCGAGTATCTTTCTGCACATTTCTTCGTGGGAGATCTTTTTACCCAGAGATTTGATATTATTGGTAATCTCTGTAAATCGAATAAACATCTCGAGTGATGTTTTCGTCTAGCTCCATCTTAAATAACTCATATTTGTAAAGATATTGGCTGATCTTCGCTTTCTAACCTGGCTTGTACCTTCATAAGTGTTGACCGAGTGTGTCCCACACTTCTTTGGCTGTGTCACGAGCGGACACTCGGTTGTATTCTTACGAGCCGATGGCACACATAAGAATGTTCATAGCCTTGAAGTTCTTTCTGAACTTTTCAGCTTCATCACTGTTAATTCGCCTTGATCTTGGGCACGAGTCTTGTTTCTACAGTCTTCATGGGAGTGTAGTTTCCTTGTTGTATGATGTTCCAAACATCTTCATCATGATCCAGGAGGAAACATTCCATGAGTTTCTTCTAGTGCACGAAGTTGGATCCTTTGAACTTTGGTGGTCTCGCTGGAAGATCTTCCTTCATCGAACTCTCCGTTGTTATGAGCCATTTGATCTTTAGACCTTTGGATGGTTAGATCCTTTCGAAAGGCTAGGCTCGATACCAATTGAAGGTTTGCTCAGGGAGAGACTAAGTCACCCTAGAGGGAGTGAATAGGGTGGTGGAAGATTTTTTGAAAATCAAACTCTTTTGAGCAAAGGACAGACGTAGCGATTCTCGAGTCTATAATGGGGTCGAAAAGTATGAACTCGGAATTGCAGAGAGGAGTAAAGAAGCAAATATAACTGAAACTTTGAGTCCGTCCGAGTCTAGAATGTACTCGGAAAGTGAAGACACAGGAAGTACGTGGAAACCCTCCTCGGGCGAGAAAATCACGGACCGTGCTAATCCAAGCACGAAGTCAAATCCATTATTTTGAGTCCACAAAATACGAGTAGATCGATTGACTCGGAAATTCCCTTATCCGATCTAGTACTTTCTTACCGAGATAACCTTTACAACTAGGGACCACTGAGTTGAATTAACCCTTACAGCTCGGTCAAGGGACCTTACTTAGAGAGTAAGAAGAAAGTTTGTAACTAAGTACAAGACCTTACAACTCGGAATATAATGAATTACGAGTGGGAGTTGTAAGTAGAAGATTGAGAATGAATACAATAACTTTTGATCAAGTATGTATATTAACAATAGATTCGGCAATCTTCAAGTCTTGAGAGTTGGCTTCTATTTATAGATGACCAAGCAGCTTAGCCGTTGAGTCCATCTTCCGATCGAGAGCCCTTTGTGACCGTTTTTAAGGGGTTTTCTGAGTCACTCATAAAATATCTGTTGAGATATGAACGTTCGACAAGGTTCTTGTCTCCTTTGGAAGTCCCAAAACCACCTGGTGATGTCTTGAAAGATAAGGTGGAAACCACCGTTTAGCTTGATCTTGCATATTTCCAGTTTTGGAAACGAGATAGCCCTAACACAGTCTTCTAGGGCTAGGTCGGAGGTGGAAAAAGCCTTGTCTCGCGATGATTTGACGTTTTGAAGCCGGTTACTTTTGTATTTTAAAAAGTGTAGCCTCGTTTGAATAACCTACAAAAATAAATCAAATTGGTTCTCAAAGTATAAAATACTTTGGTCCAAGATTAGACACGAGATAATAACATAATTAAGATAATTAAGTGACTAATTATCCGAGTCAAAAAGGAATGGAATTTTACGAGTCTAATATCCATGAAACTCGAAATTCCATCCGAGTTAGTCTAAGCGAGAATCAAGTTAAATAAAGAATATCGAGTGAAACAAACTTGATCTAGACTAAGCATGGTTCGGACTAGAAGTGCCGACTCTAACAGAATAAGACCTGTAACATAAAGTCGGACCTGAGTGCGGTTATGCAAATACTAGTCATTTGAACATGCGATAATTCTAAGTAATGAGAGACTCGGAATTGAGTGTACAAAAGTGAGTATAGATATGCTTTACGAGTCGAGACGAATCATGCATAATTACATGAAATAATTACTATAACACTTAGAGGAAATACTATATCACTCGGAAAAGTTTCTAAGGTACGAGAGAATGACTTGGAATCAAAACTCTATAAGTGAGAAAGTCGTATACCCGATTCCCTTGATAGTACTCGGAAATGTGCGAAGTAAAGTCCGAGTCTTCGGACTTGAAGCTACTATAGAGATCGGGGTCAAGAATATCCAGGTCTTTGGTGACTCCAATTTGATCATCAATCCGATTTCACAAAGGTGGAAGGTATTTAGTGAAGCCTTGGCACTTTACCAAGCATATATGATTTCGCGATTTACTATCTAAGAAAGAAGTTCTTAAATTACGAGACTAGATACATGCCATTAGAGAAGACATCATTATCATTAGTTTGGGCTAACAAGAAGCTCAAGCACTACATGTTAGCCCACACGGTACATATGGTAGCACCTATGGATCCCATTAAATATATACTTGAACAACCAACCATCAGCAACAAGATAGTAAGATGGACTGTCATGCTATTAGAATTCGAACTCAACTATATCCTCGAAGACCCGGACCTTGCATATACATCATTCCGAGTTCCATCAAGGAATCGGGTATAAGACTTCATCTCTTATAAGGTTTTCATTAAAAGTTATTCTATATGTCTTAGAACCTTTTCGAGTGATATAGAATCTTTTCGAGTGTTATAGAAACTATCGCATATGTTCTCACTTGATTCTGATCGACTTAGAAAGCATAATCTGCTCACACACAGTTCCGAGACACTCGGACAACACTCGGATATATTGCATGTTCAAACACTCACTCTAATGTGCATAAACTCATATTTGACTTCATGATCTAAGTTTGATTGAATTATTGTGTTAATTCAACTTTCTAAGTCAGCATGCTTGGTTTGAACATTGGCAGTCTAGATCAAGTCTTTCTACTCTAATTTTCTTTATCCGACTTGCTTTACTTCTATATCGACTCAGATGGAATTTGAGTATAATGGATATTAGACTCAGAAAATTCCACTCTTTTAGGACTCGGATAATTATGCACTTAATTATCTTAATTAAATTATTATATGTGTCTACTCTTGGACCAAAGTATTTTATACTTTGAGAACCAAATTGATTTACTTTTGTAAGTTATTCAAATGAGGCTATCCTATTTTTGAAATACAAAAGTAACCGGGCTTCAAGATGTCAAATCACCAGCAGACAAGGCTTTTTCTACCTCCGACCGAAGACCGGACACTCGTGTCACGGTTATTTGTTGCCAAAGCGGAAATCCGCCATGCTAACCTCAACGGTGGTTTCCACCCTACTTTTCGGACACCACCAGTGGATTGGGACTTTCAAAGGAGTCAAGAGCCGTTGCCCAATGTTCACACCTCAATGGACTTTTTGAGTGACTCGGAAAAACCATTGCAACGGTCACAAAGCACTTCCGATCGGAAGATAGTCACAACGGCTAATCCGCTTGGTTATCTATAAATAAAAGCCAACTCTCAAGACTTGAAGATTGCTGAATCAACTGTCAATACACGCACTTAAGCAAAAGTCATTGTATTTCATACTTAATCTTCTACTTACAACTTCAACTCGTATTTAACATCTTTCCGAGTTGTAAGGTCTTGTAATTTGTTACAAACACTCATTCTTACTTTCCGAGTAAGGTACCTTGGCTCAATTGAAAGGGTTAACTCAGCTCGGTTGTCCCTAAGTGTAAAGGTTACCTCGGTTAGGAAGTACTACATCGAATAAGGGAATTTCGAGTCTAGGAAAATCTTGTAAGGAATTGTCTAAGGGAGCAATTCGGTTGAGTCTCCGTATTTTATTTTATGGATTCAAATGATCAAAAAAAAAAAAGAATTTTATGGATTCAAAATAGTCGATTTGACTTGGTGCTTGGATTAGCACCGACCGTGGTTTTCTCGCCCCGGGAGGGTTTCCACGTAATTTTTCTGAGTTAGTACTCTTCGAGTTCAATCTAAACTCGGACTCTCCTCGAAGTTATTTCTAGTTTTATTCTTCCATTACTTGTTCAAATTTCCCCATCGCCTTATTCACCCCCTTCTAGGGTGACTTAGTCTCTCCAAGAGCAAATCTTCAATTAGTATCGAGCCTAGCCTTTCAAAAAGGATCTTACCATCCAAAGGTTTAAAGATCAAATGGCTCATAACAATGGAGAGTTCGATGAAGGTAGATATTCCAGCGGACCACCAAAGTTCAAAGGATCAAATTTCATGCAGTGGAAGAAGCTCAGGGAATGTTTCTTGCTGGATCACGATGAAGATGTCCGGAACATCATACAAGTAGGGAACTACATTCCAATGGAGATGGAAGAAACAAGACTCGTGCCCAAAACAAAGTCCGAGTCTACCGCGATGATGCGAGAAGTTCGTAAAGAACTTCAAGGCGATGAACATTCCGATGTGCGCCATTAGCTCGGAAGAATACAATCGAATGTCAGCCTGTGACACGGCCAAAGAAGTGTGGGACACGCTTGTCAACACTTATGAAGGCACAAACCAGGTCGAACAAGCGAAGATAAGCCAATATCTTCACAAGTATGAGCTGTTCAAGATGGAGCCGAAGAGAACATCACTTAGATGTTCATCCGCTTCACTAAGATTACCAATAATCTCAAATCTCTGGGTATAAAGATTTCCGCGAGGAAATGTGCGTAAAGATACTCGAAGTCTACCCAAGAGAAGATGGGGTCCCAAGGTGACAGCCATCGAAGAGGCTCGAACTCGTCCTTGTTGAAGTCGGACGAACTCATTGGGAAGCTACTAACCCATGAGATCCACTCGGAAGAGGAGGATATAGAGGTCGACACTATAAGGAACATTGCATCGAAGGCCTCGTAAAAGAGAAGCAAATCCGAGTTCAACATGACTCGGAATGAGAAGACTCAACAGCTAGCTCGGAATGTTAAAGGTCAAACGGATGAACAAGCTCACTCGGAACGAACTATCGAAGATCAACCAATTCAACCTACTGAGCTTGTGAACCAAAGAACAGTAAAGCATTCAAGTATGCTTCTAGTCACCCACTAGAAAACATATTATCCGATATCAACACTGGGGTAAGAACTCGTTCCTCTCTTCAAAATCTATGTGCATTCACTGCATTCATATCATTAATCGAACCCGTAAATGCACTAAAGGCCCTTAATGAACCTCGAATGGGTAGAGGCCATGCAAGAGGAACTCATTCAACTCGAAAGAAACCAAGTCCGGACTCCGACCAAACGACCTTCCGACCACCCAATCATACGAACCAAATGGGTTTTCAAGAACAAACTGGATGAAGGTGGGTTGGTAGTCGAAATAAGGCTAGACTTGTGGCTCAAGGTTACAATCAAGAAGAACGGATTGATTGTGGGGAAACCTTTGCACCTGTTGCGTAATCGAAGCTATTAGAATCTTATTGGCATTTGCATCTAGCATGAATATCAAATTATATCAAATGGATGTTAAATGTGCTTTTCTAAATGGTTTCATTGAAGAGGAATTCTATGTTAAGCAACCCCTGGATTTGAAAACTCGGAATTTCCAAATCATGTTTTCAAATTGCAAAAAGGTCTCTATGGTCTTAAACAAGCTCCCGGAGCTTGGTATGAATGATTGAGCAATTTCTTGGTTGAAAATGATTTTAGAAGAGGTCGATTGACAAGACTCTTTTTATAAAAACCAAGGGGAAAGACTTTCTTATTACTCGGATCTATGTAGATGACATAATTTTTGGAGCTGCTAATAAAATTCCGTGTCGAGACTTTTCCGAGTTAATGAGACAGAATTTCAAATGAGTATGATGGGAGAACTCAATTTATTCCTTGGTCTACAAATCAAGCAAGACAAAGACGGCATCTATGTCCATCAATCAAAGTATACCAAGGAGCTGCTGAAGAAAAACAAACTTCAAGATGCGGAACATGCGAGCAACACCTATGAGCAGCGACGATAAAACCGGACTCATACGAGAAAGGTAAAGTAGTAGATCGAAACTCTGCCGAGGTATGATTGGATCTTTGCTCTATCTTACTTCCAGTAGGTCGGACAAAATGTTTAGTGTCTGTTTGTGTGCAAGATTTCAAGCTAATCCAAAAGAATCACATCTCACTACGGTGAAGAGAATATTCGACTATCTTGTAAGGACTCGGAATTTGGGTCTATGGTACTCTAGAGACTCGGAACCGACTCTCACTTGATACTCGAGATGCTGACTATGCGGGTACGAAGTTGATAGGAAGAGTACTTCGAGAGCCCGCCAATTTACGGGTCAATCCACGATATCTTGGCACTCAAAGAAGCAAAACTCAGTAGCTCTATCAACTGCTGAAGCTGAGTATATTGTAATCGGAGCATGCTCGTGCTCGGATTTTATGGATAAAGCAACACTTGAGAGATCTTGGACTTTCATTCAAATTAGTTCCAATCAAGTGTGATAATCAAAGTGCAATCAATATCACCAACAATCCAGATTCGGTACTCAAAGACTAAACATATTGAGGTCGGGTATCATTTTCCGAGAGATCATTCGAAAAGGGTGATATTGAACTTGAACTCATTCTTACCAATCTTCAATTAAGCGATATCTTTACTAAGCCCCTTAGTGAGGATCAATTTTGCTTTATCAGGAATGACCTTGGCATCATTAATGCATAATTATATGCTTTTATGAGTGAAATTACTTTGCATGATTATGTGTTGTGTGCTTACTTTCTTTAATAGCCATTAGTTCGGTTGAACCGGTGATACCGAGCTGATAGTTATTAGTTGTTTGTGGTTTTGAGTCACTCGAAACTTAAGCGAGTCGAGCTCGGACTTTGAGAAAAATGGACATCAAACTTCGAAATCATCTCTAGATTAGTGGAGAATTTCATAAATTTCTTTCAAAATCTATCTTTCTCTCTCTCTCTCTCTCTCTCTCTCTCTCTCTCGCATCGATCGAGACAACTAGCTCGTTGAGAGACAATAGCTGGAATTCTAACTGTTGGAGAGCAAAACAGTCACACCGGTCCGAGGTGACCGTTGAAGAAGCCGAGTCGGAACAAATACCGAAGGACGATTATTTCTCTATAAATAGCGTCTATTTTCCTTCATTTCGCTACTTTACTCTCTACTTACTTTCACTCGGCAATTACTCTAACTCGAAGCAAGCTATCTCGCGATCAAAGTCTCGTCGCTCTCAAGCTAAGTGAAGTTCATCTCAAGTAAGCTCTGTCATTCTTAGCTCTCTCTCTCTCTCTCTCTCTCTCCTCTCTCTTTCTCTCTCTCTCTCTCTCAAAAGTTCATCTCTCTCTCTCTCTTTTCACATCAAACATGCCGAAAAGAGGTTCCCACCCTAATTTTCTTGGTTCATCCACCAAGAAACCTCGTACCAAAAGCCGGGAAGGCCCCTCCACTCCTTCCAAACCTCTTGTCACCCAACACCTAACGTTGGATGACAAATTCTTCCCGACCACAAAGTTCTCGTGGTTGGCCCATATCAAATTAATAGGGGTTTACAATTTCCTCTGTTTCAGCGATTTCATTTACCTAGAACTCGTTTCGAGTTATACTCCAATCTCTCTAGCTCGAGGGTATCCTCACCTCACGAGTTGAAAACATAAGCGTTCGCATCAACACCTCTTTTCTCCATCGCCTCTTTAAAGTCTCTTCTATGTTCTTGAACAAGCAACCCCATACCTTTCAACTAGGTTGCTGATGACTTCTTTGAGAAGTACGCTAAAGAATTCCCGGGTCATGCAAAAACTTCTCTATGACCCAACTTAAAGCGTAAGCTCGCCTTCTTTGTTTTCTGACGATGAGAACTTTCTTCTCACAAGCACTCTAGCGAAGAAAACCCCAATTCCAAGCATCTAAAATCTTTGTACGACATCCTCGAGGGCTACGAAGTAAACCTCTTTCCGCGATAATCGAGCAAATGGCAGCTGTGCTGCTCGGACTCGAAACAAGAAGAACACCCCACTTCCTTTCGGGGCTCTTCTCACCCTCATCTTCAAACAATTCAAAGTTCCTCTTCCCTCAAATCCTAACGCAGTTTTGAGGTCTGCCATTGTCGTTGGCAAAAAGCAACTCCTTAGGTATGGATACCAGGAGACCCAACCAGGTGTCCGGGTCCACAGCTCGGATCCGAGGCCCCCTTCTCCGCCTCGGACTCGGACTCAACCCACTCTTTCTCTACCTTCTCTATCCGGTGGTGCCTCCACCTCAAGTGTTTCTCAAATTCTTTCTTACGCTTTATCCTCTCGCTATCATGGATAAGCTCTCCTCGGTGTCCATTGAGTTCAAGGACACCCTCCGGTCATTCAAGACTGTCCTTCGATCTATGACCATTAGCCTGAAAACGACCTAATCCCAAATCCGAGAAGCGAGCAAGACGTGCTTTTCGAGATGAAGGCACTGGTTAAGGAGCAAAGGGAGCCGATTGAGCTCCTTCGAGAACGGCGCTCCAAGGCGGCTCGAGATCCGGTGGACTCGGATACATCCGAAGAATCCTCGAGTCCAGCCAAGTCCTCCTCTAAAGGAGGAGATGAAGGAGAAGAAGAAGAAGAAACGAAGCTCGCGGCTGAGGCGGCTCCATCGGAGGAAGGGGAGAAGGAAGAAGAACAAGCAGACATCGCAACGAGAGGGCCAAGGTGCTCCGAATCTCAACCGGAAATGATCGGCTCGGACAGTGAGTCCGAGTGGGTCGAAGTCCCTGCCGACCATGGTCGATAGCGGCACGGTCGGCCTAAGCACACACCTCCATCAGCCGAGTTCCAAGAGGATGAGCCTGCGGACGACCTAGTTCGGGTCGACCACTCGGAGCCGAGCCTATTCCGGAGATCCCGGTGCTGCCCTCGTCTTGCTCGTCTACATCTTCAAGATCCTATCGGCGAAGGCGCACTCGCTCGTCCACCAACCTCGACTCGGACGGCGCCCTCTCCTCCATCTCGAATAATTTTCTTTTTCTGTTTAAAAAATTATATTTTTTTTTGTCCGGACATCAAATCCGTATCTACTTGATGCATTCTTCCTCTTTTGGTTTTCATCTGAAAGGCAAGGGGGAGAATAGTTAGAAAATTTTTTCTGTTTAAATTATAATGAAATTTCATTAATAATCCCGATATATCATGTTTAATGCCTTCCGAGTTGCAAATATTTACGAGTTTACTACTTAAAGCAATTATTTCGAGTTTATTATCTCCGAGCTTCAATTTCTTCCTCAATATTTTTTTCTTTGCTCGATTCGACAACTCGTGTATCATTGCTCCGATACTCGGTTATTTTTTTGCTCCGATACTTTAGCTCTTTTTATGCAATCTGAGCTTATTTGCTCCGATAGAATATAAGTTTCATTCATTGTATTTACTCCACACAATTCCGCCATGTTTTTCTTACTTATCCTTTGAGAAAGGATGAAAAACCAGATCTATATCACTAACAAAGTTTATGTCTAAGTATGGAATGCCTTTCATCAAAAAGAGGAGATTGAAGACTCGGACCTTACATATACATCATTCCGAGTTCCATCAAGGAATCGGGTATAAGACTTCATCTCTTATAAGGTTTTGATTAAAAGTCATTCTATATGTCTTAGAACCTTTTACGAGTGATATAAAATCTTTTCGAGTGTTATAGAAACTATCGCATATGTTCTCACTTAATTCGACTAACTTAGAAAGCATAATCTGCTCACACACGATTCGAGTCACTCAAACAACACTTAGATATATTGCATGTTCAAACACTCACTCTAATGTGCATAAACTCATATTTGACTTCATGATCTAAGTTTGATTGAATTATTGTGTTAATTCAACTTTCTAAGTCAGCATGCTTGGTTTGAACATTGGCGAGTCTAGATCAAGTCTTTCTACTCGATTTTCTTTATCCGACTTGCTTTACTTCTATATCGACTCGGATGGAATTTGAGTATAATGGATATTAGACTCGGAAAATTCCACTCTTTTAGGACTCGAATAATTATGCACTTAATTATCTTAATTAAATTATTATATGTGTCTACTCTTGGACCAAAGTATTTTATACTTTGAGAACCAAATTGATTTACTTTTGTAGGTTTTTCAAACGAGGCTATCCTATTTTTGACATACAAAAGTAACCGAGCTTCAAGATGTCAAATCACCAGCAGACAAGGCTTTTTCTACCTCCGACCGAAGACCGGACATCGTCACGGTTGTCATGTTGCCAAACTGGAAATCCGCCACGCTAACCTCAATGGTGGTTTCCACCCTACTTTTCGAGACACCACTAGTGGATTGGGACTTTCAAAGGAGTCAAGAGCCGTTGCCCAACGTTCATACCTCAACGGACATTTTCCGAGTGACTCGGAAAAACCATTGCAACGATCACAAAGCACTTCCGGTCAAAAGATAGTTACAACGGCAAATCCGCTTGGTTATATATAAATAAAAATCAACTCTCAAGACTTGAAGATTGCTTGAATCAACTGTCAATACACGCACTTAAGCAAAAGTCATTGTATTTCATACTCAATCTTCTAATTACAACTTCAACTCTTTATTTAACATCTTTCTAAGTTGTAAGGTCTTGTAACTGCATTACAAACACTCATTCTTACTTTACGAGTAAGGTCCCTTGACCGAGTTGAAAGGGTTAACTCAGCTCGATTGTCCCTAACTCGTAAAGGTTACCTCGGTTAGGAAGTACTACATCGAGATAAGGGAATTTCGAGTCTAGGAAAATCTTGTAAGGAATTGTCTAAGGGAGCAATTCGGTTGAGTCTCTTTATTGTATTTTGTGGATTCAAAATAGTGGATTTAACTTGGTGCTTGGATTAGTACTAACCGTGGTTTTCTCGTCCCGGGAGGGTTTCCACGTAATTTTTCTAAGTTAGTACTTTTACGAGTTCAATCTAAACTCATACTCTCCTCGAGTTACGTCTAGTTTTATTATTCCATTAGTTGTTCAAATTTCCCCATCACCCTATTCATCCCTCCTCTAGGATGACTTAGTCTCTCCAAGAGCAAACCTTCATATCTCTCAAAAGCGATCAAAGGAAGGGTAGTGTCAAAATTCGTAACCGATCCGCTCTATAACCGAATCGCAATCCGAACACCTTGACTTTCAAAATGAAAACATATTATAG
Organism: Talinum fruticosum; assembly: GCA_021018815.1. Classification (NCBI taxonomy): domain Eukaryota; kingdom Viridiplantae; phylum Streptophyta; class Magnoliopsida; order Caryophyllales; family Talinaceae; genus Talinum; species Talinum fruticosum. The sequence continues at coordinate 113,256 of JAITYX010000101.1, forward strand.
GTGGAGGTGGACATTTGGATAATGTATTTCAATGGCGCTTCGAATCGGAAGGGTTTTGGAGGAGGGATTTTTTAGTCTCACCGGAGGGAGCACATACTCCCATTTCGAGTTAAATTGGACTTCGAGGTCACCAACAACACCGCAAAGTACGAGGCATGTATTATAGGACTTGAAGTCTGCTTGTAGAGATCGGGGTCAAGAGCATTAGGGTTTTTGGTGACTCCAATATGATCATTAATCAAATTTCGCAAAAATAAAAGCTACGTAGTGAAGCCTTGGCACCTTACCGGGCATATCCGATAGAGCTATCAAAACGTTTTGACAACATTTCTTTCACATACTTTCCTAGGGATGGCAACCAATTCGCAAATGCATTAGCAAAATTAGCATCCATGATCAACATCCCTAACGACATTCACATAGAGCGACGGAGTCGGCCAACGCACGTCTACACCTTAGAAGTGTCTAATATCGACCACACCAATTGTTATCATGACATTTATCGAGTATATGGATAAGCGGGAATATCCCTTGGACTCCACAACTAGAGCCGAAAGAGCTATCGGGATGTTGACCTCCTAATTCTTCATTAATCAAGGACAACTGTACAAGAAAACCAACATTGAGATCGGTTTACTTTGTATCAACTTATATGAAGTAAAGCGTATCATGGACTAGATTCACGGTGGGGAGTGCGGATCCCACATGAATGGGAAGATGTTGGTTCGGAAGATTCAGAGGCTCGGTTGTTAATAGTCAACCATGGCAGTGGATCGCCATGAGTTTGTTAGAAAACGCCATAAGTGTTAGGTGTATGCTAATTTACGAGCACCAACCACCTTCATTTCTCACAACATTAGCATTCCCCAAGTTTGGGGAATAGACATTATTGGTATGGTGACCCCTAAAGGAACAAAGCGGTTATGAATTTGTGTTAGTAGCAATTAGCTATTTCACCAAGTGAGTAGAGGCAGCGTCTTATGCAACCCCGACATCAAAACAAGTAGTTAAGTTCCTTACCCATAATATCATTTGCCGTTATGGAGTGCCCCACAAGCTAATTAGTGACCATGATGAAGAATTAGGTATAAATCTCTATATCTCTTTTCATTTACTCAAAAAGCGCTTTACACTACAAAAACAAGTAACTTTTACCAACATGGCTATATCTCGTTGGTATAAGCGGTTTAAGTGTTGGTAAAAGGTTACCAACGGATAATTATTTCGCACTAAACTGTTGGTGAAAAACCCGATGGTAAAAGTTTTACCAATAGATAAATTCTTCAAATGGAATTACTGGACTAGTACCCATAGGTAAAGCTATGTTGGCAATTTAAATTTTTTACCAACATATAGTGACCGTTTCTATTAATGCATGTTTACCAACAAAAAAATAGTTGGATTTGTGTTTCCAACATTTAAATATATGCTTGGTGGAAATGTTTTACGCCAGTAGAAAATGTTTCTAGCAACTACGTGTTTCCACACAACAAAGATCTGTTAGTGAAAAATTATTCGTCAATAATAATCGTGTTCGCAATTATTTTATTATCCCTTACCGATTTACAATTCACATATTTATAATAAATAAATCACACAAGTTAATTCATCATAGTAATACATAAACATAACACGAGCAAAATTAAACAAAACTCATTGTCTATATAAAAAAGTGTTAACTATTTAATATTCATAAAAGAAAATATTGATATGTGTCCTTATAATTAATATGTGCAAATACTTTCATTGTTGTTTGAATTGTCACTCTCAACATCGCCCTCAACATCATCATTGTTGACATCATCATCCTCAAGTGAAGTGAAAAGATCATTATACATTCCCTAAAAATAACGAAATGAATTGATAAGATCTATGCACACTCGGTAAAGTGAATTAAGAAGTTTTCAAAAAGGAATAACTAGAGCAAATAGATGAAGGAAAGAAATAGACAAAAGCAACAAGTTACATACAAAATAAACTAACCCTAGATGACCATATGTGTACACTACCACACAACAACATAAGGAAATTGAATTTCATTAAATAAAAATATTGTTTACGCCAAGTAATGGAAATATCTTTCCATCTTCAACCAAGGCCACTAAAGCGTGCTCAATAGTAATATAAACTTCAATGTATCGAACCTAAATAATAAACAACAACAAAACAATGCCTTAGACAATGTCATAACATCGGTACATCGCCATTTATATGCATAGTATACTGTATATGCATGACATGACAAAACTGAAAGTGATCAAAAGAAACCTGAGTAAAGGCTAAACACGAGTCATGACACATAATGAGCAAAGTTTTGGCAACATGATAACTCCAAAAGGTCAAGGCCAAGCAAACTGGGTAAAGGAGGCAAGGAGTAGAAGAAATAATCACCAACATAGGAGGTCAATCATGCTCACTCAAGAAAACTAGGTAAAGTGGACAAGAAACAAAAGATGCCTAAAATAACATACTATGCCCATCAAATTTCTTTATCGGTTAAATACAAATGGTGGTTCCCACATATGTAAGCTAATTTAGTATGAATCGTCTTACCTTCTTCAACCAGAACATTCCATAGCCCATGGTACAAGTTACTTGCATGATTACTTAAGTCATGGTTCTAATCAAATTATTGTATAACAAAGCATTACAATAGAAGAATGAATTCATGTCATAAAAGATCCTTACCTTATAATTTTTGCAAACCACATGTAATTCATTTTGCAAGATGAATGAAAAGTCCATTGTTTATAGAACCCATTACCATTGGGGAGAAACCCATGGCGGCCCCCTCTTCAAATCTTTTGAATTGAAATAGTTCTTGGGTAGTCAGTCATGTTGCTGTTCTACTCTTTTCACCTTCTCAATCGAGAATGACTTTTTATTGTCTATTCTTATCACTTTGATCAATCTTTTTAGCTGATTTATCCACGAAGGATATTTATAATATGGTCGTGAGCATTGGTTGGAATCCTTACTTCAATAATCCTGAGAAAACTATAGTAAATAAAACTCCAATGTTCAGTTGCTGTTCTTTTTTGCTTTTTTGTCCATTTTCTAAAATTCCGCAATCATGAATACCCATATCTCTCTCAATTACACAAATGGAATCTCTTTTTGACAACCAATCCATAGGGAATATCGGTTTTCAAATTGTTGATCATCATCGAATGCAATTTCAGGCCAATTCCATCTCTGGAAAGCCTCATAGCAAAAATAAGCCCTAAAATTTAGTATAGAGTGACTTTTACGCAACATGGAATCTGCCATCATCTCGGAAAATAATCCCTAAAATTTAGTATAGAATGATTTACTTTTCGAACAAAAAAAGAATAGAACGCAGACGTAACTTTAATACTACTACACTTATAAGTTTTTCGATTTTTGGTCCTCTATTATCAAAGTCAAACTATTGTTAGCTCATAAAGAGGTAAAGTTGTCCTATCACAAAGTTTCTACATTTATAAAGCATGAGTTTAAGACCTTGTTTGAGGTTAATAAGCGTCAAGTTACTTGAATCAATTTTTCCTTGCTATTTATACTCTGGCTCGCTAATTTTAACAATTCCATCATTCAAAACTACTTTTGATTTAATTAGTAAATTCATCATTCAAAACTACTTCTGACTGTAATATATTTTGATTTAAATTTTGAAGTTTTCTGAATGAATGTATATGATAAAAATGTTCAGGAAATCTACGTATTTATGATTTTGTTATTGTTAGGCCTATCAATCACATATGAGCATGGTTTGCTTTTTGTTTCAAACAAGATTCTCATGTCCAACACATTATTAGTTGGCTCTATTTAGGTTTAGGTTTAGCTCTGTTTAGATTCAGCTTAATTCACATCCACGTCAGGTTTGCCTATATTTAGGTTCTATCGAGGTCCGGTTCAGGCTTACTTTCGTACCATTCTGTTTCAGGTTCAAGTTCTGGTCAAATAAAGTTTAGGTCCTTGGCAAGTTAAAAACAGAATTCAGAGAAACAAAAATGAGAATAAAATAGAATCAACCAACATACACCGGCCTTGCCTTGCCCTAAACTGCACCGCAACAGCAACTTCTTATCCATTTTCCAGAATCCCCTAATCTAATTTAATTGAAAGCCCAACAACAAGCATGAACACTACCATATACTCACAAGCACAACGAGATCAGACCCCAACATGCAATTCCACACAAACAAATGGTCCGACTCCCGTTAACAGTTAAAAGCTTCTATAGACAATCAACCCATTCAGATTCTAATCTTTACATTTTAATCCGATTTAGGAAATTCAGAGTGAGAGTGAAATAAGAGATTACCCACCTCAATTCTTAGGGTTTGACTGAAACTCATTCCGGGTTTCGTGCCTTCCCTTTCCTCCTCGGTTCTCCTTCCTCTTCTCGCTCTGTCTCGGCCGCTCTTTCGCTCTCTTTGCTTCTGGTTCCGGTTCCTGCTCCCTCTCGCTCTGTCCTTCTGCTCAGTCAGATCTCTGAATCTCTCGCATTCCCCTCTGTTTCTGGCCCGGTCTCTCGCCCTCTCGCTTCTGGTTTCGCTGCCTACCCCACTATCTCTCTTCTTCTTCTTCTTTCTCTCGCCTTCAGTCCTCTCGCTTCTCCAGTCCTGTCTCTGCCTCCATCTGCTTCTCTTGCTTCCTCCATTCACTCTCGCTCTCTTTCTCGGACCCCCTCGCTCCTTCTACCTCTGGTTCTGGTTCTCTTCTCCTCTCCCGGCTTCGCTCTCTCTCTTTCCCGTGGCCTGACCAGGAGCAGCCTCTCTTTCTCTCGCTCTCTCTCTTTTTCATTTTATTTTCAATTTGAAATGTTATTAGCATTATTGGGCCAACATAATCTTACGAGATCCGTATTAATATAAGTTATGCCCAGGTCTTAATTTTGGGTGTTCAATTTTGACTCAAGAAAATCGTAATTTAAATAATTCCAACATATTTATATATATTATCATATATATTCTAATTAATCAGCCTAATTTATATAATTAAACTAATTAATTAATTTAACTTTTGTAGTTATATCAAATAAAATTACAATTATCAGCGATGAGATTGAGAGAGATGAGAGGATTGGGAATTGCAATTGTTGAAGTTATCCCCAATTCTGCAAAATTGTGAGTAAATCGCTGGTAGTCGTTGATTAAGTGAGACAAACACAAAAGAAACTGATATCTCTACTTCCCTTTTCTTTGACCTAATAACCTTTGTTTCTTTTTCTTAAGCTTAATATCCTTTGCTTCTTAATTAAAAAAGGTTTGTTTCTTTTTCTTTATTTTATTTTACTTTTACTTTTGGCATTGGGCATTGGAAATAATATAAATACTTTTATTTTTTAATTATTATTTTATTTTTCCCGCTATAGTTCCATTAAACTAATACCAACATAAATTTATATATATATATAATATTAGTAATATAATCAAATACCAACAGATAATGAATTGTTGGTAATGTAGTAACAATACTAACAAATTAGTTTTCATCTCGTTGGGAATAACAATACTAACAGATCTATTATTTATGTTGCAATTATTGGCATAAATTTAGGCGTCAAAGTTTTCAAATTTTTATGCCAACAAATAGATGAATCTGTTGCAAATATGATCTTTTACAAACAGAAAATATAATCTGTCACTAGATTTTTATTGCAACAAGTCACTTTTTTTATAGTGTTATTGCATATCTCCGACACGGGTGTTTCGACTCACTCAAACATCACTCAAAACCATCGCATGATCAAATAATTTCTCTAATACTTTTATTCCGAGCACTCGATTTTGTATTTCAATGCAAAGTGAATAACAACGTTAATTCTCTATTCTAAGTAAGTTTATTTCCTTGAGAATTATTTGACCATCAAGTTCTTATATTATGATATTTTATTCTTTCTAACTTGATTATTTTAGGATTGACTCAAGATGGAATTTGAACATATTAAATATTAGACTCGTAAAATTCCATTCTCTTAGGTTAAAGATAATTAAGCATTTAATTACTCTGTTTTAATTATTATCTCGTGCCTAATCTTGAACCAAAGTATTTTATACATTGAGAACTAATGTGGTTTGCTTTTGTAGGTTATTCAAACGGAGCTACTCTTTTTGAATTTCAAAAGTAACCGACTTTTAGCCGTTAAACACCAACAGACAAATTTTAGCTACTTCTAGAGATGGCTCAAACACCGTGGCAGGGTTGTTTGTTTCTAAAATTAGAAAACTCCAACTCTAGGCCGAACGGTTGTTTCCACCTTAGTTTTCAGTCATCACCAAGTGATTGGGCCATCTTTTGGAGCAAAAAGCCGTTGCACAATGTTCACATCCTGACGAATCATTTCCGAGTGACTCGGAATAGCCGTTACAACGGCTAGTGAAGATTTCAGTCCAGTAACCAAGACTCAAAGGGTCCCTTTGCCTGGTTGGCTATAAATAGAAGCCACTTCATAAGACTAAAAGATTGTTGAACACATTGTTGCACCTATAGTTGAACATATTATCCAACACTTACTTAGTGCATACTCGATCAATCTTGTTCTTACAACTCCAAATCTATATTTAATATTCTCCGAGTTGTAAAGAAAGTCTTGTAATCAATTACATATTTCTCTTACTTCTTAGTGAGTCCCTTGATTAAGTTGTAAGGGTTAACTCGGCTCAATTGTCCCCGATTGTAAAGGTTACCTTAGTCGGGAAGTACTAGATCATATAAGGGAACTTCTAAGTCTAGGAAAACATTTTAAGGAATTGTTTAAGGGGGCAAATCTGGTTGAGTCGATCCTGTATATTTTGTGGATTCAAAATAGTGGATTTGACTTGGTACTAGATTAACACTGTCGTGGTTTTCTCGTCCCGGGAGGGTTCCCATGTATATCCGTGTTATTGTCTTTATGAGTCCAATCTAGACTCGGAATCCGCTTTTGGTTTGTGTTGGTGTAAAAATTGTTTCATTTTCTTCATCACCCTATTCACCCCCTCTAGGGTCATTTAGACTCTCCAAGAGCAAACCTTCAATTGGTATCGGAACCTAGCCTTTCAAGAGAATCTCACCATCCAAAGGTATAAAGATCGGATGGCTCGGAACAATGGAAAGTTCGATGAAGGAAGATCATCCACTAGACCACCAAAGTTCAAAGGGTCAAACTTTGCACATTGGAAGAAGATGATGGAGTGTTTCCTGATGGACAATGATGAAGATGTTTGGAACATCATCCAAGCGAGCAACTACATTCCAATGAAGACGGAGAATGGAACTACCGTGCCTAAAGCCAAATCCGAGTACACCATCGAAGAGACCGATAAGTTCGGAAAGAACTTCAAAGCTACGGAAGAATACAATAGGGTCTCAGCCTATGACATAGCCAAAGAGGTGTAGGACACTCTTGTCAACACCTATGAAGGAACAAGCCAAGTGAAGCAGCCGAAGATAAGTCAATATCTTCATAAATATCAGCTGTTCAAGATGGAGCCGAAGAAAATATCACTCACATGTATGTTCGGTTCACATAGATTACTAATAATCTCAAATCTCTCGGTAGAAAAATCTCTTACGAAGAAATGTCCAGAAAGATTATGAGAAGTCTACCAAAGAAAAGATGGGGTCCTAAGGTGACAACCGTTAAAGAAGCCGACAACCTCTCTCAACTAAGACCAGGACGAGCTTATTGGGAAGTTACTTACCCATGAGATTCATTTGGAAGAAGAGAATGCCGAGGTCGGCACCAAAAGGAACATTGCGCTAAAGGCCTCGGAAAACAGACGAGAAAGTTTGTGCTCCTCATAATCGGAAGAGGATCCTATGGCACTCATAGCCCGAGGCTTCAAGAGAATGATGAAATACAAGAAGTGGGAAAAGAGGCCAAAGGATGAGTTCTACAACAAAGATAAGAAGGAAAAAAAGGTAAATATTCATCCCCTTCAAAGTTATCTTTAACTAAGAACTTTGGTTGCTTTGAGTGTGGCAACAATGAGCACATCGTCAAAGATTGTCCCAAAAGAAAGAAGGATAGAAAGAAGAAGGCTATGATGGCTACCTAGAGTGATGGCGACACATCCGAAGAAGACGATTCCGACGCCTCAAAGTGTGTTATGGCACTTACGGACTCGGAAGTCGAATCTAAATCGGATAATGAGAACTCGGATATTAAGGAGGTAATTGAATACTTTCTCAAATTCTCCAAAGTTGATTTAGGTAGATATATTTATATTTTAGAAGAAAAGTCCAATTTTGACTCTTCATAGTTCAAAGAAAAACTTGAGTCTCTTATTACTGAGAGCAATGTTTTGAAAAATGAGTTAGAAAACTTGAGACAAAATTTGAAGGTACTTAAGACCAGTGCTCAAGAAAATGAAACCGAGTCCGAGTCACTCGGAATAGAGAACGAGCAACCGAAAAGGAAGCTCAATGAGTCTCAAGAGCTTGTTTTGAAACTCACTTAAGGTCGGAAAAACCTTGATCTTTTACTTTGCTCTTAATGTGTCTCATTCAGGAAAGAAGGACTTGGTTACAATGTCTGAAGAGGAATCTAATTCCTATTCAAATCTCTTCAAGATCGATTCCGGAATCGTAAAGTTCAAGAAGGCTAAGCATGGTCCCATTTATAAGAATGAAATATGACCGATCCCATACCAGTTTATGGGAAAAATCCTTCTTCACTGTTTACAAAAGAAAAGATTTTCAAAAGAAGGAGACACGAGACTTAATTTTCTAGAAGGAAGACTTAAAATCGAGATCGGACTCAAATTTATTCAAATCCGGGTTCCCAAGAGTGCTTTTCCTCAAAGAAAAACCATAGTAAAGACAATTCATTGAGTTTGTAATAAGAAGTGAGAAGGGTTAGTTCGTTTCTATTTTGCAGGTAACTCGGAAGAAGAAAGGTCATTGGTACTTAGACAGGTGGTTGCTCATGCCACATGTTAGGAGATTCAAGACTCTTTTCGAGTTAGAAAATCTAAAAGGAGGAAAAGTCACATTTGGAGACAATAGTAAAGGCAAGATAATAGGGATTGGCGAAATTGGTGAGGGAAACAACTCGGTTAGTCCAGTCTATGTTGTCAAAGGGCTGAAATATAATCTCCTTGGCATTTCTCAGCTGTGTGACAAAGGCTAAGAGGTAAGGTTCACTCGGACCAAGTGCTACATTTCGATGCGATCACCAAGGAGACTAAGCTCTTAAGTCTAAGGTTAGGTAACACCTATACTATCCCTCTCTCATATTCAAGTCAGAATCAATCTTGTTTAAAAGCATCTTTGAATGATAATTCATGGACTTGGCATCGTAGACTAGTTCATATTAGCATGCATACCATCAAGAAACTTGCATCTCATGGATTGGTTAGGGGATTACCTAACTGTGCATTTGAGAAAGATAAAATCTGTGAAGCATGCACAAAAGGAAAACATGTCGGATCATCTTTCAAACCACTCAAAGCTGTCTACATGCAAAGTGCTTGAATTGGTTCATATGGATTTGTGTGGTGAAATTCCTGTAAAAAGCCTTAGAGGTAAATCATATGTACTTGTCATTGTTGATGATTTCTTACAATTCACCTGGGTATGTTTTCTCAAGAATAAGAATGAAGCCTTAAAAGAGTTCACTAAGATTTGCATAAAAATTCAAGTGGAGTCTTAGACTTAGATCAGGAGGTTTCGAACCGACCATGGAAGGGAGTTCGACTACTCGGAATTTGTAAACTTCGTGATAAGAATGACATCTCCCACAACTTTTCTGCACCAAGAACTCCTCAACAAAATGGAGTAGTGGAGAGAAAGAACAAAACTCTTGAAGAAATAGGAAGGACTATGATGATTGAAAATGATCTACTTTACTATTTACGGGTTGAAGCGATCAACAAAGAAAATTACACACTCAATAGATGTCTCATCGGACCCATCTTGAAGAAGACTCCCTACGAGTTATACAATGGAAAGAAACTCAACATTTCCTACTTCAGACCATTTGGGTGTAAATGCTATGTTCACAATAATGGTAAGGAGCATCTGACTAAGTTTAATGCTAGGTCGGATGAAGGTATACTACGGGTACTCATCTCATAGCAAAGCTTATCGTGTTTTTAATAAGAGAACTAACAAAGTGGAAAAAAATTATCCATGTTGTCTTTGATGAGATTGATCTTGGTAGGATAAGTGACTCCACATACTCGGATCTCGAGCTTAAAAGAGATAAAGATGACCTTGCTCGAAGCTCGGCTCGTAAAGAGTCAAAACAGAATTACTGAGGCAACTCGGAATGTTATGACTCGGATCGAACAAGCTCAAGAGCTAGCCCGAATGTTGAAGAACAAGTCAATGTAGAGGCTCAACAAGATCCACCAACTCGAAGATCAGGTTGTTCAACCAATAAACTTGGTAAATTAGAGGACAAGTAAAGCTTTCAAATATGCATCCTATCACCCATGAAAACATACTTTCGACATCAATAGTGGTGTAAGAACTCGATCTTCTTTACATAATCTATGTGTATTTTCTCGCATTCATATCATTCACAGTAACCTAAAAATGCACTAGAGGCCTTAAATGAACCTGAATGGGTACAGGCCATGCAAGAAGGGCTTAATCAATTTGAAAGAAACCAAGTTTGGACTCGACCAAACGATGCTCTAACCACCCGAGTCATTGGAACCAAATGGGTTTTCGAGAACAAACTGGATGAGGAAGGGTTGCTAGTTAGAAATAAGGTTAGACTCGTTGCTCATGGTTATAATCAAGAGGAAGGGATTGATTGTGGGGAAACCTTTACACCTATTGCTAGGATTGAGGCAATCGGAATCCTGTTAGCATTTGCATCTAGCCTGAATATCAAGCTTTATCAAATGGACTTCAAATGTGCTTTTCCGAATGGTTTAATTGAAGAAGAAGTTATGTTGAGCAACCCCTAGATTTGAAAACTCAGAATTTCCAAATCATGTTTTCAAGTTGCAAAAGGTTTTATATGGTCTTAAACAGGCTCCCGGAGCTTGGTATGAAAGACTGAACAGTTTCTTAGTTGAAAATGATTTCAAAGAGGTCAGATTGACAAAACTCTTTTTACCAAAACCAAGGGGAAAGATTTTTTTATCATTTAGATTTATGTTGATGACATTATTTTTGGTATACAAATCAAACAAGACAAGGATGGAATCTATGTCCATCAATCTAAGTATACCAAGGAGTTGTTGAAGAAGTACAAGCTACAAGATGTGAAGTATGCAACAGCACCTATGAGTAGCAGTTTGAAACTCGGACTCGGACAAGAAACGTAAAGTTGTAGATCGAAACTCTACAGAGGTATGCTTGGATCTCTACTTTATCTCACATCTAGTAGGCCAGATATCATGTTTAGTGTCCGCCTCTGTACAAGATTTCAAGTTAATCCAAAAGAAACACATCTCACTACGGTGAAGAGATTTTTAAGATATCTTGTAGGGACTCGGAATCATGGTCTATGGTTTTCAAAAGACTCATAACCGACTCTCACTGGATACTCGGATGCTGATTATGCTAGATACAAAGTTGATAGAAAGAGCACATCAGGAGCATGTCAATTTCTGGGTCAATCCCTCATCTCCTGGCATTCAAAGAAACATAACTCGGTTGCTCTATCAACTACCGAGGCTGAGTACATTGCAGCTGGAACTTGTTTTGCTCGGATTCTGTGGATCAAGTAGCACTTGAAGGATCTTGGGCTATCATTCACATCTATCCCAATAAAGTGTGATAATCGAGTGCAATCAGTATCACTAAGAATCCAGATCAAGCCCTCAAAGATGAAGCATATTGAGGTCATGCATCATTTTCTAAGAGACCATTTTGAGAAAGGTGATATTAAACTTGAATTCATTCCTACGAAATTTCGGTTAGCTAATATTTTCACTAAGCCTCTTAGTGAGGATCAGTTTTGTTTTATTAGGAATAAACTTAGCATGATTAATGCATGACTATGTGATTTATTACATGAATTATCTTTGCATAATTTGTGTTATGTGTTTTAATAACGAACGGATAAGTTGACTCGGAGTGAGACTAAGTCTGTGAGTTATTAGTTTTTGAGTGGTTGTAGTCACTCGGAAACGATACTGAGTCGAATCGGTGTATGAGAAAAATGGACATAAGACTTCGAGATCATCTCTAGATAAATGGAGAATTTCATAAATCTTTTCGAAAGTTATTTCTTCGTCTCTCTCTACCACGCGTTTCAATCGGAGGAAACTAGCCGTTGGAAGAAAGTCAGTTGTAATATTAGCCGTTGGAGTGCAAAACGTCATACCGGTCCGAGAGTACTTGCTCGGTTTTCGGGTCGAACGAAGGTTGAAGGTCATTCCTTTCCACTATAAATAGCACCCTTTTACCTTCTTTTCTTTACTTTGCCCACTACTTACTTGCTTTCTTTATTCTCGATATTTCTGCTCCTTTGTTTTCTCTTGGAAGCACTCTTTACTCTCTCTCCTCTCTTATTCTCTCTGTTTGTTGTTGTTCACATGCTTAAACGAGGAAGTGGTCGGGAGTTGGGTTTGGCTACCAAGAAGCCACACACCAAAAACACCCAAGAAGGTACATCCAATCCTTCTAAAATCTTTGTCGTCCAACACCTCACGTTGGATGATAAATCCTTTCCAACCACATCCTTCTCGTGGTTCCGCCATATCAAAACTACTAGGGTTTACAATTATTTGTGCTTTAGTGAATTCATTTATCCGGAACTCGTTGTCGATTTCTATGCGAACATGTCTTTCTCTCGAGGGAATGATCACCTCCAAAGTTCAAGATAAAGTTGTTCGTATCAACATCTCTCTTCTTAACGAGACTTTTCAAAGTTACTTCTCTTTTCTTAATTCCAACCCTATACCTTTCATGGAAGTTGCCAACGACTTCTTTGAAAATTATGCCAAGGAAGTACCGAGTCACGAAAGAACTTCTCGGTGACTCAAATAAAAACCGAGGCAAGGTCGCTCTATTTTATTATGATGAGGACCTTTTCGCTCATCATTCTAGCAAGGAGAATCCGAACTCCAAGATTCTCAAAGCCTTATTTGATATTTCGAAGGGCTATGATGTAGACCTCTTTCCAAGCAATCATTGAGCGGATGGTCTGCTATGCTAGCTCACTCGAAAAGTCCGCTCCATATCTTTTCAAAGCTCTTTTGACTTTTACCTTCAAACAGTTCAAAGTCCCCTTCCTCTTAGATCCAAACGCTATCTCCGAGGCTGCCATTTATATTGGCGGACAAGAGCTTCGAGGGTACGGGTACCGGGAAGTTCAGCTCGGTGTTTGGGTTCATGGGTCTTACTTATCTATAGACACCTAAAAGTGTCGTCCTTTATCTTGTTATTTCGTATTTTGTTTTGTTGGCCCGATGATGATAATCCCGAGTCCTGTTTGTGGATTTGGACCTCGGACTACGATCGATCGGTGCAATAAGCTAGTAAACCACAAAGAACCAATATCCTTTTTGCCTTGGGTCGTTCCACAAATCCTCTTTTCTTTCGGACCGTTCAAGAGTCGGGCCGAGCCTTAAGAGATTGTGGAGTCCTATTATGTGTGCCGAGAATTTCCAAGTGCGAATATCGCATTCTACTTTTGTTCAAGTCGGACAAGGAAGTAAAGACTCGAAGACGACGTTGAAGCATTGCATTTCATGAGCGGGAGCAACAAAGTACTGCATTTTGAGCTTCACGAGACAGCCCACACGAGGCTAGAAGCTCTTTTCCCAAACGACGTCGTGAGGCCAGCGCCCGCCACCCCTCTTTTAACCTGGTTCTATCCGATTTTATAACATACTAATCCGATTCTATCTCTTAAGGAATGGTCCGGTTTTCTTTTAGTTGTTTGGATGGCTGAATGGGGGCAAACCCTAAGTAATTTGTGACCTAGGTCCTCTCCTATAAATAGAGACGTATAGATCTTATTCTCATACGGCTTCTTGCCTTAGCATTATGTCTGTTGAGAACCAACTTGAATGCTATCTAATTATTACTCTGCCGAATTTTACATAAACATTCATCTTCCATGTTGAATCCGTGCAAAGAGCTCAAGAATATTCATTTATTTTGATCTCCGGGCACTCATTCAACTCGATCATTACCATATCCCAAACAAAATTCACAAAACTAGGCCTTTTCTCTCGGATCGTCACCATTGCATCAAGAGATCTAATGAGGAGATCTAGATTAGTAAGGTGGGACAACCTGAGGGCCTTATTTCAACCTTCAAAATGGTTTATTTATTTCTATTTTTATTGATTTCCGTATTGTGCTTTAAGAGATGTAATCGCTTTAATTTCCACCCCGACCGATGTAATTTTTATTTACCACTTTCCTTTATCGCTTTCCTTATTATGTTTTGGTTGCTTTAATCTCACTTTTTATAATGTTATTTGCTTGTTTGTTTACATTATTTTAAGCATACTATTCGAATTAGTAATGGTCGGTCTTCGGACGGGCCAAACGAAAGGGTTTGGCCCTACGTTTCAACCTTCGCCCCGAATCCGATTCTCGGTTCAAGGTTGATGGAGTCATCTTTTTAGTCTCTTTTTATTTTAGTTTTCCCATACTAAGATCGGAAGAGCAATTTTTATTCATTTTGTTTTTTGTTAGTTTTTCTTTCTCTAAAAACTAACCGACGACTCCGTAATTTTATGTTTTATTCTCATTAATCCGCATCCCGGTTGTTTTATGATTTACGGGATAAATTTTATTATGGTTTCGGATCTTCCAATTGGGCAAAGACCGTGGCTGACTCTGTCGGCCCCGCCTCCGGCCGGCGCCCGCCATCGCCGGAACAAGCCGCCTCTGTGCTCGATGGTTGGCAAGTGAGGCTTGGTCTAGATTGGTGTTTTCACACCAATCTATCCCTAATGCCTCTCGGCAGAACCCTAACCCTAGTCTTGTTTATCCTTTAATTAGTAAATAATATCTCGGGACTTCTAAAATAATTGCTAAAATAAAATAATTAATACAAATGCCAATGAAATCTAATTTAATTCATTTCAACTTGATTTAATAAAACTCGAAAAATCTTAATAAAAGGTTCCCCACATTCCAAAATCGACTTTCAAAAACCATCTTCAAAATCATTCTTCAAAAAAAGAGAACCGACACATAATGGGGAAGCTCGGCGTGGGCCCCCGAGCTGGTAGTGGTTCCTACAATGGCGACGCCACTGGGGATTAATCATTTATTAAGAGGGAAAAACTTTAAAATTTGAGTAGTGTGTTTTTAATCATGTGCTTGCATTAGGCATCCTACACTTAGCAACCTTTGAACTAGTTTAAATACGGTTTTGAACCACTAGGAACACTTTATTGTACCTGGACCCTTTCTTGAGAGACGCTCCCATTGGGTCCTAGCGAGCCTAATGAGGCTTAGCTAGCCAAGGAACCGTACCTCCTCTGCGCAAGCACGCCAGCTTAGGCTAATCCTTTTGGTTCACCGAGAGGGACCGAAATTCTGGTTGACATCCTGAATCCATGCAACCCATAGGGGATCTAATTATGTCACCATGTATCCATACTCTTGAACTCTTGGGCATAGAACTCTTGACTTCTAGGTTTCCCCTCGATCGCATTTGCATGCTTGGAAGAGTGTGTTTGTTTCGTTAGATTTAATCTTCTACTTGTGAGCCTTTAGGAATATGTGAGATGCGCTTGATTAGACCCTTGCATGGGTGAAAATAAAACACTTTAATAAATTTCTTAGAGTCAGTATAATTATGTGCATTTAGTGAAAGTCAAAAAGCCTTTTTCTAATAAGGTCGGTTTATCATTTGCATTTTTCCGCTTCAGTCCAAAATTATCTTCCTAATAGCCTAAGTAGTTGCTATTTGTGAAAGGGTCTTACCGAACGTTCCCTTCTCTTATTGTCCAGTCTGTTTTTTTTTTTTTTTTGCATTTTTACATTTCATTTTGCATCATCTCATATTAGGTGAATCCATATGCATTAGCGAAATAAAATCATCTCATATTAGATAAGTCCATTAGCATTAGCCAAATAAAATCATTTCATATTAGATAAGTCCATATGCATTAGCCAAATAAAATCATTTCATATCAAGATAGGTGAGTCCACCATTCCCATTTTTGCATTTAGTTCATCTCAAATAGGAAAATGCATTATCATGTAAGAACAATCTTTTCTTTAAGGATCTTGTATCAATCAAATCATTTATCATATCATCATAGCATTCTTTATGTGCATCTAAATAAAAAAGCATCCTTAGTCCCTTCGAGTCTTGCGCTTAAGCCCATTCACCCTAAAAGCAATCTTCTCTCACATGGTCCTAAAACTCATCCTTTGGGTTGCGAGAATAGGAACGTCAACCGAGTAGCGTCGGAATCCGAGCTCTAAGAGATTAGAACGGCTAGCTAGGGAGTCCAGGCACATCATCATTCCTTTTTACTTCACAGTCTACACCGGTGCGACAAGCTTCGTTGCATACTACACCGTCACGATTCATTCCTTGTTCTAAGACAGTACCTAAAAAGAGTTTCCTTCCAATGGATCCTAATCCCGAACAGTATCTTAGCCTCAATATGCTTAATGAGAATATAGCTAAGGTGGAAGCCTAGTTGAATGATCAATAAGAACATATATCCTCTATCTCAAGAGATCTTAAGACTATCCTAAGGGCTATGAAGGCTAGTCGGAGAGATGAGGAAGCTAAACGTAGGAAAAGAGAAGAGGCCGCAGAGGTCGAGTGTATACAAAGAGAAATGGCCATGATTATCCCACCTTGACCCATCCAATCTTCTTCCGATAAACCTAAACCTGAATCTTCCGAGCCCGAATCCAAAACTCGTCCGATTCTCGTATAGATTAGATAGAGAGGATGTTGAGTGAGTCATTATGTTCAATAACTATTATTTCGATCATAAGGGATTCCCTTCAATTCCTAAGGATAAGCTACCTCCTAAGTTTACCATGCACGATATTAAGTTCAAGGGTTCGAGAATCCCCATCATCACGTGCGTAACTTCTTGGGAGCAATGAATTTTAAGAACATTCTTGAACACACTTACCACATCATCTTCTCCTGGACGTTTGTTATTGATGTCATGAAGTGGTATAACACAGTTGACCCACGCAAGGTCGCTAATTAGACAAATTTGTGCAATGAGTTCCTCCATCAATACTCCTATAACATAGATCTACCTGTTACTCTTAGAGACTTGAAGTTAATCAAGCAAGGTGAAAAGGAGAGTTTCATTGATTTTCCGACCATATGGAGAGCAAAGGCAGCCCACATGGTTGGTCGACCCTCCGAGAAAGATCAAGTCGATATTATTATGAAGAACCTTCAACCCAATTATAATCTGCACCTCAAATTTCTACCCATGATGAACTTTTCAACTCTCGGATATGCTTGGTTTCTTGGTAGAAGAAGAACTGTCCACCGCGACCACAAAAGTCACAACTGGATATAGATGTAATTATCATTCCAAAGATAAGAAAGCCTCCAATACCGGCAATGCTACCAGGGTGCGAGATGTCAATGCCCTCAACAGGTATTTTAACTACACTCCTATAGATACTACCTATGCTCAAGCCCTTGACCGTCTCTTAGAGAAAGGGAAGATAGAGTTGCCACCTACTAGAGCGGAATCGAAACCGCGAAACAGTCTAAGAATTGAGACGCAGGAAAATTTTGCAAATACCATCGTGCATGAGGACACGATACTGAACGGTGTTGGACATTCATGAACATGCTAGAGGATATGTTTCGAAATGGCTAATTACCCCGCCTACGGTTGCCTAGAAACCAAGTAATAACAAAAATCCTTTTAGCGACACCTTAGCCATCTTTACCGAACCCACACCAGGTCGGTGGGATCCTTCTATCTTCATTTGAGATGTCAATGAGTTGCAGTTGTTTAACCTACCGTCATTGGATCCGGAAGTCCGGGGTTGTGGGTAAGTGATGAAGAAGATGTCTATGAAACGAGAGATGATGACAACAATAGTGATGACTTCTAGGGCACACCACCCTTAGAAGAAAACTTTTGGGAAACACTAAAAGCCTTGCTTGTTCGGTTTCTTACTAGATCGGGATGACACAACGCGCCCTTGGGCCCACAATGAACTCAGGAAGCCCCAAAAGAACTCGAAGCTGTAAAGGAAGAAGATCCAAGCCTTAAGAAACCGTAGAAATTGAAAGTTGACATTTCTATCTCGCAATTAGTATCCGCTTCCCAAAAAATAGATAAGCTTTAATTGATGCACTCAGTAAGATTGAAGTTTCTTCTAAAACCACACTAGAGGAAGTAGTAGGATTGGTTAACGAGTGGGGATGGAACCATTACTTTTGATCGAAGGATCTCCCAAAGATGGCATTGCACACAACAATGCCCTTTATTTGAGTGTAACTTGCATTAACAAGTTTGTTCCCTTAACCTTGGTAGACAATGGATCAGCGAGTCAATGTGTGTCCTTGGCGAACTGCTAAGAGGTTAGGAATTAGGGAGCAACAACTCTCTAAGCATATTGTTCATCTCCAAGCATATGATAATTCTAGGAGAATAGTATTGGGAGCAGTGACCTTACCAATCAATATAGGGCCAGTGGAGAGGAATATTGAATTCCAAGTCTTAGATATCCCAACTACTTTCAATGTACTCCTAGGACGCCCTTGGTTGCACGATCATCGAGTAGTGCCCTTTACACTACATCGGAAAGTCAAAATGATAATTAAAGGTCAAGTCATAATAGTCAACAAGGATAACCTTTGTGCTACTATCACTTCCAAAGAATGCAGTAGTGGAGATTGAGCATGACGCTAATGATGAAGAATTGTATAGATTTGAAACCGTTCCTGCCTTAGAAAGGGATGAAGCACCTTTTACCTTTAACCCTTATGGAAACCCTAGTGTCCAATCAATGCTTAGGAAGAAGGGGTATTTTCCAGATCTTACTCGTAGGAAAAAGGGCACACCACCCTATTTTTCCACCCCTTGAACCCACTAACAACAACAACAACAACTTTGGGCTAGGCTATCAACCTACCACTAAGGAAATGGCTCAAGCCAAGTGGGAAATTCAAGTAAAGAGGACTGCACCATACACAGTACGCTCTATTAAGCCCTTTCCTTATTCTCTAAATGGCTAGTTTCGAGAGAAGGAGATAACTTTCCTTATTATGGTTTTCTTCACCCTATTACATCAAGGAGAAGGGTATCTTAGTGCCTGGTTTGAAAATCTTTAATGATTGCTATATTCCGGAAGAGGAGGCACCCCACCTCCTCAAAAAGGGACAATCCACATCAAATTGGACCAATCTCGCTAGAAACAATCTTTTCGGCCTTACGTTCGGTCAAGAAAGTAATCTAAAAGGGAACTCTGCCTCGGTACTTGTCACAAGCTATGTCACATCCACAGTTTGATCCATCCAGGTTCATCATTGATGCTGACATAGAGGGGTCCAAGCATATCACTTAGATTGATGTCGAGGAGGGCCGGGAAGTTGCTTGTTAGCCTAGGAGCGCTCTCTCCTTCTTGGTTTCATTGTTAGGGCTTGTTCTTCTTCTTCTTCTATTGTTTCTAGTTCTAATTATGTCATATCTAATTCTACTTCGAGTCCGATGTACTCGTTTCTTCATTCAATAAAGTGAGTTTTTCTGCTTACTCCTTGCTTCCTTTTGCTCTTAATTGTTTTGCCTCTAATGATGAACAAGAAATTCCTAAAGAATTAATAAAAGCTATGGAAGATCATGAAAATCGCTCAGCGAATAATAGAGGGAACAATAACAATCAATATGGGGTCAACCGATCATCCCCAGGAGGTTAAGATTGGAAAAACTTTGGATGCGTAAGAGCGAAGCAATTCAGTTCACTCCTCACCGAGTTCGTCGATGTCTTTGCATGGTCCTACAAAGACATGCCGAGTATAGATCCGAGTATAGCGAGAACACAAGATTCCACTTTATGAAGATGCTAAGCCGATTACGCGAAGTTGAGGAGGATGAAACCAGAATGGGCTTTGAAGATTAAAGAAGAGGTTCATAAACAATTAGAGGTTGGGTTTATTAAGGTAGTTCACTATCCTGAATGGGTAGAAAATATAGTTCCGAGTCCCGAAGAAAGACGGCAGAGTTCGCATGTGTGTCGACTTCGGAGATTTAAACAAGGCTAGTCCTAAAGATGATTTCCCGTTACCTCGTATCGATCTTCCGGTAGATACTACAGTGGGTCACACTATACTCTCGTTCATGGATGGTTACACTGGGTATAATCAAGTGAAGATGGCTGAGGAAGACATGGAGAAGACAACCTTTATCACTCAACGGGGACTTACTCGCTATGTGGTGATGCCATTTGGGCTAAAAAATGAAGGTGCAATGTATTAGAGAACAACAACGACGCTACTCGCATGATATGATCCATAAAGAAGCTAAAGTATATATGGATGATATGATTATAAAATCCAAGGACGAGGCAGGGCACTTACCCGGCTGAGAAAATTCTTCCATAGACTCAAGAAGTACAACATGCGCCTTAATCCTCAAACGTGTTTCTTTGGAGTAATGTCCAAGCAAACTACTAGGTTATGTTGTCGAGTCTTAGAGGAATTGAAGGTGATCCATCCAAGATCAAGGCTATCAAGGAAATCCCTTCACCAAATACGTTGAAGGAGATAAGGGGATTCTTAGGGCATTTGCGAGTACATAAGTCGTTTCATATCAAAGCCGACTATGGTATGTGAACCCATTTTCAAGAAGTTAAGGAAAGGATCTTGCCCATTTGGGATACCGAGTGCCAACAAGAATTTAAGAAGGTTAAGCAATACCTAGCTAATCCTCCAGTGTTAGTTCCGCCCTAACCAGGGAAAGCTTTGCTTTTGTATCTCACCACAACAGAGACAGCTATGGGAGCCATGTTAGCTCAGCGAGGACGGAAAAGAGGAACACATGATCTATCATCCGAGTAAGAAGTTCTTGAACTACGAGACTAGATATACACCTTTAGAGAAGACATCTTTGGCTTTAGTTTGGGCTGCCAAGAAGCTCAAACACTAATGTTAACCCACACAATACATGTGGTAGCACCCATGAATCATATTAAGTACATACTTCAAGCAACCGATCGTCGGTAGTAAGATAGCACGATGGACTGTCATGCTATCGAATTCGAACTTAAGTTTATTCCTCAAAAAGTGATCAAAGGAAGAGTGGTATCAAAATTCTTGGTAGATCTACCCGTGCTCGAATCGCAACTCGAACACCTTTACTTCCCGGATGAAGATATTTTACAAGTAGAGGTGGACATTTGGACAATGTACTTTGATGGTGCTTCCAATCGAAGGGCTTTGGAGTAGGGATTCTTTTTGTCTCACTTGGAGGGAGCACAAACTCCTATTTCGGTTAAGCTAGACATCGAGGTCACCAATAATGCTACAGAGTACGAAGCTTACATCACAGGGCTTGAGGCTACAATAGAGATCGGGGTTAAGAATATCGGGGCTTTCGGTGACTCCAGTTTGATCATCAATCAAATTTCGCAAAGGTGAAACGTATGTAGTTGAAGGTTTTCTCTTGGAGAGACTAAGTCACCCTAGAGGGGGTGAATAGGGTGATGGGACATTCGCTCGAGTTAAACACTAGATATGACTTTGAGGAGAATGTGAGTCAAGAATGAACTTAGAAAACACTCGACTCGGAGTTAAGAAGAAGATGAAGATACAGATTGGACGAGAACATTAAATCTGTCCGAGTCTAGATTGGACTCGAAAAGTATCAACTCGGAAATTATGTGGAAACCCTCCCGAGGCGTAAAACCACGGACCGTGCAAATCCCAAGACAACGTCAAATCCACTATTTTGAATCCACAAAATACAGTAGAATGACTCAACTAGAGTTGCTCCCATAGACAACTCCTTACAAGTTTTTCCTAGTCTCAGAAATTCCCCTATCCGATCTAGTACTTCCTAATTGAGATAACCTTTACAGACTAGGGACAACCGAGCTAAGTTAGCCCTTACAACTCAGTCAAGGGACCTTACTCAAAAAGTAAGAATATGTGTTTGTAACAGATTACAAGACCTTACAACTTAGAGAATATTAAATACGAGTTGGAGTTGTAAGTATAAGATTGAGTATGAATACAAAGACTTTTGCTTAAGAATGTGTTTTGACGAGTTGGTTCAAGCAATCTTTAAGTCTTGAGAGTTGGCTTCTATTTATAGATAACCAAGCGGATTAGTCGTTGTGACTATCTTCTGACTGGAAGTCCTTTGTGATCTGTTGCAATGGATTTTCCGAGTCAATCGGAAAATATTCGTTGAGGTGTGAACGTTGGGCAACGGCTCTTGACTCCTTCGGAAGTTCCAATTCAATGGTGATGTCTTGAAAAGTAAGGTGGAAACCACCGTTAAGCTTAGTGTTGTAGATTTCTAGTTTTGGAAATAGACAACCCCGACACGATGTCTCGGGCCTTGGTCGAAGTGGAAAAACCCTTGTCTGCTGGGTGATTTGATGTTTTGAAGCCGGTTACTTTTGTAATTCAAAAACAGGATAGGCTCGTTTGAATAACCTACAAAAGTAAATCAATTTGGTTCTCAAAGTATAAAATATTTAGGTCCAAGATTAGACACAAATAATAAATTAATTAAGATAATTAAGTGCATAATTATCCGAGTCATCAAAGGAATGGAATTTTCCGAGTCTAATATCGATGAGACTCAAAATCCATCCGAGTCGATCTAAAAGAGAATCAAGTCAAATAAAGAATATCGAGTAGACAGACTTGACTTAGCCAAAGCAAAGCTCAAACAAAATATGCTCGACTTAGAAGAATGAATTAACATGGTAATTCTTGGAACACAAAGTCGAGATATGAGTTTATGGACGTTATAGTAAATGTTTGAACATGTGATATATTTGAGTGTTGACTGAGTGACTCGGAACAATGTGTAAAATGGCATGTAAGAGTATGCTGTTTGAGTCGATCGAAGCGGATGAAGAAGAATGCAATAGATTCCGTAACACTCGTAAAAGATGTTATATCACTCAGAAAAGTTTCTAAGGCACATAGAATGACTTGTAATCAAAACCTTATGAGAGCTGCAGTCTTATACCTGATTCTTTGATGGAAATCAGAATGATGTATATGTAAAGTCCGAGTCTTCGATAGTGAAACCTTAGCACCCTACCAAGCATATTTGACAAAATTATCTAAACACTTCGATAAGATTTGCTTTACTTACCTTCCTAGGGTGATAATCAATTTGCCAATGCACTAGCTAAGTTAGCATCCATGATCAATATTCCTATTGGCATTCACTCAATGCATGTTTACATCGAGTGGCGGAGTCGACCGCACGTCTACACCTTAGAAGTATCTAATATCGACCATATCAATTGGTATCATCATATTTATCGAGTACGTGGATAAGCAAGAGTATCCTTTGGACTCCACACCTATAACCCAACGAGCCATCAAGATATGTGCCTGCACAATTCTTCCTCAATCAAGGACAGCTTGTTTAAGAAAACTAATTGTGGGATCAATTGACTTTGTGTCGATCAACATAAAGCAAAGTGCATCATGGAAGAGATTCATGGAGGAGAATGCGGACCTTATATGAATGGTAGAATGTTATTCTAGAAGGTTCGGAGACTTGGTTATTATTGGTCAACTATGGCAGACAGATTGCCACGACTTTGTTAGAAGATGCCATAAATGTCGGTGTATGCAAATTTACAACACCAAGCCCCGTTATTTCTCACCACAATATCCTCACCTTGGCCGTTTTTAGTTTGGGGAATAGACATTATTGGCAAAGTGACTCCTAAAGGAATAGGGGTCACGAATTCGTGTTAGTAGCAATCGACTACTTCACCAAATGGGTAGAAGCAGCCTCCTATGCAACCTTGACGTCAAAACAAGTAGCCAAATTCATCACCTGGAATATTATCTATTGCTATGGAGTGCCTCATGAACTTATAATTGACCATGGTAGCCATTTCAAGATAGAAGTAAAAGATTTGCTTGGATAGGTATAAAATCCGACATCAAAAATCTTCCCCATATCATCCTCGGACCAATGGAGTAGTTGAAGGCTGGTAATAAGAACATCCGAGAGAATAGTGGAGAAAATGATAGTTACTTATAAGGATTGGCTAGATAAACTACATTTCGCTTTATATGGTTGGTTATAGAGCTTCTATTAGATCCTCCATATGAGCAATGCCTTACTCCTTAGTCTATGGCATGGAAGTCGTCCTTCCAGTTGAAATTGCCGCTAAGGATAACTGCTGAAAGTCATATTCCGAAGTTGAGTGGGTCAAGCACATTATAAGGAATTAGTGTTGCTTGGATGAGAGGCGCCTCAACGCCCGCATAATGTCGAAATATACCAAGCTCGGATATCCATGGCATTCAATAGGAAAGTTAAGCCTCGCAACTTGCAAATAGGGGATTTAGTCTTTGAGAGGTCACGGTTCCAATTCAGGACTCACGAGGGAAATTCAAGCCCAATCGGCAAGGCCGATTTGTACCTAATCGGATTTTACCTAGCGGGCGATAGAAATTAACTCGCTTTAGAAGGAGAAGAGTTCTTTCGAGTATACCAATCTAGATAAGTTGAAAAAGTACTATGCGTAGCACGTCCCAAGGTAGTGAGTCGAGCCCAGCTCAACTAGGTTTGAGCCAAGGCGAGCACCGGCCACCACCGGTCAACGGTGGATTGGTCGGGCCCGGTGTTCTTTTTATCTTTTCCGGTTTGCGTTGGTTCGCTTGGACAATCCAACTAGATAGTCCAATATATTTTTGATTTTTTCTTATTACTCTACCTCTAAGTGAGTGATCCAAATATCAAAATTATAGCATAACACTTGCTTTTATTTAATAAATGGTAAGCATACTACTTAACTAAATACATAGCTAATAAAAGGAATTTAATTACAAGCATACTACTTATAAAACAAATAAACACTGTTCAAAAGAGGAAAAACTAATCCTCTCTTTTATTCTATCTTAAATTCCTTAAAATTTGAGTCATAGTCTATTTTCACTTTCTTTCCTTTACGATCACTAGACCCCCACTTCCTCATCTCGAGTGTGTTTCTCTAGCTCTTGGATTCGATGGGCCTTCCTTTCTTCAATTTCTGTAGTTTCAATTTCTTTTCGACGAGCTCGCGCAACCATTCGAGGGTTTACTTCACGGATCCGTAGGGGGCGATAGCGGGAGTGGCTTCTTCAGGATTTAGTTCTCTAAGTCTTAATGTTTTTCGGTGCTCGAGGTCGACTTCTATTATGCACTCTAGATAATAAAGAGAAACAATAGTATTTGTAACTCCTTTACATGTCAACGAGGATCGCAGGAGTCAACAGTTTTGAGAGACCTCTTCGATACTCGGGCCATGACCTAATCCGTTTAGAGCTACCATGCCCTATGAACAAGTCAAAAGTAACGAGACTAGATGGAATCTAATAATGGTATTGTTTGTTCTCTACCCATTTTCCGCACCACACGACTTGGGAAGTAGTAAATGCTCTCTTCCGGGCCTAATAAGCGAATAAATGGATGTTGTGCAAAATTCGTTTTGAATTGGGATACCTTCCAATGCTTAACATACCATAATGGGTCATTACCGTGATTTTTGAGGTATTCCTCCCATCGGGAAGCGGGATGATCAATTACCACTGGTTTTTGTTTCCGTTGGCGAAGTGCGTTGCTAGGTACGTGTCCAACCTAGGGGGAGCCTTGATTAGTTCCGGATGTTTTATTAACCGAGATCTCCACATCACATATGCAAAATCGAAAATTAGTGTCCTACACGGTCCAAGTCTACCCCTTTCGGGCCCAACGAGAGAAAAAATTGTAATACAAAAATAATAATATAATAGTGACAAGGAGGTAGGAATAGAAGTTCGATTTTTCGGCCCATGGCTAGTGCCTGGACCCCGCCTTATGGCCGGTGTTGCCACCGGCTTGCCATTGTTTGCTTTCGTTTATTTTAATGCTTACTCGCAATAATAGGGGCCACCGCAGAAGTTTTGTTCAACGTCCACTTCAACTCTGTCTAGGCCAATTATCGTTTTGGCAATTATTAGTAGAGTTAGGGAGCGGTAATCGTCTAAGCTGTTCCACCGGACTTAGTGGTGATATCGGCGCCAAATCCTCATAACCTCCTACCAAGCAAGAATTCTCCTATCCATGTTGCTCCGGACTTAGTATCAAACTCTTCCGGTAGGGGATATAGTTCCTAATTCCCAAACCTAAAGACGTGGTGACGGTGATCCCAGTGAGGTTACTGAGCAGCCCTTAAGAAGGGTCAATAAATCTTCATCCGAGTGATGCTAAAGAGGACATTTGGCCCGTAGTTGGTTAACCCGGACCTATCCATGTTGCTCATCTCATGCATCCATCGGGTTAGTTCGATCATGAAACCATGGTTTTATGTATGGTTGTAAGAGGAAAATATTTTGTTACTAGATGGAGGCTTTCGTGGGTATATTCTTTATTCTGTACCGATAGACTATATTTATAGGTGTTTTCTAGTGATCTTTGAGTTTTACTCCGTCTGATATATTGTAGAGTCACGAATCCCGCTGGATTCTCGGTGGCGGGCGCCAGCCACCATATGGGCCCCGTCCATTTTGCGGTTTCTCACGATCCCGAGTAGTTCTTGGTCATTTTGTTTTTCGTCCTAGCCCGTGGAGCACTACTCAATTGGACTATGCAGTTGAGATTTCTTTTTTTCTTTTTATTATTTTCTTTTAGGGGGAATGGGGGCTAGTGCCCATTTTTTTTATTTTGTCTCTATTATTTTTCCTAAATTTTATACATCATATTAAACAAAAGAGCACATTTTTAGAATCGAGTCTTGCATTTCATCTCATTGCATAACTATCTTCATTACACAAAATAATACATTAATAAACTAAAACACCCTATAAGAGGTCCATATATCAGCAACAACGATAGTAGCAAGGAGTCATCTATGCATCGCCATCGAAGTCATCATTGAAGATATAGTTCTCGAAGTCCTCCAAGATAGACGTAGAGAATCAGCCACCTGTGGCACCATGTTATGAACCACCTCCTTGGTCCTAAGACCGAGAAGCCCCATGAGATGGCTCGCTATAGGAAGACCGAGGGAAGTAAAGAGGGTTACGTGTCGATCAACGGCTTGCAAGGGTGGAATGTTCAACCTCTTTTCGGAGAAACCTTGTCCTACATAGGAGGTACTAGGCCCGAAAGCACCAGGTCCTGCCTCGGACATACTCCTATGATGGTGAAGGTTTGCTCTTGGAGAGTCTATGTCACCCTAGAGGGGGTGAATAGGGTGATGAGAAAATTTAAACAAACTTAGACGATTTTTGCTTTAAAAGAGATAAATAGCTGAGTCCGAGTCTAGATTGAACTCGAAATATGTGCAAACCCTCCTGGGGCGAGAAAACCACGGACATTGCTAATCCAAGCACCAAGTCAAATCCACTATTTTGAATCCTCAAAATACAAGGAACCGACTCTACCGGAATTTCGCCTTAGACAATTCCTTACAATGTTTTCCTAGACTCGAAGTTCCTTTATCTCGATCTAGTACTTCCTAACCGAGATAACCTTTATAGTCGGGGACAACTAAGCTGAGTTAACCCTTACAGCTCAGTCAAGGGATCTTACTCGAAAGTAAGAGAAGTATGTAATCGATTACAAGAGTTTACAACTCGGAAAATATTAATTACAAGTCGGGAGTTGTAAAAAGAAGATTGAGTATGAAAACAATGACTTTTGCTTGAAGTGATGTGTTTTGCAATGATATTCAACAATCTTCTAGTCTTGTAAAGTGGCTTCTATTTATAGATGACCAAGTAGAGTGACCGTGGTGTCTTGGTTCCGAACGAGAGGTCTTTACCGGCCGTTGTAATGGCTCTTCCGAGTCAATAAAAAAGATCCGTTAGGATGTGAACGTTGTGCAACGGCTCTTGGCTCCAAAAGGTGTTCCAGTCAACCGGTGATGTCCGAAAAGCAAGGTGGAAACCAGCGTTGAGCCTAGCGCTGGAGTTTTCTAGGTTTGGAAGCGGACAACCCCGACACGGTGTCTTCCGGTGATTGACAGCTAGAAGTCGGCTACTTTTGTATTTCAAAAATGAGTTGACCTCGTTTGAATAACCTCCAAAAGTAAACCACTTTGGTTCTCAAAGTATAAAATACTTTGGTCCAAAATTAGGCACAGATAATAATTAAATTAAGACAATTAAGTGCATAATTATCTTTGGCTAGAAGAGTGGAATTTTCCGAGTCTAATATTCAATATACTCAAATTCCATCGATTCAATCCTAAGGATGATCAAGTTAAAAGAATAGAACATTAGAGTATAATAACTTGATTTGGACAAATAATTCTCAAACAAAAAAACCGACTTAGAAAAAGGAATTACTACTCGTAATTCACATTGCATTAAAATATGCAGTCGAACTCGGAATAAAAGGGTTAGAGAAATTATTTGAATACGATAGTTCGAGTGATGTCCGAGTGAGTCGAAACATCGGTGTAGAAGATATACAATAATGTGTTTTCCGAGTCGATCGAAACGAATGAAAACTTATACGAGAGTTTCTATAACACTCGGAATGACTTGAAATCAAAACTTAGAAGAGATAAGATTTATACCTGAATATTCATGTGGTACTCAAAATGACTTAGAGTTAGAATCCGATTCTTCGGATGGGTACGTCGGAAGAACGTCGTGACGAGCTTTGTTTAGCATTATTACTAGAAGGGCGTTTGTTGCTCATGAGTTTGGGATGATGTCCCGAGGGCACTAGATAGATTGCCGGAAGGAGTGGCTCTTGATTGGCGTCTCTACAAGATCAAGGAAGTGATTAGCAAACCACTAAGAGCTTAAAGAATTTGGCACTACACTAATTGAGGACTTACTCGAGAAGTAGAGGAAGAGCGTCCAGGTAGCCAATTTTGGATTTAACGGAGAGCCGACCGAAATCTGATAGATATAGTCCTCGATTGCTCTCGGTCGTACTCGCAAAGTTTATTTGAGGTTATCAATAAGGAAGATACTTTTACCACACAACTAAAAAGAAAAGAGCACATAACTCTTACCCCTCGCTAATTTCTAAGAAAGGGATGCCCAACACATTCTTCTTCCGGGATTTAAGGAATTATAACAAAATGAGGAGGTCCCCGAGGCATGGTGAAATCCACAAGTGAGATTCGGGATGTGAATATCACCAGGAGTGAGTTGCTAAGGAAAAGAAGATGCTGGTTAATTTCCGCATAAGAAATTCAAGGTTATAAGAAAGGAGTTGAGCACTTACCAGCTAGGTCATGATGTGTGACGCGTGATGGGCGTAATAGGTGTATAAATTCAATAGTGAGGTTCAAGGGTACCCCACCGTAGCCGTCGCTTTTCAGCCGGAGTAAGAGAATGGAAATAGAACATGGTTGAAGGAGGATCAACCAGAACAAATGGGGGCCATGTGTTAACTCGAATTTTAGGAGTAACCGTTTCGCCAAGATACTAACAAAATCCAAAAGAACCTTCAAACAAGATCCTTCGGTCACTTAATTCCTGGGTCATAAGGATGTTTTGGGGAAGTTGGAGATGGGCACAAGGATGGAAGTTGGCCTACCATGTAAGAATTATCAAGGAATTAGCAAGCATGAACGAAAAACAACAAGAGAATGGACAAAGAATAGCGAATGTAAAAGGTTGGACTGCACCACGGGCGGCCCCATAGGTTGTGGTCTAGGCTGTGGGCATGACTAGAATGTTGAAAATGTGTTGAAAGTTCATTTAGGCCTATTTTGGAGAAAATTTCGAGAGTAAAAGCAACATACTGAGTTAACACGATTGAGGGATGACCTCAAGAATCCTAACTCATGTATTGTAGTTCGCTCAAGATTTATTCGCGCCCATGATACTGGACGCCCGAACGCTAGCCGATTTGTTGAGCCTGGAGAGAGATATGGAAAGTATTCGTACAACCATGGCTACATTTCGACAAGTCAAGTAAATCTTTTTATCCACATAAGATGAAAATTAAATATTGGAGAACGGAAAAATTTGAGCATACCTCAATAATCTTCTATAAGCCATTTAGAGGAAGATAGGTGGTGGAATCCGATTCTGGTTTAGTGTGTCGCACACCGGCACGGAGGCCCCTAATAAGGCAAGTATATGACAGAGCACCCCAATTGAGCTCCTTTATTCTATCGAGGTCCACTAGGTTCACCAAATAGTGAACATGAACCTTAGTAGCTTGGTTAGAGAAGAGGATCATGCTCAAAAGAAGAGGAAGCATGACCCTAACTTGTTGAGGAGAGTGTTAAGGTCGAAAACTTCATCCTCAAAAGCCTAAAAAGGATGGTATATTTAAAATGATTATTGTGAGAAAATCTATTAGCTACGGGACCAAAGAGGTGATGGAGATAGTCATAGTTTTTGTATAAATTTCGGTCATAGGCTAAAGGGTTCTCGTGAGAAGCCCAAATCAAATAAAACAACGAAAATCAAAGGGAATTATTGTCATCTCACCGAAAGGAAGGTGGAATGTATTAGTTGTGTCCCTAAAGCACTCACTTATGTCTCTAATAGGATCCCTCTCCTTCTTTTAGATGAGATGGCGTAAAGCAATGTAGAGAGGTCCAAGCCCAAGCATTACACATGACATTCTCGAGAGGAAAGTGCATCCTTTCACATGTCTCCATAAACTTAGGAAGGGCTCCGGTATTTCGAATTTAGCCTTTTACAAGACAAAATCCAACAAGATTTTGGTTAAAGAGTTAATCTAAAAGAGCAAATGAAGAGGTTTAAGCCAATAAGCTTATCGAAGATGAGATGGCAAGAGAGGAAACATGGCTTTTAGCTTCCACTGGAAGATCACTTAGATCACATTCGTTTTATAGACGCCATTTACACTCGAGAAAGGAGTCTTGAGTAATACTCTCAGCCTTGGTTCTTCCCATAGGATGAGCCTTTCTTCTAGGCATGATGAAGGCAAAGAACTCTTGAGAATCGACTAACTTTTAAGAAGGAGCAAAATAAGGAAATGCAAGAGGAGAGCAAGAATGAGATGAAGAGTTGGTGTGCAAAATGAAAAACACCATGCATCCTTTTTATAGGAAAACCAGTCAAGACTTCCAAGCACATAAAACAAGAGTCAAAGAATTAATGAGGAACTAAGAGAATCCCGCCGAGCACGCCGGGGCCACACTCGCAAAAGGCTGGCCGGCACCGGCCACGAGGCGCTATGATGTCCAATCGGCGACAACTTTTGCAGCCTAGCCCACGGCCCTAGTCCACACATGCTTTGCCTTCTTGGAGCATGTGATTTTCGTCCATTATGCATGCAAGTGGGAGCATCCGGGCCCACCAAATCAGCATTTCCGAACAGCTTTATCAGTCGATTTCGACCGAGTTATTCGAGTAAAACACTTATCTTTTGTCAATTTAATTATGCACTAACAAGTGTGATAGCATTATAGATTATTTAGCCAAGTTTAGATCAAAATACAATTGAAGTTTCAACATCGAAATACGCCAACTTCAAGTTCCGATGAAGCCAAGCTTAGGATCCTTTTATCGAACTTCAAAACGCATGTATCGCGATCAAGTTCAGGTCTCACTTTAGAGTTCGAGTTTAACTACAACCAATTCCAAGTATCACACAATATCTTATAAAAATCGAGGTAAGTACCCTTTAGTGTCTACTTTGACCCTTCGTCTTTATAGACTCGATCAAAGTGGGGGCTAACTTTAGACACCTAAAAAGTGTCGTCCTTTATCTCGTTATTTCAGTATTTTGTTTTGTTGGCCCGAAGATGATAATCCCGAGTCCTATTTGTGGATTTGGACCTCGGACTCGATCGATCG
Organism: Talinum fruticosum; assembly: GCA_021018815.1. Taxonomy (NCBI): domain Eukaryota; kingdom Viridiplantae; phylum Streptophyta; class Magnoliopsida; order Caryophyllales; family Talinaceae; genus Talinum; species Talinum fruticosum. The sequence goes on from JAITYX010000101.1 coordinate 145,072, forward strand.
ATGCGCAATAAGCCGGTGAACCACAAAGAACCCCTAGCACCACTTAAATAGCCTTTTTACCTTGGGTCGGTCCACAAATCCTCTTTTCTTTCAAACCGTCCAAGAGTCGGGCTGAGCCTTAAGAGATTGTGGAGTCCTATGATGTGTGCCGAGAATGTCCAAGTGTAGAATACCGCATTTTACTTTTGTTCAAGTCGGACAAGGAGTCGAAGACCCGAAGACGATGTTGAAGCGTTGTATTTCATGATCAAGAGCATCAAAATGTCTGTGTTTTGAGCTTCACGAGACAACCCACAAGAGGCTAGAAGCTCTTTTCCCCAAACGATTTCGTTAGGCCGACGCCCGCTTTCTAGAAGCTTGGTGGAATGCTCGCATTGTGGGGTGAGAGAGTCCTTGGAGATGCAACTAGGGCAAGGAACCCTAGGAGGGTCCGGCTAGCCGGCGCACGCCACCCCTCTTTTAACTCGGTTGTATCCGGTTTTATCACATACCGATCCGGTTCTATCTCTTAAGGAATGGTCCGGTTTTCTTTTAGCTATTTTGACGGCTGAGTGCCGAGAACCAACTTGAATGCTCCTATCTAACCATTACTCGCCGAATTTTACATAAACATTCATCTTCCACTCTTGAATAGAGCTAAAGTATATTCATTTATTTTGATCTCTCGGGCACTCATTCAGTTGATCATTTCCATATACCAGCCACAATTCACAAAACTAGCCCTTTTCTCTGGATCGTCACCATTGCATCGAGAGATCCGAAGAGGAGATACAGATCAGTAAGGTGGGACAACCTCGAGGGTCCTATTTCAACCTTCAAAAGGGTTTATTTATTTTTATTTTTATTACTTTCCATATTGTGGTTTAAGAGATGTAATCGCTTTAATTTCCTCCCGACCGATGTAATTTTTATTTCCCGCTTTTCTTTATCGCTTTCTTTACCACTTTCCTTTATCACTTTCCTTATTATATTTTGGTTGCTTTAATTTTGCTTTGTATGATGTTATTTACTTGTTTGTTTACATTATTTTAAGCACACTATTCTAATTAGTAATGGTCTGTCTTCGGACGGGTGGAACGAAAGGGCTTGTCCCTACGTTTCATACCCTCACATTTGAATCCGATTCTCGGTTCAAGGCCGACTGAGTCATCTTTTTAGTCTCTTCTTGTTTTAGTTTTCCCATACTAAGATCGAAGAGCAAATGTTATTCATTTTGTTTTTTATTAGTTTTTCTTTCCTTAAAAATTGACTCGGCGACTCCCTAATTTTATGTTTTATTCTCATTAATCCGCATCCCGTCTCGTTTTCTCGATTTACAGGATAAATTTTATTATGGTTTCGGAATCGCTACTCGGGTAGAGGCCAAGTTCGACTCTATCGAGCCCCGCCTTTGGCTGGCGCCCTACCACCGAGAATAGGCTGCCGCCTATGCCTCGGTGGTTGGCGGTGAGGCTTCGATCCAAATTGGTGTTTTCACACCAATCTGTCCCTAAAAGCCTCTTGGCGTAACCCTAACCCTAACCCTAATCTTCTTTATTCTTTAATTAGTAAATAATATCCTGGGACTTTTAAAATAATTGCTAAAATAAAATAATTAATAAAAATGCCATTCAAATATGATTTAATTCATTTCAACTTGTTTTAGTAGAACTCGGAAAATCTTAATAAAAGGTTTTTCCCCACATTCCAAAATCGACTTTCAAAAACCATCTTCAAAATCAATCTTCAAAAAAAGAGACCAACACATAGTGGGAAGCTCGGTGCAAGCCCCTGGGTCGACCGTGCTTCCTACATTATCACCTCCTTCTCCTCCACCTACTCGGACTCAAACCGCACCAAGCACTTCCACCCCCTACCGCTGGTCCCTCTACTTCTCAACCTTCTTATCCCTCTACTCGCTGTGTTTACCGAGTTGGTAAACAAAATTGCTTCGTGTCCGGCGAGTTTCGCACCACTCTTCGCTCTCTTAAACATGTCCTTCAAAACCTGGTTATTAACCGGAAGATTGTGCAGTCCCGGATCGGGGAAAACCAGGACCTCACGATCGAGCTCAAGGAGATTATCAAGCAACAACGCGAGCAACTTTAACTCCTCCAAGAATGATGGTCGAAAGTCGCCGAGGACTCATACACTACCGATACTTCGAGGAGTCCTCCAGCCCAGCTATGTCTACCTCGGTTGAGGTAGAAAAGGTAGTTGAGGAAGCAAGTGAGGAAGAAGCTCGACTAAAGAAAGAGGAGAAGATAAAAAGGGAGAAGAGGATAAAGACAAAGAAGAGCCGCTCAACCCGAGGCCAAGGTGCACCAGTAACAAGAACTAGAGTTGATCTCCTCGGATCATGCTTTGAGTGGGTCGAAGAGGCTGGCGGAGTTGGTCGATCCAAAGCAGCTTGTTCCAAAGGCACCGCCCGCTAGTGTCTTTGAGGAAGACGAACCCGAGGACAATGTGTCCTTGGTTCACGTGAACCGAGACGAGCATATTCCGGACATTCCAATGCCGCATCCACCCCGTTCTTCCACTTCTACACAAGCATATAGGCGCAAGTGCACTCGCTCGTCCCTCCTTTTCCGAGCAACCAGCCCCCTTTTCTTAGTTCATCGCTTTTCTCTATTTCGTTTTTAATATTTTTTTTGTCCAACATCGGTTGTACTTATCTCGCTATTTTCTTCCCTCCTTTTGATGAAATGCATAGGGGAGAAAATATAGAAAACTTGGATGTTTAGTTTAGGGGAGTTCCTCCCTTATTGTTTTTTTAAGTATTTGTATTATGGTTGTTTTTCCGAGCAATGAATGATGTTTACTTTCCCGAGCATACTTGTTTCGAGTTACATATTTATCTTGCCTTGATGCTCTAATACTTAATTCCGTAACATACTCGCTCTGGATACAATCTATTTCTCTTTGCTCGATTTATTATCTCGCACAACTATTCTTAGTTATGAAATGATCCGAGTTGCACTTTATAAGTATCTCCAGTCATTCTTTGCTTTGATACTTAAGAGAACATTATTTCATATTCTGATCATTGAAAAAGAAAACTCATGTTTTGAACTAACAAGTTTCTATCTTAAGTATGGAATGTCTTTCATCAAAAAGGGGAGATTGAAGACTCATGTATAAATCTCTATCTCTCTTAGGTTTTAATTCTAAGTTATTCCGCATATTATAGAAACTCTTATCTAAGTTTTTATTCTATTCTGATCGACTCAAACAATGCTTTATTTCATATCTCCTACACTAGTGTTTCGACTCACTCATACATCACTCGAACCATCACATGCTTAAATAATTTCTCTAACACTTTTATTCGAAGCACCGACTTTGTATTTCAACGCAAAGTAAATTACAACATTAATTATCTATACTAAGTAAGTTTATTTCCTTGAGAATTATTTGACCGGATCAAGTTCTTATACTATGATATTTTATTCTTTCTAACTTGATGATTTTAGGATTGACTCAAGATGGAATTTGAACATATTTATATTAGACTCGGAAAATTCCATTCTCTTAAGCCAAAGATAATTAAGTATTTAATTACTCGCTTTAATTATTATATGTGCCTAATCTTGGACCAAAGTATTTTATACTTTGAGAACTAATGTGGTTTTCTTTTATAGGTTATTCAAACGAAGCTAATCTTTTTGAATTCCAAAAGCAACCGACTTCTAGCCATTAAACACCAAGCAGACAAGTTTTAACTACTTCGGACATGGCTCGGACAAGCATGTCGTGGTTGTTTGTTTCAAAAACTAGAAAACTCCAACTCTAGGCCTAACGGTTGTTTCCACCTTAATTTTCACTCACCACCAAATGATTGGACCATCTTTTGAAACCAAGAGCCGCTGCACAACATTCACATCCCAACGGATCTTTTTCGAGTGACGTAGAATAGCCGTTACAACAGCTAGTGAAGATTGCAGTCCAGTAACCAAGACTCAACTGTCACTCTTCCTGGTTGGCTATAAATAGAAGCCATTTCACAAGACTAGAAAATTGTTGAACACATTGTTGCACCTATTGTTGAACATATTATCGAACACTTAGTGCATAATCGATCAATATTCTTCTTACAACTCCAAATCAGTATTTAATATTCTCTCGAGTTGTAAAGAAAGTGATGGAATTAATTACATACTTCTCTTACTTTCTTAGTAAGTCCCTTGACTGTGCTTTAAGGGTTAACTCAGCTCAGCTTGTCCCCGATTGTAAGGGTTACCTTAATCAAGAAGTACTAGATCGGATAAAGGAACTTCTAGGTCTAGGAAAACATTATAAAGAGTTATTTAAGGGACCAATTATGGTTGAGTCAGTCCTTTGTATTTTGTGGATTTAAAATAGTGAATTCAACTTGGTGCTTGGATTAGCACCGTCCGTGGTTTTCCGCCCCAGGAGGGTTTCCATGTATATATGTATTATTGTCCTTCCGAGTCTAATCTAGACTTAGAATCCGCTTTGGTTTGTGTTGGTGTAAAAATTGTTTAATTTTCTTCATCACCCTATTCACCCCCTCCTCTATGGGGTTATCGAACATCTATTAGAACCTCTACGGAGCAACATCTTACTCCTTAGTTTATGGCATGGAAGCAGTCCTTCCAATAGAGATTGTCATCCCTTCATTAAGGATCATTGCTAAAAGTCAAATCCCCGAAGCGAGTGGGCTAAAGCCTCGTTACGAAGAGTTAATGTTGTTGGATGAGAGGCGCCTTAATGCCCCGCACAATGTCCAAATATACAAGGCACATATATCAAGGGCATTCAATAAAAGAGTGAAGTCCTAAAACCTACAAATTGGAGATTTGGTCCTCAAAGAGATTAGAACACCGATTTAAGATCCACGAGGGAAGTTTAAGCCCAATTGGTAAGGTCCATTTGTGCTTAATCGGATATTGCCGAGCGAGTAGTGAAGTCTGGCTGATTTGGATGGAGAGGAAATATTTCAGTATACAAACTTGGATCAATTGAAAAAAATACTACATCTAACACGACCCTGGACGTTAGGCCGGGCCTGGCCCAACTAGGCCATGCCATAGCTAGCGCCGACCACCACCGGACAACGGTGGGCTGGTCGGCCAGGAATGTCCCTCTTTATTTTCTAACTCTGTAATCCATCTTTTACTGTCCAAATAGACGGTTATTTCATTCATTTGTTTGATAGCCCAATTAGGCGGTCCGTTTATGTATTTTACTCGTATTATTTATTATTAATTATTAAAGACGGTCCAATTTGGCAGCCTAACTTTTTTACCTCTAGGTAAGCGATAAAACGTAAAGTATAGCATAATACTTACTTTTATTTAATAAAAGGTAAGCCTACTACTTACTTGGATACATAGCTAATAAAAGGGAAATGCAACCACACTATTTGTTAAAAAAAAACAATAAATTTGTTCTAGTAAGGCAAAACAAATCCTCGCTTTTCTTTTATTCGTTCTTAAATTCTATCTAAAATTCTAAAATCCTAGTCTATCTTAACTTTCTTTCCTTTGGGGTCACTAGAATCTACCCTTTCATGCTGAATGCGCTTCTTTAGTTCCTCAATTCTTCGAGCCTTCTTCTCTTCTGTCTCCTTGGCTTCAGTTTCTCTTTGGTGTGTGCGTTTAGCCACCCGAGGGTTTATTTCGCGAATCTGAGAGATCCAGTAGTAGGGACAACATTGTTAGGATCTATCTATCTAGCCCTCAGTGCCTTACACTATTAGGGATCCACTTCTATTATGTACTCCGGATAATAGGCAACTACAAGTATTTGGTTTGCTTGCAAGTGTCAACAATCTAGGCAGGATCATCTAATATACGAGGCCATGATTTTGTCCACCTAGAGTTGCCAAAGCCCTCAAACAAGTTGAAGGTAGCTGGCCAAATACAGTCCAAAAGAGAGATTACTTGCTCTCTTCCCATCTCGCTACAACACATAGTCGTGGAAGTAATAGGTGCCGCTTTCTAGGCCTAACAAGCATACATATGGATGTTACAGGGTATATGTCCTAATTGGAACACTTTCCAATGCACGATATACCACTCGGAGTTTGTTGTTGTGATTCTTGACATACTCCTCCCACTCGGGAACTAGGGCGATCGATCATGACCTCTTCCCACTTCGCCGACGAAGTGTACTACTAAGTATGCATTCATATTCGCAGGAGCTTGGATTAGCTTTAAGTGCTCCATTAACTAGATCGGCACATCATAGATGGAAAAAAAAATTAAATAAGTGTCCTGCATGGTCAAAAATTCAAATATTTTTAGGCCCAATAAAAGCAAAATAAAAAAAATAAAAAAACGATGAAAAAGCGAAAGGAGTAGAAAATCGAGACTTTCGGCGTAAACCGAAGGCGACCCAGCCTTGGTGGTGCCTCGTCATCGACCTACACCGCTTGGTCTCGTCATATTCGGGTGCTGAACCACATAATTTGTAGTTAAGATTAACATTTGACCAAGTGATGCACTCTCTCTTTTGTCAAGAGTCTGTCACACACAAGTAACCGGATGTTGAAGCAATGCATGGAGACAACACACAATGCTAAAAAATGAATGTTCTAATAGATATTCGAGTGACTTGAGTACGAATCTGAGCAAACTCCTTCTTATTTATTTGTGTGAGGGCATTTTCCAGTTGTTTAAGCTTTTGGCATATCTCGAAACATGGTACATCCCTGAATTTTCTAATTCCAAAAAACATAATAATGGATTCAAACTGGTGGGAAGAACCGTACATATTATAGTAAATAAATCATTTTATTCTCTTTATTATTGTCTGTTCAAGTTAAGCCCATATACGGCATCTCGTGTGAATTGTCTTGTGGTACAAATTGAATAGGAACATCGCCAAAAGTAGTTATCCACTCAACATTGCCAAAAGATATGTCAATTTTCGAGTAAATTCTAGTTCCATCGATGTGATTGTTACACCATGTGTGTGTAATTTTATTTGAGATAGTTATATGAGTTAAATTAATTAATTAGTTCTAATAAAATAAATTACATTGATTAATTAAAATATATGTGATTATATATATGCTTGATATCCTTCTATATGTATTTGTGTTGGATAAAATGAAGAAATTTTGGATGGGAATAATATGAACTTTAGGTTTAACGGCCACATAAACAACCTTTTTTTTTTTCTAGTTAATTTCCCAATACACGAAATCTTGTTTATGTGGCCATTAAACCTAAAAATATAAGGTTAAAATTCTGACTCCACTTGACACATCAACTCTCCGATGAGTTTTGGCCCCAAACTCGGTTGTGTTCTGAAATCGTTAAATAGTGTTAAAGTTCGTATTATTCATGGCTAAGAAAAATGTCGTATTATTTTTGGCCAATACCCTCGAAGTTCATATTATTCCCATCCAAAAATCCTAAAGTAAATAAAATAATTTACCAATTCAAGATCTTAAATCAGAATTAGACATTTTGAAAGTAGGCTTGGTAAATATTATTTTGGACAACCCTCCCCTAACATTTATATTTAGATTACAACAAAAAAAAAAAAAGGGAGAAAATAAAAATGGGGAAGAAAGGGGTGGAATTTGCTGTATGTTATAATCAAGAGAGATTTACATTTAGGTGGTACTTTAATTTATAATTACAAGTTTAGTAATTTCTTTTACACTTAAGTCGCAATCTAAAAATTGAAAAACTACTTATATCCTCACTTCTCTCTCTCTCTCTCTCTCTCTCTCTCCTCCCATCAACTCATGTTAGTCTCTCTCCTCCATCATATCTCTCTCCCCTCTCCACAGCTGTGAGTCACTCTCTCTCCTCTCCTCAATGTTAGTCTTTCTCTCTCCTCTCCCCCACACTCACATATCTATCTCCTAAAAAAACTTTTTAAACTAAAAATAAAATATATTTTATTTTCAAATCATACTATTTTTATAAAAGAAAATTTTTCTTTAAATAAAAAATTAATTTTTTGTGCTGTAGATAATTTTTAAAATTTTTTTAATAAAAAGTTTATTTCACATTTAAATTTTAGTTTTGTTATCTATGCCTCCTTTTTATATTACCATTATGAATTTCTATTATTATAAAAAAATTAATTTATTTTTGCACTCGAAGGTTAGCTCTTGGAGTCTTAGTCACCCTAGAGGGGGTGAATAGGGTGATCGAGGAAATTTTAACAAATTTGGAAGATTTAAGCTTGAAAAGAATGAACAAGACAATCTAAGTCTAAATTGAACTCGTAAAAGTGTAAACCGAGAGATACGTGGAAACCCTCCTCGGGCGTAAAACCACTGGACAGTGCTAGTCCAAGCACCAAGTCAAATCCACTATTTTGAATCTACAAAATACAACAAACCGACTCAACCGAATTCCTCCATTAAACAATTCCTTACAAAGTTTTCCTAAACTCGAAATTCTCTTATCCGATCTAGTACATCCTAACTTAGGTAATTTTTATAGCTAGGGACAACCGAGTTGAGTGGGACCTTACTCTGAAAGTAAGAAGAGTATGTAATCGATTACAAGACGTTACAACTCGGAATGTATGCATTACAAGCTAGGAGTTGTAAATAGAAGATTGAATATGAAAAAATGACTTTTGCTTAAGTAATGTGTTTTAACAATAATTCCAGGAACCTTCAAGTCTTGAGAGATGGCTTTTATTTATAGATGACCAAGCGGATTAGCCGTTGTGACTAATTTATGAACGAAGTCCTTCTTGACCGTTGTAACGGTTCTTCCGAGTTGTTCGTAAAAGATCCGTTGTGATGTAAACGTTGTACAATGGCTCTTGGCTCCTACAGGTGCTCCAATCAGCTGGTGATGTCTAAAAATAAGGTGGATACCACCGTTGAGCTTAGCGTTAAAGTTTTCCAATTTTGGAAACAGACAACCCCGACACAGGCGTCCGAGCCTTGTTCGAAGTAGAAAAGCCCTGTCTGCCGGTGATTGACAGCTTGAAGCCGGTTACTTTTGTAATTCAAAAATGAGATAACCTCGTTTAGATAACTTACAAAAGTCAACAATTTGGTTCTCAAAGTATAAAATACTTTGGTCCAAGATTAGGCACAGATAATAATTTAATTAAGACAATTAAGTGTATAATTATCTTAGGCCTAGAAGAGTGGAATTTTTGAGTCTAGTATTCATTATACTTAAATTCCATCGAGTGTCGAGTCTTAAGAAAGATCAAGTTATAAAAGTGAAAACATCAGAGTATAAGAACTTGATTTGGACAAATAATTCTCAAACAAGCATACTCGACTTAGAAAGATGTATTAACACCGTAATTCACTTTGCTTCGAAATACACAATCATAACTTAGATAAGAAGTGTTAGAGAGATTTTTTGAACATGCGATAAATCTAAGTGATATCTAAGTGACTCGAAACATCAATGTGAAAAGATAAACAAGAGTGTGTTTTCCGAGTCGATCGGAATCGAATGAATACTTATGCAGGAGTTTCTATAACACTCGTAATGACTTGTAATCAAAACTTAGGAGGGATGAGGTTTGTACCTGAGTCTTTATGTAGTACTCAGAATGATCTAGTTTTAGAGTCTCGAGTCTTCATGCACCAAAAAAATAATGTATTAATTTTTATGATCTAATTTTAACAAAATTTAAATTTCAAGTAAAATTATAATTTTATGTTCATATTATAAAATTTAAATTTATAAGATTTAATTTAATTTATTTTAATTAAAATATTTTGGTTGAGGAAATATATATTTTTAAATCCTAAATCTTAATTACTCAATCGAAATATTAAATTAATAAAGTTAAACACTAAAACATAAATATAAGATACTATAATAGTTAGAATCATAGTTAACTTTACATATGTTGACGTAAAAGAATATGAAATTACATAGACTAAACTAAATAAATTTTCAAGATAAAATAGAAAATTAGTGTATAACGAGGGTTATCATGTATGTCAACCATGGTTAACCATGATGTTATCCTATGATGACTATGTTATCATCCAAGGATAACATCATGGTTAATCATGGTTGACATATATAGTAATCATGATACGTAATAATTTTTTTATTATATCTTGAAAATTTATTTAGAATAATCCATGCAATTTTATATTTATTTTTACGTTAATATATGTAAAGTTAACTATGATTTTAACTATTATAAGTATTTTAAATTTAGGGTTTTGAAACTTAGGGAATGAGAAATTGAAACAAATGCTCATTGAGTCTCAGGAGTTGGTTTTGAAACTTAATCAAGGTCGAAAAACCTTGATTTGTTACTTGGTTCTCGAGTGTGTTTCTTTTCGAAAAGAAGGACTTGGTTTCAATTGCCGAACAAAAGCCGACTCCAAAATGATTAAGTTTAAGAAGGCTGAGCATGGTCCCATTTATTTAAAGAAGAAAGCGATCGAGTCTACACCAACTTTTAAGAAAAAGTCTTCTTAACCAGTTTACTAAAAGAAAGGATTTCAAAAGAAAGAGACACAAACTCAATTTCCAAAGAAGAAGACTCGGAATCGGACTAAATCCAAAATCATTCAAATCTGGGTTCCTAAAAGTTCTCTTCCTTAGAAAATGACCACAATAAAGACTGTTAGTGTGTTTGTAAGAGTAAGTGAGAAGGGTTAGTTTATTTCTATCTTGTAGGTCACTCAAAAACACAAAGTCCATTGGTACTTAGACAAGTGGATGTTCTCGCCACATGTTTGGAAATTCAAAACTCTTCCGAGAACTAGAAGATATGAAATGAGGAAAGGTCACACTTAGAGACAACAGCAAAGGCAGGATAGTTGGCACTTGGTAGAGTTGGACAAAGAGACAACTCAGTCGACCTACTTTATCTTGTCAAAGGACTTAAGTATAATCTTCCGAGTATCTCTCAACTATGAGACAAAGGTCAAGAGGTAAGATTTAGTTAGACCAACTGTGTCATTTCGATGCAATCACCAAAGAGACAAAGCTCTCTAGTCCGAGGTAAGATAATACCTCTACTATTCCGCTTTCGATTCCAATCAACATTTATCCTATTTAAAAGCTTCGAGTTAATGATTATTCTTGGAGATGGCATTGTAGATTAGGTCATATTAGTATGCACACTATTAAGAAACTTACATCTCAAGGGTTAGTGAGAGGACTACCTAATTGCTCAATTAAGAAAGATAAAATATGTGATGCATGCATAAAGGGAAAACAGGTAAGGTCATCATTTAAGCCACCCAAAACCGGTTCTACATCCAAAGTGCTTGAATTGATATATATGAATTTGTGTGGTGAAATTCTTGTTAAAAGATTAGGAGGTAAATCATATGTACTAGTCATTGTTAATGATTACTCACGATTTACCGGGGTTTGTTTTCTAAAGAACAAGAACGAAGCCTTCAGAGAGTTCACTAAGATCTATAGAAAAATACAAAGTGGAGTCTCGAGACTTAGATAAGGAGAATTCAAACTGACCATGGAAGGAAGTTCGACTACTCAAAATTTTCAGATTTTTGTGACAAGAATGACATCTACCACAACTTTTTAGTACCTAGAACTCCTCAACAAAATGAAGTAGTGGAGAGAAAGAATAGAACTCTTGAAGAAATAGGAAGGACCATGATGATTGAAAATGATCTACCTCACTATTTATGTACTCTAAATGGATGCCTCATTCGACCTATTCTCAAGAAAACAGACCTATGAGCTATATAAAGGGAAGAAACCTAATATTTCATACTTCAAACCATTCATATGTAAATGCTTTGTGCATAAAAATTGTAAGGATCATCTAGGGATGGCAACGGGGCGGGTCTGGGCCGGGGACACCCCGCCCCGTCCCCGCTCCTCGCTCCGCCCCGCCCCCGCGCCGGGTACCCAATCTCCACCGGGCCTCGCTTCCCCGCCTCCACCGAGGAGAGAGAGACCAAGGCGAGGGGAGAGGAGAGAGACCACGGTGAGAAGGAGACGGCGAGAGGAGGCCGAGAGGGAGATGGCAAGAGAGAGACGGCGAGAGGGGGCCGAGAGGGAGAGGGAGACGGCGAGAGGGGAGAGAGAGAGACCATACCCGAGAGGAGAGAGAGACGGGGAGGGGGCCGACGAGAGAGGGTCGAGAGGGAGAGGGAGACGGCGAGAGGAGAAGAGAGAGAGAGCATACCGGAGGAGAGAGAAAGCCACAGTGAGAGAGTGAAAAGGGAAGTGGAGAGTTAGAGAGTTTAAATACACTAGGGTTTCTCTATTGTAATTACCTTTCGCCCCCAAATATTCATAATTAACCCTAAAAATTAGGGATATAAATGTAATTTCGGGCGGGGAAACGAGGACGGGCGGGGAAAATTCCCGTTTGGGTAACTGGGATGGGGATGGGGAAAATTTCCCCCGTCCCGTCCCCGTCCCGTCCCGGGACTAACTTCTTCCCCGCCCCGACCAGGGCGGGAATTTTCCTTGTTCCGGGTGGGGACCCGACGGGGTCGGGAAAACCCGCCCGGTGCCATCCCTAGGATCATCCGACCAAATTTGATGCAAGGTCAAATGAAAGTATATTTCTTTGCTATTCATCTCATAGCAAAGCTTATCGAATTTTCAACAAGAAAACTAACAAAGTGGAAGAAAGCATCCATGTTATCTTTGATGAAGTTGATGATGATACGATAAGTGAATCCACTTTCTCGGACCTCAAGCTCAAGCGAGATGATGATGATTTAGTGGAAGTTGAGCTCAAAGTTATCAATAACAAGAGGAGTTAGCCAACTCGTGAATGAGCCGCTTCAAGAACAAGCTCGGACCATCGAAGAACAAGTTAAAGAAGAAATCCAACATGCTCGAGCCAGGTATGAACAAAGTATTCAACCATAAAATCTAGTAAACCGGAGAACAGGTAAAGCTTTTAAATATTCATCAAGTCACCTACCGAGAGAACATCATCTTAGACGTCAATACTCGGGTAAGAACTTGTTATTCTTTTGCAAAATCTATGTGCATTTTCTCGCATCATAATATTAACTAAACCTAAAAATGTACTATAAGCCCATGCTTGAACCTGAATGGGTAGAGGCCATGTAAGAAGAACTATCACAATTTAAAAGAAACCAAGCATGGACTTTGACCAAACGACCTTCCGACTACCTAGTTATAGGAACCAAATGGGTATTCAAGAACAAATTCGATGAAGGAGGTTTAGTAGACAGAAACAAAGCTAGACTAGTTTCTCACGGATATAATCAAGAAGAGCGAATTGATTGTGAGGAAACCTTTAGACCTATTGCAAGGATTGAGGCAATCAGAATTCTCTTAGCTTTTGCATCCAACATGAACATTAAATTATATCAAATGGATGTTAAGTGTGTTTATCTTAATGGTTATATTCAAGAAGAGGTTTATGTTGAGCAACCCCTGGATTTGAAAACTCTCAATCTCCTAGTCATGTCTTGAAATTGCAAAAAGCTTTGTATGTATTGAAAAAAGCTTCAAGAGCTTGGTATGAAAGGTTAAGATAGCTTCTTGGTTGAAAATAATTTCAAAAGAGGTCTCATTGACAAAACTCTCTTTACGAAAACAAATAAGAGTGACTTTCTTATTATTTAGATTTATGTTGATGAGATAATGTTTGGAGTTACTAATGAAATTCTATGTCAAGAGTTTTCCGAGTTGATGGGAGAAGAGTTCTAAATGAGTATGATGGAAGAAGCTGAACTTCTTTCTTGGACTCGCAAATCAAACAAGAAAAGGATGGTATTTTTGTTCATCAGTCCAAATACACTAAGGAGTTATTCAAGAAGTACAAGCTACAAGATGTAAAACATGCAAGAACTCCAATAAGTAGTAATACAAAACTAGACCCATATAAGAAAGGTAAAGTTGTAGATCGAAACTCTACAGAGGTATGATTGGTTCTCTACTTTACCAACATTTAATAGATCGGATATTATGTTTAAAGTCCTGTCTATGTGTAAGATTTCAAGCTACTATAAGAATCACATCTCATTGCGGTGAAGAGAATATTCAGATATCTTGCAGGAACTCGGACACTTAGTCTCCGATATTCAAAAGACTCAATTCTAACCTTCGACGGATACTCGGATGTTGATTATGCTGGATACACGGTTGATAAAAAGAGTCTCTCAAGAGCATGTCAATTTCCGGGTCAATCGCTTATCTTCCGGCACTGAAAGAAGTAAAGCTTAGTTGCTCTATTAATAGCCGAGGTAGAGTACATACCAGCTGGAGCCTCGTTGTCCTCGGATTTTATGGGTCAAGCAACATTTGAAGGATCTAGTACTATTATTCACAACCATCCCTATTAAGTGTGATAATCAAAAGTGTCATCACCATTAAAAAAATCCAGTTCAACACTTAAAAATGAAGCGCATTGAGGTTAGATATCATTTTCCGAGAGACCACTCTAAAAAGGTGATATTGAACTTGAATTTATTCCTATTAAATTTCAATTCGCTGATATCTTCACAAAACCTCGAGTGAAGATAAATTCTGTTTTATTAGGAATGAACTTGGTATGTTGAATGCATGATTGATTGAGTGATTGCATGAGAACTTATGCGTTTTATTGCTTATTACTTGATCCGAGAACATAACTAGTGGTTTAGTTGAGATATCATGAAACCGAGTTATAGTTATTAGTTTCGAGTGTGCTATGAGCATTTTAGACAGTCTACTGAGTATGAGAAAAATGGACATTAAAATTCTGCCATCATCTCTAATTCAACAAAGAATCTTGAAAATATTTTTGAAAATTTCTTTCTCTCTCGTTAAGAAACTAGCCGTTGGAAGGTAGTAGTTTCAAGAAGTAACCATTAGAAGATGTTGGAACACTAAACGGTTAGCTAGCCATTACTCTACAAACCGAGTCGGTTAAAGTTTTTGTCCCTTGAGAGCCCTTTCTCTATAAATAGCCTTCGATTATCCTCATTCTTTCACTTTGCTATTTTGACTCTCTCACTCTCACTTCGAAACTCGAATTCTCACTCGGACACTCTTTCGGACTCGAATTCTTATTCTCATCTCTCTAGTCTCTCATTCTTCATTCTCACTCGTTCAAGTCTTCACTCTTTATCAAATTTATTCTACTTTTCTCGACATGTCGAAGAGAGGAAGTTTCCCGAAGGAGGGTCTTCCACCAAGAAGGAAAGAACCCGAGTTTCTCGACTCGAGGATCCACAAAAGGACCACTCAAAAGGTAAAGCTCTATCATTCGAGGAGTAGCCTAGCACTACATTCTAGAAAAAGTTATTCCTTTGTACAAAAATATTGTGGATCAAACCACTCATCAAACAAAGGAGCTTTCAACTACTTGTGTTTCGTGATTACATCTATCCCGAGCTAGTCTCGAATTCTATTTGAACATGTCCTCAAAGGACAATGTTATTTATTTGATTGTCCAAGAAAAGAGGATTACCATCACTCTTCCCCTTCTTCATAAACGTTTTGATGTTCGTAGTCTCTTTTTGAACTCACCCCATTCTATTAACTTAAATAATAGATGAATTCTTTGACAAATATGCCCGAATCATCCCAAAATCTCGAAAGAAATTTTCTTTTACTCAAATGAAGTCCGAGGCCAAACTTCTTTACTTCTTTCCGATGAGAAATCTGTTCTCATTTTATCCTTCTAAGGAGAACCCCAATAGTAAGTTTTTCAAGGTTCTTTTTTATATACTCCGGGGATATGAGGTTGACCTCTTCCCTTTTGTAATTGAACAAATTGCTTCGTTCCTTTGGATCGGAAGAATCCACCTCTACCTTTTGGAGCTCTTCTTTCAAAAATTCTTGTTCATTTCAAAATGGAGCTTCTAAATGATCCAAATAAATTTCTGGAGCAAGCCGTCTCGCACTGGTATGGCTAAAATGGTCAATCTAGGATACCAGGAACCTAAACCTCGGTATTTGGATTCACAAGATCTGAGCTCCCTCCTACTCTTTCTCAAACTCGGAAAGTGTAGCAAAAACTCTTCTGACTGTTGGTCCATCATCTTCTCGACCAACCCCTCCTACTCGACTTACTTGAACGTGGCATCTCAATTCGCTTCTCTCACCAAAGAGTTGGAATCAACTCTTGGTGCTTTTAAGGTTTTCATGCCTATTCTAACTCAACTTGACATCTCAATTTAGAAGCGGATTAATGAGAGTCAATCTTTGGTCACCGAGCTCAAGGGCATTATTAAGAAGCAATAAGATTAGATCGGTCGTCCCTAAGAGCGCAGATCTAAGGCTACCGAGGACTTAGAATCAACATCGGACTCGGACTAGTCCTCGGAGTCTTCCACCTCTTCTAACTCAAACTTAAAAGAAGAAGAAGGAGTAGTTGGAGCGAGGCCAAGAAAAGGCCATGATGTTGAGGTTATCTCCTCAAAGCACATAGAGTCGACTTCTAAGGAAGTTAGGGACATTGGTCGAGTCCCAAGCTCAGCCATCACATCCTACTCAACCTAAGGAAAGTGAGAGGTCAAAAAGGAAGTTGAGGAAGCGGAACCTTAGTTTGAAGGATTTCTTAACAAGAACCATTGTCTCTTCTTCCACTATCGCTAATTGTGCAACCCGCAACTTCATCACAACGCTACAGGTACAAGCACAGGACACCTCGTTCCTCCTTCTCCATTTGCACTACTCTACCCCCATCTTAGTTCACTTTCTTTTCTATTTGTTTTTATCCAACATTCCGTTTCTCCTCTCTTTCCTACTTATATTTTGATGAAATGCACAGGGGAGAGATAATTAGGAGAGAGAGTTGTTTAGTTTATGAGGAGTTGAATTCTTTTATGATGTATCTTTCTTAGCACATGTCAATGAAATTTAAGCATTTTTGTGACTAAATGATTCCTTATGTTTTTCGCACCGATAACTAGCTTACAACTTTGATAGTATTGCTATGATATTTTTCTTATTTGTTATGATATTTAATTTTGCTCTAATATTTTGTCGGATAGCTCGATAACAAGTTACAACTCTAAACCTTTGTGTCTAACTCGGACTATTCTAACGAGTTATTCATATTTGAGCACTAAAAACTTAACTATCCGAACTTCTACCTCTAATTTCTAAGTGTTGAATGCCTTTTATCAAACAGAGGGAGATTGAAGACTTAGGTATAACTATCTTTCTCTCTCTCTTTACGGTTTTGAATTCAAGTAATTCACACATCTTGAGAAGCTCATCTTTAAGTTTTCATTTCTGTTTGACCTACTCGAAACCATCTCTTGAGTAAAACGCTTATCTCCGGGTTTGTGACCCACTCGGATGCTTCTCGGACAATCATCATGCCTAAATAATTTCACATGCATAACTTATTCGGAGCTCTAACTTATTGCAAAAGTTGAAAAAATTACTGCGTTAATCCAAGCTCTAAGTCGGACCTATCTATTAACTGAAATTATTTATTTGGTTTGATACATTGTGTCTATATACTTTTAACTCTTCATTCTCTTAAAAGAAAGACACAAAATGGAATTAGAATATATTGAATATTAGACTCAGAAAATTCCATTTATTTAGGTTACGAATAATAAAGTGCTTAACTATTTGAATTATTTTTTATCCTTAACTAATCTTGGACCAAATTATTTTTACACTTTGAGTACCACCTTGATTTGTTTTTTAGGATGATTAAAGTGTTTAATCTCAATCTGAAAAGCAAAAGCAACGGCTTTTAACTGTTAAACGCCAGCAGACGGAAAAACCCATCTCCGGGACGAGCTGAGACACCGTGTCGGGGTTATTTGTTTCCATTTTTGAGAAACTCCAACATTGAGTCTAAGGGTTGTTTCCACCCCAGATTTCAGTCACAACTAGTGGGTTAGACCACTTTTTGAGCCAAGATCGATGCACAAAGTTCATCTTTACAATAGTTCTTTTTCGAGGGACTCGGAATATCTATTACAACGGCTAGTGAATCTTCCCAGTCTAGGATCGATCACAATGGCTATCTTCCCTACTGATTATAAATAGAAGCTACTCTACAAGACTGAGAAGCTTGCTGGAACTAAACTTCAATCTTATTCTCTCAATCTTTTCTAGCTTTAAACTCCGTACTTAATTTTTCTCGAACTTCGGAGTTGAAACGAAGAAGTCTTGTAATTACTTAAACTCTTACTTTCTTTAGTTCTCTGTAATTTCCCTTAACCGAGTTGTAAAAGGTAGCTCAGCTCAGTTGTGCCTAGTCATAAAGGGTAAATAAGTTAGGAAGTACTAGGGTAGATAAGGGAACTTCGTACCTAGGAAAATTTGTATTGAATTATGTAAGGGAGCAATTTTATAAGAGTCGAGTCCTTGTATTTTGTTGATTCAAAATAAACGATTTGACTTTGTGCCTCAATTGAGACTCGTTAGTGGTTTTCTGCCCCAGGATGGTTGCCACGTATTTTTCTTTGTTCTTACTTTCTGAGTTCATTCTACACTCATAATCTCTTTTACGAGCTCTAACTTGCCTTAAAATCCTTTAATTCCGTAAAATTTCCTTCTCACCCTATTCACGCCCCTCTATGGTGACTCGGACTCTCAAAAGAAAACCTTCACTTTCGAAAAAATAAGTCTGGTTTTCCCTTTGAGGAAGAAAATAAAAATGCCTCCAAGATGCTTTATTTGGAGAGGAGGATAAGAGTCTAAGGTGTGATTCAAGACTCATTCATTGAGCGAGAATGGTATCCATATCAAGAGTAGGATCCTAGCAACCTCTTAGTACATGTCAATAGCCACGTTTCTTCTTCTTTGGCCATTTCTTATCTCCTTTGATTGCGTTTTGTCTTAAGGGTAGTGTGGCATTTTAGTAAGACATTTTTTCATTTTGCATTGTAGGGGATACCATGAGAGGTAGTGCATCCATGAGGATATTCATCGATAACCTCAATGACTTAAATTTCACTTTTGAGCATACCATGACCTCTGCCGGGTTGGGTCCCTTTTTACCACTTTACCTAGTTTGTATGACATTACGCATGAGGGTATTACTAGATCGATTTAGGGACACTTTTTGGGCTGATTTAATTTCCCTATTCCGATGACCTCAAATATTTTGTGCTTTTTTCTGTCCTTGAGGATCAAGATGGGCCTAGCATGTTCCTAGGCAACAAGCTAGGATAGTACTTGCTCTTATGCTGGGTGTGTCCATCTTCTCGGACCAAGGTAGCAAGGTATATGTCCACTATTTGATTAATTTGGTGGACTTGGACAAAATCGGAGATTTAAACTGGGAGTGCTCGCATATACTTGCTTGATGAAGGGTTTACATTGGGGCGTTCAACGCACCTTCTAAGAACCCCAAAATGTCAGCTATATGCCTATTTCTAGCCTGTGGAGAATTATCAAGGTTTGCTCTCTTTACTCATTTTTTGCATTTATCTTCAGTTAATAAATTTTCTTATTCTATGTGGTTAATATGTAGTCATGTCTTTATGAATATTTCCCAAAATTCTTATTTGGTCAACGAATCATCCAACTTTTTCAGATCATCAGTTGTATGGGGCAAGGCCTTTTAGACTCAATAGAAGCCAACTGGGCTTGCTTTCTAGCGGTAGGCTTTTAACAAATTAGCAACCGTAAGGCCTTTAAGCATTCAATTTTGGACTATTATGTTCCGGAAGAAAATATTGAAAATTTTTACTACTTCGTGTGGTCCCATGGTCTTCGAAGTGGACCATTGCCTAAACCATGGTTGCGCAGGATCCAATTTACACCGGGTGCAACCTTTCTCATTCAGTTTACTAGCTAGCTCATGAGTCCTTTAACTCATTTTTTTCCTTCTTCCGTGTAGGCTACTTTTCACCCGTGACAACATGCTCATTTGCGACTTCGAGCGGCTAGGGAGTTGGAGGTGTAATCTTTGGAGGGTCCATTTGGTTTTTATTGGCATATGGGTGAACGAATATTTCCTCAGGTTAGGCATGACCTGTGGCCTCCTTATGTGCCCAAATATCCTCCGAAGACCATGGTTTACATTCACTCATTGTCTCTCGAGATGATTAAAGGGTTCCCCTTTACACATTTCCTTGACCGAGTAGGAGCTATGCTAAGCTTTTGGGTCGGATCATGACTTGTATAATGTCATAACCTTTCTTATTTGGTTTTGTTTCTTATGTGAAAACTAACCCGTATTTAATGCCTGGCACTTCGGGTGATATCTATATACCATCACTCCAAATGGATATTACTCTGTTCGGACAGCCCCTAAATATTGTTCAAATCCCCGAGATTCTTGAATATGAAGGCGTGGGTCATCCATTTCCGTGAAACTGGAAAGAGGGTAAGAGTGTTATATTCTTATCTAGTTGTATGCTAGAGTAGGAGGAGCCTCCTGCGTCCATAGGTACGGTGTGAGTCTCCCAATGAATGTCGTCTTTCACATGTGGGTGTCGTCGCTCATTAAGTTGATTTCTTTCATTTTTTGAAAGAGGTTTTTAAAGATGGGATTGATTGGCAATTTAATGAATTATTTTATTTTTGAAATCAATTTTGAATTCTCGGGATGTTTTTTTGTCACAAATTTTTAAACAGGAATTAGGTTGCCACAAAGCTAAACTAGGCTAAACAATTAGAATTTCCTTGGCCAGGAGCTAAGCCAAGATGGTAGTCTAGAGGCAGGAGCCAGCCCACCGGATGTTCCGTTCGGCGCTGCTCATCCGGCAAGGAATGCCTCGCAGTCCCGATCGGATGCCTTACACTCGTCGCCCAAGTACCATTTTTACCAGTTCTGTTTTAAAAAAATCAAGATGCTTTTAAGAGTTAAAAATATTAAAAAGAGGAGTCATCCGTCGGCTTTGAAATACAAAAAATAAAAATAAAATAGCGTTTGCTAATTACGAGTTTACCAAGAGACAAATGAAAGAGATAAAAACTCATAATTTCGAAAAGGTTTTCAAAATAGATTCAATTAGTCAAAAACCAACGATCCATGTTCAGGGGTGATGGTACGAAATAAGGAGGAAGGCTCCTCATTCCACTTGTTGACATACGACCTCTACTAATTGAAAATGTAAGTTTAAATTACGTTAACTAAAATAGCTAACCAAGATGAGATATACGTAAATTAAAAACAATCAAATTATAATTAAAAGTGGTAAATAAACGAAATAAATATAAGAAAGTAATAAATAAAACAATAAATAAAAGTTATATTATGCAGGCTGGAAAGTAAAGTGATTACATCTCTAAACCACAATACGAAAGCAATAAATAATAGAAATTGTTAAACCTCATTTTTATCGGTTTTTAAGGCATTAATTAACCACATTCCATGATGAATTCAATGATATTTATTCAGTTTTGGGTTGGATTTTGCTCATTTTCTCTTTATCGTCACTTAAACTCGTAAATCTCTTTATTATAGGTTTTTGGGCTTAAATTAAAGAGATTCGAGGTAAATTTGATGAAAAGCGATGAAAAAGAGAGTCGGGGCCTAAAATGTAGCAAGAAAGAAGCCTAAAACTCATCAAGTGAAGTTGCACGACCAACTTTTGCAAAGCTGCACAGCCGTGTAGATTATCGAGCAAATGGCTTGAAGTTAAGGAAGGCCGCACAGCCAATCGTGCACGACCAGTGTGAGAAGTTATGAAAGTTGAAGTCGCGCATGGCCTACCATGCCAAAGTTGCACAGCTCGTGCAAGATTGGCAGAAAGTTCGAGCATTTCGCACAGCCTACCGTGCAATTTTCTACAAGGCCGTGTGGAAATCCCGCACGGTTGTGCGATGTCTGTTTCGGCGACTTTAAAAGTGATTTTTGTTTAGTTTTTTTTTTGCGCAGTCTTTTCACCATCATTTAAGGTTTATAGGGTAGATTCCAGCGAGTCAAATCCCTTTAGATTGAAGATTAAGATTTTGAATTTTTGAAGATTAATTTGAATTCAAGCATTCGGATTTCTATTCGGTAATTCTTAATTTTCTCTCTCTATATTTGCTCTTCGCAATTTCTCTATAGTCTTCATGTTTTATTTTCATTGAATCTTGTCAATTGTTTAGTATCATGTTTAGGGGCTAATTTCTCCACTTAGGTTGGGATTAATCCCTATTATGCCTTGATAATCATGAATTGAATACCAATTGGATTGTTCTATGCTTGTTAGGTTAGAATTCACTTCGCTCATCACTTTTTCGTTGATTGCCTCGAAAGAGGACTCACATGCTTTTATTTGGGTTTTGTGAACATCGAAAGAAGGAAACTCACCTAGAATGACATTGTGAACAATTAGAACTTGGATATGAAAATAATTAAGGTTTTAATTAGGGGTTATGAGATGCATTTATTATAATTTTGTTCTTTATTAATCCCATAAAAATAGGCGATCGGATTGAGCAAGATTAGTCTTCAACCTTCGAAAGTAGGCAAAGATAGGTTTAATTGGTGTCTCCCCTTCTAAACTACTAACATAGGAAAATCTCAAGCTGTATTCGATTTTGATTTCAGTGCATAACAGTGTGATTAATCCCAATCTAACGCTTGTTATCCATTGACTTCTTGTAGTTATTTTGTTTTTAGTTGAATCCACAAACTAAATCATTATCGAACCGAGTTTTACCTAGATTAGAGTTTTTAGGTGGATTTAGTACTTGAAAGCGAGTTCCTCGTGGACATGACCCGTACTCGCCGGTTCCTAGCTACAACTATACTGTTCGCTTGCGGTATTTTCTCAACAAGTTTTCCGGCGCCGTTGTCGGGGAACTCCGTTCTTTTTAGTACAAAATTCGCTTTAAGACTTTAAACTACGTTTTTTATTCTTGTTCCAAGCACCAATCTTTTCTTAATTTCTACTCGGAACCTGTTTATGCTTTGTATAGTTCTTGTTTTTGTATGTGTAGGAGGAGTCGAAGAGGGAGAGAAATTATCCCATTTGACCCGGAAATCGAAGCAACAAGTAAGAGAAATCAACGCAACTCGCGAGAAGGTGGAGAAGAGAGGAAAGGATGGCGGAGCAAGGACCACAACCGAGACCGCTAGGAGATTATGCCATCCCTAGTGCGTCCGGGACGATGATCGGCCATCGTTGGGTCGAATGTGGCTGCTGAGGATTTTGAAGTGAAGATCATTTATTCACTTTGTGCGGCAAGATGCATTTGGAGGGCTTCCTAATAAAAACACCATCCGACACATCAATTCCTTTTTGGATAAGTGTGGGACCGTGAAGATGAACAATCTTACCGACGAAACCCTCCGATTAAAGCTCTTTCCCTTCTCACTAAAGGATAGAGCCAAGGATTGGTTGCTGAATGAGGATCCCAACAAGTACGCCACTTGGGAAGCTTTGTCAAAAGCGTTCATGGCAAAGTTCTTTCCCTAAGCAAGACCGCTAAACTCGCGAAATGCCATCTCCACTTTCCGCTTAAAGAATGGAGAGTCACTTTATGAGGCTTGGGAAAGGTACAAGGACCTCCAAAAGAAATGTCCTCACCTTGGTATTCCAGAGTGCATGCTCCTGCAAACCTTTTATAATGGTTTACCTCCCCAAATTTGGATTTTCATAGATGCAGACTGCAGGAGGTGCTCTTATGGCTAAGGGAGAAGGTGAGGCAAAAACTCTTATTGAGAGTATGGCTGCTAACGGCTACCATTTGGGCAGTGAAAGGACAAGTACCCAAGATAGGAGGGAAGTATGAAGTTGATGTTGTGGCCTTATTATCAAGTAAGCTAGATGCACTAGCGTCTCGGATGGAGAAGATAGCCACAGCCTCCTCCCAAGCGAGTTCTTCTAGTTCATCATTTAGGACTACGAGCTTTATGTGAGGTATGTGGTATACATGGGCACATAGGAGCTGAATGTCAAACTCTTATCCCCGAGCAAGTCAATGCTCTTCACAACTTCAACCAAGGACCCCAAAGCAAGCCATACCCTTAAAGTTATAACTCAAGGGGTTCAAACTATCGAACCTATCTCATCGTAACCCTAACCTTCAGCCACCAATGACCACCCAACCTCATGGTTTTCATCGAAGGATACTTGTCCACCTTCTTTCCTACAAGAACCACAAATAGATGCCCTCATAAGAGCATTCATCCAGACTCGGAGTAAGGTCAATGATGACATGGCCCAGTCCATCAAGATTATCACTGCCCAACTAGATAGCATGTCTACTCACCAAAAGATGATGGACACCTAGATTGCCCAAATAGCTCAGCAGGTGAGTCATTTGTCTAGACCTTAAGGGCAACTTCCAGGTCAACCCGAGACCAACCCCAAGACACATGTCAATGTCATTCAAACCTATAGCACGAGTTAGTAGAGAGTCCCGCTATGGTGTTGCAGAAAGATAAGCGTAGTACTACTAAGGTTGAGCAACAAAGTCCAGTTCAAATTTCGGAGGAGCAGGCTCGAAAAACACCTCCTGTACACCTATATCGGCCACCTGTACCATATCCTCGGAGATTGCTAGAGCTTAGGTTTTTGAAATTTGTTGATATGTTGAAGCAAGTCTATGTCAACATGCCATTCCTATAAGCTATTAAGGAAACACCCTCCTATCTAAAGTTTTTAAGGGAGATACTTTCTAAGAAGACTAGGTTGGAGGATGTCTCCGTAGTAAGCATGGGGAGGTGTGCAGTGTAGTTCTCGCAGAGCGAGTCACCTTCTTAGCTGCAGGATCCGAGAAATTTTTCTATTCCCGGCTCAATCAAGGGAGTGTAGATTGATAGAGCCCTTTGTGATCTCGGAGCAAGTGTGAGCGTGATGCCACTTCCACTCTACAGGAAGTTTTAGCTAGGTGATCTCGCAACCCACTAATATCTCCATTCAGCTCGTAGATAAGTATGTTCGGTGCCCCGTGGGTATTTTGGAGGATTTACCCGTTCAAGTAGGGAAGTTTGTTGTTCCCTGTGATTTTGTGGTGATAGACATGGATGAGAGCACCCAAGTCCCTATTAATTTAGGGTGACCATCTCTAAGCAATCTGCAGGAGTTGTGATTGATGTACCTGCAGGGAAGATCTCCTTTCACATCTCGTGGTCAAAAATGTTGATTTCTTCCTCCCACCACCACCTGTACCCTCGGCTCCTGTTCCCAGCCCTGCAGTTGATTTGATATCGACACATGGGATGAGCCACCCATGCCGACCTGCTCCACCAAACATGCCCACCGAAGCCGATATTCGGCTTGCTCATAGTGCCGATTATAAAGAGGAGGTAGTGGATGTCATGTCACAACTCCACTCTTCGGCTTATCCTCATCCCCAATCCTCAATGTCTACCATTTGAGGTAAGGGTCAAGTTTAGGGACCTTAAACAAGCACTTCTTGGGGGCAACCCAAGCATTTTATTGCTTTCTAATAAAAATAAAAAATCCCTCCCTGCCACCCTTATTACAATTTCACGTTGTTTGTCGGCTTTCTTCCCTTTCCTCTCTTTTCTTGCCCTTTTTCATTAAGGACAATAAAATGGTTAAACATGGGGAGTAGCTTACAACTTTTAGATGATGTTTAAGGATAGTAGGGATGGATTTGCATTCACTTAGGTTGCATTCATGTAGTTTCTTAGGATTACTTTTTCATTTTTACCTTATCATTTATCATATAGCCCTAAGCATGTAGGTTAGAATCTTTGCATTACTTACATTTTTGTTCTTCTTTTTATCTTGGCCCATTTGAGGAATTATGGAGGAGGAAAATTCATAAACTTTTGAGGTAAACATGCTCTATCCCTTCTTTTATTTTCTTCTATTTGAGGTTTCTTTGTTAGTTAGCTTTTATTGCTTTACAAAAATTAAAAATAAAAAATCCCAAAAACAGTTTTGAAAACCCCTCTTGTGATGATTATGTGAAATGTGATAGTTGATCTATGGGCGTGATTGTGCATGACTTGATTGCCCATTCTTGGTCGAAACTTTGTGTGGAAATGAACTTGCGAATAAATTTGTTTGTGATCTCTTGAGTTGTTTGCTAGTGTCTTTGAGAATTTCTTTGCATGATTGGTCAAACTTGAGCAAGTGGCAAATCTTTTGAACTAGTTGTTAACTGTGGTGGCTAAGCTCGTGAGACTTTGAGCCTAATAGACTAATCTATCAGTCTTTAGTCTCATGTTTCGTTCTTTGTGTGACTCTTCCTTGATGCATACCTCTAGAACATGCTTTGTTTCACTTTGAGATCACACTTGGCATGTGCATTATGTAATATGATAGAGGCATTCGTTTGTTTTCAAGCTACATGAGCCAAAAAGCCATCCCATTTATTTATACCCTTTTGCTACCCCTTTGAGCCTTAACCTATTTCTTGGTACACCTATATCTGCTTTACCTTTGGCCTATATACATTTCCTATGCCAAAGCCAGGTCTAGTGGAGCAATACTTCTTGGGTAGTTTTGGATTGAATGATGAAGTGTTCTATTCAGTTTGTAGTTTGATTTGAGGACTCGTGTTGAAAAAAAAATGATAAGTTTCCTTTTATACTCTTTTGGAATTGAGTAGTGTTTATGATTCCCATGCCAATTATATCTATTCCTGAAAGTTTTGAATATTTGAAAAAAAGAAAAGAAAGAAAAGAATGAAAAAAAAGAAAAAAAAAGAAAAGAAGTGAAGAAATAAGTGATTGGCATGTGGAAAGTTTAAAAAGTTGTATGCTCATTCCATAAGTTGTCTTAAAGCATGTTGTGCTTAAAGAGGTGAATTGGGAGAAAGTTTTTAGTCATGTTTGGAAGTGTTTTTGCTACTTAATTGTTAGGCCTCGGCTATTTAGCTCCACATCTCCCAAATTGGTTCCCTTTTCTACCAATGAACCTTGGCCACATTACAAGCTTTGAAAGACCTCTTGATTGCACTTGCATTTTCGCCTCTATAGTGGTGGAGAATGAGAATATGACCAAGCCTATGGTAGGTTGTGCTTTGGAAAGAGATGTTGAGAGAAACCTCAAAATAAAATTTCAAATGAGATGGAGTGATCCACATTTCCTAAAGTGAGGTTCCACCGGTCAAGCTAGTTCGCCATTTGTTTGAGGGCGTCATGAGTGTTATTGTAGTTCAATATGAGACAACCGTGCATTGTAACCAATCATTGTAGTCATTGAAGTTTTCAGGCAAGTTTTCATGTAAAGTACGAAACTTTGAATGGGTTGTTTGTGTGCATGGTTATTTCTCATTGATTGAACTATTAACTAGTCACCCGAGGAGGGTGAATGCGAGGTTTTAACCCCGGATCGTTAATTAACAGTCTTTCTTGGGGACAAGCAAGAGCTAAGCATAGGGGAGCTGTTAAACCTCATTTTTATCGGTTTTTAAGGCATTATTTAACCCAATTCCATAATGATTTCAATGATATTTATTTAGTTTTGGGTCGGATTTTGCTCATTTTCTCTTTATCGTCACCTAAGCTCGTGAATCTCTTTATTACGGTGTTTTTGGGCTTAAATTAGAGAGATCGAGGCAAATTTGATGAAAACCAACGAAGAGAAGAGTACGGGCCTAAAACCAGGCAAGAAAGAAGCCTAAAACTCATCAAGTGAAGTTGCATGGCCAATCAGTGCAAAGCTGCACAGCCGTGCAAATCATCAAGCGAAGGGCTCGCAGATCAAGGACGGTCGTACGGCCACCCGTGCAAACCTTGCACGGCCATGTGAGAAGTTCTGAAAGTTGAAGTCGTGCACGGACTACCGTGCCAAATTTGCATGGTCCGTGCAAGAGAGACAGAAAGTTCAGGCATTTTGCACGGCCTACCGTGCATTTTTGCATAGCCGTACGAAAATCCCGCACGGCTATGCGACGTCTGTTTCAGCCGACTTTATAAGCAATTTTTGTTTAGTTGTTTTTGGCAGTTCTTTTCTCCATCAGCTTTTAGGGTTTATAGGGTAGTTTCCAAGCAGTCAAATCCATTTAGATTGAAGATTAAGATTTTGAATATTTGAAGATTAGAATTCAAGCATTCGGATTTCTATTCGATAATTCTTAATTCTCTCTCTTTATGTTTGCTTTTCACAATTTCTCTATAGTCTTCATGTTTACATTCATTGAATCTTATAAATTGTTTAGTATCATGTTTAGGGGCTAATTTCTCCACTTAGGTTGGGATTGATCCCTATTATGCCTTGATAATCATGAATTGAATACCAATTGGATTGTTCTATGCTTGTTAGGTTAGAATTCACTTCGCTCACCACTTTTTCATTGATTGCCTCGAAAGAGGACTCATATGCTTTTATTTGGGTTTTGTGAACATCGAAAGATGGAAACTCGCCTAGAATGACGTTGTGAACAATTAGAACTTTAATATGAAAATAAATAAGGTTTTAATTGGGTGTTATAAGATGCATTTATTATAATTTTGTTCTTTATTAATCCCATGAAAATAGGCGATTAGATTGAGCAAGATTAGTCTTCAACCTTTGAAAGTAGGCGAAAATAGGTTTAATTGGTGTCTCCCCTTCTAAACTGCTAGCATAGGCAAATCTCAAGCGGTATTCGATTTTGATTTCAAGCATAGTAGTGTGATTAATCCCAATCTAAGGCTTGTTATCCATTGACTTCTAGGAATTATTTTGTTTTTAGTTGAATCCACAAACGAAATCATTGTCGAACCGAGTTTTACCTAGATTAGAGTTTTTAGGTGGATTTAGTACTTGAAAGCGAGTTCCTCGTAGACACGACCCGTACTCATCGGTTCCTAGCTACAACTATACTGTGCGCTTGCGGTATTTTCTCAAAATAAATAAATAAAAACTTTAAACAACAAACTCCAAAATGGTTGAAATGCACCCTCAAGTTGACCCACCTAGCGAGCTTGAATTACGGTTGGATTTCATCAAAGTGACAGTAGGACAAAGAGATGCAAAGAGGCAAAAAGAGGGTTTTTGCCGTAGGTTTAGAAAAGGAATTTTGCGAGGGAGTGAGGGATAATAGACAAAATAGTGTAGGACAGAATTTTAGCATAAATGAGGCAAGTTTCCAACTAAAATTAGTGTGTTAAATAAGAGGGGTGGAGGGGAGGTCCTCTATTTATAAAAATTTGAGGGCTTAGAAAACCCTAAAATCAACCCCTAGCCATAGTCTAAGCATTAAACCGAGCTTGAAAATACTGGAAATTTATAAATCAAAAATTGAAAAGTTGAAACAATCAAAATGACATCGTTCACTCGGAATCCATGGCCAACATCGGACCAAAACAATGATGTTTAGTGGTTTGGGAAAGCATGTCGAGCTCGTTGCTCGAAAGAAGGCAAACTGTTCCTTATTTCCGGGTTCGCGATCTAGCGCCAGGTCTAGACTAGGCTTAGAAACCCAAACTTGGATGGTCCATCTGAAAATAAATTAAAGTCGACTCGATATGTCCCACGGGAAAGCAAATTGGGTTGTTTTATGGTGCTGGTTGGCTTTCGCAATTATACTTTAGTCCGAGTATCGGTCCGAGATTGTAAATGAGATTGGGTTTTAATCATCGGGCTAATAGAAATAAATAAAATAATTAAAAAGGTAAGGATGATACTTTTTAGGTGTCTATAGCTAGAATGCTTTTTCACTTATTTTTGATGATGTTTCAGATGTGATGGTAAACAATCCAAGATAATATCCTTAGGGTTTGAATCGCTTTACGTTGCATCCGGAACCTTCTCGTGGGTCATCCTCTACATTTTTAGGGTATGCCCACTTAGTTTCTGCACTAACTTCAAGCTTTTTAGTTTAAGTGATTATGACTCCTCGGCTTGTCGGGGCACTCTAGGTCTCCTCCTTCACGAGGCAACCTTGGAGGTCCTGGGGTTTACAGAGAGACACTAAAGCAATCTCAATCTCAGGAGGTCCTAGGGTATATTGGGGACAAGATCCTCCCAATAGTCAAGGAGGAATACTTCTAAAACCGATGCGAGTACTTCCGGGTGGATATACACTCGGTGCCATCACGGGCATATGATCCCTTCGCCCAACCTTATGATCCGAAAAATTCTTCCTTTAGTGGGTCTTATTATGAGCCCCCACATTCTTCTTGGGCGCCATAGTCTAGCACTTCGCAAATGTCGAAGGACCAGTGAACATTAGTGGTCCGACTTCATAAATGACACCTAAATAATGAAGGTTTGCTCCTGGAGAGTCTAAGTCACCCTAGAGGGGGTGAATAGGGTAATGAGGAAATTAATGCAAACTTTGAATTTTTTTGCTTGGAAGAAGCTAAACAGTTGATTCCGAGTCTATATTGGACTCGGAGAAGTATACACCAAAAATACGTGGAAACCCTCCTAGGGCAAAAACCACGGACAGATGCTAGTCCAAGCACCAGGTCAAATCCATTATTTTGAATCCTTAAAATACAACGGACTGACTCTACTAGAATTGCTCCCTTAGACAATTCCTTACAATGTTTTCCTAGACTTAGAAGTTCCCTTATCCGATCTTGTACTTCCTAATTGAGATAACCTTTACATTTAGGGACAACCGAGCTGAGTTAACCCTTACAGCTCAGTCAAGGGACCTTACTCGAAAGTAAGAGAAGTATGTAATTGATTATAAGACTTTACAACTCGGAAAATATTAAGTACGGACTTGGAGTTGTAAGTAGAAGATTGAGTGAGTAATGCACTAAGAGAATAGTTTTAGCAATAGGTTCAGAAATCTTCAACTCTTGTGAAGTGGCTTCTATTTATAGATGACCAAGTAGATTAGCGGCCGTGTCCGGTTTATGGACCGAAGTCTTCACTAGCCGTTAGAAGGGCTTTTCCGAGTCACTCGAAAAGATCCTTTAGAGTGTAAACATTGGGCAACGGCTATTTGCTCCAAAAGGTGTTCCAATCAACTGGTGTTGTCCGAAAAGTAAGGCGGAAACCGCCGTTGAGCCTAGCGTTAGATTTTTCCAGTTTTGGAAACGGACATGCTTGACACGGTGTCCGAGTCATGTCCGGAATTGGCTAAAACCGTACTGCTAGTGTTTAACAGACTAGAAGCTGGTCGCTTTTGAAATTCAAAAGATATATTAGCTTTGTTTGAATAACCTACAAAAGCAAACCATATTCGTTCTCACAAATTATAAAATACTTTGGTCCACAGTTGGCATAGATAATAATTAAATTAGGATAATCAAATGCTTAATTATCTTTGGCCTAGAAAATGGATATTCCGAGTCTAACAAACTCGGTTCAGAATAATTCCTAGAAATATCAAGTAGAAGAGTATGCAAACATGGAAAAGTGACCTTGATCT
Organism: Talinum fruticosum; assembly: GCA_021018815.1. Lineage (NCBI taxonomy): Eukaryota > Viridiplantae > Streptophyta > Magnoliopsida > Caryophyllales > Talinaceae > Talinum > Talinum fruticosum. The sequence continues at coordinate 176,085 of JAITYX010000101.1, forward strand.
ATGAAATAATCATTTAAGGAATAAACTGACTTAGATGAACTAAGTAGAGAAAGACTCGGTTACGAGTTGGCAAACACAGATCGAGCATCGCAATAAAATGCGTTAAAAGAATTATTTGATCATGTGATGGTTCAAGTATATTCCGAGTAGGTCATAATACCTCGTAGAGAAGATATAGGACATAGTGATATCCGAGTCACTCGTAACAAAGATGAAAACTTAGATATGAGTTTCTATAAAACTCGGAATGACTTGCAATCAAAACTCAAGAGAGATATAAGTTTAAACTCGAGTCTTGCACAAAATATTTAGAGTTAAAATCTGAGTGTGCAAATAATTCTTGTATAGTGCTTTGTATTTTGTTGTTTATCTTTAAGATTTGTACTCATGCAAGGAAATAATAAAAAGTGGAATGAAAATATTATTAGTAGATCTTAGTGGTCCTGAGTAACGAGGATATGAAAAGGAAATGGGTTGCGTGAAAGAAAGGGCCCGAGATCAAAACATAGCGTGGCATTGCTGATCGAAGACAGGATCGGGTGGGCCGTATGCGAGCATGGGCTGGGCCAGAAGGCACTTTTCCCAAGGTATGATGCACTCATCCGGGGTTTCTTCGAGCGATCATGCTATAAAAACTGGCTCATTCGTGATTTTAGAACTCATTATAAAATTTCCCGCTTGTAGAAGGAAAACTTGGAATCTCAACATCCTCCAAAAAAGTCAAGAATTTTGTTAGGGAACTTGCTCAGTGGATGCAAAATTGAGGGCTAAGAAACGCCAAAATATGGCAGGGTATCAATAGAATACCTTGTTCAAGTATAGGCAACCGAGGATTCATTGGGAACTCCTTAGGACTGTAGCAACCTACCGTGATCCGGTACTCGTATGTCTCTCGGATTAGGGAAAGGACAATGCACCCTTTAGTAAATGAGTTCAATGCTATACTAGGAAGACCTATCGAAATAGTCGTGTTTTACCTACTTTTAAGTTGTATTTTATGCATAATTTTAGTGATTATTTAGTTTTAATTACATGGTTTATTTTATCTAATTTATTTTATTTTGTTTATTTTTAGGTAATTGTTAAATAAAGTGGAGAAGAGAAGAAAAGACACTAAAAGCGTATCTTAGTTACCAATAAGTTTTCAAGAAAATAAATAAAGTCGGTCCAACAATAATGAGTGATAAAATATTTATTTTATGATGATTTATTTTATGGGTTTAGATTTAGGAGACTATTTATCCTATTTACAAGGCTAGTAATCAAAAGAATCTATAATATATATAATAGCAATCTTTCCAAAAAAAACAATAATAGCAATCTTCACAAAAAAAAACAATAATAGCAATCTTTTCAAAATTATGAAATGCGGCCTGAGAATGAATTTAGGAACTTTGTCCAATAAAATAATAATAATTTATCCTTGAAAAAAATATTTCTACTCATCTATGGACTCTCTTTTACTCCTTGCTTCAATAATAATAATAATAATAATAATAATAATAATAATAATAATAATAATAATAATAATAATAATAATAATTTATGAAATATATCATAGTGGTATTTTTAAATTGATCAAATATTGGAACAGAAGTGACTATAGCAGCTTAAGGTAATCTTAACCATAAAAATTATTTTTCACTAAATATAAGTTCTTCATGCAAATAATTAAATAATTAAATAATTAGATTAATATAAATAAAAAAATTATCCTTTTATAAGTGGACTCTCCTCTTCTTCTTTTTCTTTGTGTGTGATAATATAGTCTTATTAGTATTTTTTTCTCCTTGTTATATTCAAATAAATGTTGAGTAATGGTAATTATTGGCTTATGTGGAGTTGATATTTTACCTTTCACATTTCTTTTTCACATATAATATAATATATAATAGCAATCTTTTCAAAATTATGAAATGGTTGCCTGAAGTGAATTTAGTAGTTTCATCCAATAAAATAATAATAATTTATCCTTGAAAAAATAATTTTCCACTCATTTATGGACTCTCTTTTACTCTTTGCCTCAATAATAATAATAATAATAATAATAATAATAATAATAATAATAATAATAATAATAATAATAATAATAATAATATTAAATAATAATAATAATAAATAATAATAATAATAATAATAATAATAATAAATAATAATAATAATAATAATAAATAATAATAATAATAAATAATAATAATAATAATAATAATAATAATAATAATAATAATAATAATCTATGCAATATATAATAGTAGTATTTTTAAATTGGTCAAATATTCGAACAAGAGTGACTATAGGTGCTTAGGGTAATCTTAACCATAAAAATTATTTGTCCATTAAATTTGAGTCCTTCATGTAAATAATTAAATAAATAAATAATATAATTTATCCAAATGAAAAAAATTATCCTTTTAGAAGTAGACTCTCCTCTTCCTTTTCTTTTGTGTGAGATAATGTAGTTTTGTTAGTATTTTTTTTCCCCTTGATACATTGAAACAAATGTTGAATAATTGTAATTGTCTTATATGGAGTTGATATTCACCTTTCATTTTTTTTTTACAGTTTCAAAATCTTAATTTAGGTTATTTTAATTTTATTTGTTTGCGATATAAACAAAATAGAGTCACTGTTTAGAATATGCAAAATTTAGGAACAAGAAAATGACATATTTGTTGTAATGAAAAGAGAAAGGGGTTTCGAAATACTTGGAGAACAGGTCGAAGGTATGTGGATTTGAATTATATATGCCTAATTCTAGCAAGTTTGGTTACTTTGGCAATTTAGTTTTAGTATTTGGGCATCTCTTATTTGGGCCTTAATAGAATATTGTGTACTATAATTGGGGAGGAGGAGTTTGAGATAGTGTCTCGATTTATTAACAATGAATCCTTACACTTAATTTTATTTATATTTTCTTCGCAAATATAGGATCAAAGAATACAGATTAGATGATCAAGGTTATCATATAATGAATGCTTAAAATAAATTGAATACATTTCAATAGCTTAACTCAAGTATAAGAGTTATCTTCATTATATAATTTTTTCCTAACTTGCTAAATTGCACCAACAAAAAAAGAAAAAAAATGTCTTAATTTACCTGTCTCTAGGATTTGTATATATTCTCCATTAGAAAGCATTTTCTTAGTTTACCGCCTACTTGATCATTAGTATGATTTATGAAGCCTAATTTGGTCATTATTAAGTTATGAAGACTCGGACTCTAAAACTAGATCATTCTCGAGTAATACCTAAGGACTCGTGTACAAACCTCATCCCTCCTAAGTTTTGATTACAAGTCATTTTGAGTGTTATAGAAACTCCTGCATAAGTTTTCCTTCGATTCGATTGACTCCGAAATCACATTCTCGTTTATCCTCTCACATTGACATTTCGAGTCACTCAAACATCACTCAAATTTATCCCTTGTTCAAATAATCTCTCTAACACTTTTTATCCGAGTTCCGATTGCATATCTTTTGAAGTAAAGTGAATTACGGTATTAATTCAGCTCTCTAAGTCGATACGTTTGTTTGAGAATTATTTATCCAGATCAAGTGCTTATACTCTGATATTTTCACTCTTATAACTTGATCTTTCTTAGGGTCGACTCTAATGGAATTTGAGTATAACAAATATAGACTCAAAAATTCCACTCTTCTAGGCCCGAGATAATTATGCACCTAATTGTCTTAATTAAATTATTATCTGTGCCTAATCTTGGACCAAAGTATTTTATACTTTGAGAACCAAAATTGTTTACTTTTGTAGGTTATCAAAACGAGGTTATCTTATTTTGGAAATACAAAAGTAACCGGCTTCAAGTCGTCAATCACCAGCAGACAAGGCTTTTGTACTTCTAAATAAGGCCCGGACGTCGTGTCGGGATTGTCTGTTTCCAAAATTGGAAAACTTCAATGATAAGCTTAACGATGATTTCCACCTTACTTTTCAGACATCACAACTCACCTGGAGCACCTTTAGGAGCCAAGAGCCGTTGCACAACGTTCACATCCCAACGGATCTTTTATGAGCGACTCGGAAGAACCATTACAACAAGTGAAGAAGGACTTTTGTTTAGAAATTAGTCACAACTATCAATCCGCTTGGTCATCTATAAATAGAAGCTAACTCTCAAGACTTGAAGATTGGTGGAATTATTGTTCATACACATTACTTAAGCAAAAGTCATTATACTCATACTCAATCTTTTATTTTACAACTCCCAACTTGTAATTCATATTTTCCGAGTTGTAAAGTCTTGTAATCAGTTACATACTCTTTCTTACTTTCCGAGTAAGGTCCCTTGACTGAGTTGTAAGGGTTAACTTAGCTCATTTGTCCCTAGCTGTAAAGGCTACCTCGGTTAGGAAGTATTAGATCGGATAAGGGAATTTCGAGTCTAGGAAAACTTGTAAGGAATTGTTTGAGTAAGCAATTCTGGTTGAGTCGGTCTCACTGTATTTTGTGGATTCAAAATAGTGGATTTGACTTGGTACTTGGACTAGCACTGTCCGTGGTTTTATGCTCCAGGAGGATTTCCACGTATCTCCGAGTTTATAATTTTCTCGAGTCCAATCTAGACTCAGATTGTCCGAGTCATTCTTTTCAAGCTTAATCTTCCAAGTTTGTTAAAATTTCCTCATCACCCTATTCGCCGCCCTCTAGAGTGACTAAGACTCTTTAAGAGCAAACTTTCAAGTTGAATTTTATATGCTTCACTTGCTAATTTATGCAAAAGTGAAATTGTTATTCTTTATCACCATATTTTTTATCTTGAATGATTTTAATGTCTATAAAAATTTTGGTTAAACTTGTAAAATGAATTTTCTCTTACCATACTTTTATCATTGCATGTGCATGTTTACAACCAGTAAATTTATTCTTTAATGAATTTTCTCATTCCCTTTTAAATGTCTAAGGTGTTATAATTTTTAGAGAGCATATACGGTTGCAAATTCAGTTTCGAAAGTACTAGAAGTGAATCTAAAATATGTGAATCCATTTTGCAAGTTGAGTTGGATGTTGGACACATGATTGGGAAATACAACTGATTTAAGGATGCAAATGTAAGAAGATAAGGGGTGGAGTCTTATGTGAATCGTTTTGCAAAATGAGTTGGATGTCCGGCAAATGATTGGAAAATATAATTTATTTAAGGATGTAAATGTAAGAAGATAAGGGCTGGAGTCTTAACATAAAATTATTTATGATTAAGAGGTAGAGTCTCAGTTTAAAATTATTTATACTTAACTTCTATAATCTATAACCTCTTGAGGATGATTGAAGAATGCACGAGATAAAGGGACTGTCTTTGTGTGCGAGATGTAAATAAAAATGGATAAATCATCATATCCACCCTATAATTTTAAACCATTGAGATCCCATTATGGGTATATGTGTACCTTTTACGGATTCATGTAATATTTGAGTTAGTGATGTTTTAGTAGATTGCAATTAAATATTTATCTATACGTCAATTAAGTTAAATTAGTATTGACATTGTAAAAAGTTATGAGTTATAAGTTTGATATTCTTTTATTGATTTGATGTACTTTGTATTGTAACATTAATTTGTGATATAATAATATTTATTGTCATCTATAAGTCATCTAATTCGATATCTACAAATCATATATTATTTATTTTCCTACTAATATTTGCCTTTGATATCCAAATATATTGTCACATTGTTCCTATAACTGTATGAGTGAGGTTTATTTAAATTGTTTGATTCTTAGAGGGGTCCGACTTCTTAATGTTTCAAATCACGAGTGTAATCATAAAACCTTATTTTGAACACTCTTTTTTATTTATTATTTTAGATTCTTTGTTTAAATTTTAGAAATTTAGAATGATTGAAAGATGAATGTGTGTTAGACTCTAATGACTTTTATATGTTGGGTTCCGATAAATTTGATGAGTCACAAAAGCGTTTTCACTATGAGGGGATAACATGTAAAAGAATGTTGTTAAAGGTGAAACCATTCAATAAAATCAAATAATCGAGAAAAAGAAACTCACAAGTACAATATCACTCCGTAATTCAATAATTTTTTAAGGTATATATTATACTTCGTACATAATATGGGTCCATACTAATAACTCAAAAACCTAATCCTCATCCACGGCCCCTTTTAATTTCACATTGACAAGGAATATCCACATCTACACCCACTGTCACCCCTCATTCTTCACCTGACCACATCACTGCATGCTGCAGCCCTTCAATTCATCACCACGCCACCAACTCACTTCTTTTTCTTCACTCATCACCATCATCATCATATAATCTCCAACTTAATCTCCATCATCATCATATAATCTCCAACTTAATCTCCATCACCATCTTCACAATACGCATCACCATCCCACTAACCATAATCTCATCACATCTTCATTGATCAATCATCGTTATCCGCTTCATACCTGAAAAATTAATATTGATAGTTTCCAGCAGCATTATAATTTTTAGTATGCGGGACTCTATTTTTATTTAGTTACATATTTCAATTTATAATGAGTGACGGGCTTCTTTATATTTAGTGTAATCTATCTAAAATCACGCTAAACTAATTATTTTGAAACAATTTTTGTACTTTAATATCATATTGATTTTAACTCCATAATTCTATCTATGATAACTTGTAATTAGTGCTCATCATTTTATGTTCCATTAATTAGAGTACACATTGATTAATTTAATATAAATCTGTATGATAATTTAAAAGACTTAAGTATGTAAATGCTTTAACTTTTAGGTATTGGTATCACCTTAGTGAATCATGGATGACTCATACTCATCTCTTTTAGTTAGAAAATTATTATAGATCTTTATTAAATTAGTTTGCTAGTAGGTTGGTTACAAGGTGTTAGATTTTATTTTTCTAATAATTGATACTCTAATTTTATTAAATTTTAGTGCTAGTGTTAGTTTATATTAGAGTTAAAACCTAGTGACAAATCTGAGGGGTAATCTCATTTGAACTAATAACTAAGGAAACTAAGGAAGATCCATTATTAGATGTCTTCTATAATCTAGCTCGCGAGTTAATCAATTTCTGTGCTAGATAAATATTAATTTACTTAGTAGATATAGATTATGTTAATTGTTTTTACAAACTTTTTATCTTTAATATTATATATTTACCGTTTTCTAATTTTTTTAATTTTATTTATAATTTTATAATATGTATTATTAAATTTATTTACCCCCTAAAATATCAGTCTTTTAGGTTAAGTTTAGTAATATTAGGTTAATTGAATTTTAAATTTTAATATATTTTAATTTTTAAATTAATTATTCTGTCTATTTTTATTATTTTTTAAAATAGTTTATTTTATTAATTTTTCATATTTTATGTGTTTTTGGGTTTATATAGAGTCCTAATATACTTTCATTAAATTTCATAATTTTTGAAATTTATTTGATAATTTTTCAGATTTATTTCTTGAATTTTATTACTGTAAGTTTTTGCCGTAAATTCAATTTTTAATTTGTTTTATATTCTCAACGTTTATTTAGGTTTAGAAAAATAGTTTTAACATTGTGATTAATTTTATTATTTATTTTTGTATTTATTTTTTTACAGTTTGTGGTTACATATGTTTCTATTTAGTTTCCTTTATTTGTTTTCTGTTTTAATTTTCTAATTTTATTTTATTTTATATTTATTCTGAAATTATAAAATATATTTTTTGGATTGTTTGGTTAATTATATTATTTCCAAATTATTTGGATAGTTCATTAGGAATTTTCTATCATTTTAGTTATTAATTTTCTGATTTTTATTTTCTATTTTGATTTTAAGAATAGTAAATTTAATTAGATTAGAACTTAAATATTATTATCTTTCCCTATATATTCAATCCCTAGTTGCCTATCCTACAACGTAGTGGTTTAATTTGTAATTACACGATAAGCTAATAAATTTTGGCACTCGTTGTCTGGGAAACAAAAGAATAGTTAGTTTTTTTCTAGTTTAGATTTATTACTTTTATTACTTTGTTGTGACTTTAATAGTTTATTTTCAATATTTATTAGCAAATTCAATATTTATTAGTGATTTTTTTTTTTGTTTTGACAAGGATCATACATTTGACGAAGTTGAAAGACAAGTGATTCTTATTATGTTTCTATAAGTTCTGAAATTATAAGATGACTACTTTACATGAACTTGTTACACCCAACATGGATGCACAACTTCTACATATTTTATAGTTTGCATTGGATCTACCACTAAAACTCAACTTATGTTTTTTTATATTTGTTACCTAGATTTCATGAATTGCCCGGTAAGAATCCTTATCGTCATATTAATGAATTTATTGTAATTTGTAGATTCAACCCCTATGATACTAGGTAGTGATTTAATTTATAGTTACATGACAAGCTAATAAATTTTGGCACTATTGCCTGGGAAACAAAAGAATAGTTGTTAGTTTTTATCTAGTTTAGATTTATTACTTTTCTTACTTTGTTATGATTTCAATAGTTTATTTTTAATATTTATTAGTAATTTCAATATTTATTAGTGATTTTTTTTTGTTTTAACAAGGACCATAGATTTGACGAAGTTGAAAGACAAGTAGGTGATTCCGATTATGTTTCTATAAGTTCTAAAATTATTGAGATGACTACTTTCCGTGAACTTGCTATACCCAACATGGATTTGCAACTTCTACCTATTTCATATCCTGCGTTGGATCGACCACTAAAACTGAACTCATGTTTTTTATATTTGTTATCTAAATTTCATGGACTGCCTGGTAAGCATCCTTATCGTCATATTAATGAATTTATCATTACATGTTCCACTATGCTACCCGAGGGAATTACCTAAGGCCAAATTAAGTTGAGAGCCTTTCCCTTTTCACTTCAGGATAAGGCTAAAGGTTGGCCATATTACCTATCCTCTCTAACATTCACCACATGGACCCAAGTTCATAAAGCATTTTTTACTACTACAATAATGACTTTTTACCATGGGCCTTTTACAATGGTTATGAATAAAAATCGTACTAAAAATTGAGGTAGTGACATTTTTGTAAAAAATTTGAAGAAAAAAACTTAAGAACCGTAGTAAAAGGTCCTTATCTCGGACCTATTACTATGGTTCTATTTAAGAACCGTATTAATAGGTCAATTGAAACTAAAACAACCGTTTTTGCTCTTTTTAGGAATGAAACAATGAAGTCTCTCGCACTCGCTCTTTCCTCCACTCTCAAAAACACTTTCATCTCACTCACTCAAGCACCCCGAACATTGTCGTAGCCGGAGACGTCGCCGTTGCCCTATCTCTCTCTTAGTCGTTTGCCCCACCTATCTCTCTCTCGAGCGGATGTTTGTGCGGACCATCATCCATACCTTCCAAGCGTCCGTGTGGCAAGTTTGGGTGCGTTATTTTCTACCTACCATCCGTCGTCGTCTCGTAGCCGCCTGCCATTGTCCCTCATTGCATCCTTTTCTTAGGGACCTCCGTTTATCTCTTTCAGCCGTTTGCTTCTTGGTATCCAACTTCTCTCTCTGTCTTTTTTCTTTGCTTTGATTTATTTACAAAACTGAAGCTCATAATGAGATTGGTTAATTGAATGTATTGAGTCGTTTAAGTTTGAGATTCATGGGTAAGACATTGATTTCATGAATGATTGGATTGTTGGTATATATTAGTGAAATGGGAAGAATATATGGGAATGTTGATTTTATATTATTGTGAAGTTGGGAATCTTGACATGTTTGAGATTTTAAGAAATAGGTGAATCGATGAGAAAGGGTGAAGGAAAGACTTATGGTGTATGATTTAGGGTTAGGTTTAGGGTGAAGGGAAATGAAAAGATTTATGGATATAATTGTAATTGTGATTAGAACGAAAATGATAAGGTTTAGTTCCTCAAACACACTTGGGTCCCTTAATTCCAAATTAGTTCCAATGAAAAAGTTTTCCATCGAGAACCACTAAATCATACAATTTGTGTCAATTTCGGGTTGTAGCTATCTTGTTGTCGAGTACCGAATTATTTCGATCAAAGATTAGTATTGAAACTTATTGTTTTCATGTGGTTTGATAATGACATGCTTACTTGCGTATTTTGTGCCTATTTTGCTTACCAATATATGCTTTCATCATTATTGTATGCATTCATAAGCTTAGAGAACTCGTTCAAAAATATTTACATAACAAGTTATCCTAGGTGGTAGTACGTGTATAAATGTTTGTATAGCGGTAAGGATGTTAGCTTAGTATATAGAGGTTTTTGAATTATTCGTGTCGGACAGTTTGAGAATAATATGATTATAGGTGGAGATGGAAATGGGGCGAGTTCAGGTTAGGTGGAGTCATACTCGCACATATACCCATTTCAAAACATTGTACCCATACTTGTACCGAAGCCAATCGGCTTCGAAAAACCTATATGTTACCCGCATAGATTGGGTTTTTTTGGGTTTGCGGTTTTTATTCGGTCTACAATGTGATGAGAAAAAAAATACCTGCATCAACATATGAGAATCATTCCGATGTTTTGTCTTATGAGGATGAAGTTATCTTTACTTGTACGAAAATTACAATTTAGTTATGAAGTGTGTAAGTCTGTTTTTGTGCATCCTTATATGACAATTAACATGTCTATCGGTGGTGTGAAGAAAATTATCACATTAAATAAATCGGGTGCGGGTGCAGGGCGGGTGAACCGTGTACCCTATCCATACCCATACCCAAACCCGTTATTTCCACACTAGCCCCATATCTGATTTTGTTTTTCTCTTTTTCGTACCCAAACATGTTATAAATGGGATGGGTTCGGGTCGGATTTTTCGGGTCCAAGTGAAATTTCCATCACTAATATAGGTTGTGTCCTCGTTATAATCTAATCATAAATTTGACAAGATGGAGGTGCTCATTTCCAATTTGTTCTTTGAGTACAATTATGATAATAATGGGTTTAATGTGTATTTCCTCATTATATTTCCATATAAGTAAGGATATATACATAAGTCATTTCGTCTTCCTATATTGTACTTGAACAACAAAGGGAAATGTTGTCGGAATCTTGTCAAATGTATGATAAGATTTTGATACATGATCTAGGGTCATATTATTCCTAAATAAGTTTAGTACCACCTATCCTTGTAGAATGATCTTAAGTGCCCTTACGTCATATTATTTGTCATAATGATAAAAGTACTTCGCATTAATATGAAGTGAATTACTTCCGATGTTTAGGGGTGAAGTATGGATCGAGCATGGGTTTATAGTGATAGGCGGACCATAGAATATCGGGATGGTGTTAACAAGTTTATTTAAACCGCCATCGAACATGCTACCACATCAAATGATGAGCTGATTTTCTGTCCATGGAGAAGATGTTTTAACTCCTCAAGATTGAAGACTAAGGTTTTAAAAGGTCACCTATGTGAGCATGACCTTGACACATCTTATAAGTTGTGGAAATGGCATTGGAAAGAGGAGTCTTTGAGTTATGACTTAGAAGAAGCGGAAGGGCATGATGAGAATGAAACTAGTATATTAGAAGATTGAGCTGATGTTATGGTTTATGATGTGGATGGTGATTTAGTTTATCAACTCGCATATATTGGAGCGATTATTAGCTGATTTAGAGAAGCCTCAATATCTAAGGTGTAATAACTTACCCATTTGTCACTGTGTTGAGCTTGTTCAACCTGAAAATAGTGAATGGGTGGAGTAACAAAAGTTTTACGGACTTACTTAGTGTGTTAAAAGATATACTTCCAGAAGGTAATATACTACCTAGTCGTACATAAGAGACGAATATGATGCTATGTCCAATAGACATAAGTTATAAGAAGATACATGTCTACCTCAATGATTGCATATTGTATCGAGAAAAACGTGTAGACAAACATGAATGTCCTAAATACAGTGTAGCTTATTACAAATGAAATACATTGATGAAGAGAGTAAACATCGATAAACAGAGTAAACATCGATAAAGAGTATAAAGAGGTACCTCCCGCAAAGGTGTTATGGTACTTACCAATAATATAGAGGCTTAAGCGCTTGTTTGCAAGTGCAAATGATGCTAAGAACTTGACATGGCATGCCAACGGAAGAATCTCTAATGCCAAGCTATGTCACCCTGCAGATTCTCCTCGATGGAAGAAGATACATTCTATGTTCCTTGAATTTGGTAGGGAGGTAAGAAATCTAGGACTTAGTCTTGGCAAAGATGGACTAAGCCTCGCATGGTGACCTCAGTAGCAAACACAATACTTGGCTGGTTTTGTTGGTTATCTACAATCTGTAAGAACCACGGTTTCCCCTGGAGGGGCCTCCGAGCTTCCCCATGAATTGGCAGGTTTTTAAATTTTCTTTTGGTTTTCGAAGATGAAAATGATTTTAGGGTTTTGAAGATTAGTTTCGAAAGTGGGGATGAACCTCATATTTTGATTTCCGAATGTTATTAAATTAAGTTAAAATAGATAAAATCATATTGAGTGGCAGTTTTATTAACTATTTTATTTTAGAAATTATTTTTAAAAATCCCGAGATATTATTTTTAAAACGTAGGGATAAGCCCTTTCGTTCCGCCATCAAATGACAAGCATTACTAGTTTGAGTACGTAATCCAAATAAAATATTAAATACAAGCAAACAACATGCGATACGGAATAAAAGCAACCAAAACATGCTAAAAAGCAATAAAAAGCAAATATGAAAAAGCGGTAATGTAAGACCCGTAATTTTGGGTTAGGTAGTTATATGAGTTAAAGTTAATTATTTAGTTTTAATTAAATAGAGTAGGTCAAATAACCAAGATATATACGTGGTTAGATATTCATCAACTTTTTTGAGCAAATTATTATTAGTTCGCATAACTATTATTAGTAAAACATATTAATTTCTTCCTCTTAATTTTTCGCCCGGCCTTGCTAAATAAAAACTCGAGACCGCTTATGCTATGTATATGGGTTTGATTACTATGAGGATTAACAAAAAAGGGGGGTTGGGATTACCCTTAACTAAGTAAATTAGAGAGGAAAACTTGGGGTCCAACAAGGGTTGTTGATCGATAATTAATCGGTGGAGAGAGAGAGGGGTAAAGAAGGAATGCTCAAAGGCCTCGAGGAGAGGAAAGAAAGGGAAAAGCGAGAAGGAGAACACAGAGAGAGAGAGGGAGAGCGAGCGAGCGTGAGGACACCGGAAACCAAGAATCGGCGGGTAATGTAGGCGCAAGGACACCAGCTGACGAATACTAGCGGGCGCTAGACGAAGGAAAAAAGGAAAGAAACAGAGCAAGGGAAATGAGAGAGGGGATCGGGCAGGGGAAAACGGAGGAGCAGAGAGGGAGAGGGCCACCGTAGCGAGAAGGCGAGAGAGGGAGAGGCCCGAGGATACGACAAAAGAGGAAAGAGAGAGAGAGCGAGGGCCTAGAGGCCGGTTGCCGCCTGAACGACAAGAACGCTGTGGCCAACAAGCACGAAAAGGGGAGCGAGGGATTGAGACAAAGTGAGAGAGCAAGAGGAAATCGGCCGAGAGACAAAGACTGCGAAGAGGAAGGGGAACGACAACCGGCGAACAAGGAAGTTACGGCCGATGAGCTGTCGGCGCACACGAGGGGTTGAACCAAGCCTAGCAAGGGAGACGGGAGATCGAGTCGAACCGAATAGACAGAGATGAACGAAAGGAAGGGGGAGGCAAGGAACCCGATTCAAATTCATCCAAATCAGATTTCAATCCTTAAGAATTCGAGGTGGGTAGTCTCATACTCTAAACTATTAGTAATTTCGAAATTCAATTGAATTTGTTGTGAATATTGAGTATCCGTGTTGCAAAATAAATTTAGTAGTTGTTTCAGATTGAATGAAGAACTTAGAATGAATTTAGGAAGTCGTTAGGGTTGAATCGGGCATGAGAGGATTTGCTTCGATCAGGTAGTTGAAGTTGAATTGGGAACCTTGAAGAAATTTAGTAGTTACTTAAGGTTGAATTGGAAAACTGGAGACTATGAGGAAGTTAGATTGCGTACGTTTAAGGAGTAATATTAAAGTTTCAATTAGCAATTTAGGGACAAAGAAGTTGCAATTTGGGTGTGAATTACTTAGAGATTTCTTGAATTTAAGATGTTGGGAGATAATTGCTAATGTTGGGAAATAACGAGTTGGAGAAAAAGGAGAGTATGAGTTTATACTGACTGATGTAGAATTAGATATGGGAGTAAGAAGTGGGTGATTATCGGGTTAATTGAGATCAAAATGTATTTAAATCCTCGAGGTTGAACCGAACTTGAAGGTAAGCGAAAATAGCGGAATTTGAGTGATGAAAGGTGATTCGGAGTTATATAATAGAGTATGGGTAAGCGAGGTTCATTAATAAGGTAGAGACATAAAATGGGAGTTTGAGGTAAAGATGGCGATCTATGAGAAGTTGGGACGGTGGAGTTAAATGGTGAATACTTGTGGTTATTGTGGCTCGGAGAAGTTTTGGTTCCTAAACTCATTAGGCTTGAAGGTGAATTAAGTTAAGGGGAATGGACTTTGGAATATAGAGGAGGAACGGGAAATTAGAATATCAAAGGAATGTGCATCCATGTAGGTTGATTGGTGGCATTGAAGACAGAATATGACGATAATTACCAATATGGGAATAGGAGACACATACTTGAACAGAATATGGATGAATACTCGTAGATGCTAAGCACTTGGGAGAACCCTTGAGTTAAAATGTTAGCTTGGGATGTTAAGTCCTAGTATAGAGATGCTTGACTCTGAAGTGACTTGATGCCATCATAGTGCTCAAAGGTGAGTTTTGAAAAGAATTCAAATGCTTATGCAGAATGCTACTTGAGTATGATTCTTGAGAAATGCTTTTCGAATGTGAATATGTTTTAAAGAAGCGAAACTTATTTGAGAAAGTGAATCAGATTTGAGAAAGTGAATTTATAAGGGTGACACGTGGTGTCATGCCTTCTATTGTGTTAAACCGATTTGAGAAAGTCGTGTGATGCAAAAGTGATGAATGATGATGCGAAAATTATTTTGAATCAACTTGGCCAGGATCATTTAGCATACCGAAGGGTTCGAACCAGGGTGTTCATTCGTGAGGATGCCCGGCTAGAAACTTCGAGGGAAGGGTTCCAACAGGGGTCCTAGGGATCAGGATGCCCGACCGCAGCCTTCCTAGAAGATAGGTCCCGGAGCCTTTTATTTGGGTCGCACCCTAGAGAAATAAGAGAAATTATGAGAAATCATGAGAAATCATGAAGTGATAGTTCGAGTCCCCGAAAGCCTAGAGAAAGTTAATTCAGTTCTAAAAGAATTGTTAATGAGTGTGAAATCGTGTTTTCAAATGATTGAAGAGTTATGATCTTTATGTTGCAAATGATTTGAAGGGATTTCATTGAAAAGTGTATAGATTTGTAATATGTTATTATGCTTTCGCCAATTTCATTATTATGTGTAATATGTGTAAAGGATTTCCATTTTAAGAGTGTGAGACTTTCCGGTGAGCTCGTGGTTCACTCACTCCCATAAATTTCCCCCTTTTTCCTCCCTAGTGTTGCAGTGTACACTCTCAAAAGGCGTGTCTCATACCTTAACATATTCTAGACTTTACATGCCGTTTGTCGACCATCTGCTTGCTGAAATGACTCAAGTTGCTAACGTGCATTTCTTATATTTCTAAGTATTGTAGTTTGTAATTTAGTTCATGTAGTTTATACCAGATGTATAGTGAACCATTTAGATTATTTAAGTTTTAATGCATGATTGGTTGGACTACGGCGTGTGGCCGTTGAGTTGTATACTCCGAGCGTGTGGCTCGTTGAGTTATATTATGATTTTTATGCAGGGTTTTAGGGCTTTAAGCCTAATGAATAGTCCATATTACAAATGGAACTCTACCGATATTTTTGAAATGGTAAAATCTTTTGGAAAAAATCACCTCTATTACCGTAAGCTGGAATTAGAAAGCCAAACTAACACCTAAAAGAGCCTTAGGAAATCCTTTGAGGAACTCCGCGATGTAATACTCCTAGGGGTGTTTTGGGTTGTTACAGGTAAAGAAAAGAAAAGAAAGAATGAAAGCGAAAACTAAAAGGATTACATCGGGTGGGAGGAATTAAAAAGCGATACAACTCTTTCTCCACAATACGGAAAGCAATAAACATAAAAATAAATAATCTGTTATGAAGTTTGAATTGATGCCCTCAGAGTTGTCCCACATGCTAATCTGGATGTCGAATCTGGTCCGGTGATGCGACGGTGGTGAATCGGGAAGGGCTTTTTGTAAGTTTTTGTGCGGATGAATGAAAGGATGGAAAGATGAGCCACAAGGAGACCAAGAGATCAGAATAACTAAATATTCAATAGCTCTTAATCATGATTCAATAGCGTAATGTTTAAGGGGAAGCCGTTTCATCTTAGTATTCAGCAGCGTGACGCTAAGGAATAAGCCGTTGTTAAAATAAGAGCCTAAGCTCTCTATTTATAGGGAGTCACAAAATGACCTAGGCTTAGGTTTCATCAGCCATCCAAAGCAAGGCGTGAACCAGACTATAAAATCATAAAAACCAGGCTAGAAATGAAAGAATAGAACCAGGGTTAGGGGTGCCGATCATACAAGTGCCGCTTTGGGTCTCCAGCTTCTTCGTGTTGCAGTAATACTCTCTTAGACAAAACACAATGTTTTAAGGAGAAATAAACCCGGCGAGAGGCACCGACCACGGCGTCGTTATGAGGAGGTAAGCTCCGTGTCTCGAAGCGGACTATCTTAGAGTAAAACAAAGCATTTTGATGCTTCTAATAATGAAACGCGGCATCGAACGTCATTTTGATGTCTTTCGCTCCGTGTCTAGGTTGAACAAAAGTGAAACGCGGCGTTTTGAGTCCGGAATCTCCTCGTACGCGTCACTAGACTTCCGTTGACTTTGGAGGTTTGACCCGAGCTTGGACCGTCCGAAAGAAAAGGGATTTTTGGACCGACCCAAGGCAAAAAGGTTATTTATTTGGTGCTAAGGGTTCTTTGTAGTTTATTGGCTTACGTTGCGCCAATCAAATACTATCCGTGATCCAAATCCTCAAACAGGACTCGAGATCTCATCATCGTAACAACAAATAAATAAAAAAAAGGATGACACTTTTTAGATGTCTACAACAACCTACTCGTCCTTGTTATGTATGAAGTGTAAGTACACACTACTCTAGATACCACTTTAAACGATTAGTCTTTAATGACAATTAAAACGACAAACCTGTCATGAAAAATGGACCAGTGGCAATTTTGTAAATAAAAGGCATTCTGAAGCATATATGACTACGGTTCTTCTAGCTGAATCGCCGTCATATGTATTAGGAATTTGCTTGACGATGGGTCTTTCACGTAACCATCCTCATATGTCACATGAAGACGGTTCTACGAAAGAAACGTGGTCAAACATCTTTCGGACCAATCTAAAAACCCGAGAACGTACCTCCTATTTCCACGCCCACTTCATCTCGCTATCTACTCTTGGTCTTATCGTTCTCCACAATTCACTCTCGTTCACTACTACTCGGATCTATATCTCGCTCGGAGTCGCTGGTAAGTTATCATCATCGTTGTTCCTCTTGTTGTTCAATTTCGTTTCGCTCACTCCTCGTCTCTCCTCTTTCTTGTAGCTGTGTTAGTAGTTGCGTCGGTGGATGGGTGTGTTTTAGGGTGAATCCTCTCACTCATTGTCGCCGTTGTTTTCCTCATTCTTATGATATGAATCTTTATCCTTTCATATTTTTTGCTTTAAGTTATTTACAAGATTTATATAGTTAAATGTTTTATTTGGGGTAATTATGTGAATGTTGAGAATGTGGGTAATGTTTAAGATTATTGAAATGTTGAATCTTTGTTGAAAATGTTGAATATTGAGAATGTGGGTAATGTTTGAGATTGTTGAAATGTTGAATCTTTGTTGAAAATGTTGAATATTGTGAATGTGTGAATGTTGAGAATGTGAGTAACATTTGTTTAGTTTATTAAGTTAGAAATTCGTGAAATGTTAGAGATTTTGAGAAATGAGTTTAGGATTTTATAGGGAAATAGAATGATAGTTCATGATGGTAAATCGAAAGAGTGCATCCAAATTTGTTTATGGTTTTATAGAAATAGAAAGATAATTTGGATAAAGGGGTCATCCCTAAAAACATGTTAGTAAGTACTAAGGCTTTATTGTTTTTCATATAATTCGATCATCGGCATGCTTTATTAAATTATCGTATGCATTTCCTAAGCTTAGAGAACCCGTTCAAACATCTCGTACATAACAAGTTATCCTAGGTCGCGATACGTGCACAAATGTACGTATAGAGTTTAGGATATTATGTTGGTATGTATAGGTTTTTGAATTTTCCGTGTTGGACAGCTTTGAGAATAATATGATAATAGGTTGTGTAGCTATTATAATGTTATCATAAATTTGACAAGATATCACGGTGCTTATTTCCCTCTCATTCTTCTGGTGCAATTATGATAACGACGGGTTTGATGTGTGTATCTTTACTTATGTTACCATGCAATTAAGTAAGGATATACACTTTAGCCACTTTGTTTTCATATGTTGTACTTGAAGGACTAAGGAGAAATGTCTGTCGAATTTGTCAAATGTATGATATGATTTTGCTATACTGGTCTAGAGTCATATTATTCTTGAATGGGTTTAGCACCATCTATCCTTTCAAAATAAGGATCTTAGGCTCGTGTCATATTATTTGTGCGTAAGTACATATTTATTGAACTATATGTGGTGAATTGCTTCTCGTGTTTATAGGTAAGGTATGGATCGAGCACGGGTTTATAGTGATAGGGAAGCGTAGAATATCGTGATGGTGTTAGCAACCTCCTAGAGAATGTCGTCGAACATGCTGCCAAATTCGGAGAACAGTCCATATTTTGTCCATGTTTAAGATGTTTCAACTCCTCTAGATTGCCCCATAAGATATTAAAAAGTCACCTATATCGGCATGGGTTTGACACAACTTATAAGGTGTGGTATGGCATAGGGAAGAGGAGTCCTCTATGAATAATGTCGTTCGAGAGGAAGATGAAGGGTATGATGAAAATGAAGCTAGTAGTAGTATGGAATTAGAAGATTGACCTGAAGATCTAGTTCGTGAAGTAGAATGTGCGTTAGTCGATCAATCACACATATTGGAGCAATTGTTAGCCAATTCGGAGAAGCCTCTTTACCCAGGGTGTGATAAATAAACTCGTTATCGGTTGTGCTAAGGTTCATGAACTTGAAAATGCCTAATGGCTGGAGTGGCAAAAGTTTCAAGGACTTGCTGAGTGTGCTTAATGATATACTCCCAAAAGGCAATGTCCTTCCCAAGCAGTACATATGAGGCAAAGAGGATGTTGTGTTATATGGGCATGGGCTATAAGAAGATACATGCTTGCCCGAACGATTGCATATTGTACCAAAAAGAACATATACATAAACATGAATGTCCTAAGTATGGTTTACCTCGATCCAAAATGAAATACACCGATGAAGAGAGTGTTGAGGGACCTCCTGCAAAGATGTTGTGGTACTTGTCGATAATACTAAGGTTTAAGCGCTTCTTTTCAAGTGCAACTAATACCAAGAACTTGACGTGGCATGCCGACGAAGAGTTTGTGATGACAAGCTACGTCACCTCGCCGATTCTCCTTAGTGGAAGAAGATTAATTCAATTTTCCCAAAATTTGAAAGGGAAGCATGAAATCTACGTCGGGGTCTTTGTACGGACAGAATAAACCCCCACGATGACCTCAATAGCAAGCATAGCAGATTGGCCTGTTCATTTGATTATCTACAACCTACTCGTCGTCGTTGTGTATGAAGGGCAAGTACATTATGTTGTCAATGCTCATTTCTGGGCCTAAACAGTCAAGAAATGATATAGATGTATACTTGGTGCCTTTTGTTGAAGATTTCAAGCTTTTATGGAATGAAGGTGTTTCAGTTTACGATACATACCGTCAAAAGCAACTTATATTACGAGCTATGATCTTCACCACAATCAATGACTTCCCGCGTAACGAAACTTATCCGGATACACTGTCAAAGGCCACAAGGCATGCCCCATTTTTACAGAGGGTACTTGCTCCTATCAACTTAAGCACGGAAAAAGACGGCCTATCTCGGACACCGAAAGTTTCTTCCCTTTTCCCATCAATATCGTAAGAAAAAGAAGGCGTTCAATGGTAAAACCGAGATGGATTCTCGCTCTAACTCCATTAACATGACATCAAATATATGAGCAAGTGAAAGATCTTGATGTGGAGTTCGGCAAGCTATACCGACTTCAATCTGAAAACAATGTGTGGAAAAAGAGATCAATAGTTTTGGATCTTCCATATTAGAAAGAGTTGCATGTGAGACATAGTCTTGATGTAATGCATATAGAGAAAAACATCTCGTGAAAGTCTCATTGGCACTCTTTTGAACATACAGGGAAGACCAAGGACGAAGAGAAAGCACGACTCGATATGTGTGAAATGGGAATACGGGAGGAATAAGCATAACAACCAAAGGGGAAGAGAACATATTTGCCTCCGGCGTCTTACATATTGAGTAGAAGGGAAAAACAACATTTGTGTGAGACCTTGAAGAAACTCAAAGTTCCACAAGGATATTCTTCAAACATCGATAGACGCGTTTTGATGTCTAATTATAAACTAATCGGTCTTAAATCTCACGATTGTGATGCTTTAATGCAACAAATACCGTCGGTTGCTATTCGAGCCGTGATACCGAAACATGTCAAACAAGTGATCACAAGACTTTGCTTCTTCATCAATGCCATATGCAAGCAAAGCCGTTGATTTGGAGAAATTGGATGGTATTCAGTGTGGCATGATCGTTACGTTGTGACCACTTGAGATGTACTTCTCACCTTCTTTTTTGATATCATGGTGCACCTAGTTATCCATTTGGTGAGAGAAGTGTGATTATGTGGCCCGGTTTCTTATCGATGGATGTACCCTTTTGAACGTTTTATGAAAATTCTTAAAAGATATGTTAGAAATCGGTACCGACCGAAAGCATGCTTTGTTGAGGCATACACAGCTGAGGAGTGTGTCGAGTTTTGCTATGAATGCTACCCCGAAATGGAAGAAGTTGGAATACCAAAACATCGATTTATGGGGTAGATCGATGGGCAAGAGAAACTGGGGCCGACGGTTCTAACAATCAGTCGGGATATGAGGGATCAAGCACATCTTTATATTATACAAAACAACGATGAAGTGTAATCTGTTCATTGATGAGCACAAATCCCTCATAAGGAGATAGTGCCGAGGAAAAATGAGACGTGGGTACTCGACCCATCATAATCCGAAGATTTGTCAATTGGTTCGGAGATAGAGTGATCACTAGCCAATTGGAAGTATCACGAGAACATATCTCGCAAACATTAGTCAGCCTTGGCTAGAGGGCCGCAGTTGGAAGTCATATCTTACCGTGGGTATGACATCAATGGATACTCTTTCTATACAAAGAGCCGGGACAATTGGAGCACCTCGTAAAATAGTGGGGTTATATTGGAGGCTCATGGACTTCATGTTTTGAGCTCCAAGGACAAAAATCCCGTTGTAGCTAAAATGTCATATTACAGTTGTCATTGAAGAGATATGGGAGCTGGACTATGTTGACTTTTATGAGCCCGTTTTCCGGTGCAAATGGGCCGACAATAACAACAAGTGTCCGAGTTGATGAGATAGGATTCACGATGATCGATCTCACAAGAGAAGGGCCTAAAGGGGATCAATTCGTTATGGCATCCTAAGGAAGACAAGTGTTCTACATTGAGGACCCGACCAATGATAAGTGGTGTATTGTTCTTCAAGGGAAGAGGCACATTGCTGGTGGGGATGGTGAAGATGTGTGTGAGTTTATTGAGGAGACCTCACCCTTCTCCTTAGGAATGCCTGTCGAAAATTAGGATCCTAATTTTAAAGAATTTTATCTAAGGGTTGACCGTCAAGAGGGCATATATATTGAAGATAAGTCTAAAGGAGGGGGTAAAAGGCATAAACCATGTAATTATATCAACTCGGTAAGAACATTAATTTTATTTCGGATGATATCCAATATTGTTGCTTGTTTTAGAAACTACAGACTTGCTTTTCATTATTTTTGACTTGTAGTATTCATGTAAACAGATGATTTTGTTCGATGAGGATCAAAATAAGGATTAAGCTATCCAATTGGAAGGGTAGAAGATCACCATTCGACGAGGGCCATCATTCAAGTAATGTTTCTTGTGAATAATTGTTGCTTAACACTTTTCTTAGTTTTGGTTGCTAATATCGGCTCCCGCTTAATGTTTTCTTTAGTTTTTATGTTGTAGAACCTCTACCACCGCACGAACTCCAAGAAGAAAAATAAGGACTAAGCTCTCCAATGGGAGGGTAGAAGATCCTCACTCGATGAGTATTAAAAGGACAAAGCCTTTCATGCAAAGTATCTTGTGCATATTTCTTGTGG
The DNA here is from genome assembly GCA_021018815.1 of Talinum fruticosum. Lineage (NCBI taxonomy): Eukaryota > Viridiplantae > Streptophyta > Magnoliopsida > Caryophyllales > Talinaceae > Talinum > Talinum fruticosum. The sequence goes on from JAITYX010000101.1 coordinate 198,563, forward strand.
ATAATTATTGTTTAACGCTTTTCTCATTTTTGGTTGCTAATCTTTGCTCCCGCTTACTGTTTTCCAAAGTTATTAAGTTTCTTGTTGCCCTGTCTACCCCCAAGCACAAACTCTAAGCGAGAATTACATGCATAAGAAGAGCATCACTATGGGACAATGACTAAGGAAATAGAGATTGCTGGTGAGATGTCCTAGTTGTGTATTCCGTTTTTAGTATTTATGTCAAAAAGTCCATCTCTTTCTCTTGAAAGTTTGTCGTTTAAATGATTTCAATATTTATACCAAAAGGTTCATCTTTATTTTCCTAAAGTGATGGTGTAGACACTTGAAAAGTGTCATCCTTTATCTCTTTATTTATGTTTTGTGTTGGCCCGATGATGATAATCCCGAGTCCGGTTAGTTGATTTGGATCTTAGACCGTGTTCGATTGGTGCAATATAAGCAAGTAAACCACAAAAACCCCTAGCACCAAATAATTTTATCTTAGGTTGGTCCACAAATCATCTTTTCTTTTTGACCGTCCAAGAACCCTACTGAGCCTTTAGAGATTGTGGGGTCCTATGTTGTTTGCCGAGAAATTCCAAGTTCGTAACACCGCATTCTACTATTGTCCAAATAAGACAAGGAGTCGAAGACCTGAAGACAACGTCAAAGCGTTGCATTTCATGATTAGAAGCATCAAAGTGCTGCGTTTTCAGCTTCACGAGACAGCCCACATGAGGCTAGAAGCTTTTACCCTCCAAACGACGTTGTGGCCGGCGCTCGCTTTCTAGACGCATGGTGGATCACTGCGTTTTGGGCTTGGAGAGTCCTTAGAGACACAACTAGGGCACGTAATCCTAGGAGCGTTTGATTGGCCGACGCCCGCCTCCCTTTTTCATCCGAGTTCTATCCGGTTTTATCCTTTTGCCGATCCGGTTCTATCTCGTTAGGATTTGGCCCGGTTTTATTTCAACTATTTGGACTGGCTGATAAGAGGCAAAACCTAGGTCATTTGTGACCTAGGTCCTCTCCTATAAATAGAGACATATGGCTGTCATACCCATACGACTTCTTGCCTTAACATTACGCTGCTGAAAGCCAATCTTAATACTCTCACCTAAACGTCACTCTGCTGAAATTTCGTAAGCATTCATCTTTCACCATTGAATCCGTGGAAAGAGCTAAAGAATATTCGATTATTCCGATCTTTGGGCACTTATTCAACTCATCATTACTACACCCTATACACCATTGACAAAACTAGCCCTTTTCTTCGATTGTCACCATTGCATCAAGAGATCTAGTGTGAAGATCTAGATCAATAAGGTGGGACAACCCGAGGGCCATAATTCAGCCTTCGAACGGTTATATTTATTTTTTTCTTTATTGCTTTCCGTATTGTGGTTTAAGAGATGTAATCGCTTTAAATTCCTCCCGACCGATGTAATTTTTCTATTTTTTGCTTTTTCTTTATCGCTTTCTTTACTTTCTCTTTTATAGCTTTCTTTATTGTTATCCCGATTACGTTTTGGTTGCTCTAATTTCGTTTAGCATGTCGATGTATGCTTGTTTTCTCACATCATTCTAAGACACAACTCGAACTAGTAATGGTCGTCTTTGGATGGGTGGAATGGAAGGTATTTCCTTACGTTTCGTACCCTCGCCACGAATCCGATTCTCGGTTCAAAGACCGATGGAGTCATCTTAGCGTCTTTTAGTCTTAGTTTTTCTATACTAAGATTGAAAAAGTAAATTTTATTTTTGTAAGTTTTTTCATTCCTAAATACCGATCTGGGACACCTTTATTTTATGCCTTATTCTATTCAAAAATTGCATCTCGGTGTTTTCTCGGTTGCAAGAATAGTAAGAGGAGGTTCCGGATCCGCCCACCGGGCAGAGGCCGAGGCCGACCGTAACACCCCAAAACCTACCCTAGGCTCATTCAGGTGTCGGCTTGACTTCCTAATTCCAGACTTAAGATAATAAAGGTAATTTTCTAAAAGAGTTTGAAAATTATGAAAATTTTCTAAAAATTTCAGCAGAGTTCCATTTGTAATATGGACTATCCTCTAGGCTTAAATCCTTATAACCCTGCATAAAAATCATAATACGACTCGAAGAGCCACACGCTCAAAGTATACAACTCCGTGGCCACAAGCCGAGTCTAACCAGTCATGCGTTAAAATTTAAAACAATCTAAATGGTTCATTATATATCTAGTACAAACAATATGAACTAAATTACAAACTACAATACTTTGAAACATGGAATGCACGTTAGCAACTTGGGTCACTTCAAGCAAACAGCAGTCAGCAAACGGCATGCGGAGTCTAGAATGTGCTAAGGTATGAGACACGTCTTATGAGAGTGTACCTGCAACACTAGGGAGGGGAAAAGGGGGAAATTTGTGGGGGTGAGCAAAGCACGGGCTCACCGGAAAGTCTTACACTCTTAAAACGAAAATTCTTTACATATACTACTCATAATAATGAAACCGATGAAAGTATAATAACATAATACAAATCTAGATACTTTTCAAAGAAATCTCCTAAAACCTCTTGCAACTTAAACATCATAACCTTTTAATCATTCAAAAGCACGATTTGCAATCATTTTGGGAATTGAATCACTTTAAACAAGGTGGTGCAACCACCTACATTTTCTTTCAAATATTTTCGAGTCATAGATCGAATATCTTTTCCGGGCTTTAGACAATTGAACTAGCATCGGATGGTTTTCTCGGGGCACGACCAATTGACTTCGGTTCCCGGACCTATCTCTAGTCAAATACCGGAAGGCTCCGCTTTCCTCGTCAGGAAAGAATTAACCTCTCCGGTTAATGGGAACCCTGATATGCTAGGACCCCATGGCCGGATACGCACCATGACCTCCTTCCTCTGGTCTAAACAATCCTTAGCCCGAATTTCATTTATAATCGACGTGATCACAATCACTTATCAAACTTGGTTTTTAAACCCCGATCTCAACCAATTTAACATCGTAGAAGGCATAGCACCATGTGCCACCCCTCCAAATTCACTTTTTAAATCGGTTTCACTTCTTTAGAACACATTTCAAGTTTGAAAAACAACTATCGAGAATCATACTCAAGCATTGTTTTGCGTAAACATTTGGACACTTTTCAAAACTAACTTTTGAACATCATTTGGAATCTAGTCGCTTTACAAACCAAGCATCTCTCTGTTAAGATTTAACATCCAAAGCTAGCATATTTATCTCAAGGATTCACCCAAGGATCTAGTCTCTACTCATATTCACTTGTATTCTATTCAAGCGCAAATCTCAAACTCTTAGATGCGTAATTCTTATCTCACTTCGTGTTCAAAGCCACAATAAATCCATATAGATTCATACTCCCTTAATATTCCAAATTTCCGCTCCTTTTCTATACTTCAACGTTTCTTTCTCCTTAACTCAATTCACTTTCAAGCCTCACAGATTCAGGAATTTAAAACTCCTTTGAGCCACAATAACCACAAGTACTCACCACTTAACTCAAAAGGTCCTAACTTCTCATAAATTGTTATATTTACCTCAATTTTTCATATCACGTCTCCATATTGTCAATCAATTCTCTTTCTCGCCCATGCTCCGCCATTTAACTCTTAACTTCACTTTGCTACTGAATATCCCTTAGCTCCCCTTATCTTCAAGTTTAGTTCAATCTCAAGGATTTAGATATGCTTTAAACTCCATTAACCTAAAAATCACTCGCTTACCCCTTCTATAAATCAATTGTGCACCAATAAATTTGAACGCATACTTCCCCTTACACTCCAGTCATTGTTTCCTAATATTAGCAATTACCCCTCTCTGCTGCAAATTCAAGAAATCCCTCGGGGTTCAATCTGAAATGTTAGCTTCTAATTCGTACCCAAATTACAACTTCTTCATCCTCAATTTCTAATTGAAATCTCCATATCACCCATCAAGCCTTCGAAACTAATTCCGTTAGAATTTCTAGGTTCCCAAATCAACCCTAACAACCTCAATTGGATTTTCTCATGCCCTAGTTCAGCCTTGGCTACTTCCTAAATTCAATCTATAGCACAATTATTCAAGATTCACAACAAACATTAAACATTCACAACAAAGACAATTAGGTTTCGAAATTACTATTAATTTAGAGTATAAGACTACCCATCTCGAATTCTAGGCTTTGGGCAATTGATTTAATGGAGTCGGGTTAGTTCCCTGCCTTCCCATTCCTTCCATTCGCTTCGTCCGCCCATACCTCACGTTTCGTCTCTTCCTTCGCCCCCTTGTTTCTCGCTCGGTTCTGGTCTATCTCGCTCAATTCTAGTTCGTTTTCCTGGTCTCTAGTTCTTGCTCTCACTCCTCTTTCTCTCCCTTTCGCTCTATTTTTGGTCCGGTTCGCTCCGCCCTCGCCTCTTGTTTTCGTCTCTCGTTTCCTCTGTTTCGTTTCTCGTTCTCGGCTCTCTCTCGGTCTTGACCTTTCGGTTGACCTTGCTCATTCACCGGCTGCTGCCCTCCGGTCCGCTAGCTACCGTGCTTGCCGGCCTCCTCTCTCTCTCTCTTTGGCTATCGCCCTCGCCCCATTCGCTCCCTCTATTCTCCCTCTCTTCTTTCTTCCTCTATTTCGTTTCCCCTATTATGTTTCTTCTCCCTCTTCTTTCCTTGTTCCCGACCCCTTTTTCTCCTTCTTTCCCTTCTAATGTCTCGGTTCTCTCTTTCCTAGTTCACTATCTCTCTTCATGGCTCCCTTAGAGAAGGCCACCAATCTTTTCCACTTTACACTAATCCAATCCCTACTCTTAACACCTAATTCCCCCTTCTTACTCCTGTTTCCCTTTTCTTTTGTTAAACATAATAATAATTAAACCCACATACGTAGCATAAACGGTCTCGGATAGGTAGCTAGTCCGAGCGAAAATTAAGAGGAAGGAATTAATACGCTTCACTAATAATAGTTACGCAAACTAATAATAATTCGCTTAAATAAATTAACAAATATATATATATATATATTTTAGTCATTCGACCTACTTTATTCAATTAAGGTTAAATAATTAGTTTAACTCATATAACTACCTAACCCAAAATTATGGGTCTTAGATCGACCCAACCTCCGGCCGACACCCGCCTTCACTCGGCACAGTCTGTCTTTGTATTTTTCTATGTTTTATGCATCATATTAAATAAAAGAGAGCATTTTTAGAAACCCGGGTTTCAGCTTCAACCATGATGAACTTCTCAACCCTTAGAGATGCTTGGTTTGCTGATAGAAGAAGAACTGTCGACCTCGACCACAAAAGTCGCGACCTGGATATAGAGGTAATTATCATTCCAAAGATAAGAAAACCTCCAATGCTGTCAATGCTACCAGGGGTGGAGATGTCAATGCCCTCAAGAGGTATACCGACTACACTCCTCTTGATACCACTTACGCCCAAGCCATTAACCGTGTCATGGAAAAAGGGAAGATAGAATTGCCACCTTTAGAGCGAGAATAAAAAGCCGCGAAACAATCCAAAAATTGGGACGCAAGAAAATTTTGTAAATACAATCGTGCACGAGGACATGATAAAAAACGGTGTTGGACATTCATGAACCAACTAGAAGACATGTTTCAAAATGGCCAACTACCCTTGCCTAAGGATGCCCGGAAACCAAGCAACAATAAAAACACATTTAGCAAGTACCTTAGCCATCTTCACCGAACCCACACTAGGTCAGTTGGATCCTTCCATTTTTATTCAAGATGTTAACGAGTCAAAACTACTTCTTAACTTATCTTCGGTAGATCAAGAAGTCTAGGGGTTATGGGTAAGTGATGAAGAAGATGTCTACGAAATAAAAAGAGATAGCGACAATAATGGTGAAGGCTTCGGGGCACACCACCCTTAGAAGAAGACTTTTGGAGAGACACTAAAAGCCCTACTGTTTAGTTTCTTACTAAATCAAGACGGAATAACGCGCCATTGGGTCCACAACAGGCTCAGGAACCCACAAAAGAGCCTCGAAGTTATAAAGGAAAAAGATCAAATTCTTAAGCAACTCTAGAAACTAAAAGCCGACATTTAAAATTGATATCCGCTTCCTAGAAACATATGTAAGCCTTGATCTATGCACTCAGCAAGATCAAAGTTTCTCCCGACACCACGCCGGACGAAGTAGTAGGATTGGTTAATAGTGGGAATGGAAATATTACTTTTCATCGAAGGATCTCCCGGAAGGAGTCATCCACACAACAATGCCCTTTATTTAACTGCAACTTACATCAACAAGTTCGTTCCCCTAACCTTGGTAGACAATGGATCAGCGAGTAAACGTATTTCCTGGAGAAGCTGCTAAGAGGTTAGGAATAAGGGAGCAACAACTCTATAAGTAGACTTTTCATCTTTGAGCTTATGATAATTCTACGAGAACAGCCTTGGGAATAGTGACCTTACCAATCAATATAGGGCTGATAAAGAGGAATATCGAATTCTATGTCTTGGATCCCTGCCACTTTCAATTTGCTTCTAAGACACCCTTGGTTGCACGATCATCGTGCGGTGCCTCGTACACTTGCATCGGAAGGTCAAAATGATCATTAAAGGTCAGGCCATAACTGTCAACGGGGATAATCTTTGTGCTACTATTACTTCTAAAGAGTCCATAATGGAGATCGAACATGATGCTAATGATGAAGAACTTTACGAATTTGAAACTGTTGCTGCCTTAGAAAGAGATGAGGCACGTTTTACCTTTAACCCTTATGGAAACCCTAGTGTCCAATGGATGCTTAGGAAGAAGGGGTATTTTCCAGGTCTTGTTGTAGGCCGAAAGGCATACCACCCTATTTTTCCACCCCTTGAACCCACTAATAATTATAATTTTGGGCTAGGCTATCAACCTACTACTAAGGAAATAGCTTAAGCCAAATGGGAAATCTAAGTGAAGAGGACTACACCACACATAGTCTGTTCTATTAAGCCCTTTTCTTATACTCGAATGGGCAATTTCGAGAGAAGGAGACAACTTTCCTTATTATCGTTTTTTGAACCCTATTATATCAAGGGGAGGGGTATCCTAGTACCAGGTTTAGAGATCTTCGATGGATCTGTTATATTCGGAAAACGAGGCACCTCACCTTCTCAAAGAGAAACGATCCATAACAGATTGGACCAATCTTGCCGAAAATAATGTTTTCAGTCTTTTATTCGGACAAGAGAGTAATCTAGAAGGGAACTCACTCTCGATACTATCACAAGCCATGTCACACCCATAGTTCGATCCATCCAGGTTCATCACCGACGCCGATATAGAAGGGTCCAAGCATGTTACTTGGGTTGATGCTGAGAAGGGCCAAGAGTTTGTTGTTAGCCTAGGAGCACATCCTCTTTTTGAGTCTAGTACTAGAGCTTGTACTTCTTCTTTATGTTATTTCTAATTCTAATTCTGTCATTTCCAATTCTATTCCCGAGTCTAATGTACTCATTTCTTCATTCAATAAAGTGAACCTTTCCGCTTACTCTTTGCGTCCTCTTGCTCTTAATTGTTTTGCCTCTAATGATGAACAAGAAATTCCAATTGAACTAATAAAATCTATGGAAGATCATGAAAATCGTTCACCAATAATAGAGCAAACAATAACAACTAATCTGGGGTCAATTGATTAACCCCAAGAAGTTAAGATTTGGAAAAACCTTAGATCCGGAAGAGCAGAAGCAATTCACTTCACTCCTTACGGAATTTATCGATGTCTTTGCATGGTCTTACAAAGACATGTCGAGTATATATCCAAGTATAGCAGAACACAAAATTCTCCTTTATGAGCATGCTAAGCCGGTTAAGCGAAGTTAAGGAGGATGAAACCATAATGATCCTTGAAGATTAAGGAAGAGGTTCGAAACAGTTAGAAGTTGAGTTCATTAAGGTAGTTCACTATCCTCAGTGGGTAGCAAATATAGTTCCAGCCCCGAAGAAAGATGTCGGGGTTCATATGTGCGTCGACTCGGGGATCTAAACAAGGCTAGTCCTAAAGATGACTTCCCGTTGCCTCATATCGATCTTCTAGTAGACAATACAGCTTGTTCATGCTCCACTCTCGTTCCTCGGATGGTTATGGCGGATATAATCACATGAAGATGGTTGAAGAAGATATGGAGTAGACGACCTTCATCACTCAATGGGGGACTTACTTGTTATAATCATAAAATGTAAAGACAGGCGAGGCGGTTACCGACCTTAGAAAATTCTTCCATAGACTCGGGAAGTATAACATGCACCTTAATCCTCAAAAGTATGCCTTTGGAGTAACCTCTGTAAACCTGTTGGGCTATATTGTAAGTCTTTGAGGAATCGAGGTTGATCCATCCAAGATCAAGGCCATTCAGGAGATCTCTCCACCAAGTACGAGAGAAAGAGATAAGAGGTTTCCTAGGATGTTTACATTACATTAGTCGTTTCATATCAAAACCGTATATGGTCCGTGAACCTATTTTCAAGAAGTTAAAGAAATGATCCGAACCCATTTGGGATACCGAGTGCTAACAAGCATTCGCGAAGGCTAAGGAATACCTAATGAATCCTCTAGTGTTAGCTCCACCCCAACCAGGGAAACCTTTACTTTTATATCTCACCACAACGAAGACCGCTATGGGAGCCATGCTAGCTCAAAGAGACAAGAAAGAAGAACGTACGATCTACTATTTTAGCAAGAAGTTCCTGGATTATGATACTAGATATACGCTGCTAAATAAGACTTCTTTGGCTTTAGTCCGGGCCACTAAGAAGCTTAGACACTACATGTTAGCCAACACGGTACATGTGGTAGCATCTATGAATCCTATTAAGTACATACTTGAGCAACTAACTATGAGTAGTAAAATAACACGATGGATTGTCATGCTATCGGAATTCAAACTCAAGTTCGTGCCTCAAAAAGTGATCGAAGGAAGGACAAGTGTTAGAATCCTTAGTTAATCTACCCGAGCCTGAATCGTAACCCGAACACCTTGATTTCCTAGATGAAGATATTTTACAAGTAGAGGTGGACGTTTAGACAATGTACTTCGATGACGCTTCCCATCATAAGGGCTTTGGACTAGGGATTCTTTTAGTCTCGCCGGAGGGAGAACATACTCCTATTTTAGTTAAATTAGAATTTGAGATCAATAATAATGTTGTAGGATACAAAGCTTGTATCACAGGACTTGAGGCTGCAACAGAGATTAGGGTTAAGCATATTAGGGTTTTCGGAGATTCTAGTTTGATTATCAATCAAATTTCGCAAAGGTGGAAGGTCGTAGTGAAGCCTTGGCACCCTACCAAGCATTAGCTATGTTAGCATCCATGATCAATATCCCTACTGGCATTCACTCAATGCCCATTCACCTTGAGCGATGGAGTCGAGCTGCATACGTCTATACCTTAGAATTATCTAATACCGACCATACCAATCGGTATCATGATATTTATCGAGTATTTGGATAAGCAAGAGTATCCCTTGGACTCCACACCTAGAGCCCAATGAGCCATCAAGATGTTGGCTGCCCAATTCTTCATTAATCGGGGGCAATTGTTCAAGACAACTAACTTTAGGATTAACTTACTTTGTGTCAATCAACATGAAGCAAAGTGCATCATGGAAGAGATTCATGGTGGGGAATATGGACCTCACATGAACGATAGGATGTTGGTCCGGAAGGTTCGGAGACTTGGTTATTACTAGTCTACCATGGTGGAGGATTGTCATAACTTTGTTAGAAGATGCCATAGATGTCGGGTGTATGCAAATCTACGACACCAACCCCCATCATTTCTTACTCCTCTATCTACACCCTGGCCATTTTTAGTTTAGGGAATAGACATTATTGGCAAGGTGACTCCTAAAGGAACAGCTGGTCACGAATTTGTGTTAGTAACAATCGACTACTTCACTAAATGGGTAGAGGCAGCTTCCTATGCAACTGTGACGTCGAAACAGATAGCCAAATTCCTCACCCGGAACATTAATTGTCGTTATGGGGTGCCTCACGAGTTAATAAGTGACCATGGTAGTGATTTTAAGAAGGAAGTAGTAGATTTGTTAGATAAGTATAAAATTCAGCATCATAAATCTTCCTCATATTGCCCCGAGACCAATGGAGCGAGTTGAGGCCGCAAATAAGAATAATCCGAAGATAGTGGAGAAAATGGCGGTTACTTATAAGGATTGGCCGGATAAATGACCTTTTGCTTTGTGGGGATATAGAACTTCCATTAGAACCTCTACAGGAGTAACGCTTTATTCTCTAGTCTATGGTATGGATGCAGTCCTTCCAGTTGAGATTTCTATTCCTTCGTTAAGGATAATTGTTGAGAGCCAAATTCGGAAGCTAGGTGGGCTAAGGCACACTATGAGGAGTTAGTATTATTGGATCGGAGAAGCCTCAACGCCATACATAATGTCCAAATATACCAAGCTCGCATATCCTAAGCATTCAATAAGAAGGTTAAGCCTTGTCACTTGCAAATTGGGGATTTGGTCCTTGAAGAGATAAGAGCACCAGTTCAAGACCCACAAGGAAAGTTTAAACCCAATTGGCAAGGCCCATTTATACTTAATCGGATCTTACCCAACAGAGTAGTAAAATTAACCGATTTGGATGGAGAAGAGATTTTTCGAGTACACCAATTTGGATTGGTTGAAGAAGTATTACGCCTAGCATACCCCTAGGTAGTAGGTCGAACCCAGCCCAACCAAGCTTGGCCAAAGTGGGTGCCGACCACCACCCGATCAACGATGGACTAGCCGGGCCACGGTTTTCCCTTACTATTATGGTTTTCCTTGGTTTGTTTATTAGCTGGACGGTCCACTTAGGCAGTCCAATTTGTATGATTATTTTACCTCTAGGTGAGTGATAAAAATATGAAAGTATAGCATGACACTTACTTTTTTATTCAATAAAAGGTAAGCCTACTACTTACCCAATTCCATTGTTAATAAAGGAATTTAATTGCAAGCATACTACTTGTAAAATAAATAAACAACTGTTCCAAAGAGGCAAAACTAATTCTCCTTTTCTTTTATTTTATCTCAAACTCCTAAGAGTCCAAGTCCTAGTTTATTTTCACTTTCTTTCCCTTAGGATCGCTAGACTCGGCTTCCTCATCTCGGGTGCGTTCCGTTAGTTCTTGGATTCGGCGGGCCCTCATTTCTTAAGTTTCTTTAGCTTCGGCTTCTCTTCGATGGGCGCGTGCAGCCATCCCGTGGTTTATTTCATGAATTTCAGAGTGGCAGCGAGTAGAGATAACTTCTTCCGGATGTAGCTCTCCGAGTCTCAATGCCTTTCATCGTTCGGGATCTACTTCTACTATCCACTCTAGATAATAGGGAGAAACAACGAGTGTTCACAACTACTTTAGGTGTCGGTAGTTTTGGCAAACCTCTCCACTATTCGGGGCATGACCCGATCTGTCTAAAGCTACCATGTCCTCTAAACAAGTCAAAGGTTGTGGGCTAGATACAATTCAATAGTGGTATTACTTGTTCCCTATCCATTTGCCGCAACACACGGCTAGGGAAGTAATATGTAATCTTCTCTAGGCCTAATAGACGTATGTACGGATGCTATGAAATATGTGTTTTACACTGGGACACCTTCCAGCGTTTAACATACCATAGGGGGTTGTTGCTTGCGATTGCTGAGATACTCTTCCCATTGGGAAGCGGGGCAATTGATTACCACCGAGTGTTCGTTTCCGCTAGTAGAAATGTGTCGCTAGGTATGTATCCATCTTCGTAGGAGCTTCAATGAGTCTTAGATGTTCCATGAGCCAGATCCGCACATCACATATGCAAAATCAAATATTAGTGTCGTGCATGGTCAAAGTGTAAACTTTTTAGGCCCAACAGGAGCAAAATCAAAATAGTAAAAATAACAACAACGAGGGCGGGAATGGAAGTTAGGTTTTTCGAGTGTAGCCGGAGGCTCCTTGGCCTCTAGCTAGCGTCGGACGACCGCCTTATGGCAGCGCGGCCGCCCGATTTACCGTTGTTTGCTTCTGTTTATTTTAATGCTTACCTGCTATAATAGGGGCTACCATGAACATTCCGCTCGGCATTGGGTTCAACTCGGTCTAAGCCAATTATCATTTCAGCAACTACTAGTGGAGTTAAGGAACAATAATTCTCTAATTGTTCCAACAAACCTAGTAAAGCCACCGGTGCCAGGTCTTCATGTCTTCATACTAGTAGAAATCCGCCTATGATGCAGGTGTTGATAGCCCGTCACCTCTTGGATGTTGATGGACTTACCATAAGCATACATGCTATGATAATGCTTCATAAGGTTGGTTAAACTAACCTGATTCCTAATAAGAATCCACCCTAGATTCTTCCTACTCGCTTTAGTAGATATTGGTACTGTTCATGAAGATTTTCGGAGGATTTGGGAACAATTGGTTTTGTTCGCCTAAAACTACCTAGTATGGCATTAAATTCTTCAGGTAGGGGACATAGTTCATTCTCCTGAAACCTAAAGCCATGATTGTGACTGTCCCAGATGGCGACAGCAACCCTTAAGAAAGACCAATAGATTTTCATCCGACGAATGTTGAATAGGACATTCAGCCCATAATTCGACATTCAGCCCATAATTGGTTAACCCGAGTCCTATCCATGTTACTTATCTCATACATCCATCGGGTTAGCTCGATCGGGTAAGTCATGGTTCTATTTTTGAGGATAAGAAGGAGATATAGTGTGGTTAATTGAAGGCTTTGATATTGGTGTTTATTTTGTGCCGCACATCGATCATATTTATAGGTGTTTTTCTGGAGTTCTTGGAATCCTTATGTGATTAGTGCAATAAGGAGTTACAGATCCCTATGGGACTTGTACATGGTCGGCGGTGGCGGTGGCCATGGCTTGGGCTTAGGCCCTTTTGGGGTTTTCCCATTGCCAAGCAATCCTTGGTCATTTTCTTTCTTCGTCCTGGCCCATGGCACGCACCTTGTTTTGGACCATGCACTTGAGATTTTCTATTTTTCTTTTTATTATTTTCTTTTAGGGTGAATGGGGGCTAGTGCGTAATTTTTTATTTTTGTCTTTGTATTTTTTGATGTTTTGTACATCATATTAAATAAAAGAGCGCATTTTTAGAATCAAGTTTTGCATTCATCTCATTGCATAAGAGTATTCATTGAGAAATAAATAATTATAAACAAACACCCTACAAAAGGTCCATTAATCAACAAGCAGTGGAAGCTGCAAGGAATCCTCTACGCATTGCTATTGGAGTTGTCATCGAAAATGTAGTTCCCAAAGTCTTCCAAGATGGATGTAGAGAATTGGCCACCTCTTTGATTTGAGCCACCTCCTTGGTCCCAAGCTTGAGAAGCCTCATGAATTGGTCCGCTATAAGAAGAGCGAGGAAAATAAAGAGGGTTCCCATGATGATCGAAGGCCTGCAAGGGCAGGATGTTCAAGCTCTCCTCGGAATGGCTAGGTCCCGCATCGGGGTGCTAGGCTGGAAGAGCTAGGTCCTACCTCGGACACACTCCTATGATGAGCACGCCATGAAGAACGCCGTGATAAACCTTGTCTAGCATTACTACTAGAAGGCGTTTGTTGCTTAAGAACTTGAGATGATGTTTCAGGCGCACTGGGTAGATTACCGGAAAGAGATGCTCTAGATCGACACCTCTACAAGATCAAAGAAGCAATTAGTAAATCACTAAATGCTCAAGGAAATTAGCACTACATTAATCAAGGATTTATTCGAGAAGTAGAAAAAGATCGTCTAGTCAACAAATTTTAGTGTCCACGAAGAGCCGACTGAAATCGATAGATAAGGTCCTGAACTGTTCCCGGTTGTATTGCAAAATTTATTTGATGATATCAACAAGAAAATATTTTTAGCACATAAGTAATAGGAACAGAGCATGTAACTCTTAACCCTTACCAATTTTTAGGAAAAGGGATGCCCAACACATTCCTCTTTCGGGATTTCAGGAATTGTGACAAAACGAGAAGATTCCCCAAGAAGGGTAACATCCATGTTGAGACCTGGGATGTGGATATCAGCAGGAGTGAGTTGCCAAAGAGAAGAAGTGATGCTGATTAATTTCCATTAAGAAATTCAAGTCATAAGAAGAAAGTTGAGCACTCACTAGTTGGGTCATGATGCGAGATGCATGATAGGCATAGGAGGTGTTCAAATTCAGAAGTGAGGTCAAAGGGTACCCCACCATGGCCAACGCTTGCTCATTCAGCGAGAAAGAACGAAAACAGAACATCGTCCGAGAGGGATCGACCAGAATAAACGGAGGCCACGTGTTAACTCGAATTTGATGAGTGACTCTCTCCCCAAGATACCAACAAAACCAAAAAGATTTTCAAACGAGGACATTTTGGGGTAGTTGAAGTTGGCCCAAGGGTGGAAGTTGGTCTACATACAAGAATTATCAAGAAATCAGCTAGCAAGAACGAACAATACCAAGAAAATGGATGAAAAACCATGGATATAGACGGCTGAACTGCACCACGGGCGGCCCCAGAAGCGGTGGTGCAGGCCGCGGGCGTATCCAAAATGCTAAAAACATGGTAAAAGTCTTTTTAAGCATATTTTTGGAGCAAGTTTTGAGAGTAGAGGCAACATACCGAGTCTACACGGTTGGGGCTGATCTCAAGAAGCCTAGTTTATGTATCTTGGGACGTTCAAGATAAACTCCAGCCCATGACGCCGACACCGGAAATGTGGGATGATTTGTTGAGCCAGGAGAGAGGTGTAGATTTAGTAGATTGAGTTACGTGATTGTCTTTACTAATAGAATTACCCAACTAAATATTAAATGTTAAATACTAAACCAAAAAAGTTATAATTATATTATTATGACTAAAAAGGTGCATAGTTAAATATATACATATGCTCAATATAAAGAATGTAAAATAAATATAATAAATAAGATAAATCATGATAATTTTCTCAAAAACAAAAATAAATAATCCTAATATATTAAAAACATATAAATTAAGTTAAATAATAGTGTAGAGTAATTGATAATAGTAGTAGACCATAGGACATTAGGGAATGACTTCACATTGATAATAAAAAAATAAAATAAAATAATAATAATAACAACAATAATATTACTAAAAAAATTAGGTTTGTGTTTAATTAGAAAAGAGAGAAAACGAAAACCTATCTTCTACCTTCCATCTTTAAATACCACACACAACTTGAAAACCCAACTTCTTCACACACACTCTCTTTCCCCTCCCTCTTTTCCACTCTTTTCCACTATCAACCAGCTGATTGCTGTCAGACGCCATCGACTGCGGCCGCCACCACTCCTGCCTTGCCTTCTTTTTCTTTGCAAATTTATGAGGTAAAACCTCAATTTAAATACTTCTATTTCACCGTTCAACATTCATGATTTATAATTCTAAAAAGTGACACACAATGCTAAAGGTAATTATAATAATAAATTTTTCAATTGAATTTAAATATCAATGATAAAAATTATGGGTATTTTCTGATATTTGTTAAGAAGTTAAAATTTAATTTGTGAGTTGTCAATAATATGTGGATTTCAAGTATCGATCTTTCAAATTGTGCATAGTTTGGCTATTAATTATTCTAATTGTTATATTTTGTAGCTACTAGTAAGAGATATCATAGTCAATAAAAATATTAGAGATGCATATATGAGATAAAAAATAAGGGTGGTTTGAGATTATGCTTGATTATGTTTAATCGCATTGAAAATATAATGGATGACTTTGAAATTATATTACATATATTATTTAGGTTAAATCATAGATTGAAAATATAAATTGAGATATGTTTAAGGATTAAAGTAAAGAAGTTACCCATAAGGAGTAAGGAAGGAAGGAGATGGGGAAATTTTAAATAAGAGATAAAGTAAGGGTAATATAAAGCTAGAATGGTGGAGTATTTTGGGATATCTAAAAGTTTATAATCATGGTAAAATATAGTTCAGAAAGTTATGTTTCCAATAAGTCAATTTACTTGATTTGGAGGTATATAACTCGAGTTATTATTGTTTTACTAAGATTTTACAATTTTTACATAAATTGGGAGCGAGTTTGATTCATGTCGGTTTGTGATCCTTGTTTTCCATTTTTCACTTTGCAATCTGAATCAAAGATTGAGAGCACTTTTCAAGCTTTCCATGTTGGGGTATTATGCCTTGATTCAACATCGAGAGAGAAAGATACAAACTTTTTAAGTTAGCTTAAAATCTATCCAAAAAGCTCAAGGTTTTGTTGTTGGATTTGTGACAGCTTGACATAAGTTGTTGGGTTAGGACATTATTAAAAATAAGAAAACATGTTAAATGACTACCTTGAATTTTTTAGGATTTTAATTCTGTTCTATGTAATTTTTTTTTTTTGTGTCGTTTCTAGTTAGTATGTACCAAGATAAAATTGATTATATAAGAATAATTTTTGAATTGTCATGAGAAGTATGAAACTCTAACATGAATAGGAAAAAGGTCAGGAGATGGAAGGATAAGAAAAATAATGATGGGTAAAATTAATATAAGAATATTATTAAAAGGAAAGAATAGATATGTACTTTAAATACCGATATAAATTGTTAGGGGACCATAAAACACATAAACTATGAATGTAGAGCCTACTAGTAGTTATAAATGTATTTGGGGCTAATATGATAGTCCTATGGACTGGTCTAACTATAGAATAAAATACTTTCTAAGGAAATCGGAAGATATCAATTACTTAAAGAATAAAACACTAAACATTGCATAAAGAGATTTAAAATCCGTAACGAATAATTTAATTAATTATTGACCATATAATTATTTATTAAAGCTCAAAAAGAGGATACTCCAACGGTTGTCAAGACAATGCACATTATTAAACGTGAATAAGGGAGATCAAGACTAAGGTACATTTTTTGTTTGTTCCTCATGAAAATTCATATGTTTTATATATTAATACTAAAATATTTTCTTAATGTAAAGGAACCATTTCAAATAATATTTGTCATATAATAATGTAGATCTGAACTATATCAATATTATCGCATCATGATCATATCAAGATCATATCATTTATATTTGGCTATTATCAACTCGACTTCCCGATCAGTCTAGGTATGTGCATATGTAGGAAAACCGATGATCATAAGGTTCCACTCATATAATAAACTAACAACTTTTTTATTAATCTCTTCCTATTTTATTTATAAATGAATTTAAATATGCCCATTCTTAAATAATTTTATATAATTATTAGTTTATCGTGCGAGTAACAAATTAAACCATTACTTAAGCTTATAATAAACAATATAACATAGGGAAGTAGGGATCAAATCCATGAGGAAAGATATAATAACATGCAAGCTTTAATTTAATTAAATTTACTACTCTTAAAAACAAAATAGAAAATATAAATTAAAAAAATTAATAACTAAAAATCATAGAAAATTATCTAACAACAAAATCAATAATTTATACATAATAAAAAAACTACAATAAGCCAGAAATATTTTTGTATATTATTTTTAGAATAATTAAAACAGAAAACTAAAGTAGAAAATAAATAAATTCTAAAATAGAAAAATAAATAAGTAAAATTCTGCACTCGAAGTAATTACAAAAATAAATACTAACATTACCTAGAATATTAACACTAATTTTCTAGACCTAACCAGACCCTAAAAATATAAAAATAAAATTTAAAATTGAATTTACGAAATTATTTAACTAAAAACCTACAGTAATTAAATTCAAGAATTAAATCTGAAAAATTATAAAATTAATTCCAAAATTTCTAAAATTTAATCACATCAAACTAGGACTCTATCTCGAGGGTTTGCTCTTGGAGAGTATAAATCACCCTAGAAGGGGGTGAATAGGGTGATGAGGAAATTTGCTTGAAAATTAAAATAGATATGAATCCGAGGTGAGTGAGAGACAAGGATAAACTCAAAAAGCATTAACTCATAATTCGAGTGCAAAGTGAAGAAGCAAATTAAACGACACTTTAAGATTGTTTGAGTCTAGAATGCACTCAGAAAGGTATAACTCGAGAAAGTACGTGGAAACCCTCATGGGGCGGAAAACTACGGACCATGCTAATCCGAGCACGAAGTCAAATCCACTATTTTAAGTCCACAAAATACGATGAGACTGACTTGACCTGAGTTGCTCCCTTAAACAACTCCTTACAAGTTTTTCCTAGACTCGAAATTACCTTATCCGATCTAGTACTTCCTAACCGAGATCACCCTTACAGTTCGGGGACCTTACTTAGAGAGTAAGAAAGAAAGTGTTTGTAGCTGAGTACAAGACCTTACAACTCGGAAAGTTATTAAATACGAATTGGAGTTGTAAGTACACGGTTGAGAATGAATACAATGACTTTTGCTCAAGTATGTGTATTAACAATAGATTCGGCAAAATTCAAGGCTTGAAAGTTGGCTTCTATTTATAGGTGACCAAGCAGCTTAGCCATTGTGTCCATCTTCGACTGGAAGTCCTTTGTGACCGTTGTAAAGGATTTTCCGAGTCACTCGGAAAATATCCGAGTGAGATATGAACATTGAGCAACGGTTCTTGATTCCTTTGGAAGTCCCAAAACCACCTGGTAGTGTCTTTAAAAATAAGGTGGAAACCACCGTTGAGCTTGGTGTTGCGGATTTCCAATTTTGGAAACGGACAATCCCGACACAGTTGTCCGGGGCTAGGTTAGAGGTGGAAAAAGCATTGTCTCGCTGGTGATTTGACGTTTTGAAGTCGGTTACTTTTGCAGTTCAAAATTAGGATAGCCTCGTTTGAATAACCTACAAAAGTAAATCAATTTGGTTCTCAAAGTATAAAATACTTTGGTCCAAGATTAGACACGAGATAATAACGTAATTAATATAATTAAGTGAATAATTATCCGAGTCGAGAAAGGAATGGAAAATTCCGAGTCTAATATCTATGATACTCAAAATTCCATCTAAGTCGAGTCTAGAAGATAATCAAGTCAAGTAGAAGATCGGAGTAAACAAATTTGATCTAGATTAAACAAGGTTTAAGCAAAATAAGTCGACTTGGAATAGAGAATTAACGAGTGTAATTCCCGTAACATGAAGTCGGACTTGAGTTTATGTGCGTGAACAAAAGTGTTTGAACATGCGATATACCCGAGTGTTGAGTGACTCGGAATTGAGTGTGAAGAGGCATATAAACGTAAGCTTTACGAGTCGATCGATCGATCGAAACAATCGGAAACATATGTAGTAGATTCTATAACATTCGGAGAAAATGCTATATCACTCGGAAAAGTTTCTAAGGCACATAGAATGGCTTGGAATCAAAACTCTATGGGAGAAGAAGTGCTATACTTGATTCCTCGATGGAACTCAGAAAAGTGTAAGTAAAAAGTCCGAGTCTTCACTATCTAAACCCTAAAAGAAGATAAAACACGAAAAATAATAAAAGAAACTATTTTAAAACTAATTTCTAATAAAGTGACTCAAAAATAATAAAAGCTGACAGAAAAATAATCTAAAAATTAAAATATATTAAAACTCAAAATTAAATTAAGATAAAATTCCTAAAACTAACCTAAAAGACTGTTATTTAAGGGGGATAACGAAATTAATAATAAAAGATTGTAATTTTGTAAATAAAAATTAACAACTAAGTGAAGTAGCTAAAAAGCAAATAAATAATATCAAAGATATCAATTTTATAAAAAAGCACTTCGTATAATCTATAACCAACATGCAAATTATTATTGATCATTAAAACACAAGTTGATCTACCCATGAGCTAAAGCTGTACAAGACAACCACTAGCGGATCTTCCTAGTTTTTCCTTAGTTATTAGTTTAATTAGGCCTAGCCCTAATATAAACCCTACTAATATTGATAACCCTAGCACTAACACTACAATTTAATCAAATTAGAGCATTAAGTATTAGAAAAATATCATCCAGCACCTAGTAACCAATCTACTAGCAAATTGATTTAAAAAGGATCTATGATAACTTCCTACTTAAAAGAGACGGGTATGAGTCATCCATGATTAATTAGGGTGATACTCGACATCCAAAAGACCAAGCGATTACGTACTTAAGCCCTTTAAACTATCATATGAATTTATGCACTCTAATTAATTAGACATAAAATCATAAACATTAAAATCAAATTTTAAAATATTGGATCGAATCAATAAGACAATAAAGATCGAAACTTTGTTTCAAAATAAATAATTTAACATGATTTCAAATTCATTATACTAAGAATAAAAATTACTCAAACATAATGTAATTTGGGACACGTAAACTAAATAAAAGTAGCATATTTAATATTAAACTAACAAACAAAATATAGTCTTGAAATTACAACAACAACAACAACAACAATAACAACAACAACAACAATAATAATAATAATAATAATAATAATAATAATAATAATAATAATAATAATAATAATAATAATAATAATAATAATAATACCACTATGATCCTTGCGGGTACGAGTGGAATGACGATGACCGATCAAGAGGATGATGATATGGAGATGGTGATGATGTTGGCGTGAGGCTTAGGCATTAGAGAGAAGTGGATGAAGATTATGGTGATATTGATGAGGTGATAAGGTAGTGACGTGATACTCGTGATTATAAGGATGATTGTGATGATGCGTCATGGGTGGTCTTGCGAGGGTGAGATGGGATAGAGAAGTAGAGAGGTAAGAGGAGAGATGATGATGATGGTGGGATAGATGAGATAGAAAAGAAAGGGTGTTGGGCGTACGAACAAGGAGAAAGGAAGCGAGGAGGTGGCTAGGGGAAAGAGATGGGCGGTGATGAGGTGAAGATAGCGATCCTGCGTGACAAAGGCGTGAGTGTATTAAATAGTCGTGAGGGTGCTTGGCTTTGTTCCTCTCTCTTCTTTTTCATGTTTCGTTCTTCTCATGCAACTCTAAGGAGGAGTCCTAGTGGGTTTAGGAGTATGATTATCTTCACTCTTCTTTTCTTTTTAAGATTTCATAAAATAAAATATCATAAGATAAATATTTTGTGACATATTATTTTTATGGACCGACTTCATATCTTTTGTTGGACGCTTGTCGGTAGCTAAAAACCCACTTTTAACGTCTTTTGTTTTCTTCCCCACTTTATTCGACAATTATATATAAATAGAGAAAATAGGATAAATTAGATAAGATAAACTATATAATATAAACTAAATAACTACTAAAAATACGTATAAAATACAACTTAACAATAATATTCATTAACAATGCAAGGATGAATATACTGAGCTTCGCCTCACAATTTCGAAATGTTTTCTCTGTTTTGTTTTAGGTAAGACTAATGCTTATAGAAGCAAGACGTAAATGTATTTATTTTGGTCAATCAGAATTAGAGGCTCATAGTGGTAGTCATAAAGCATTGGTTAGGAGTTGTTTATATTATGGTTAAATAAACTGTAATCATGACGGTATTATTACTTGACAACTTGTTTCGTTGTACAAGCTTGGCGTCTTAAATACTCGAACTTTATTTTCTCAAGTGATGTTGTGGATTCCTGCTCGTATTATATTTTTAATGGAGTTTTCTTGCTCTTTGTTTAGAGCGGTGATGTAGACACCTAAAAGATGAAATCCCAATCCAATTTACGAACTTTTTATGTCATCCTTTTCTATTTATTTATTTCTATTAGCTAAGTAACGAAATCCCAGTTAGTTTGTGAATTCGTGTCATAATTAGATTGAAAACAATGTGAGGAAAGCGAGTAAGTCATAAAAGAAGGGGTTAACATGGATCCCTAACTTAATAAACACAAAGGGCTAACATGTATCCTAGCATAAAATAAATTCGGCTACAAGAAAAACAAAGAAAAATGTCATATGCAAAAAATTCAAGCGTTAAGGCAAGCAACATATAACTTTAAGAAAAGATAGAGTAGATTCCTTTCAAGAAAAGTCATGGCTACATCACAAAATGGATTCATAGCCATATCTAAAGTTAAGCAAACGTCAAAGTTAATGTTACATACATATAAAGGCTAGTCATGAAGGTACAACGTAGCTCAATAAACCGGCAAGTAGGCCGCTTGAAGAATGAGAGTCTTAACAACTAAGTAAAAGTCTTAGAAGCCTAAAGAGTAATAAAAACTAGCCAAACATTTACTATGTTTCATGATGAACCTCGTCTTTAGCAATAAGGTCCTGGCCGGGCTTTGGATTGACCCTTGGTGGTGTTCGGGGCTACTCTCTCTAGGTTCTTCCTCCTCACTAGAAAAAAATGTAAAGAGAACCTTCACAAGTGGTGGGCCAACCACGAATGTTGGTGAGATGAGTAAACCAATCTTGAAACATTGTCTCTTTGTATGGCTCATTCTCAAAGGAAAGAAGCAAGATCTCCTTATAGAAGTCATTTCTCTCAGCAGCGATACTTTTGATAACCACCTTGGCCACTTTAGTAACTCTCTTGGCTTCTTTGGCCTTGGCCCCGGCCGTTTCTATATTGAACTTCATGTCATCTTTTTCTCTCTTCAGCGAGATAGAATCTCTCCTTGTTCTCCTTCTTGAGGGCCTGAATTTTCCGCTTGAGGGACTTGACTTCATTTTGTAGCTTTGAGAAGGAGGGGTCTCCAAGGCCTTCAGTGACGAGGCAAAGCACTCGTAGAGATAAAATGTTAGAGAGAAGCATCTACAAGAAATAGGATAAGAATAAGTAGGGAAGGAGAGGACAAATTACCTCGGTGAAGGCGATTTGATCCTCGATCACAAAAACCTCACTCCAATCCTCGGAAGAGTTAAGGCTTAGGGCCCTAGTGAAGCGCTCCACAAGAGGGCCTTTCTTGTCGGGGATACTTTAAAGAAAGGAATAATTACGGGAGACTTTTGAACGAGTGCGGTGGCCCTAGGAGAAAGTTCCCCAATGTAATTCTTCCCTACACCCTCCAAGGGACTCATCTGCTCCCTTGAACACTTGAGGGATGGTGATTGGCTATTGGCGGGGCCGCTTGTAGAAGGAGGGAGAGCCATTATGGGTGTTCTAGGAGCCTTGGCGGAACTCGTAGAACAAGCGCCATTGTTAGGTTTAGATTGAACTCGTGACAGCAAGGGGGTTAGTAGCAAGTAAAGGAGTAATACTAGCCCATGGAAAATAAAGGCACTTATAGTAGTAATGGCTGGCCTTGACATAGGGGCGTGAGGCCTGTCTTATGGATTTTCTCTTGAGCTCCAGGTCTTTCTCAAGACTCTTCTTCTCCAACGCCTCCTTTTGGGATAGAGTGCCAGTCATTTCCTTGGAAATCATGGAGCACGCTTCCTCCGTTAAAAGAAAATCAAAGTCGAGTCAAATGAGATGAATTTGAGTCCTCTTTAAACGACGAGATCTCCATGAATTACTTATGAGAAGGTTTTCTTATGAGAGGTAGGGCATTGTAATACTCTAGCCAAGAGTGTACCATGTTGGGTTTATTTTTGGGGTAAGTTGTAGGAACATAATCGGAAAAAAGGAATTTCTTGCCGCCCGAACTAATGCATCAATCTGGAAAGAAATAGGTCCCTATGTTTAGACCTATCGGACTATCGTAAGACATGTACTGATTGTAGGTTACGAATTGTGGTATATGCCACCATTCTATAGTCCATTTAACCAGTGGGGTATAGTTGAGATACAACATCCAGGAAGCGGAGTCTACTCCAAAGCATCCTTGTGCAGCCAATGATTTGGAAATGCTCACTAGCTGGAAATATTCCTAGGAGGACTCAGTAGCTGAAAATGCTCCATCGGCTAGATGTGCAAGAATTAAGCAATAATTAATTGAAGTTATTTCGTAACTTGTACGACACAAGCTAATCTGCTCAAGAGGCCTAATAGGTGTAAAATAAAACAAAATAACAAAGCAATGGTGAAATCGGCGTAGGAGACCCACGTTGGTGTCCCAAATAATTTTCGGCCACCGGACGACGACCCATGCTAGTACCCGGAGCAAATTTCGGTTGTAAGGCGGTGACCCACGTGGGTCTTGTTGAGTTAAATAGCAAGTGATCTTAAAAATTTACTTGGAGCAGCAGGGTTCTCCTAGAAAAAGTACTTATCAACCGAACATATAACTATTCTAACTAGATAATACTCTACGCTCCGATTAAAAGGAAGTGGTTGTAACCCCACTGCATCTCTTCTATCGCGGTCCGTAGAGATGCTTGGACCACATTCTAGAGAGCCACAAACTAGCAAATAAGCTCTAAGAAGGCCCTTTGCTTGTATACTATAGTTTGGCCCGACTCGTGAATAGATTGAAAATGAACAATCGGGGAGAAAAATGGACATCCTCCCCAATTAGAATCTTTTCTCATATCCTTGTTTTTCAAACCCGACAATGGTTTGTTGTCGGTTCCCATGGTCGTGGAAGAACTAGGAATCACAAAAACCCGACCAAGAGGGTGGTCATCTCAGTAGCAACCACGGCCGGCGGGACCCATATGGGACCAAGCTTCCCCACGAATGTCGAGTTTTAGAAATTTTAAAGAATAATTTAGGGCTTTGAAGATGGTTTCGAAATGTGGGGATAAACCTCTTATTAAGGTTTCCGAATTTTATTAAATCAAGTTAAAGATGAATTAAATCAGATTGATTGTCGGTTTTATTAATTATTTTATTTTAGAAATTATTTGAGAAGTCTCGGGATATTATCTCTTAACCGAAAAATAAAGAAAGCTAGGGTTTCTATTTCTACTTTGAGGCTCTAGGGCCAAACTTGTGTGAAAACACTGGTTTGGACTCAAGCCCCGTCTATTGATCACTCGCTGCAGGCAGCAGCCCAATGAGTGACCGACGCCGGCTAGGGACCAAGGCCGAGATAGTCGGTCTCGGCCTCCGGCCTAGGTTGGTAGATCCGAAAAGTTTTTTTATTGTTTAATCGAAATAGCCGAGAAGCAAATCTAGAAGAAATAAATCAAAAGGGAGTCACCAATCAAGTTTTAGAAAAGAAAAACTAACAAAAACAAAAGTAAAATTTACTCTTCCAATCTTAAAATTCCAATCAACGAGGATCGACCCTTCTATTTCAACCGTCAAATGATGACCATTAATAGTTTGAGTAGTGAATCAGAATAATGTACTAAAGACAACCAAGCAACATGCAAAATGAAAATTTAAAGCAACTAGAACATGAATGGAAGCGAAAAAGCAAAAATGGAAAGCGACAAAGAAAATAAAAGCGAAAAGAAAGTAAAAGCGAAAAATTAAAAGGATTACATCAAACGGGGAGGAATTAAAAGCGATACGATTTCTCCACAATATTGAAAATGATAAAAGCATAAAATAAATAAGTAAACCATTGCGAAAATCGAATCGGTGTCCTCAAGTTGTTCCACTCGTTGATGTAGATCCGAGATCTAGATCCGGTGATGCAACGGTCGTGAATTGAAGGGGACTTTTTGTGAATTTTCAGTTTAGGTAGGTAAAGGATGTATGACTGATAAAATTTTTAAGGTTCGGATGTAGTTGGAATGAGTAGAGAAGTAATAGGCTGAAAAGGGGCCAAGAGATCGAATACAAATGAGAGCATTTAGTAATTCTTAGTCGGGTTTCGATGAGCGTGACGCTAAGGGATGAGTCGTTCAAGGTAAAATGCAACAATCTAGCGCTAAGGAAAAAAGTCGTGCTAAAATGAGAGCCTAAGCTCTTTATTTATAAGGAGAGGTTAGGTCAAGGAATGACCTAGGTTATAGTCTCAGCCAGTTGTCCAAAATGAGCAAAAATCGCTACAAAACTCAACTAGGATAATGTGATTAATCAACTGGATAAAACCGGATAAAAAGTTGTAGAGGGCGTCGGTCATGGTGTGTCATCCTAGGGTTATGTGCCCTTCTCGTGTTGTAACGAAGTCTTGGCCAAAAACATAGCATTTTGAGTGGAATAATTGGTAGAGGGCGCCGGCCATAGAGCGATGTTATTTAGGGAGGAGTGCTCTTAGTCTCGGGCGGACTATCTTGGAGCTTAAACGTAGAACTTGGATGCTGGTGATCATGAAATGCAGCGTCTAATGTCGTCTTGAGGTCTTCAACTCCTTGTCCGATTGGAAAAAATAAACCCGGTATTCTAAACTTAGAAATTCTTGTAAGCACCTCCGACTTTTGCTAACTCTGGAGGCTTCACTCGGGCGTGGACCGTTGGGATTTTTGGACTCGACCCAAGGCAAAAGGCTATTATTTGGTGCCGGGAGTTTTTTTGTGGTTTATTGGTTTCCATCGCACCAATCAAATTCGATCCGTGATCCAAATCCTTAAATAGGACTCGGGATTTCATTGTCGAGCCAACAAAAAAATAAAATAGAAAACGCATGACAGCTTTTAGGTGTCTACAAGTTAGCCCCCACTTTGACCAAGTCCGAATGACGAAGGTCAAAGTAGACACTAAAAGGGTACTTACCTATTATCGGTGTTGCTTCGGAATCTAATTGAATTGATGCATCTAAAATTAGGTATCTTTTGACTTGGACTCTACCGGTGGGCTCGGGCTTGACTAGCAGAGTCCGAAGTCCAGGTTGTTGATTCATGAACTTGCTTGGTAACTTGAAGCTCATATTGGTGTGGCTAAACTTGACCATTTGCTTAGTCCGAAGCTTGGCGAGGGCTTGAACTTGACTCGGGTAGTGAAGTCCGAAGTCCAACCGGGGCTTAAACTTGACCACTTCTTAGATCCGAAGTTCGGCGGGGTATCCTAAGCTTATCTCGATCGGTGTCCTGAAGCTCGGATGAAAAGGACTAAACTTGACTGTTCTTAGTCCGAAGCTTGGCTAAAAGTTTTTGCAATAATAGTTTTCCTAGCTAACAATTAAATGTAAATAGTTTTAAGTGTTACTCGAAGATGATTTGTAACCGGATCACTTTTCAATTGTGGTTCCTTGACTTGGCCATGGAGTGGTCTTGAAGTCTTGGCATGGTGTATGAACCTTGATCACGGTTGGGTCCGGAGCTTGATGGAGGGATTTCGAACCGTGATCATGATTGGGCTCGAAGCTTGATGGGGGTTGTCTCGAACCTTGATCGCTGTTGGGTTTGAGACTCGACCGAGGTGTCCGAACCTTGACCACTATAGGTTCCGAAGCTCGACTTCTATCAACTTTTGTCGGAACAGGGATGAATTCTTATCTTCATGTAGAAATTTTTGCCTAGATTTGGTCATTGGATGACCTAAAATCTAGGGAATGCCTACTTAAAATATGATGTTCCCTTAGGTTATATGCCTCATTCTAAATTTAAGCTTTTAGTTTATGTTCTAATAGCTCCTTTGTAAGGTAAACGATTTGTGTCTCCTCCTAAGTATCCTTGGATTTGTATGATCCTTTCAATCCCGAGGCCCCACGTTCTTCTTGGGTGTTTGTGTCTAGCTCTTCTCGAATGTTGGAGAGTCGGTAAGCTTTAACATTCTTGGTTGAATTTCTTTGAAGGTGGCGGTGCTAGTGACCTTTCTAACGCTGATTTGATGCTTGATGTTTGATTGAATAATTCCTTGTAGGGTGCTTTGTTATTTAATTTTTGTGTTTTTAGAAGTTTGACTCATGCAAAGGAGATGAATCCAAGACTCTATTCTAAAAACAAATGCATTCTTTTATTAAGATGATGCAAAAAAATCAAAAAGACAAAGACAAAAATTGCACTTTTAGCCCCCACTACCCAAAGTAGAGCCTCAAGAAAATTAGGTCACTCAAATTGTGATCTATTGTTTCTAAATGGTGAATAGTGAACCTTTGACTTGACAGGTTTAGTGCTCGAGTCGGCATGGCATGCTTCTTGAATGAATTCTGCTCCTCCGAGTATGACAAGGTTGCTTTGAATTTGGAAATTTGAAATGGGAATTGGGATCAAGATTAAGAGTGTGGTCGGACGTCATGGGCTTCCTACATATCCACTATAGCGGAAATCGGGCCTTTGTAGTTCGAAAAGGAAGTATGATTTGGCTTTGTTATTTTTTAAAAACTTTTTGGAAGACAGGAAAAGGAAATAAACATACAATGGATATGGAAAAGGGAAAAGCAAGCTTTATTAGCATTCTTGATGAGTGGTGGGCTCATTGGATGATCTTCTAGCTAGTTAAAGCTTCGTGGATGCCTGTTCCTCTTCTATAAGTATGCCAACATCTCTGAGTGTTTTGAAGTCCATGATAGGCAAGAACTTCAGTGCTGATGACATGAAGGTTTCGGGTTCTTGATGATGATTCTAACCTCGATATTTTTCGGAAGGTCGATTAGTCATGTGGGTCACCTTTTGTCTCCTTGCTTGATCAACTGCAGATCTCAAAGAGTAACTAGTAGATCAGTATTGTAGGAGTATTGGTGTAAGAACTCCGGCAAAGATCCTTCCAATTTGTGACCTTGCACTCGTACCATTTCATGACGTCTTCGCTAAACATTTATGGAAAGATGACATGGTGTCCTCCGATACATTCTTTAGACTCATTGCTCCTACAAAGTTCCTCATGTGATGGTTAGGGTTCTCAGTCCCATGGAACTTGATGTCGGGCATAGTGAATTTTAGGGGTAGCTTCCCTTTAGGGATCGAAGTGAATCCGTGGGGTAGATAATAGTTATTGAACATCAAGGACTCCCGTAACATCTTCTCTATTTGATCTATTCTTGGATCAGATTGAGGTTGGGGTTCAGGGTGGGATTCTCCCTCTTTTGATTTCTTATCTAGTTCTTTATATATGAGACTGGGGTTTCTGCTATTGACTTAATCTTCTTATCCCGATCATCAATCTTAGGTTTTATTTTAGTAGCAGACTCTTTGAACAAGGTCATAATAGGAGTTTGCTCCGGGTGGTCGACCATTTTTTAGGAAGGTTGTGCTTCGACCAGGGGCAGTGCAGTGGTGTTACTAGTAATGGTGTGGGACTTACTGGTGTGTTACTTACTAATGTGGGACGTATCAATGTCGACCCTACCGGTGTAGAAGTAGACTTCTTATTCCCTAGCCGCTTTGTAGGATTCCTAATTTGAGTTGGATTACCTAACCTCGTATCCCAAAAGAGTATGTGCTCAGGATTGGCTCGTGGAAAAAAGATTTAGGGAGATAGGGCTTAAGTGCTTGACCCAAGGAACGACCGATCCTAAGATAAAAGGAAATGATATGCTTTTTTATTTGGATGCACATAAAGAATGTGACTTGGACCAAAATGAAATGTAATGATGCAAATGAAGTTTCTCCGATTAAGATGAATTTGATTTAGTTAAATGCAAACAAAGACTCTCCTAAGTAGAGATGAATTTTAATTTGGCTAATGCAAAATGAAATGGAAGATTAGACTCACCTAATTTGAGATGATTTTTACTTTGTCTAAATGCAAAAAGGAATGCAAATTTGGACTCACCTATTTTGAGATGAAATTTATTTTTGGCTAAAGAAATGAATGCACTCACCTATTTGAGATGAAATTTGAATTTGGCTAATACAAAATGAAATGTAAGATTGGACTCACCTAATTTGAGATGATTTTGACTTTGGCTAAATGCAAAAAGAAATGCAAATATGGACTCACCTATTTTGAGATGAAATTTATTTTTGGCTAATGAAAGAATAAAATGAATGGACTCACCTATATTGAGATGATTTTGACTTTGGCTAAATGCAAAAAGGAATGCAAATATGGACTCGCCTATTTTGAGATGAAATTTATTTTTAGCTAACGAAAGAATGTACACCTTAATTGTGATGAGTTTATTTTTGGCTAATGAAAGAAGAAATGAATGGACTCACCTATATTGAGATGATTGTGAAATTTGGCAAATGAACTCACCTATTTAAGATGAAATTGAACTTTGGCTACATGAAAAAATGCTATTATTGGACCAACCTAAGAATGGAAAGTAGTTTTGGACTTTTGCCTAAATGTACGTAATGGATTGATTTAAAAGGTTTATTTTGATTATTATTTTTTTCACTCATGCAAGGATTATTCAGCGCTCCTCACCTATCCCTAAAGGCTAACAAGTAGAAGATTAAATCTAAATTAATCACACTTATCCAAGCATGCAAATGAAGACAAGGTGCCCCCTAATAGTCAAAAGAGGTTAAGACTAGGTAGGATACGTGGTGACTTATAGTCCGAGGATTTAGTCTTCCGTGTGGGGCACGACAAGAAAAAAATGGTAGAATCCTCGGTGCCTCTCGGTAAACCAAGAGCGCGTGCTTTGAGGGACGAGGTACCGCCTCCGTTCGCAATCAATCCTAGTTGGGCTCGCTCGGGATGCGAGTAAGAGCCTCTTACTAGAAGTGTTTTAACAAGGGGTGAAACCTAATGGTCCAAGAACACTAATAAACTATGTTCAAAGGTTGCTAAAATGCAGGATGTCTAATGAAATATGAAGGTTTGCTCGGGGAGAGTCCGAGTCACTCTAGAGGGGGTGAATAGGGTGAGGAAGAAATCTTGTGGAAATTCAAACTCTTTTGCCAGGTAAAATACGTAATGCGGTTCCGAGTCAAAACAAAGTCGAAAAGTAGAGACTCGGAAAGACCGAATAGATAGAAATGGCAAGAAAAGCAAATTCTTGAAGACAGATCTGAGTCTAGAATGAACTCGGAAAGTCAACACTTAGAGATTACGTGGAAACCCTCCTAGGGCAGAAAACCACGGACCGTGTCAATCCGGACACGAAGTCAAATCCACTATTTTGAGTCCACAAAATACCGTGAACCGACCGAACCCGAGTTGCTCCCTTAGACAACTCTTTACAAGTTTTCCTAGACTCGAAATTCCCTTATCCGATCTAGTACTTCCTAGCTGAGATAACCCTTACAGCTAGGGACCACTTAAGCCGAGTTCACCCTTACAGCCTAGTCAAGGGACCTTACAAAGAAAGTAAGAAAGAGTTTGTAATCGAGTACAAGACCTTACAACTCAAAAGGTAATGAATTACAGAATAGGAGTTGTAAGTAGAAGATTGAGAATGAATACAAAGACTTTGCACAAGTACGTATATTAACAATAAGTTCGGCAATCTTCAAGTCTTGTGAAGTGGCTTCTATTTATAGATGACCAGGCAGAGTAGCCGTTATCTTCATCTCGCTGACCGAGAGTCCTCTCGTGACCGTTGATAGAAGCTTTCGAGTCACTCGTAAAGCATCCGTTGTAATGTGAACGTTGGACAACGGTTTAACTCTCTTGGAAGTCCCAAAACTACTAGCGGTGTCTTGAGAGATAAGGTGAAAACCACCGTTAAGCTTGGTGTCTCAGCTTTCCAAATTTGGAAACAGACATGCTCCGACACTATCTTTTGGGACTCGGAGCAGAGAAGGTGAAAAGCTATGTCTCGCTGGTGATTTGACGTTTTGAAGCCGGTTACTTTTGTGATTTGAAAATTGTATCCTCGTTTGAATAACCTACAAAAGTAAAGCGATTTTGGTTCTCAAAGTATGAAATACTTTGGTCCAAGATTAGACACGAGATAATAAAATAATTATGATAATTAATCAACTAATTATCCGAGTCGAAGAGAAGTGGAATTTTCCGAGTCTAATAACTATATAACTCAAAATTCCATCCGACTTAGTCTAAGCGATAGATCAAGCTAAGTAAAGAATATCGAGTGAGATAACTTGATATAGACTAAGTATGAAACAGACTAGAGGTACCGACTCTAATGAAATAGAGCTTATAATCGAAGCTAAATTCTGAGTGAGAGAAGGTGAAACACTAGTCCACTCAATCTGTGATAAATCTGAGTGATGTTGGACTCGTAACAAAGAATCGCTTTTCGAGTCACTTAAAAAGGCGCAATAAACACATGAAGTGCAAGCCGTAGTACTTAGAGAAGATATCATTTCATTCAGAAAAGTTTCTAAAACACAGAGAATGCCTTGGAATCAAAACTCTATAAATATGAGATGGTTATTCCCGATTCATGTAATGTAACTCGTAAATGCATTGAGCAAAGGTCTCGAGTCTTCAATCTTCCCTTTTTGATGAAAGGCATTCCATGCTTAGACAGTAAACTTTGTTAGTGAAAAGGATCTGACTCGAATAGTTGCTCATAAAAGAAATTAAGTAAAGTATACTTAGTGTATCGTGAGCATAACGAAAACAATGTGAGCATAAAGCAAAAATATGCTAAATAATGAAATAATGTTAACTCGTAAAGATTGTGAACACGTAAGTCATAGAAGAGAAAGCATTACTTCATTGAACTTAACAAAATTACATAGATTGAGAGGGAAAGCTCCCCTAAGCTAGACAACATGTTTTCCGACTCTATCTCTCCCCCTTGCCTTTTAGCAAAAACAACGAAAAATACAAGGAAGATGTCCTGGACAAAACAAAGGAGAGAAAATCTTTTAGAAAGAAGAAGAATCTGCGGACTTTGGAATTGTGCCACAAGTGCATGGCGCCTACGAGGGAGGGGGTTGTTGGTGTAGTAGCGGAGGGAGTAGAGGTGCACCGTCGCTAGTATGATCTCGGACGATGTACTTGAGCGCAGAGTGGAGGGAGAACCGGTATGATCGTCGGGGCTCGGCTCCGAGTGGCCGACCCGAAGTGAGTGGATCGAGAGGTTCTTCCCTTGGGACCTCCGGAGTAGCGAGGTCTTCCGACCCACCCAGCATCGCCGTCCGAGCCGAGTACCGCCACATGAGCTCTTGGAGCAGCTCGACCCTCGCCAGCTTCCCATCGCTTCTTCTTTATGTTCCACTCCTAGCCCGGATGGAGCTGCCTCAGCCCGCAGCTCCTCGGCTCTCGCCGCTTCGCATCCGGAGCTTCTTCTTCTTCAGCCCCGTTGTCCGAGGAGGTCCGAGCCGGGCTCGAAGACACTTCGGACGCGTCTCGAGTCACCATGGTCCCGAGCCGCCTTGGACCTTCTCTCTCCGAGGACCTCGACCAGCTCCTTCTCTTCGTTCACTAGTGCCCTCATCTCAAGAACTAGAGACTCGCTGCTCTCGGATTTGGGATTGACCGGTCTTTTGGTTGATGGTAAGATGTTGGAGGATATGCTTGAAAGATCGGAGTGTGTCCTGGAAAGCGAGAGGACACAGAGCTGATCTTGTCTATAAAAACGGGGACAAGAGAGCAGAGAGAGATTTGGAGGCACCGGAGGTGGAAGCACCACCAGGTGGAGAGGGAAGAGAGAGAGGGGTTGATTTCTAAGTCCGAGGCGGAGAGGGAGGCCTCGGCTTCGAGTTATGAACCCGCACACCGTGGTTAGTTTCCCGGTATCCGTACCCCTGCAGCTTCCTTTTGCCGATAACAATGGCAGCCTCGCATACGGCGTTTGGGTCCGAGGGGAGAGGAACTTGGAATAGTTTGAAGACGAGGGTGAGAAGAGCACCAAAAGGAAGTGAGGTGTTCTTCTTTGATTGAAGTCGAGCTGGCACGGCGGCCATTTGCTCAATGATGGAGGGGAAGAGGTCGACTTTGTAGCCCTCAAGAATGTCAAAGAGAGCTTTAAGGTGCTTGGAGTTGGGGTTCTCCTTGCTGGAATGTTGTGAGAAAAAGTTCTCATCAGCAGAAAGCACGTAAGGCGAGCTTCGACTTCAACCGAGTCACGTAAAAGTTTTTCGGGACTCGAGGAAACTCTTTGGCGAACATGTCAAAGAAGTCGTCGGCGACTTCAGTGAACGGAATGGGGTTGCTGTTCAAGAAGAGAGAGGAGACCTTGAACAAGCCGTGGAGGAGAGAGGTGTTGATGCGAACGGTGATGTTCTGAACCCCGGAGGTTAGAACATTTTCTAAGTGGGTAAGGTGAGTGTAGAACTTAGAAACGAGTTCGGGATAAATGAACTCGCCGAAGCACATGAAGTTATATGCTCCAGATGGTTTGAATGTGAGCCAACCAAGAAAATTTGGTTGTAGGAAAGAACTTGTCGTCCATCACAAGGTCCTTGGTGACAATGGGTTTGGAGGGGGTTGAGCTTTCCGGCGTTTTGTTGCGAGGCTTTTGGAGGAAGAAGAGATCTGGAAGTCGGGATGGTTTCCTCTTTTAGGCATTTTGAACGATGAAAGGAAAGATGAAACTTTTGAGTAGAGAAGAGAAGGAGAGGTAGAAGAGAAGAACCGAAAAGATGTAGAAAAAGATGAGAGCAGATCGAAACTTACGAGAGATGGCCTTTATGATGCTTGAAGAACTTCAAAGATCACCGTTCACGTAGAAATCTTCCGCGAAAAGTTTCGTTTGAGAGAGATGGAATGTAGAGTCCAGAGACGAAGATGAACAGATGCTATTTATAGAAAATAAGCGCGCCCGTCAACTATCTCGTTAAATATAACTCCGTTCGACTCGGCTTGTCCATCGGCCATCGAAGACCGGTGTGACGGTTCTCTTGAACGGTTAAGATTTCAGCGAGTTAGAGATCCACGGCTATCGATCGATCACAATGCTCGAGAGAAAGAGAGAGAAAAGATTTTGAAAATATAATCCGAAGCTCTCCACCGATCTAGAGATAGCTTTAGAAAATTTGAAGTCCAAGTTTCCCTACGTCCGAGTTTGACTCGGATAGGTTTCGAGTGACTCGAAACACAAAATAACTATTAACCCAAGTATCACCGAATCAACCGAGCTAATGGTTATTAAAGCGAAAACACATAACACGTAATTATGCAATGAATAAGAATAGCACATAATTAAGCATTTAACATACCAAGCTCATTCCGAATAAAGCAAAATTGATCTTCAGCAAGAGGCTTAGTAAAAATATCAGCTAATTGAAGATTAGCAGGAATGAACTCAAGTTTAATATCACCTTTTTCCGAGTGATCATGTAAGAAGTGATATCTCGACCTTGATATGCTTTGTTTTCGAGTGCTAGACAGGATTCTTGGTGATGCTGGTTGCGCTTTGGTTGTCACACTTGATTGGAATAGAGTTGAGGAATAGTCCAAGATCCTTCAAGTGTTGCTTAATCCATAGAATCTAAGCGCAACAAGCTCCAGACTGCAATATATTTAGCTTCAGCAGCTTGATAGAGCTACCGAGTTCCGCTTCTTTGAGTGCCAAGATATTAGGGATTGACCCAGAAATTGGCAAGCTCCAGATGTGCTCTTTCGATCAACTTTGTATCCTGCGTAGTCCGCTTCCGAGTATCCAAGTAAGAGTCGGTTCCGAGTCTCCGGAATACCATAGACCTAAATTCCGAGTGCTTGCAAGATATCTCGAATATTCTTTTCACCGCAGATGAGATGTGATTCTTTTGGGTTAGCTTGAAATCTTGCGCATAGGCAAACACTCAACATTATATCTGGCCTCCTAGAAGTAAGATATAGCAAAGATCCAATCATACCTCGATAAAGTTTCGATCTATTGCTTTACCTTTCTCATCCGAGTCAAGCTTTATACTCGCTGCTCATGGGAGTAGATGCATGTTTTGCATCTTGGAGTTTGTATTTCTTCAGTAGTTCCTTGGTGTACTTTGATTGATGGACATAGATTCCATCTTTATCTTGTTTAATTTGTAACCCAAGGAAGAAGTTGAGTTCTCCCATCACACTCATTTGGAACTCTTGACTCATCAACCCGTAAAATTCTCGGCATAGAAATTCATTAGTAGCACCGAAGAAAATATCAACAACATAGATTTGAACAATAAGGAAATCTTTCCCCTTAGTTTTTATGAAGAGAGTCTTGTCGATCCGACCTCATTTAAAATCATTTAGAACCAAGAAGCTACTCAGTCGTTCATACCAGGCTCGAGGTGCTTGTTTAAGACCATAGACAGCCTTTTGAAGTTTGAAAACATGATTTGGAAATTCCGAGTTTTCAAAACCAGGAGGTCTGTTCGACATAGACTTCTTCTTCAATAAAACCATTGACAAATGCACACTTAACATCCATTTGATATAATTTAATATGCATGTTGGATGCAAATGCCAACAAGATTCGATAGCTTCAATTGTGGCTACAGTGCAAAGGTTTCCCCACAATCGATTCCTTCTTCTTGATTGTAACCTTGAGCCACAAGTCTAGCCTTGTTTCGACTACCACTCCACCCTCATCCAGCTTTGTTCTTGAAAACCCATTTGGTTCCTATAACCGGGTGGTCGAAGGTCGGTTGGTCGAGTCCGGACTTGGTTTCTCTCGAATTGATTGAGTTCCTCTTGCATGGCCTCTATCCATTCAGGTTCATTAAGGGCCTCTAGTGCATTTTTTGGTTCGTTTAATGAAATGAATGCAAGGAATGCACATAGATTATGTAGAGAGCAACGAGTTCTTACCCCACTGTTGATATCCGAAATTATGTTTTCTTAGGGATGACTGGATGTAAATTTGAATGCTTTACCGGATCCCCGATTCACGAGATTTGTGGGCTGAGCCGCTTGATCTTCGTAAGCCCGTTCCGAGTGACCCTCTTCATTAACTTGTTCGTTCCGAGCGAGCTCTTGAGTTGTCTCATTCTCGAGTTTCCTCGTTCGAATGACTTCATTCTCGAGCAGGTTGAGTCCGAGTCTTTGCTGTGAAAGGAGTAGCCTGGAAAAATACCTTCGTCTCGACCGAGCATCAAACTTGGTCAGGTGATCCTTACCGTTGTTGTGAACTAAGCATTTACATCCGAATGGTCTCGAAATAGGAAATATTTGGCTTCTTCCCTTTGTAGAGCTCATAAGGTGTTTTCTTCGTAATGGGTCCGATGAGGCATCTATTCGGAGTGTAGTTGGTCTGTGTTGATTGTCTCTCGCTCGTAAATAGTAAGGCAAGTTGTGCTCAATCATAATCGTCCTTGCTATTTCTTCAAGGGTTCTGTTCTTTCTCTCTACTACTCCATTCCGTTGAGGAGTTCGGGTGCCGAGAAGTTGTGAGAGATTCCATTTTTGTCACAAAACTCGAGAATTCCGAGTAGTCGAATTCCCTTCCATGGGCAGTTCGAGTCCTCTCGGATCCGAGTCCGAGACTCAACTTGAATTTTTCTGCAGAGCTTGCTGAACTCCTTGAAAGCTTCATTCTTGTCCACATAAGTCCATATGTAGTAACTCAAGAACTTTGGATGTGGAAACCGTCTTCAGAGATTTGAATGAAGATCCGACTTGTTTCCTCTCGGTGCATGCTTCATAAACTTTTTTTTCTCAAAAACACAGCTTAGGTAGACCCCTAACCGGACTATGAGATGCCAGCTTTTTGATTGTATGCATGCTAATATGTCCTAATCTATGATGCCAAGTCCATGAATCATCATGGAGAGATGCTTTTAAACAAGATAAATTCGACTTGGGTTAGAAAAAGGAATGATGTAAGTATTACCCGATCTCTTACCCGAAAGCTTGATCTCTTTTGTAGTAACATCGAAATGTAGCAGTTGGTCCGAGTGAATCTTACCTCTTGACCTTTATCGCACAATTGGGAGATGCTGAGTAGATTATATTTTAATCCTTTGATAGGGTAGACTGGTCCGACCAGATTTCTTCCTTTTCCAATCTTGCCAATCCCCACTATCTTGCCTTTGCTATCATCTCCAAATGTGACCTTTCCTCCTTCATGTCTTTCCAACTCATAAAAGAGTCCCGCATCTCCCGACATGTGGCGTGAACATCCACCGTCAAGGTACCAGTGTCCTTTGCTCTTTTTCGAGTGACCCGCAAAACAGAGAGAATCTAACCTTTCTCACTTCCTCTAACAAACCCAAGTAACATTCCTTACCGTGGTCCTTTTCTCGGGAAGAAGGTGTTTTGGAACCCGGATTTGAATGACTTTGGGTTTTGTCCGATTCTAAGTCTCGTATCTCTTTCTTTTTGAAAACTTTTCCTTTTGAAATAGGAGAGAATGGTTTCTTTTCGTAAATAGTTTTGGGCTTAGTCCTCCCTTTATTTCGTGAATGGGACCGTGCTCGCCTTTCCTAAACTTCACAGTTCCGGAATCATTTTTAAATAGATCCGAGTAGGAATTGGATTCCTCTTCTTTCTTCAAACCAAGACCTTATTTTCGAAAGGAGACACATTGTGATCCTAAGAGCATGTTAAGGTTTTTCTAACCTTGAGTAAATTTTAAAATTAGATCTTGAGACTCAGTGAGCTTCTATTTTAGTTGCTCATTTTCTTTCTCGAGTAATTTAGACTCAGCCTCATTAGTTTGAGCACTAGTCTTGAGTTCTCTCGAGTGTCGGTCTCGCTTTTTCAATTCGTTTTTCAAAGAAGTGCTCTCGGAATAAATTGACTCAAGTTGTTCTTTGAAATGGGAAGAGTCGAATTGGACTTTTCTTCCAAAGTAAAAATGTATTTAGCTAAATCAACTTTGGAGAATTTGAGGAAATAGTCAATTACCTCTTGAGGATTAGTTTGCTCATTGTTCGAGTCCGAGTCCGACTCTCTTTCGCCTTCCGAGTCGGACATTGCCATTAAACACTTCGAGTCGTCTAAGTCCTCGTCATCTTCCGATGAGTCCTCATCGTTCCATGTTGCAATCATGGCCTTCTTCTTCTTTCTGTCCGTTTTCCTCTTCGGCCGGTCCTTGATTATGTGGTCTTTGCCGCCACACTCGAAACACTCGGAATTCTTAGATAAAGATAACTTTGAGGGAGAAGAATACTTACCTTTTCTGTCTCTTTTATCTTTCTTGTAGAATTCTTCCTTTTGCCTTTTGTCCCATCTTTTGTGCTTCATTATTCTCTTGAAGCCTCTTCCAATGAGTGCCATTGGATCGTCTTCCGAGTCGGATGAGCTCGGATTTGCTTCTTTAGATTCCGAGGCTTTCAGTGCTATGTTCTTTTTGGAACCGCCCTCAGCATCCTCTTCTTGTAGATGGATTTCGTGTGTTAGAAGCTTTCCGGTGAGCTCGTCCGGCTTTAAGAGTGAGAGGTTCCGAGCCTCCTCTATGGCAGTCACCTTCGGACCCCCTCTTCTTTTGGGCGAGACTTCGAGTATCTTTCCGCACATTTCCTCGTATGTGATTTTCTTACCTAAAGACTTGAGATTTTTGGTAATCTCAATAAACCGGATGAACATCTCGAGTGATATTTTCTTCCGACTCACTCTTGAATAGCTCGTATTTATGAAGATATTGACTGATCTTCGCTTGTCCGACCTGGCTTGTGCCTTCATAAGTGTTGACCAGATGTATCCCACACTTCTTTTGCCGTGTCGCGAGCGGACACCCGATTGTATTCCTCCGAGCCGATGGCACACATCGAATGTTCATTGCCTTGAAGTTCTTCCCGAACTTCTCTGCTCGCCTGGAGTGAATTCAGCCTTTGTCTTGGGAATGATTCTGAATTCCTCTGTCTTCATTGGAATGTAGTTTCCTTGTCGTATGATTTCCCATACATCTTCATCATGATCCATGAGGAAGCATTCCATAAGCTTCTTCCAAGTGCCCAAAGTTTGATCCTTTGAATTTTGGTGGCCTGTTGGAAGATCTTCCTTCATCAAACTCTCCGGTGTCTCGAGCCATTTGATCTTTAGACCTTTGGATGGTTAGATCCTTTCTGAAAGGCTAGGCTCGATACCAATTGAAGGTTTGCTCGGGAGAGTCTCGAGTCACCCTAGAGGGGGTGAATAAGGTGAGGAAGAAATCTTGTGGAAATTCAAACTCTTTTGCCAGGTAAAATACGGAATGCGGTTCCGAGTCAAAACAGAGTCGAAAAGTAGAGACTCGTAAAGACCGAATAGATAGAAATGGCAAGAAAAGCAAATGCTTCAAGACAGTCTCGAGTCTAGAATGAACTCGAAAGTAAACACTTAGAGATTACGTGGAAACCCTCATGGGGCAGAAAACCACGGACCGTGTCGATCCGGACACGAAGTCAAATCCACTATTTTGAGTCCACAAAATATCGTGAACCGACCGAACCCGAGTTGCTCCCTTAGACAACTCTTTACAAGTTTTCCTAGACTCGAAATTCCCTTATCCGATCTAGTACTTCCTAGCTGAGATAACCCTTACAGCTAGGGACAACTTAAGCCGAGTTCACCCTTACAGCTTAGTCAAGGGACCTTACAAAGAAAGTAAGAAAGAGTTTGTAATCGAGTACAACACCTTACAACTCAGAAGGTAATGAATTACCGAATAGGAGTTGTAAGTAGAAGATTGACAATGAATACAAGGACTTTGCACAAGTACGTATATTAACAATAAGTTCGGCAATCTTCAAGTCTTGTGAAGTGGCTTCTATTTATAGATGACTAGGCAGAGTAGTCGTTATCTTCATCTCGCTGACCGAGAGTCCTCTCGTGACCGTTGATAGAAGCTTTCGTGTCACTCGAAAGTATCCGTTGTAATGTGAACGTTGGACAACGGTTTAACTCTCTTGGAAGTCCCGAAACCATTAGCGGTGTCTTGAGAGATAAGGTGAAACCCACCGTTAAGCTTGGTGTCTCGGTTTTCCAGATTTGGAAACATACAGCTCCGACACTATCTTCCGGGACTCGGAGCAGAGAAGGTGAAAAGCCATGTCTCGCTGGTGATTTGACGTTTTGAAGCCGGTTACTTTTGTGATTTGAAAAGTGTATCCTCGTTTGAATAACCTACAAAAGTAAAGCGATTTTGGTTCTCAAAGTATGAAATACTTTGGTCCAAGATTAGACACGGATAATAAAACAATTATAATAATTAATCAACTAATTATCCGAGTCGAAGAGAAGTGGAATTTTCTCGAGTCTAATAACTATATAACTCAAAATTCCATCCGACTTAGTCTAAGCGATAGATCAAGCTATGTAAAGAATATCGAGTGAGATAACTTGATATAGACTAAGTATGAAACAGAATAGAGGTACCGACTCTAATGAAATAGAGCTAACAATCGAAGCCGATTCCGAGTGAGAGAAGGTGAAACACTAGTCCACTCAATCTGCGATAAACTCGAGTGATGCTCGGACTCGTAACAAAGAATCGCTTTTCGAGTCACTTAAAAAGCGCAATAAACACATGAAGTGCAAGTCGTAGTACTTAGAGAAGATATCATTTCATTCAGAAAAGTTTCTAAAACACAGAGAATGCCTTGGAATCAAAACTCTATAAATACGAGATGGTTATTACTGATTCATGTAATGTAACTCGAAATGCATTGAGCAAGTGTCCGAGTCTTGAATCTCCCCTTTTGATGAAAGGCATTCCATACTTAGACGTAAACTTTGTTAGTGAAAAGGATCCGACTCGAATAGTTGCTCATAAAAGAAATTAAGTAAAGTATACTTAGTGTATCGTAGTATAACGAAAACAAGTCGAGCATAAAGCAAAAATATGCTAATAATGAAATAATGTTAACTCGAAACATTGTGAACACGAAGTCATAGAAGAGAAAGCATTACTTCATTGAACTTAACAAAATTACATAGATTGAGAGGGAAAGCTCCCCTAAACTAGACAACAAGTTTTCTGACTCTATGTCTCCCCTTGCCTTTCAAAGAAAAACAACGAAAAATACAAGGAAGATGTCTAGACAAAACAAAGGAGAGAAAATCTTTCGTAAAGAAGAAGAATCGCGAGACTTTGGAATTGTGCCACGAGTGCATGGCGCCTACGAGGGAGGGGGTTTGTTGGTGTAGTAGCGGAGGGAGTAGAGGTGCGCCATCGCTAGTATGATCTCGGACGATGTGCTTGAGCGCGGCGGATGGAGAACCGGTATGATCGTCGGGGGTCGCTCCGAGTGGCCGACCCGGAGTGAGTGAATCGAGAGGTTCTTCCCTTGGGACCTCCGGAGTAGCGAGGTCTTCTCACCCACCCGGATCGCCGTCCGAGCCGAGTACTACCACATGAGCTCTTGGAGCAGCTCGACCCTTAGCAGCTCCCACTACTTCTTCTTTATGTTCCACTCCTGGCCCGGATGGAGCCGCCTCGCCCGCAGCTCCTCGGCGTCTGTTGCTTCGCATCCGCAGCCTTCTTCTTCTTCAGCCCCGTTGTCCGAGGAGGTCGAGCCGGGCTCGAAGACGCTTCGCACGCGTCCGAGTCACCATGGTCCCGAGATGCCTTGGACCTTCTCTCTCCGAGGAGCTCGACCAGCTCCTTCTGCTCCTTCACCAGTGCCCTCATCTCAAGAACTAGAGACTCGCTGCTCTCGGATTTGGGATTGACTTGTCTTTTGGTTGATGGTCGATGTTGGAGGATATGCTTGAAAGACCCGAGTGTGTCCTGGAAAACAGAGGACACAGAGCCGATCTTGTCTATAAAAATGGGGGACAAGAGAGCAGAGAGAGATTTGGAGGCACCGGAGGTGGAAGCACCACCAGGTGGAGAGGGAAGAGAGAGAGGGGTTGATTTCGAGTCCGAGGCGGAGAAGGAGGCCTCGGCTTCGAGTTATGAACCCGCACACCGAGGTTAGTTTCCTAGTATCCGTACCCTTGCAGCTTCCTTTTGCCGATAACAACGGCACCCTCGCATACGGCGTTTAGATCCGAGGGGAGAGGAGCTTGGAATTGTTCGAAGACGAGGGTGAGAAGAGCACCAAAAGGAAGTGAGGTGTTCTTCTTTGATTGAAGTTGAGCTGGCACGGCGGCCATTTGCTCAATGATGGAGGGGAAGAGGTTGACTTTGTAGCCCTCAAGAATGTCAAAGAGAGCTTTGAGGTGCTTGGAGTTGGGGTTCTCCTTGCTGGAATGTTGTGAGAAAAAAGTTCTCATCAGCAGAAAGCTACGTAAGGCGAGCTTCGACTTCAACTAAGTCGCGTAAAAGTTTTTCCGGGACTCAGAAACTCTTTGGCGAACTTGTCAAAGAAGTCGTCGGCGACTTCAGTGAACGGAATGGGGTTGCTGTTCAAGAAGAGAGAGGAGACCTTGAACAAGGGGTGGAGGAGAGAGGTGTTGATACGAACGGTGATGTTCTCGAACCCCGGAGGTTATAACATTTTCTCGAGTGGGTAAGGTGAGTGTAGAACTCGTAAACGAGTTCGGGATAGATGAACTCGCTGAAGCACATGAAGTTATATGCTCCGGTGGTTTGAATGTGAGCCAACCAAGAAAATTTGGTTGTAGGAAAGAACTTGTCGTCCATCACAAGGTGCTCGGGTGACAATGGGTTTGGAGGGGGTTGAGCTTTCCGGCGTTTTGGTGCGAGGCTTTTGGAGGAAGAAGAGATCTTGAAGTCGGGATGGTTTCCTCTTTTAGGCATTTTGAACGATGAAAGGAAAGATGAAACTTTTGAGTAGAGAAGAGAAGGAGAGGTAGAAGAGAAGAACCGAAAAAGATGTAGAAAAAGATGAGAGCAGATCGAAACTTACGAGAGATGGCCTTTACGATGCTTGAAGAACTTCAAAGATCACTGTTCACGTAGAAATCTTCCGCGAAAAGTTTCGTTTGAGAGAGATGGAATGTAGAGTACCGAGAGGAAGATGAATAGATGCTATTTATAGAAAATAAGCGCGCCCGTC
Organism: Talinum fruticosum; assembly: GCA_021018815.1. NCBI lineage: Eukaryota > Viridiplantae > Streptophyta > Magnoliopsida > Caryophyllales > Talinaceae > Talinum > Talinum fruticosum. The sequence goes on from JAITYX010000101.1 coordinate 241,783, forward strand.
AACTATCTCGTTAAATATAACTCCGTTCCGACTCGGCTTGTCCATCGGCCATCGAAGACCGGTGTCGCGGTTCTCTTCAACGGTTAAGATTTCAGCGGTTAGAGATCCACGGCTATCGATCGATCACGATGCTCGAGAGAAAGAGAGAGAAAAGATTTTGAAAATATAATCCGAAGCTCTCCATTGATCTAGAGATAGCTTCAGTAAAATTTGAAGTCCAAGTTTCCCTACGTCCGAGTTTGACTCGTATAGGTTTCTAAGTGACTCGAAACACAAAATAACTATTAACCCAAGATCACCGAATCAACCGAGCTAATGGTTATTAAAGGGAAAACACATAACACAGTAATTATGCAATGAATAAGAATAGCACATAATTAAGCATTTAATATACCAAGCTCATTCCGAATAAAGCAAAACTAATCTTCGCTAAGAGGCTTCGTAAAAATATCAGCTAATTGAAGATTAGGAGGAATGAACTCAAGTTTAATATCACCTTTTTCCGAGTGATCACGTAAGAAGTGATATCTCGACCTCGATATGCTTTGTTTTCGAGTGCTGGACAGGATTCTTGGTGATGCTGGTTGCGCTTTGGTGGTCACACTTGATTGGAATTGAGTTGAGGAATAGTCCAAGATCCTTCAAGTGTTGCTTAATCCATAGAATCTAAGCGCAACAAGCTCCAACTGCAATATATTCAGCTTCAGCAGTTGATAGAGCTACCGAGTTCGCTTCTTTGAGTGCCAAGATATTAGGGATTGACCCGAAATTGGCAAGCTCCGGATGTGCTCTTTCGATCAACTTTGTATCCTGCGTAGTCCGCGTCTCGAGTATCCAAGAAGAGTCGCTTCCGAGTCTCCGGAATACCATAGACCTAAATTCCGAGTGCTTGCAAGATATCTCGAATATTCTTTTCACCGCAGTGAGATGTGATTCTTTTGGGTTAGCTTGAAATCTTGCGCATAGGCAAACACTCAACATTATATCCGGCCTCGCTAGAAGTAAGATATAGTAAAGATCCAATCATACCTCGATAAAGTTTCGATCTATTGCTTTACCTTTCTCGTCCGAGTCAAGCTTTATATTGCTCTGCTCTTTTGCATCTTGGAGTTTGTATTTCTTCGATAGTTCCTTGGTGTACTTTGATTGATGGACATAGATTCCATCTTTATCTTGTTTAATTTGTAACCCAAGGAAGAAGTTGAGTTCTCCCATCACACTCATTTGGAACTCTTGACTCATCAACCCAGAAAATTCTCGGCATAGAAATTCATTAGTAGCACCGAAGATAATATCAACAACATAGATTTGAATAATAAGGAAATCTTTCCCCTTAGTTTTTATGAAGAGAGTCTTGTCGATCCGACCTCATTTAAAATCATTTAGAACCAAGAAGCTACTCGCTCTTTCATACCAGGCTCGAGGTGCTTGTTTATGACCATAGACAGCCTTTTGAAGTTTGAAAACATGATTTGGAAATTCTGAGTTTTCAAACCCAGGAGGTCTGTTCGACATAGACTTCTTCTTCAATAAAACCATTGACAAATGCACACTTAACATCCATTTGATATAATTTAATATGCATGTTGGATGCAAATGCCAACGAGATTCCGATAGCTTCAATTGTGGCTACAGTGCAAAGGTTTCCCCACAATCGATTCCTTCTTCTTGATTGTAACTTTAAGCCACAAGTCTAGCCTTGTTTCGACTACCACTCCACCCTCATCCAGTTTGTTCTTGAAAACCCATTTGGTTCCTATAACTCGGGTGGTCGAAGGTCGGTTGGTCGAGTCCGGACTTGGTTTCTCTCGAATTGATTGAGTTCCTCTTGCATGGCCTCTATCCATTCAGGTTCATTAAGGGCCTCTAGTGCATTTTTGAGTTCGTTTAATAAAATGAATGCAATGAATGCACATAGATTATGTAGAGAGGAACGAGTTCTTACCCCACTCGTTGATATCCGAAATTATGTTTTCGTGGGGATGACTCGGATGTAAATTTGAATGCTTTACCGGATCTCCGATTCATGAGATTTGTGGGCTGAGCCGCTTGATCTTGAGAAGCCTGTTCCGAGTGACCCTCTTCATTAACTTGTTCGTTCCGAGCGAGCTCTTGAGTTGTCTCATTCTCGAGTTTCCTCGTTCGAATGACTTCATTCCGAGCAGGTTGAGTCCGAGTCTTTATAGGCTCGGCTTTGTCATCATCTCTACCGAGCTTCAGCTCGAGTATGACGACTCACTTGGCTTCTCCTCGTTCAAGCTCATCAAACACTACGTGGATGCTTTCTTCCACTTTGTTAGTTCGCTTATTGAAAATGCGATAAGCTTTGCTGTGAAAGGAGTAGCCTGGAAAAATACCTTCGTCCGACCGAGCATCAAACTTGGTCAGGTGATCCTTACCGTTGTTGTAAACTAAGCATTTACATCCGAATGGTCCGAAATAGGAAATATTTGGCTTCTTCCCTTTGTAGAGCTCATAAGGTGTTTTCTTCGTAATGGGTCCGATGAGGCATCTATTCAGAGTGTAGTTGGTCTGTGTTGATCTGCTCTCGCCTGGAAATAGTAAGGCAAGTTGTGCTCAATCATAATCATCCTTGCTATTTCTTCAAGGGTTCTGTTCTTTCTCTCTACTACTCCATTTTGTTGAGGAGTTCTGGGTGCTGAGAAGTTGTGAGAGATTCCATTTTTGTCACAAAACTCCGAGAATTCCGAGTAGTCGAATTCCCTTCCATGGGCAGTTCGAGTCCTCTAGATCCGAGTCCGAGACTCAACTTGAATTTTTCTGCAGAGCTTGCTGAACTCCTTGAAAGCTTCATTCTTGTCCACATAAGTCCATATGTAGTAACTCAAGAACTTTGGATGTGGAAACTGTCTTCAGAGATTTGAATGAAGATCCGACTTGTTTCCTCTCGGTGCATGCTTCACAAACTTTATTTTTATCAAAAACACAGTTAGGTAGACCCCTAACCGGACTATGAGATGCCAGTTTTTTATTGTATGCATGCTAATATGTCCTAATCTACGATGCCAAGTCTATGAATCATCATGGAGAGATGCTTTTAAACAAGATAAATTTCGACTTGGGTTAGAAAAAGGAATGATGTAAGTATTACCCGATCTCTTACCTGAAAGCTTGATCTCTTTGGTAGTAACATCAGAAATGTAGCAGTTGGTCCGAGTGAATCTTACCTCTTGACCTTTATCGCACAATTGGGAGATGCTGAGTAGATTATATTTTAATCCTTTGATAAGGTAGACTGGTCCGACCGGATTTCTTCCTTTTCCAATCTTGCCAATCCCCACTATCTTGCCTTTGCTATCATCTCCAAATGTGACCTTTCCTCCTTCATGTCTTTCCAACTCGGAAAAGAGTCCCGCATCTCCCGACATGTGGCGTGAACATCCACCGTCAAGGTACCAGTGTCCTTTTGCTCTTTTCCGAGTGACCCGCAAAACAGAGAGAATCTAACCCTTCTCACTTCCTCTAACAAACCCAAGTAACATTCCTTACTCGTGGTCCTTTTCTCAGGAAGAAGGTGTTTTGGAACCCGGATTTGAATGACTTTGGGTTTTGTCTCGATTCTAAGTCTCGTATTTCTTTCTTTTTGAAAACTTTTCCTTTTGAAATAGGAGAGAATGGTTTCTTTTTGTAAACAGTTTTGGGCTTAGTCCTCCCTTTATTTCGTGAATGGGACCGTGCTCAGCTTTCCTAAACTTCACAGTTCCGGAATCATTTTTAAATAGATCCGAGTAGGAATTGGATTCCTCTTCTTTCTTCAAACCAAGACCTTATTTTCGAAAGGAGACACATTGTGATCCTAAGAGCATGTTAAGGTTTTTCTAACCTTGAGTAAATTTTAAAATCAGATCTTGAGACTCAGTGAGCTTCTGTTTTAGTTGCTTATTTTCTTTCCTCGAGTAACTTAGACTCGGCCTCATTAGTTTGAGCACTAGTCTCGAGTTCTCTCGAGTGTCGAGTCTCAGCTTTTTCAATTCGTTTTTCAAAGAAGTGCTCTCGAAGAAATTTGCTCAAGTTGTTCTTTGAAATGGGAAGAGTTAGAATTGGACTTTTCTTCCAAAGTAAAAATGTATTTAGCTAAATCAACTTTGGAGAATTTGAGGAAATAGTCAATTACCTCTAGAGGATTAGTTTCCTCATTGTTCGAATCCGAGTCCGACTCTCTTTCAACTTCGAGTCGACATTGCCATTAAACACTTCGAGTCGTCTAAGTCCTCGTCATCTTCCGATGAGTCCTCATCGCTCCATGTTGCAATCATGGCCTTCTTCTTCTTTCGTCCGTTTTCCTCTTCGGACAGTCCTTGATTATGTGGTCTTTGCTGCCACACTCGAAACACTCGTAATTCTTAGATAAAGATAACTTTGAGGGAGAAGAATACTTACCTTTTCTGTCTCTTTTATCTTTCTTGTAGAATTCTTCCTTTGGCCTTTTGTCCCATCTTTTGTGCTTCATTATTCTCTTGAAGCCTCTTGCAATGAGTGCCATGGGATCATCTTTTGAGTCGATGAGCTCGGATTTGCTTCTTTAGATATTGAGGCTTCCAGTGCTATGTTCTTTTTGGAACCGCCCTCGACATCCTCTTCTTGTAGATGGATTTCGTGTGTTAGAAGCTTTCCGATGAGCTCGTCCGGCTTTACGAGTGAGAGGTTCCGAGCCTCCTCTATGGCAGTCACCTTCGGACCCCATCTTCTTTTAGGCGGACTTCGAGTATCTTTCCGCACATTTCCTCGTATGTGATTTTCTTACCTAAAGACTTGAGATTTTTGGTAATCTCAATAAACCGGATGAACATCTCGAGTGATATTTTCTTCGACTTCATCTTGAATAGCTCGTATTTATGAAGATATTGACTGATCTTCGCTTGTCCGACCTGGCTTGTACCTTCATAAGTGTTGACCAAGTGTATCCCACACTTCTTTTGCTATGTCGCAGGCGGACACCGGATTGTATTCCTCTCGAGCCGATGACACACATCGGAATGTTCCTTGCCTTGAAGTTCTTCTTGAACTTCTCCGCTTCGCTCGGAGTGAATTCAGCCTTTGTCTTGGGAATGATTCTGAATTCCTCTGTCTTCATTGCAATGTAGTTTCCTTGTCGTATGATTTCCCATACATCTTCATCATGATCCATGAGGAAGCATTCCATAAGCTTCTTCCAAGTGCCCAAAGTTTGATCCTTTGAATTTTGGTGGCCTGTTGGAAGATCTTCCTTCATTGAACTCTCCGGTGTTCTCGAGCCATTTGATCTTTAGACCTTTGGATGGTTAGATCCTTTCGAAAGGCTAGGCTCGATACCAATTGAAGGTTTGCTCGGGAGAGTCTCGAGTCATCCTAGAGGGGGTGAATAGGGTGAGGAAGAAATCTTGTGGAAATTCAAACTCTTTTGCCAGGTAAAATACGTAATGCGCTTCTAAGTCAAAACAGAGTCGAAAAGTAGAGATTCGGAAAGACCGAATAGATAGAAATGGCAAGAAAAGCAAATGCTTGAAGACAGCCTGAGTCTAGAATGAACTCAGAAAGTAAACACTCGGAGATTACGTGGAAACCCTCCCGGGGCGTAAAACCACGGACCGTGTCAATCCGCACACAAAGTCAAATCCACTATTTTGAGTCCACAAAATACCGTGAACCGACCGAACCTGAGTTGCTCCCTTAGACAACTCTTTACAAGTTTTCCTAGACTCGTAAATTCCCTTATCCGATCTAGTACTTCCTAGCTGAGATAACCCTTACAGACTAGGGACAACTTAAGCCGAGTTCACCCTTACAGACTTAGTCAAGGGACCTTACAAAGAAAGTAAGAAAGAGTTTGTAATCGAGTACAAGACCTTACAACTCGAAGGTAATGAATTACGGAATATGAGTTGTAAGTAGAAGATTGAGAATGAATACAAAGACTTTACACAAGTACGTATATTAACAATAAGTTCGGCAATCTTCAAGTCTTGTGAAGTGGCTTCTATTTATAGATGACTAGGCGAGTAGTCGTTATCTTCATCTACTAACCGAGAGTCCTCTCGTGACCGTTGATAGAAGCTTTCGAGTCACTCGAAAGTATCCGTTGTAATGTGAACGTTGGATAACGGTTTAACTCTCTTGGAAGTCCCAAAACTACTAGCGGTGTCTTGAGAGATAAGGTGAAAACCACCGTTAAGGTTGGTGTCTCGGTTTTCCAAATTTGGAAACAGACATGCCTCGACACTATCTTCTGGGACTGGAACAGAGAAGGTGAAAAGCCATGTCTCGCTGGTGATTTGACGTTTTGAAGTCTGGTTACTTTTGTGATTTGAAAAGTGTATCCTCGTTTGAATAACCTACAAAAGTAAAGCGATTTTGGTTCTCAAAGTATGAAATACTTTGGTCCAAGATTAGACACAGATAATAAAATAATTATGATAATTAATCAACTAATTATCCGAGTCGGAAAAGAAGTGGAATTTTCTGAGTCTAATAACTATATAACTCAAAATTCCATCCGACTTAGTCTAAGCGATAGATCAAGCTAAGTAAAGAATATCGGAGTGAGATAACTTGATAAAGACTAAGTATGAAACAGACTAGAGGTACTGACTCTAATGAAATAGAGCTTATAATCAAAAGCCATATTCTAAGTGAGAGAAGGTGAAACACTAGTCCACTCAATCTGCGATAAATATGAGTGATGTCTGGACTCATAACAAATAATCGCTTTTCGAGTCACTTAAAAAGCGCAATAAACACATGAACTGCAAGTCGTAGTACTTAGAGAAGATATCATTTCATTCAGAAAAGTTTCTAAAACACAAAGAATGCCTTGGAATCAAAACTCTATAAATACGAGATGGTTATTCCCGATTCATGTAATGTAACTCGTAAATGCGTTGAGCAGTGTTCGAGTCTTCAAAATACATTATTAAAACTTAGTACTCAAATTTTCAAGTTTCACCGTCTTAATAAATGATTTATCCCCAGTGGAGTCACCACTCATGGAACCACGGCTGGCGGGACCGGCCCAGGATTGAGCTTCCCCACGAATATCGGGTTTTAGAATTTTGAAAGAATAATTTAGGGTTTTGAAATGTGGGAATGAACCTCTTATTAAAGTTTTCGAATTTTGTTAAATCAAGTTAAAGATAAATCAAATTAGATTGATCGGCAATTTTATTAATTATTTTATTTACAAATTCAAGTCTTGGGATATTATTTCTCAACTAAAAATAACGAAAGATAAGGTTTCTATTTCGGCCATGAGGCTCTAGGCCCAAATTGGTGTAAAAACACTGGTTTGGACCCAAGCCTCGCCTATCGACCACTCGGTGCAGGCAGCAGCCTGCACCTAGTGGTGGTCGGTGCCGACCAGGGCCCAAGGCCGAGACAGTCAGCCTTGGCCTCTAGCCTGGGTTGGCAAATCCAAAACCTTTTTTTATTGTTCAATAAGAAATAACCGGAAGCGGATCTAGAAGAAATAAATCAAAAGGGAGCCGCTAGTAAGTTTTAAGCAAAAAAACTATAAAAAAAAGTAAAATTTACTCTTGCAATCTTAAACCGGGAAAACCGATCGAAAAAGATTAAAAATGACTCCATCGGTCTTAGAACCAAGAATCGGATTCGGGGCGAGGGTACAAAACATAGGGATAAGCCATTCCGTTTCGCTCGTCAAACGACGACCATTACTAGTTTGAGTAGTGAATCATAATAACGTACTAAACACAAGCAAGCAACATGCTAAGCGGAAATTTAAAGCAACTAGAACATGAATGAAAGCGATAAAGAAAACAAAAGCAAAAAGAAAAGAAAAGTAAAAAATTAAAATGATTACACCGGACGGGGAGGAATTAAAAGCGATACGCTTTCTCTACAATACCGAAAATGATAAAAGCATAAACGAAATAAGTAAATTGTTGTGAAGATCAAATCAATGCCCTCAGGTTGTCCCACCTACCGATCTGGATCTCGGATCTGGATCAAGTGATGCGACGGTGGTTAATTGAATGGGGTTTTTGTGAGTTTTCCGTGTAGGTAGGTAAAGAATGTATGACTGATGAAGTTTTCGTGTTCGGATATAGTTGGAATGGGGAGTAGAGAAGGAATAGGCTGAAAAGGGACCAAGATATTAGAATACAAATGAGAGTATTCAGTAGCTCTTAGACGCGTTTCAACAGCGTGACGCTACGGGATGAGTTGTTCAAGATAAAATGCAGCAAAGATAGCGCTAAGGCCAAAAGTCATGCTTGAAATGAGAGCCTAAGCTCTCTATTTATGGGGAGAGGTTAGGTTAAGGAATGACCTAGGCTTTACTCTCAGCCAACTTTCCAAAATGAGCTAAAATCTGCTACAAAACCGGGCAAGGATAATGTGATGATTGAACCGGATAAAACCGGATAAAAAATGGTAGGGAGCGCCAACCATGGTGTGTCATCCTAGGGTTTTGTGCCCTTCCCATGCTGCCACAGGAGTCTTGACAAATTTAAGTGAAATAATTGGTTGGGGGCATTGGCCATTGAGTGACGTCATTTAGGGAGGTGGGCTCCTAGTCTCGGGCGGATAGTCTTTGAGCTTAAATGCAGCACTTTGATGCTTGTGACCATGAAATGCAAGCATCTAACGTCGACTTGAGTTCTTCAACTCCTTGTCCGATTGGAGAAAAATAAAATGCGGTATTCTAAACATAGAAATTCCTATACGCATCATCGAACTTCCGCTAACTCTTGAGGCTTGGCTCGGGCTTGGACCATCCGAAAGAGAATGGCTTTTTGGACCGACCCAAGGCAAGAGGCTATTTATTTGGTGTTGTGGAGTTTTTGTGGTTTACTTGCTTTCATTGCACCAATCAAATTCAATCCGTGAACCAAATCCTCAAACAGGATTCGATATTTCATCGGGATAACAAATAAATAAAATAGAAAAGGTGTGACACTTTTTAGGTGTCTACACCATCATGGCACAAAATTCCTCAACTAAAGGACAAAGTTCTTTGTCTCCAAACCTAGAAACGTTCATGACTGGGTCCTAATAGTTAGTCATAGTCCTGAAGAAATTCTAGTTAATTCAAACTTGCTAAATACTCGAAAAACATGTTTACGTGATAATTGGCTAGGCTTTATCATTCCTCTACCCTTACTACTTACATCCATTGGATCAAGGATCTCTCGAACCAAATTTTTTAGGGTTCAGGTGCATCTTGTTTCTTTCCGAAGTTCGGAGATTTGTGGGGTTGTGTTCCGATTAGCCTCGCATATCGCTATTTTTATAGCCATATCAAAACTTCATTATTTAAGAAACCTAGGTCATCAACGACTCAACCTGGTCTCCCATAGGACACGTAACTCTTCCCGAAAGTAAATTCTCTAAAACTACACACAATCGGTCCACATGTGGTCCAATGCCAATTAAGTTTGGACATATTTGTGATTAACTGAAGTAATATTTTTTAACCAAAATAAATAAGGCATTATCATGGCAACATTGTTGAGGGATCCTCATAAGAATTCAAAATTATCCACCCTTTCTTAAGTATGATAGATATTCTCCTATCAAATAGGTGTTAGGATAGCCGGATGGTTGCACGAAATGGACAAGAATTGCAAAAGTTACTCATAGAACCATGACTCGCAAATATGAGTTTCACAACACAATTATTTATCCATGAAAGATAAATACGAGAAAACAAGACAAGCATTTAGATAAACCTCGATGATTCTCCACAACCCTAAAAGTGGCAAATAGCTCTTATTACGAATCTCCGATATGGTGAGATGAGCAACCCTACGTCTCCTCGCATCGGAAAAGTGTACGCAGGCACACCCCCAATTCAAGTCTCAACCTCTATTTAAATCCATCGAATTCACCAAATAGTGGAAGTAGCCTCAACTATTGTTCTCCGCAAAGATGGTAACACATAGCATGAGGGCAAGTATAGCTCTCTTCTTTTGTTCAAGAGTATGTTAGGCCCAATTCTTGGAGTCCTTTATGGACGAGAATAAAATGGAATATTTTAAATCATTGGATCTAGGAAAATTAAGAGTTGTGGGTCCAAAGAAATGGAAAAGAAGGGTCTAATTTTGTACAACTCACAGTCATACGTCAAGCAATCACAAGAGAAGCTAAAGACCGTGAGCATCACAAAATCAAGTGTTGTAATAGTCATCTTTCCATAGAAATGAAAGGTGTTAGTCATATCCCAAAAGCACTCACTAATAGCCCTCATTGCACTATGGTCCCGATGTCGGATAAGCAACGTAAAATGGAATATTTTAAATAATTGGATCTAGGAAAATTAGGTCGTAGGTCCAAAGAAATGGAAAAGAAGGGCCCGATTTTTGTACAACTCACGGTTGTAGGTCAAGCAATCACTAGAGATGCTAAAGCCCGTGAACACCGCAAAATCAAGTGTTTTAATAGTCATCTTGCCAAAGGGAAGATGAAAGGTGTTAGCCACATCCCAAAAGCGCTCACTAATAGCCCTCATCGCACTCGTGGTCCTTGATGTCGGACAAGCAACGTAAAATGGCAATGAATAGGCCAAACTTGGTTAAATTCATAATGTTATTAAAATCCACACCTACTCTATTGAGGGTCAAGATAAATTTCCTTATAGCCCAGCTTCTCCTACGATGTCTCCCGAAGATAAAGAAAAGGGAAAAATTCATAAAAATTCCACTCTAACATTAAAAATGAATGTGCAAACAACTAGAACTTACCATGGATGAAACGACCATCGAAGAAGCATGATGGTTGGCCTCTACAACCGAATTGGCGAAATTCCATTGTTGGTATGGCCTCCATGCTCGTTCAATGTAAGAGTCTTGGACAATTCCCTTTACCCTTGTTCTCTACTTGAGATGTTCTCTCCTTTGGGAAATTTTTTTGAAGATAACTTGAGAACCACACTAGTATTCAAAAGAGGAAACTAAAGAATGGAGAAGAAGAGCTAGAAAGTTAGAGAGAATGAAATAATAGATGAAGAAATCAAGAGGTGCAAATGAACACTTCCTCAAGGGCTCCTTTTAGGAAAAAATTTGGGTAGCAAAAGAAAAACGAATAACCAAGGAATTTCCTATTGGTTCCTTACATGCTCCCCAACCAACTGTGCCAAAGTTAACCTCGTGCCGGTCCTAAAGCATGCCAACTGGCCATAGCACAAGCCACGAGGCCAGGGCACACAACCCAGTGACCTACGCCTTTTAGAAGGCATCTAAAGCATGTGTATGTGAGCAACAGTTGCACTAAAAAGTAAAGTGGGCCTAGGAAAAATTTAGTCTAGCCCTGCACATGTTCCTATGAAGAAATGTAGATAAAATTAGTATCGATCATACATTTCTAACAACATCAAAAATTCATGTAAAATCCCGAATTTGTTTACATTCGATTATCAACTACAAACATGTTAGTCAAGAAAATATTTCATCTAAAAGCCAAGCTTCAAATCAGGTAGATGGTTAAGTTTAGTCCCTACTCATATGAGCTCCAAGACTATGATCAAGCCAAGCTCATGAAGCAACTTACTCGCATTTTAGACTTCTTGCAGCAAGTCAAGTCTAGGCCCCATCGCAAGAGTTCGGATCCCCGTAAGTGGCTTATTCTTGGCGCTCGGTATTGAATCACAATCAATGTCCTATCTACAGCAGCAAACAAAAAAATCTTAGTGCTTACTTTAACCTTCTTCTTTCGGACTCTATCAAAGTGGGGGCTAACTATGCATACCTAAAATGTGTATCGATATGTTTCTAATACATTTTCATTTTATTGATTGAGCTGGTGGTGAAATTTAGCTTCACCTGTTTATTCAGGGCTAGATTGGATGAAGGCAGTGTGACTTCCCTTTTTCCACCCCAAAAATCAAACAATCAACAGGATCACAATCGAAAAACACAAAACAGCTCACAAAATAGCCCAAACAACCCACGCTGGTCACCAAACGTGAGCTTTGGCACGGATCCAAAAAGACAACTAGAAAATGACAAACAAATAATATCAAAGACAACAAATTTATAAAAGCACTTAGCATAATCTATATCCACCATGAAAATTAATATTTATCATTAGCACACAAATTGATTTGTCCATTAGCTCAACTATACAAGACAACTACTAGCTGATCTTCCTCATTTTTTCTTAGTTATTAGTTCAATCAAGCCTAACCCTAATATAAACCCTACTAATATTGATAACCCTATAATTAGCACTAAAATTCAATCACATTAGATAATTAAGTATTAAAAAACATCATCTAGCATCATGTAACCAATCTACTAGCAAATTGATTAAACAAAGATCTATAAAAATTTCCTAATTAAAAGAGATGAGTATGAGCCATACATGATCCAATAGGGTGATACTTGTAATTAAAAGACTATAGCGTTTACATACATAAGCCTTTTAAACTATCATATGAATTTATATTAAACTAACTAGCGTACACTTTTTAATTGGATATAAAATCATGAACACTAAACATAAATTATTATAAAATCATGTAGTAAAAATCAAAATGACATAAAAGTTCAAAACTTGTTTCAAGATATTAATCTAACATGGTTTTAAATCATGTAGTTGTTTTGATTCAATTAAATCATGAGTTTCTACCCTCCCACACTATGCAATGCTTTAAACTACCACATTATATAACAAAGTCTCTAGATAAATTTAACGTAAATTTTTTCTGGACTGCCAATAGTAATAAAGGTATGCCATGATTATATGGGATCGTATATGTCAGCCTAAATGTAAAGGTCCATTAGGCTTGCGAAAAGCGAGAGGATATTAGTATCACATTCCAATGTAAACTCTTATGGAAATTAATTAAAGAGCCGGATAAGCTAGGTACCCAACATATGAAAACAAAATATGCTAGACAAGGTGACTTTTTCACCATAAAATTGAAAAATGTTGACTCATGGGTTTGGAAATCGTTCATTAAATGTTGTTCAACATTTAGTAATTGAATTCGTTAGAAAATTGGTAATGAAAAATATATCCTCTTTTGGATCGACATGTGGTGTCTTAGCCAAAGTCTATTACAAATTATAAGGTATGATCCTCCATCGGTTAGTTTACAATATAGAGTGAGTGATTTTATTACCAATCATAATAGCTGGGACATCCCTAGGCAATACAACCGACTAGTGTAGTGGATATCATCAAAAGTATACCATTACCCGTTTTCATTACTAATGAAAAGTGTTGGGACCTCTTAGGGAACGACTTGTTTTCTACAAAAACTACTACTAGACTAGCACAAAATGCTCAAGGGAATGATAGGTGGGAGGGCCAACGGATTTGAAAAAAAAAAAACATTCCACCTAAGATAAAAATCTTCATATAGCAATTTTTCCAAGATGGAATTCCCCTTAGGAAGACACTCGGTTACAACAAGGATTCAAGTTGACCTTCTCTATAAGATATGAAATTCATATAATGAATCAGAAGATCACCTCTTTTTCAAGTGCTCGCGAACATAACTTGTGTGGGCTACTTCTTTAAACCACCACTAGTTAATGGAAGAAACACTCTATAGGAGGCTCGATCCACCAATCAACTTCATAGAGTCCTACTTTTACTGTGGAGCATCTAGAAGGAAAGAAATGCCCTAATTTTTAAAAATGAAGATTTCAACCACAAAGGTTCTGATTAGGGTAAAGAGCGTATTTGCGCAATGAAAATCAAGAATGAGGTACTCTCTAAAGAACCTTTACAATGGGAACAACGAACCAACCGCAAGCAAGTCCATCCGGTCAAATGGAATAAATCTTTCAATGGATAGATTAAGCTTAACTTTTATGATTCATTCAAAAATGGTAAAGCAATGATGAGTTTTCTATTATGAGATGAAAGATGCGAGTTTACTAAAGGCGGGAATGTCTAATCTAGGTCATACATCCATTATGGCGGTAGAGGCTAATTCCCTTAGATTTGGGCTTCAAAAAGCAATCAAATCTAACGTTGTGATAATTCGATTGAAGGTGATAACAAAATCATTGTCGAAACAGATCAAAGGAAATAGCAAACCACGTTGGCAAATTGACTATATCATAAAAGATATTACTCATTTATTGACTAAATTAATGAGTTGCACCATTAATCACATTTTCAAAGAAGCAAATTGTGTGGCTGACTGGCTGGTACGTTATGGCATATGGTTCCTTCCCCTAACCACTTAGAGGTACTCGCCTCTCCCTCTACTCTCGTCACTCATGGAAAATGATATTTTAGGTAGAACCATTATGAGAAGGACTAACTAATCTTGTTATATACTTAATTTTTACCATTTGTAAAAAAATTAAGTATAAAAAAACCTACTCACACATATTATAAATTGAAACACATAAACTAAATAAAAATGTCATCTTTAATATCAAACTAAAAATATAAATGGAGTAAAAATTATATTACTAATAAAACTACAAATATAATCCTTCCGGGTACAAGATGGTTGATTAAGATGGTGATGGCCGTGTAATGATAGATTAATTGATGATGGTGGCGGGGAGGAATTAAAAACGATTACATCTCTAAAACCACAATATGAAAAGCAATAAACTATTAAAATTAAAAGAACATTAAAAGTAAACTTGAAAAATAAATCTAGTGCCCTCACGTTGTTCCACTTGCTAATCTTGGATCATGAACCAATTTCAGCAGCGTAATGACAGGGCAATAACATCAAACACAATGCAAAGAAGGCCTTTTGTGTGGTTTAAGAAATGGAGATGTGAGTGATATTAAGGAGAAACTTAGAGAAGAGAGTGTGGGAGAGAATGAGAGGATGGATTTTTAGTAATTAGGGGATTCTCCAACTGATGTGGTGTAGAAAATATAGGGAAGAAGCCCCATATTTATAGTAAAAATAAAACTAGGCTAAAAAGAAACCCTAAAAGTCAACCAGGTTGTCGGGTTAAGCTTGAATAGGGCCCGAGATTCCGAAAATAGTTAACTCAAAAGATTGGATATTCACTTAGACCGAACGACACCGTTTGCAGAGCCTAGAAAAGCGACGTCGAATATACAACATCATACGGACATTTCGGGATGCATGCCTCACTTGGTCGATGAAAATATAACAAAATGTTGCGTTTTGCGCGAGCTTGACAAAAACAGCACAGATTTGGATTCCTGGTTGGGAATTCGAACCTAACTTGGTTGGGCCGAACAAAATGGTTTGTGGGCTGGCCCAAGCAAAAAAGGTTGATTTTGTAGCGTTGATGGGTTTTTGTGGTTTATCGGCTTCCGTCACGCCGATTTCGATTCGATCATGATCCGAGTTCACAAGCGGGGCTGGAATTTCATCACCGGGCCAACATAAATAAATAACTCAAATAAAAAGATAACGACGACTCGTTTCAATGTCTCACCGTTAGCCTCCACTTTGATCCAGATCTAAAAGATGAAGGGTTAAGGTAGACGATGAAGAGTACTTATCTCGATTATTTTAGCGTCGCTACATATGCTTGAGTGATTTAAGATGTCTAGAATTGGCTCCGTTAGAGTCCTAAAATTCATGTAATTTTGCTGAAGCTTGATAGTTTCTTAATCGAAGGTAGACAGAATAATTCTTACGTACTAGCATATTATTAGTAAATAATCACGTACATGAAAGTTCAGCATTTTACCCGAATAATTTCGTATGGATAGGGAATTTACTTGTGTGGTAAATCCGAAGTTGTGATTGTATGAATATTTTCCCCAATTTTTACCCGACTCAACGATCCACCCATCCTTCCCGACAATGGTTGCATGGTCAAGAACCTACATCGCACAACCAAAGGAAATTGGGCTTGCATTTGTACGACTTAGCATGAAAAATGTGCTCATGGTATGTCCCTTCAAAATCCAAATTTCAGGCTAAAATGGTCCAAAAATTTAACTATTTCTTAGCTCTTAAAATCTTCCCCGACCCTTGGTCCGGTGTAGATCGTGGCCTGGGCCATGGTGAACCCAATGCCAGGTTATAGGCCATGTTGAACAACTTCGCTCGGTTAATCTTGATTTGTTTGTCTTGTGGGTCATGTGTTGGAACAGGCCAGCTTTCATACCTGGTCCCAAAGCCAACTTCGTGCACTCGTTTTAGGCTGCAAGAGACTTGAATGAGAGGCGAGTCCTATTAGAAGACTTGTTTGGTTTCGTTGGTACCTTGTTGAGCTAGTTATGCCCCAAATTCGCCACAACACGTGGTCTGTGTTTTGCTTTGCATGATCTGCCATGGACCATGTTTTATCTTCACTCGATTACCCGGGAAGAGCAAGAGGAGATGACCACTAGGTATACCTACACACGTTTCCTGGATGCAAAGTCATCATATCCTAAGTATTTGGGGAGGATTATGACTGGAATGATATGCTTCAATCGCTCATTTACTTTGTTTTATTTTTTGTATGGATATTAATCTTGTGGTGAAACAGATACTTCCGAGCGACATCCATATCTCTAGTGTTGAGGTTGATGTATTTTGCAAGGAAAGCCCCATATATCATCAAAATTCCTATGCTCCCGAAGTCAATGTGCATAGGGCATCAATTCCTAAAGAATTCGAAAGGGGTAAGTGTATTGTGCTCTTTATTTTAGTTGTATGGTAGAATTCCCTTCCTAACGATGAAATTATAGTATGACAGAGAGCGAGTCTCGCAAGACGTCTATCGAATTCCAATCCGCCCTCTGTGCACTCAACAACTTGTTTCCTTGTCGTGCGTTCCGATCGTTTTAAGTAAATCCAGTTAGTTTAAAATGCTAACTCTTGAGTTCTTAGTCCGTATGCTAATCACTCTTTCGTTTTTTAGGATTGCCCCTCTAGGTCCCTCCGTTTTGAAGATTTCCTTGGTGGTTCTAGAGTTCGTGCCCATACAATTAGTCAACCTCAAATGTCATCTTATCGCACTTGTTGGAGCTGGAACCTCACGACTTACATCTCGATGCTCTCTCGGATGAAGTACCTCGCAAGCCGGATCGAACTCATCCGGACTCGGGCCCGGCTCATCAATAGCTGGAGTTGACATTATACCCTTGTAAGTGCTCAATCCTCATGGCAGGCCGTATGATTTTTATCGAATGTCCTATAATGGTCCTTATCATGAGGCCTCGCAATCGACCTATGATCGTGAGGCTACCTCTTCACGAGATGACGGTGGATAGGTGAGCTTCAACGTCGGTTGTGGAGGATATGGGAAACTACCTCTTCGATGATGTTGCTTGACGATAATGATGAAGATTATTGAATAACCACTTGTAGGGTGCTTTTAGTTTATGTTTATGTCCTTTATGTTATGATTGTATTGTATGCAAGAAGATGAATGCAAAAACTCGATCTAAAATGCTTTGTTTATTTACATGATCTAAAAATATTGCAATGACAAATTCAAAAAAATGTGAACATAGCCCCCATTCACCCGCAACGAAAACAATAAAAAGAAAAATGAAAATGAAAAGTCAAAAGAAGCATAGTCCTGAGTAATTGACTAACCGCAAATAAAACGAGCTAAGAGCAAGAAGATGACTTAACTCTAGCGCTAGCCACGAGGCGGGTCAGCAGACTAGTTGAGAAAACTAGCGCTAGTCAACGGATTGGACATAAAAGAGGGTTGACATGAGCGGCGGGACTAGCAAGTGATAAAATCTAAAAAATTTCTATAAATAATGTCGCAACGGGTTTTTCGAAAAGAATACACTTGAAAACCTAAGAAGAACTTCCCTAAAACAGATCCCAAACTCTTAGGGTTTCCCACATCCAAGCCAAAAAATGAACTACATGGTTGAATTGACCCGATGGATGCATAACATGGGGACGTAGAGAATAGGACTTGCTATTTACGAGCTGAACACGCTATTCGACATTAGGCAACTTAATTCATTGGACCCTTTTGAGGTCTACGGTGTTCTTCCGGGATCCCGCGAAGCACGTATTCGATTTGTGGACAAAGAATTATGGCCCCCTCCCGAGGAGTTCGATGCCATACTAGGCTACGAGTCACCACCATCCAACCAAACTCGTTGTTCCTACATCATCAAGTAACATGGTAGGAACCTACAAAAACTGCTAGGTTTGAACAGGAGCAATCTGGATTGGATCCTAATTAGGGACGTGGTAAACTTATTGCACTTCCGCTCCATGTGTGGGGAAGGTCCGACATGCATCTAGCAATGTCTGGGCTATCATCATGTGTATGTTGGGTAGCTTCCTGCTAGTGGGAGGGAACAGAGATAGAATGTCTACCGCCCTACCGAGCGTGGTGAAGCAATTAGGCGACTACCATTCATTGACCTCATTAATCCTTGCTGAGACATTTCGAGGACTCGGATCGAAGCGAGGCAAATCCCGAAGACTCGGACTCGAAACTAGACCATTCCGAGTACGACCAAAGAGAGGTACAAACCTCTTCCCTCCTATGTTTTGATTACAAGTCATTCTAAGTATTATAGAAACAATTGCATATGTTTTCATTCGATTCGATCGACTCGGAAAACACATTTTTATCAATCATCTAACACCGATGTTTCGAGTCACTCGGACATTACTCGATTTATCGCATGTTCAAATAATCTCTCTAACACTTCATATCCGAGTTCCGACTGCATATCTTGAAGTAAAGTGAATTACAGTGTTAATTCATCTCTCTAAGTCGGTACGTTTGTTTGAGAATTATTTGTCTAGATTAAATACTTATACTCGATGTTTTCAATCTTATAACTTGATCTTTCCTAAGACCGACTCGATGGACTCGGAAAATTCCACTGTTTCTAGGCCCGAGATAATTATGCACTTAATTATCTTGATTAAATTAGTATATATATGCCTAATCTTGGACCAAAGTATTTATGCACTCACGTTATCTCATTTTTGAATTACAAAAGTAACCTAGGCTTCAAGTCGTCAACAACCAGCAGACAAGGCTTTTCTACTTCTAAACAAGGCTCAAAGGTTGTGTCGGGATTGTGTGTTTCCAAAACTAGAAAACTTCAATGCAAACCTCAACGGTGGTTTCCACCTTACTTTTTAGACACCACCAACTAATTGGAGTATCCTTAGGAGTCAAGAGCCGTTGCACAACGTTCACATCTCAACGGATCCTTTACGAGCGACTCGGAAGAACCATTATAACGATCACAAAGGACTTTTGTTTAGAAATTCGGCTAATCTGCTTGGACATCTATAAATAAAAGTCAACTCTCAAGACTTGAAGATTGTTGAACGTATTGTCAATACACATTACTTAAGCAAAAGTCATTCCATTCATACTTAATCTTCTATTTACAACTCCCGACTTGTAATTCATACTTTACGAGTTATAAAGTCTTGTAATCAAATACATACTCTTTCTTACTTTCTGAATAAGGTCCCTTGACGAAGGCTGTAAGGGTTAACTCAGCTTAGTTGTCCCTAGCTGTAAAGGTTATCTCGGTTAGGAAGTACTAGATCGGATATGGGAATTTACGAATCTAAGAAAACTCTGTAAAGAACTCGTTTAAGGGAGTAATTCTAGTTAAGTCGATCTGCTTGTATTTTGTGGATTCAAAATAGTGGATTTGACTTGGTGGTTAGACTAGCACTGGCCGTGGTTTTCACGGCTTAGGAGGGTTTCCACGTATATTTGAGTTCACACTTTTCCGAGTCCAATCTAGACTCGGACTATCTTGATTATTATTTTCAAGCGAAAATCTTCCGAGTTAGTTAAAATCTGCTCATCACCCTATTCACCCCTTCTAGGGTGACTAAGACTCTCCAGGAGCAAACCTTCAATTGGTATCGAGCTTAGCCTTTCAGAAAGGGTCTAACAACCTACAGGTCTAAAGATCATATGGCTCGAACAATGGAGAGTTCGATGAAGGAAGATCTTCCAGCAGACCACCTAAGTTCAAAGGATCAAATTTTGTGCAGTGGAAGAAGCTAATGGAATGCTTTCTGTTGGACCACGATGAAGATGTACGGAACATAATACAAGAAGGCAATTACATTCCAATGAAAATGGAAGACACAAAACATGTTCCTAAAGCAAAGTTCGAGTACACCATCGAAGAGGCGGAAAAGTTCGAAACAACTTTAAAGCAATGAACATTCTGATGTGCGCCATCGGCTTAGAAGAATACAACAGAATGTCGACTGTGACGTAGCTAGAGATGTGTGGGACACTCGTTGTCAACACATATGAATGAACCAGCCAAGTAAGATAAGCGAAGATAAGTCAATATCTTTACAAATATGAGCTGTTCAAGATGGAGCCAGAAGAAAACATCACTCGGATGTTTATACGCTTCACTCGGATTACCAACAATCTCAAATCTCTAGGTCGAAAGATTTCCCATGAAGAAATGTGCGAGAAAAATTCTAAGAAGTCTACCCAATAGACGATGGGGTCCCAAGGTGAAAGCCAACGAGGAAGCTCAAAACCTCTCTCAATTAAAGCCACATGAACTGATTGGGAAACTTCTTACCCATGAAATCCATCCGGAAGAAGAGGATGTTGAGGTCAGCACCAAAAAGAACATTGCACTCGAAAGCCTCAAAAGCGAGAGGAGAAAATATGAGTTCGTCAGATTCGGAAGAAGATCCCACGGCACTCATTGCGCGACGCTTCAAAAGAATGATGAAGCACAAGAAATGGGAGAAAATGCCAAGAGAAGAGTTCTTCAAGAAAGCTAAGAAGGATACAAAAGCTAAACAGTCCTCCCCTTCAAAGTTATCTTTAACTAAGGACTCAGGTTATTTTGAATGTGGCAGCAGAGATCACATCGTCAAAGACTGTCTAAGAAGAAAAAGGGACAGAAAGAAGAAGAAGGCTATAATAGCCACATGGAGTGATGATGATTCATCTGCAGAAGATGAAGACTCGAGACAACTCAAAGTGTCTAATGGCACTGTCGGACATAGAAGCTAAATTTGAGTCGAGACTCTTAGACATTGAGGAGACAAATCCTTGGGAGGTAATAGAATACTTTCTTAAGTTCTCCAAAGTTGATTTAGCTAAATATATTTACACTTTAGAAGAAAAGTCCAATTCTGATTATTCTCTATTCAAAAACAACTTGAGTCTCTCACCTCGGAGAGCATTGGTTTGAAAAATGAATTGGAAAAGCTGAGACTTACTCTAAGAGAACTCAAGACTAGTACTCAAACTAATAAGACTGAGTCCGAGACACTCGGAAGAAAAAATGAGCATCTAAAACAAAAGCTCAATGAGTCTCAAGAGCTTGTTTTGAAATTTACTCAAGGTCGGAAAAACCTTGACATGCTTTTAGGCTCCCAATGTGTCTCCTTTAGAAAGGAAGCAATTGGTTTTAACAAAGAGGAGGAATCAAACTCCTACTTAGATCTTTTCAATAATGATTCTAGAACTGTAAAGTTCAGGAAGGCCGATCATGGTCCCATTCATAAGAATGAAAGGAGGACTGAGCCCGGACCAGCCTACAAGAAAAAGCCTTCTCCACCTGCTTATAAAAGAAAAGATTTCCAAAAAAAAGAGACACAAACTCGGTTTTCTAAAAGGAAGACTCAGAATTATATCAAACCCAAAGTAATTCAAATCTGGGTTCCTAAGAGTCTTCTTCCTCATAAAAGGCCCTCAGTAAAGGAAGTTACTCGGTTCATTAGAGGAAGTAAGAAGGGCTAGTGTGTTTTTACTTGCAGGTAACTCGGACAAAGACAAAGGGTCATTGGTATCTAGACAGTGGATGCTCACGCCACATGTTAGGAGATTCAAGACTCTTTTCCGAGTTAGAAGATTACAAAGGAGGCAAAGTCACTTTTGGAGATGACGAGTAAGGGCAAGATAGTTGGAATAGACAAGATTGGAAAAGAAGACAACCTGGTCAGCCCAGTCTATCTTGTCAAGGGATTAAAGTACAATCTACTCAGCATCTCTCAACTGTGCGACAAAGGTCAAGAGGTAAGGTTCACTCGGACAGATTGCTATATTTCTAATGCAACCACTAAAGAGACTAAGCTCTCGGAGTAATACCGACAGTATTCCTCTTTCGATCCAAGTCAAAATTTATCCTATTTAAAAGCATCACTGCATGATGATTCTTGGACATGGCATCGTAGACTAGGTCATGTTAGTATGCATACTATCCAAAAGCTTGCATCTTATGGTTTAGTCAGAGGTTTACCTAACTATGCCTTTAAGAAAGATAAAATCTGTGAAGCATGCATAAAAGGGAAATAGGTCAGATCATCTTCCAAATCTCTTAAAACTGTTTCCACATCCAAAGTACTTAAAATGTTGCATATGGATTTATGTGGTGAAATCCCTATGAAGAGTCTTAGAGGTAAATATTATGTAATTGTGGTTGTTGATGACTACTCACGATTTACCTTGGTGTGTTTTCTTCAACACAAAAATGAAGCCTTCAAAGAGTTCAGCAAGCTCTGCGAGAAAAATTCAAGTAGAGTCTTAGACTCGAATTAGAAGAATTCAAACCGACCGCGGAAGGGAGTTCGATTACTCGGAATTTGCAGAGTTTTGCGATAAGAATGACATCTCCCACAACTTCTCGGAACCCAGAACTCCTCAACAAAATGGGGTAGTGGAGAGAAAGAACATAACTCTTGAAGAAATAGGAAGAACAATGATGATTGAACACAATCCGCCTTACTATTTCGGGCTAAGGCGGTTAACACGACGAAACTACACACTCGAACGGATGCCTCATCGGACCCATTTTGAAGAAAACTCCATATGAACTCTACAAGGGAAAGAAACCAAACATCTCATACTTCAAACCATTCGGATGTAAGTGCTATGTTCACATAATGGTAAGGATCACCTAACCAAGTTTGATGCTTGGGTTAGATAAATGTATCTTTCTTGGTTATTCTTCTCATAGTAAAGCGTATTGCATTTTCAATAAAAGAACTAACAAAGTGGAAGAAAGCATCCACGTTGTGTTTGATGAGTTTGATTAGGGAAAACCAAGTGAGTCAGCATTCTCATATCCGAAACTCGGTCGAGATGAAGATGATCTTACTGAAGCCGAGCTCGGATAGAGTCAAAAGAAAGCGACTCGGAATGAGGTAGCTCGAATATCATTGCTCGGACTAAACCAGCTCAAGAGCCAGCTCGGAATGCTTGAAGGTCAAATAGATAAGCAAGCTCAATCAAATCGGATCGCTAAAGATCAACTAGTTTAACCCTCAAATCTGGTGAACCAGAGAACATGTAAAGTATTCAAATATGCTTCGAGCCACCCACTCGAAAACATCTTGTCCGACATCAATAGTTCGGTAAGAACTCGCTCTTCCTTACAAAATCTATATGCATTCACTGTATTCATATCATTAACTAAACCTACAAATGCACTAGAGGCCCTAAATGAACTTGAATGGGTAGAGGTCGTGGAAGAGGAACTTAATCAATTTGAAAGAAACCAAGTCCGGACTTTAACCAAACGACTTTCGACCACCCGATTATAGGAACCAAATGGGCTTTCAAGAACAAATTGGATGAGGATGGGTTTGTACTCAGAAATAAGGCTAGATTTGTGACTCAAGGTTACAATCAAGAAGAAGGAATTGATTGTGGGGAAACCTTTGCACCGAGTTGGTAGGATTGAAGAAATTAGAATCCTATTGGTAATTATATCTAGCATGAATATTAAATTGTATCAAATGGATGTCAAATGTGCTTTTCTGAATGGTTTCATTCAAGAGGAAGTCCATGTTGAGCAACCCCTGGATTTGAAAACTTAGAATTTCCAAATCACATTTTCAAATTGCAAAAGGCTCTCTATGGTCTTAAACAAGCTCCTAAAGCTTGGTATGAATAATCGAGCAGTTTCTTAGTTGAAATGGATTTTAAAAGAGGTGAGATTGACAAAACTCTTTTCATAAAAACCAATGGGAAAGACTTTCTTATTGTTCATATTTATGTTGATGATATAATTTTTGGAGCTAATAATGAAAATCTCTGTCGAGATTTTTCTGAGTTAATGAGACATGAATTCCAAATGAGCATGATGGGAGAGCTCAATTTATTTCTTGGTCTATAAATCAAACAAGATAAAGATGGCATCTATGTCCATCAATCTTAGTATACCAAGGAGTTGCTGAAGAAGTACAAGCTTTAAGATGCAAAACAAGTGGCAACACCAATGAGTAGTAGCATGAAATAGGACTCGGACGAAAAAGGTAAAGCGGTAGATCAGAAACTCTATCGATGTATGATTGGATCTCTGCTATATCTTACATCCAGTAGGCTAGACATTATATTTAGTGTATGTCGAGTGTGCTAGATTCCAAGCTAATCCAAAAGAATCACATCTCACTGCGGTGAAGAGAATTTTTAGATATCTTACAGGGGCTCGGAATCTAGGTTTATGGTTTTCAAGAGACTCATAACTAACCCTCATTGGATACTCGGATGCTAACTATGCTTGGATACAAGGTTGATAGAAAGAGCACCTCGGGAGCATGCCAGTTTCGGGTCAATCCCTTATATCTTGGCACTAAAAGAAGTATAGCTCGGTTGCTCTATCAAGCTGCTAAAGTTGAGTGCATTGCAGCTAGAGCATGCTGTGCTCAGATTCTATGGATCAAGCAACACTTCAAAGACCTTGGACTTTCATTCAAATCAATTCCAACCAAGTGTGACAATCGAGTGCAATCAGCATCACTAAGAATCCAGTTGAACACTCAAAGACAAAGCATATTGAGGTCATGTGTCATTTTCCGAGAGACCATTCAGAGAAAGGTGATATTGAACTTGAATTCATTCCTATAAAATTGTAATTCGCTGATATCTTTACTAAGCCACTTAGTAAGGATCAATTTTGTTTCATTAGGAATGAACTTGGCATGATAAATGCATGATTATATGTTATTCTAAGTGAAATTATCTTGCATGATTATGTGTTATATGTTCTTCTCTTTGTCTTAATAACAATTAGTTCGATTGACCCGGTGATGCTTGAGCTAGGAGTTATTATCTCGTTTGGGCTTTACGAGTCACTCAGAAACATTACTGAGTCGAGACTTAGTTTTTGAGAAAATTGGACTTCAAACTTCTAAAATCATTTCTAGATTAGTGGAGAATTTCGAAATTTCTTTTAAAATTTCTCGTTTTCTGTCTCTCTACCGCGCGCATCGATCAATGAGCTAGTCGTTGGGAGAAAGACAACTGTAATTCTAACCGTTGGAGAGCAAGTACAAACACACCGGTCCGAGGCGACCGTTGGAAGTTTGGATCGGAACGGATACTTGAAGGACATTCTTTTCGCTATAAATAGCATCCCTTTTCCTTCATTTCGCTACTTTACTCTCTGCTAACCTAAACTCTCGCATACTCACTTTTGTAATCTAAGATCTCAAGCACTCTCGGTACTCTCTCTCTCTCTCTCTCTCTCTCTTTCGTTTCTTCGAGTTAGCTCATCTTCTTCTCATAACTTCTCAACCATGCCTAAAAGAGGATCCACCCTAGGTTTCCTAGGTTCTGCAACTAAGAAGCCTAGAACCAAAAGCCAAGAGGGTCCTTCTAACCCCTCTAAAATCCTTGTCACTCAACACCTTACGTTGGATGACAAATTCTTTCCAACCACAACCTTTTTGTGGTTGAAACACATCAAAACCATCGGGGTATACAATTTTCTTTGTTTCGGTGAGTTCATATACCCTGAACTCGTTGTTGAATTTTATGCAAATCTTTCTTATTCCGAGGGATCATCACCTCAAGTGTTCGCCACATAGTGGTTTGTATTAATCTCTCTCTTCTTCATCGTCTTTTTAAAGTTTCATCTATCTTCCTCAGCAGCAACCCCATCCGCTTCAACGAGCTTGCTGATGAGTTCTTTGAAAAATACGCTAACGAAGTCCCCGAGTCACACAAGAATGTTTACGTGACCCGGATGAAGACCGAGGCGAGACTTCTCTGTTTCTTGCTGATGAGAACTTTCTGTTCTCACCACTCCAACAAAGAAAATCCCAAATCCAAAATCCTCAAAGCTCTGTTCGACATTCTCGAGGGCTACCACGTAGACCTCGTCCCCACCATTATCGAGCGGATGGCTACCGTGCCTGCTCGGACTAACAAATCCACCCCTCTTCCTTTCCGAGCCCTACTTACCCTTATCTTTAAACAATTCAAGGCTCCGGTCCCCTCGGACCCAAACGAAGGGTGCGAGGCTACCATAGTCATTGACGAGAAAATAGCGTCTTAGATATGGGTACCAGGAAACCCAACCTAGTGTCTAGGTCCATAGCTCATAACTAAGGCAACCTTCCCCTCCGCCTTAGACTCGGACTCCTCTCTCACTCCCTCCTCCACTCGGCGGAGCTTCCACCTCAGGTCCTCCTCACAAAGCCACTATCGCTTTGTCTACCACATCGATAGACAAACTCTCCTCTGTGTCCACGAAAATCGAGACACTCTTCGCTCCTTCAAGACTGTCCTTCGAACATGACCATTAACCAAAAGACGGTACGAGTTTCGGATTTGATAGCAACAAGATGTGTTCCTCGAAATGAAGACTCTAGTTAAGGAGCAACAGGAGCTGATTGAGCTCCTCGAGAGAAAGACGCTCTAAAGCCGCTCAAGACCCGGACAACCGAGATACATCCGAAGAGTCCTCAAGCCCTGCCGAGTCCTCGAAGCCTCGCCGAGTCTCCATCCGGAAGGCAGTGAAGAAGAATAGGAGGCTGTGGCTGAAGCGGCTCCTTCGAGGAGAAGGAGGAAGAAAAGAAGGAAGAAGAGAAAGAGGAAGAAGGAGAGAAGGAAGAACAAGCCGAGGGACAAGGTGCTCCGGGTCCTCAACCAAAGCCGATAAGCTCGGATAGCGATCCGAGTGACTCGGAAGACCCTACCGATGTTAGACAGCCTGCAACAGTCAAACCAAAGGAAGCACCCCCTCCGTGACGTTCCAAGAGGATGAGCCTCTGGACGACCTTGTTACAGGTTAGCCACTCAAAGCTGAGCCACTTCTAGATATACTAGTGCTGCCACCGCCCAAATCTTCAACATCATCACAAGCATATCAACGCAAGCGTGCTGCACGCTCATCCGCCTCAACTCGGACCGCCCAAACTCCTCCATCTTAATTTTTTTCTATTTTATTTTTTTGTTCGGACATCAAATTGTATCAGCTTGATACATTCTTCCCCATTTTTTGTTTTCTCGCTTTTTGCTAAAAGGCTAGGGGAGAATACACTAGAAAATTTGTTGTCTTGTTTAGGGGAGTTTTCTCACCCTCTTTTATATGTATTTTTTTGTGTTTTATGTATATATATGAATGAAGCTTCGATTTCGAGCATATTGATTTCGAGTATAACTCTTTCTAAATTTAGATTTCTCATTTAGTTTTTCTCTAATATATCAGCTTGTTTCTCTATCTTACTCTAATATAATTACTCACCACATTACACCATATGAGTTATCTACGAAATATTCTAACTTCGAAATACTTCACTCATTACTCTATTTTCTGCGATATTTCACTAAATCGAACGAAAACACATGATTCTTTCACTAACAAAGTTTCTGTCTAAGTATGGAATGTCTTTCATCAAAATGGGGAGATTGAAGATTCGGACTTGGAAACTACACCATTCGAGTACTACCAAAGAGAGGTATAAACGTCTTCCCTCCTATGTTTTGATTACAAGTCATTCGAGTATTATAGAAACTATTGCATATGTTTTCATTCGATTATGACTGACTCGGAAAACACATTTTCATTTATCATCTAACACCGATGTTTCTGAGTCACTCGGACACTACTCAGATTTATCGCATGTTCAAATAATCTCTCCAACACTTCATATCCGAGTTCGATTGCATATCTTGAAGTAAAGTGAGTTACAACGTTAATTCGACTTTCTAAGTCGAGCATATTAGTTTGAGAATTATTTGTCTAGATCAAATACTTATACTTTGATGTTTTCACTCTCATAACTTGATCTTTCCTAAGATCGACTCTAATGGAATTTGAATATAATGAATATTAGACTCGGAAAATTCAACTCTTCCGGCATCGAGATAATTATGCACTTAATTATCCTAATGAAATTATTAAATATGCCTAATCTTGGACTAAAGTATTTTATTCTTTGAGAACCAAAATGATTTACTTTTGTAGGTTATCCAAACGAGGTTATCTCATTTTTGAATTACAAAAGTAACCTGGCTTCAAGTCATCAATAACCAGCAGACAAGGCTTTTCTACTTCTAAACAAGGCTCAAAGGTCGTGTCGGGATTGTGTGTTTCCAAAACTAGAAAACTTCAATGCAAACCTCAACGGTGGTTTCCACCTTACTTTTTAGACACCACCAAATGATTGGAGTATCCTTAGAAGTCAAGAGCCGTTGCACAACGTTCACATCTCAACGGATCCTTTACGAGCGACTCGGAAGAACCGTTACAATGGTCACAAAAGACTTTTGTTCGGAAATAGTCACAACGGCTAATCCGCTTGGTCATCTATAAATAGAAGTCAACTCTCAAAACTTGAAGATTGCTGGACATATTGTCAATACACATTACTCAAGCAAAAGTCATTCTATTCATACTCAATCTTCTATTTACAACTCCCGACTTGTAATTCATACTTTCGAGTTGTAAAGTCTTGTAATAAATTACATACTCTTTCTTACTTTCGAGTAAGGTCCCTTGACTGAGCTGTAAGGGTTAACTCAGCTGAGTTGTCCCTAGTCTGTAAAGGTTATCTCGGTTAGGAAGTACTTGGATGAGATAAGGGAATTTCGAGTATAGGAAAACTCACGTAAAGAATTATTTAAGGGAGCAATTCGGTTGAGTCGATCTGCTGTATTTTGTGTATTCAAAACAAGTGGATTTGACTTGGTGGTTGGACTAGCACTAGCCGTGGTTTTCTACCCCAAGAAGGTTTCCCGTATATCCGAGTTCACACTTTTACGAGTCCAATCTACACTTAGATTGTCTTGATTATTCTTTTCAAGCGAAAATCTTCCAAGTAAGTTAAAATCTCCTCATCACCCTATTCACCCCCTCCGGGGTGACTAAGACTCTCCAAGAGCAAACCTTCAAATCCAAATGAAAATTTTGTTGCCTGCCCTCTGTTAATGTAGGTAAGGAATGATTGTGGAAACCCCAACAGCGAAACAGGAATATGGAGCCGGTTAGCGACGGGCAAGCGTAGCGGCGGCAAAAGCCAACCCTAGTTTTTTTTTTTTAACCTATGTTAGGCATAAACTAGGATGAGCTCGGTCATATAGGATACGATGTGTTTCTAAATTTTGCATCTATTATATGCAGATCTGGTTGGTTAAACACTTTTGGTTGGTGTTAGAACTCGCAAGGATCGACATGTACTTGGCGTCCGAGTTCTATTAGAGGTGGCTTCATGCAACCTTAACTAATCGAGCTGCAACTTGGTGGGTGACTTGGTTGAATTCCAATTGCCCAATAATATAGTATACTAAGCACTGGCATGTGTCCCAATTTAAGATACATAAAGCAAGGTACCCCTATGTGCATTTGTTGGGATTTAAATCCAATACGCATTACTTCCCGATCGTGGTATGCGACAAATAGGTAAAGTGCGGGATATACCATATTTGGATTGCGTTCTTCTTGCCTCATTTGATGTTCTAAGCAGTGCTAGGTGAGTCTAGTATTGGAGTGAGTACTTGATGAACTTGCCACTATTGGAGAGAGTTAGGGAGACACAATCCGAGGCTCTCTTTGAATTCTACGTTGAGTGGATGAGAGAGTCTAATCCATCGAATCACGGGACACCGAGGGCTCCGGAACGAGATTAGAGGAAGGATTCTCCTCGCTACTACACCCTTAGGAATTTGTGAAGTAACTCTGCAAGTAGATGAGCGCGCTCACTAAAGACAAGCAGAGGTAAGGAAGAAGAAGAAATGAGAGCTCGTAGGATTGAAGAAGTAAAGAAACGAACCTAAGGACATGCAACTAAGTCAAGTCACCCAAAAGGGAAGAAAGTGAAGATAAACTAGGGCTTAGGAATTAGGAGGAGTTTATTTTTACCAATTTATTGCTTTGCCCCTTTCACTACTAGAAAGCTGATAATTTGCGACGGAAATAGCGACGGAATATCGGCCAATAGCGACGGAATTTCCAACTTAGCGACGGAATTAGCGACGAATTATTCCGTCGCTCAAAAGCGAGTCGCTAAATTTTAGCGACGGATCAGCGACGAAAAAGCTTCCGTAGTCGATCGAATTCAGCGACGGAACGATTCTTCCGTCGCTGATGGCATTCAGCGACGGAAAGTCGTTCCGTCGCTGATTTAGCGACGAAATGGGGGTATTTCCGTCGCTGAATTGAATTGTTCCGTCATTGTTCCGTCGCCGTTCCGTCAAAAATTATAAATATTATTTTCTAATTATTCGTTACCCTAGTACAAAAAATTGTGAATGGATATACAAATCCAACATTAACATATGTGACACTTACATTTGGCATTTACATATGCCGGCCACAAATAACTCATCAAAGTTGGATATACAAATCCAACTTACATGTTCAACATCATGAACAACCATAACATATTTAAAACAAATTCACAAGTTCAACACAACAAGCAAACAAAAGCTCACAAGAAACCTTAAACACATCTAAACAGTTTGCAAAGTGATGATCACCAATATATACAAAAGTTGACATATGAATTCATGGTCCTCACTCATCCTCATCCTCATCCTCATCCACTTCGTCTTTCTCTTGTGGTTGTAATGGTCGACGGTGAGATCTAGATGCTTGCTTGAGACTGCAGAAATTCATTCATACATGCTATTGGCTCGGTGAAACCGTCGACCTTTTCTTGCAACTCGCCTATTTTGCAACTCAAGCACCCGAGCATGCTCAATCCATTGCTGTAACTCGGAATTTAAATTATGCACTCGTTGATCTCAATTTTGAGTCATCTGCAGTAGAAGGTTTCGGTGATTTGAAGGGCATGGTTGGTTTCAAGTTTCTAGCTGCAGATCCAAGTCCATAAATGCGACTTTTCTTGTTCGCATTGGCTTTGACCCACAACTCATGTTGTGAAGAGGTGGAGACATGATCCTCGAAGAATTGGGGTCATCATCGGAAGTTTGAGTGGGTTGAGTGCTTTGCAACTCTTCCCACTCTTTTTGAAACTTGTCCTGAATATAATATACATATTTGAGGCAGGTAAATATCACGAGGTTATTAACGAAAACAATAGATAGAAAAATATGAAAATTGCATATATAAGGTTACTCACATAAATGGCCTTGGATTTTTGTCGACCCATTCGTCCTTTTTGTTTTGTGCGTATGCGAAAATAGTTGGGTCGGTAGAGGCTGAACTCCTTTAAGCTCCTTCATCTAAATAAAAAACAAGTTAGTAGAGAATCAATTTACTAATATGAACATGTTCATAGTTGCATGCGTAATCATTAAGAAAGGGGTATGTACCAATCGCCACTTATGCTCCGTCATAGGGATTGAGCCACAAGTATGTAGCGATGAACCAAGTCCCCTTGATCAGCATGGCGGTTTTTCCGAGCTTGCTCACGGAACTACTTGTAGTCGGCAGTTTCCCAATATTCGAGCAACTCGCGCTAGTAGTTGTCACCCAACCATTTCGGCTTCTTATTTTTCCTCGCCTTCAGCATGAAGTCCTTTAATCGATCACTTCCTTTCTTTTCAAAATTTTTTCTTATTTGGACTTCATCGGTTGGAGACCAAGGGAAAAATTTCTATATAAATAAAAAAGTAGTTTATAAGTTATGAAATTATAATATAATGTTCGAACATGCACAATAAGTCATTATGTTATCCGAAATTCAGAAAACTAAAGATTTGTCATTACCTTAAACTTAGAAAACCACCGATCACGTTGTGATCGAGGGACTTTACCCTTTGTAAGCCAAGCTCCGTCGTACTTGCTTTGGAAGATGTAGAAAATCATACCCACAACTTTGTCAATGGGGAAGAACCTAATCAAGAAACATATCAAATAGTTAATTCTACTAATAACTAATATGCTTAATTTATTTTATTACTTATTATCACACTTACCCTTCACCATCCGGCTCAATTCGAATCTTTTCTCGGCTGCTAGCACTTGCTTGATTCAAGACTAGGATGCTCGTTCCCTGCATCAGTTGGTCCACCATTTGTAGGCCTTTGTGGTGGCCTTTGTTCGGCACCAACGTGGATGCGTGGTACATTATTTGTACCATATTGTTGATATGCATATGTATTAGACGGGTGTGAGTACATATGGGGTTGCTGAGAATATGGAGGGTTTAGGAAGAAAGACCCACCCATTGGGTTTTGCATGTGTGGGAAGTTTGGGGGTTGGAAAAAGGAGGGTTGGGAATAAATGACCCCCAATGGAGTTTGGTTATGAGGGGAGTGTGGAGATAGTGCTCCACCTACAGGAGATTAAAGGTTATGAGGGTTTTGAAAGGGGGTAGAAGTACTCACATCATTACCTTCCCCATCGGTAGTGGTGTTTCTAGCCCTTCCCCGAGTAGGCGATCGTTTAGACCCGCCTCTACCTCTCTCCATTTTTCTGAACATAAACAAGTAATTCACACTATTAGTAAACATCCAACGGTTCAAGTGATTTCATATAAAACAACATATTTACAATAGTAAACATATAAACATGGAAGTGTTAGATATAAATATTCTTCTATGAATAACTTACGCTTCAATTGTTTCACCTTCATTACATTAATAAGAATTCCTTTGATTACAACATAAATGAAAGTTATACAATATAAAACAAACCCAAAAAAAGAACATTATCAACTAGCCATCATCCTCATCATCGGGGTTATCATCATCTTCTTCACTATCCTCTTCGGCATCATTGAATACGATATGTTCTTCTTCGTCATCGGTGATGTTATCATCATCCCATTCACCTTCTTCAACTTCTTCACCATCCTCCTCTTCACTAACATCCTTAATCTCATCTTCTCGGTTTAAAATAACATCATCAACTAATTCTTCTGCTGAGATTGACGTATCAACCAAACTATCCGGCAAAGTTTCTATTATAGGATCGATCGTACCGATACTATCCTCTTGGAATGCAAGAGGAATAGTATATTGGTCATCAACTCGGCCCTTGGTTTTGATGCCACTAGGACAAACCAATTCAGTTTTTCTCTAGGGACCCCTTGTGGATATGACATATAATAAACCTGAGTTGCGAGTACTAGCAAATATGAAAGGATCGTACTTACGATAATGCCTTGTACGATGCACTTCAACATACGAACTAAATTTATGGCATCGAGTTCCTTGAGGACGACTAGGGTCAAACCAATCGCATTTAAATAGCACACACCTTTTTATTAGTTCACCAACATATTCAACTTCAACTAACTCTTGCAAGATGCCGTAGTAATTATTTTGAACATGTCCTCCATCGGTTCCTTTCACACGGACACCATAATTGAAGGTCATCCTCCCTTCATTTCGAGCCTCAGTATGAAATAACATTCCATTCACCGTGTATGCTGTCCATGTTTTCACTCTCCTTAAAGGACCTTGAGCTAATTGCATCAAGTAAACATGCTTTTCATCATGATATACTTGATTACAATGAATGCGTGTCAATAACATAGTGTTTGTTTAGTTTATTAAAATGGAACAACCAATACTAATATATTTGAGCACGAGCAATAAGTATTAATATATGATACTCACAGATCCTTTGAACCACTCTTCGAACTCACTTTCCACCATTGCATCAATTGCAGCATCACTAACATTACCATACATAGCTCGTTTTTGGTGTTCGAAGAGGCTGAGTTCAAAGATTTTATTAAGATGACATCATCGTTTTGAATAAACTATAAATTTATTGAAATGAGTGTTGAATACGACAAGATAAACTCACTCAAGGTAAGGTTTAACTTCGTAATAGTTCGAGTAAAACATGGACATGTGCAGCCGTATTTTCCTTATCATCAAAGAAACACGGATTGCACTTCCCAATTGGAGCACCTTCTGGTATGAATACCGAAAGAGTAGGATTGTGGTTTGGAACCTCGCTGTCTTCATTTCGTCGACTTCTAGTGCGCATACAAGGCACGTTATAACCGAAATAGTTAGATGCAAAATGTGTTTCTTCAAATCGTGCGTACTTTTCAGCGATACTCCCTTCAGGCTTCGATTTGTTTCCTATGGATCTCTTCAATCGGCCAAAGAACCTCTCAAATGGATACATCCACCGGTATTGTACCGGACCACCCAATTTTGCTTCCTCCGCCAAATGAACCAGGCAAGTGTTCCATCACATTGAAGAACCCGGGAGGAAATATTGTTTTCAATTTACAAAGTGTTATTGAAATATTTCGATGCATTTGCTCTAACTCCGCATCCCGTAAAACAGGTGAGCAAAGGTTCTTGAAGAACTCACTAATTTCAATGAGAGGCGCTAAAACCTCGTTCGGGAGTGCACTAAATGCTATTGGAAGAAGGCTCTCCATGAAAACATGACAATCATGACTTTTCATGTTATGGAACTTAGTGGAGTTTGGGTCGACAAGGTATAAAATCTTAGAACAGTAATCATCCGGCATTTTCAACTCTCTTGCCCATTCACATATTGCCCTCCTCTCGCTCCAACGTGAACACATATTTTGCCTTCGGTTTGAGAATTTTATCATTGACTCCATGCTTTAAATTCAACTCTACACGATCACACAACTCTTCCAAATCCATTCTTGCCTTGATGTCATCCTTTGTTTTATCGGGAATATCCATAACAGTGTTAATTATATTCTCAAAAAGTTCTTCGCAATGTGCATCATATCTAAGTTGTGGCGAAGCAATTGATCTTTCCAATATGGAAGCTCCCAAAATATGCTTTGTTTTGTCCAATTATGATCCTTTTTGAACCTCGAAAAGTAAATTTCTTGCTCTTATGTTACTTTGGGAAAGCTTTCAACCCATTGTTTTATTTCTTCCCCGTATAACGACGAGGAGGACCCGAATGTACAATTTTTCCTTTTGTAAATGATGTGCTATTCCTTCGAACGCGTGACTTTGGGGCAAAAACCGCCGATGGAAATCAAACCATGAAAATTTTCGGCCATTTCTAAGTTTCAATGCTTTTTTGATTCACACATACCGGGCATGACATGGCACCATGCGCACTCCATCCGAGACAACATACCATAGGCCCGAAAATTATTAATGGTCCACATCAACGCAGCCTTCATGAGAAAGTTCTCACCTTTTGAAATATCATATGTTTCAACACCATCTTCCCATAGTGTTTTCAACTCATCAATAAGAGGCTGCAAGTACACATCAATTTTATTTTTCCGATTTGTCGGCCCCGGTATGATACATGTCAAGAACATATAAGGCGTCGTCATGCATAACTCGGTGGTAGATTATAATGCGTAACAACGATCGGCCAGATTGAATAAGACCTTGCGGGTTGGCTGAATGGATTAAACCCATCCGCGCACAAACCAAGTCTTATGTTTCTAGGTTCGATAGCAAATTCGGGGTGAACTCTATCAAAATGTTTCCATGCTTCACCATCCGAAGGATGACAAAGGACACCATCCTCTCTTACATTCTCATAATGCCATCTCATGTGCTCTGCCGTGGTTTTTGAAGCAAAGAAGCGCTAAAGTCTTGGTATTAACGGCAAGTAATGCATCCTTGCAAATGGAGTTCTATGACTTTTGCCTTGTCTTTCCCTTTGACGCTTCCATCTCGCATGACCACAAAACTTGCATGAATCAAGATTAATGTCCTCTTTGTAGAACAACATGCAACCTTATCGACAACAATCAATTTTTGAACATCCATCCCAAGATTTTTAATGACCTTCTTTGCATGGTGAATGTCACGAGGAACTCGGTTTTCAGGCGGACAAATCTCTTTCATAAATTGAGCAATTGTGACCATATCATTCATACGGTCGATATTTGTTTCTACATCGCCGTAGTTCATATGATTGGCGCCACTATTGTTGAATATGTTAGAAGCGATAGTTTGATTCTCATGTAAATGATGATCTATTTCTCCATGACTAGTCCAATACCAATAGTTTGGAAGAAAACCATATTGATAAAGGTGCAACTTAACTTCATCGGGATCCTTATACTTCCGATTTCGCATTTGCAACATGGACACCTATACTCGCTGATTATGTACAAATTCCGATTGGCTTCTAGCATGTGCATCAAACTCCTCAACCCCGTCTAAAAACTCTTGTCTATACCCAACTCTGCCAGGTAATAACCTACGATACATCCATCTACGATGCGTAGGTGATGGAAAGTGGACAGCCCTATGTTTTGAGCTGAAAGATGTCCATATTGTGGAGCCATGCAAGCTTAATGATCAACCGGAAATGCTTGATTATTCTATGATCAACCGGAAATGCTTGAGGTTCAAGCGCATGGTGCCAAAGGATCCCGGAGGGTGATGAGTCCAAGACATTTAGTTCTTATGACTGTGTTCATAAATAATTGATTATCAATTTAGCTAAGGAGGATAGTTGGAAGAAGTCACCTAAAACCTCCATGGTGAAGCAAGAGAGTTTGTTCTAGTCAAACCGGGAATGTTGCCATTTTTATGCTCATGGTATATAAATAATGTTGGTGCTTAAAATATGGTCGGTCCATATTTACTTCAAAGGAGTCCCTAGCCGAATGATAAACAACATGTGCAGCAAGGAGAAATGGCAAGGAATTCTAGAAGCATCAAGAATCAAGAAGCTTGAAGAAGGGGAAAACAAGCCTAGGCCACATGTTCCCAATTTTGAAATACTTGGCTAGGATTTACTCTAGCTTAGCTTGGAGAAAGGGAAAGGAATATTGTTAGTTAGCATTTTGTTTTGCTTTATTTTTCAGCTTGAATTCAGTTATGTAAATGCTCACATGAGGCATTATATATTCAGCACCTATGCTCCATTGTAAAACACTTTTTGATGAATATATGAATTTGAGCTTTGCTCTTGAGATGGATTTCTCAACCTTTTGAATCCTCAAAGCTGTATCCGTGCTTGGCCTCACGGTGGTGTCCTTTGAGTCACTTATGTCCCGGTGGTGTTTCTGTATCCGGATCACTTAGGTGCGCCCCTTGATTCACTCGGTGGTGTTTCGTATCCGAGCTTGAGTCAAGGTACTATCCAGCGACTTTGCCATTCCATATCTCACAATCTACCCAGCCATTTCACTCCAAATTTTAACCACAATCCTTCCAGCAAGTCTACTTTCATCCCTCCAATTTTCAGCTCCATCCAAGAACCCCTCCGTTCTCCACATCAAAACCAAACAAAGGGTATCAACCTGTACGTCCAGCCAGCAGCACCAACTTCTGGCTATTTGTTCAGGCAGTTCCCCTTATCCAAAATTCACGAAACTTGGCCACAACCTTCCTCCATCAGTTACCTCACTCCCCTCCAAGTTTCGTCCAAATCCAAGAACATTTACCCCTCTTTTCACCCTTTTCCCCAGAACCGCACCTGCAGGTCCTAATCTGCCCGGTTGTGTGTTTTGCGGTTTTTCCACCTTTTTCTTTGCTTCCGCCACTACACATTAGTAGGCCCGTCCATATATATTCTGATTGACATTTAACAATTTATTAAATTATTAGTTAATAATATCAATACATGGAGAAGTTATATGATTACATATCTTCTATAATGAACATAATCTATATATAACCATTATGCATTTAGGATATATTTTTTATTAAACATAAATTTCTTTAATTTCTATATTTTACTCGTAAGTATTTATATCATAATTAAACTAATCATACCTAATTAGCATAAATATAATTAAACTAATCATACCTAATCATACTTAATTAGCATAAACAACCTCACACAAATAAACCACAAACAATTGCACATATATAAATCACAAAACATCTAAACTTCAACAATAATGTCCAACAAATCTAACACCACATACTTTAAACAACACAAATTTATACATTACATCTATATCTAATTCAACTTCAATAATAATTTCTAACAAATATAACTTCAATAACATTTACTCCATAAATAACACAATTGCGATTTGTTCTTTTCAAATTCATTCACAAACAACATTAATTTCAAATTCATTCACAAACAACATTAATTTCCAACAAATTACATATATTCATCAATATCAAGTTACATTTTTCAAAACCCTAAGTCTAACTTCAATAACATTTACTCCATAAATAACACGATTGCACATTTTTCTTTTCAAATTCATTCACAAACAACATTAATTTCCAACCAATTACATATATTCATCAATTTCAAATTACATTTTCAAAACCCTAAATCTAACTTCAATAACATTTACTCCATAACTAACACAATTGCACATTTCTTTTTTCAAATTCATTCACAAACAACATTAATTTCCAACAAATTACATATATTCATCAATTTCAAATTACATTTTTATAAACCCTAAATCTAACT
Organism: Talinum fruticosum; assembly: GCA_021018815.1. Taxonomy (NCBI): domain Eukaryota; kingdom Viridiplantae; phylum Streptophyta; class Magnoliopsida; order Caryophyllales; family Talinaceae; genus Talinum; species Talinum fruticosum. The sequence continues at coordinate 280,138 of JAITYX010000101.1, forward strand.
TCAATAACATTTACTCCATAACTAACACAATTGCACATTTTTCTTTTCAAATTCGCTCACAAACAACATTAATTTCCAACAAATTACATATATTCATCAATTTCAATTTCAATTTTATAAAACCATAAATTTAATAAAATTCAACAAAACCATACCTTCAAAGAATGGGCGGCAGCAGCGGTGGCAAAGACGGTGACGGCGGGAGGGCAGGCGTTCGGCGGCGGCAGCAGCGGCGGTGAGTCGGCGGCGTCCTCCACCTAGGCGGCCGCAGCGGCGGGAGACGGGTCCGGAGCAACCAAGGTGAATGGTGAAGTCTTTCGCCCTCGTGTTCCTCAAGCAACCAAGATGACGGCGGTCAACGCGGGGCGAATCGGCGGCGGGAGTGGGGGTTGGGGGTGGCGATTCGGCGGCAGCGACGATGCTCGGAACCTCGACTCTCTCTCTCTCTTTGCTCTGCGATGTTCGAGTCCGGCCGAAGGCCGGATCTGGATATATTTATAATTAGCGACGGAACAGTCCGTCGCTGTTCCGTCGCTATTAAAAAATTTCAATTATCGAGGGAACAGCGACGAATAATTCGTCGCTGATTACTAAATTAATTTGTTTTTTTGTTTTTTTCCTTCGCTTTCCCTAGCGACGGAATTTTCCATCGCTAAACTTTTCAGCTACGGAATAATGACGGAAAATTCCGTCGCTGATTCCAAATTAGCGACGGATGTCTAATTCCGTCGCTATGTCCGTCGCGTTCTACCACATGTGTCGGTTTTTGTTAGAGTCCGTCGCTAATTCCGTCGCTATGGGGCGACGGAATTATGTCTGTCGCTAGTTTCCGTCGCTATTCAGCGAGTTATGTAGTAGTGTTTAGAACTATTTTATTTTTCGAGTTTTATGCTTTTTGTTTCCCTTTTTAGCTATGTACTTGGTTAAGTAGTAGGCTTATCCCTCTAATCAATAAAGTAAAATGTAAGTATTATGCTTAATTTTATGCTTCATTAATATTTTTATTCGCTCACCGAAAGAAAATAATTGTGAGTAACTAATTGCCTAAAATAGACTGTCCGAAAAAATGATCAAAGACTGGAAAGAAAAGATTGGTTCATTGCATTAGAACTAACTTTTCTCTTATTGATCGGGCGTTGATCAATGCTAGTTTGGGCTGTCACCTGGTTTGGGTTGGGTTCGATTTTCACCTAAGTTATTTGGTTTATTGCTAAACATTATATTTCTTTAATTGGTCCAAATTTGTGTTTTGATCCCCATCTAAATATGTCGGTTTAACTCGCTCCTCCTGGCGAGATTTAACTAAGGATATAAGGTCTTTGCCATTTTAGCCTAAATTACCCTCTCGGGTCCTGAATAAGTGCTCTTATTTCCTTAAGGACCATGTCCACTACTAGAAAATTGATAATTTGTGACGGAAATAGGGACGGAATTTCAAACTTAGCGACGGAATTATTCCGTGGCTAAATTTTAGCGACGGATATTTCTCGATCCGTCGCTAATTAGCGACGGATCAACGACGGAAAAAGCTTTCGTAGTTGACTGAATTCAGCAATGGAACGATTCTTAGCGACGGATCGACGACGGTTACTCTTCCGTAGCTGATGACATTCAGCGACGGAACGACTTTCCGTCGTTGATTTAGCGACGGAAATGGGGGTATTTCCGTCGCTGAATTCTGTCGCCGATTTGAATTGTTCCGTCGCTGATCCGTCGTTGTTCCGTCAAAAATTCTAAATATTATTTTCTAATTATTCGTTACCCTAGTACAAAAAATTGTGAATGGATATACAAATCCAACATTCACATATGTGACACTTACATTTTGCATTTACATATGCCGGCCACAAATAACTATCAAAGTTGGATATACAAATCCAACTTACATATTCAACATCATGAACAACCATAACATATTTAAAACAAATTCACAAGTTCAACACAACAAGCAAACAAAAGCTCACAAGAAACCTTAAACATATCTAAACAAGTTTGCAAAGTGATGATCACCAATATATACAAAAGTTGACATATGAATTCATGGTCCTCACTCATCCTCATCCTTATCCTCATCCTCATCCTCATCCTCTTCCTCTTCCTCTTCCTCTTCCTCTTGTGGTTGTAATGGTCGACGGTGAGATCCAAATGCTTGCTGAGACTGCAGAAATTCATTCATACGTGCTATTGGCTCAGCAAAACTATCGACCTTTTCTTGCAGCTGCCTATTTTGCAACTCAAGTACCCGAGCATGCTCAATCCATTGCTGTAACTAAGAATTTAAATTATGCACTCTTGATCTCAATTCTAAGTCATCTGCAGTAGAAGGTTTCGGTGATTTGAAGGGCATGGTTGGTTTCAAGTTTCTAGCTTTAGATCCAAGTCCATAAATGCGACCTTTCTTGTTCGCATTGGCTTTGACCCACAACTCATGTTGTGAAGGGGTGGAGACATGATCCTCGAAGAGTTGGGGTCATCATTGGAAGTTTGAGTGGGTTGAGTGTTTTGCAACTCTTACCACTCTTTTTGAAACTTGTCCTAAATATAATATACATATTTGAGGCATGTAAATATCACAGATTGTTAACGAAAACAATAGATAGAAAAATATGAAAATTGCATATATAAGGTTACTCACATAAATGGCCTTGGATTTTTTGTCGACCCATTCCTCCTTTTTTGTTTTGTGCGTATGTGAAAATAGTTGGGTCGGTAGAGGCTGAACTTCTTTAAGCTCCTTCATCTAAATAAGAAACAAGTTAGTAGAGAATCAATTTACTAATATGAACATGTTCATAGTTGCATGTGTAATCATTAAGAAAGGGGTATGTACCAATCGCCGCTTATGCTCCGTCATAGGGATTGAGCCACAAGTATGGAGCGATGAACCAAGTCCCCCTTGATCAGCATGGCGGTTTTTCTAAGCTTGCTCACGGAACTACTTGTAGTCGGCAGTTTCCCAATATTCGAGCAACTCGCGCCAGTAGTTGTAACCCAACCATTTCGGCTTCTTCTTATTTTTCCTCGCCTTCGAGCATGAAGTCCTTTAATCGATCACTTCCTTTCTTTTCAAAATTTCTTCTTATTTGGACTTCATCGGTTGGAGACCAAGTGAAAAATTTCTATATAAATAAAAAAGTAGTTTATAAGTTATTAAATTATAATATAATGTTCGAACATGCACAATAAGTCATTATGTTATCTGAAATTCAGAAAACTAAAGAGTTGTCATTACCTTAAACTCGGAAAACCACTCGATCACGTTGTGATCGAGGGACTTTACCCCATGTAGGCCAAGCTCCGTCGTACTTGCTTTGGAAGATGTGGGAAATCGTACCCATAACTTTGTCAATGGGGAAGAACCTAATCAAGAAACATATCAAATAGTTAGTTCTACTAATAACTAATATGCTTAATTTATTTTATTACTTATTATCACACTTACCCTTCACCATCTGGCTCAATTCGAATCTTTTCTCAGCTGCTAGCACTGCTTGATTCAAGACTAGGATGCTCGTTCCCTGCATCGGTTGGTCCATCATTTGTAGGCCTTTGTGGTGTCCTTTGTTCGGCACCAACGTGGATGCGTGGTACATTATTTGTACCATATTGGTGATATGCATATGTATTAGACGAGTTATGAGTACATATGGGGTTGCTGAGAATATGGAGGGTTTAGGAAGAAAGACCCACCCATTGGGTTTTGCATGTGTGGGAAGTTTAGGGGTTGGAAAAAGGAGGGTTGGGAATAAATGACCCCCAATGGAGTTTGGTTATGAGGGGAGTGTGGAGATAGTGCTCCACCTACAGGAGATTGAAGGTTATGAGGGTTTTGAGAGGGGGTAGAAGTGCTCACATCATTACCTTCCGCATCGGTAGTGGTGTTTCTAGCCCTTCCCCGAGTAGCTGATCTTTTGGACCTACCTCTACCTCTCTCCATTTTTCTGAACATAAACAAGTAATTCACACTATTAGTAAACATCCAACGGTTCAAGTGATTTCATATAAAACAACATATATACAATAGTAAACATATAAACATGTAAGCGTTAGATATAAATATTCTTCTATGAATAAATTACGCTTCAATTGTTTCACCTTCATTACATTAATAAGAATTCCTTTGATTACAACATAAATGAAAGTTATACAATATAAAACAAACCCCAAAAAAGAACATTATCAACTAGCCATCATCCTCATCATCGGTGTTATCATCATCTTCTTCACTATCCTCTTCGGCATCATTGAATACGATATGTTCTTCTTCGTCATCGGTGATGTTATCATCATCCCATTCACCTTCTTCATCTTCTTCACCATCCTCCTCTTCACTAACATCCTCAATCTCATCTTCTCGGTTTAAAATAACATCATCAACTAATTCTTCTGCTGAGATTGAGTTATCAACCAAAGTGTCCGGCAAAGTTTCTATTATAGGATCGATCTGTACCCATACTATCCTCTTGGAATGCAAGAGGAATAGTATATTGGTCATCAACTCGGCCCTTGGTTTTGATGCCACTACGACGAACCAATTCAGCTTTTCTCGTAGGGACCCGTTGTGGATATGACATATAATATACCTGAGTTGCAGTGCTAGCAAATATGAAAGGATCGTACTTACGATAACGCCACTTCAACATACGAACTAAATTTATGGCACCGAGTTCCCCGAGGACGACTAGGGTCAAACCAATCACATTTAAACAAGCACACACCTTTTTATTGGTTCACCAACATATTCAACTTCAACTACCTCTTGTAAGATGTCGTAGTAATTATTTTGAACATGCCCTCCATCAGTTCCTTTCACACGGACACCATAATTGAAGGTCATCCTCCCTTCATTTCGAGCCTCGGTATGAAATAACATTCCATTCACCGTGTATGCTGTCCATGTTTTCACTCTCCTTAAAGGACCTTGAGCTAATTGCATCAAGTAAACATGCTTTTCATCATGATATACTTGATAACAATGAATCTGTGTCAATAACATAGTGTTTGTTTAGTTTATTAAAATGGAACAACCAATACTAATAATATTTGAGGCACGAGCAATAAGTATTAATATATGATACTCACAGATCCTTTGAACCACTCTTCGAACTCACTTTCCACCATTGCATCAATTGCAAGCATCACTAACATCACCATACATAGCTCGTGTTTGGTGTTCGAAGAGGCTGAGTTCAAAGATTTTATTAAGATGACATCATCGTTTTGAATAAACTATAAATTTATTGAAACGAGTGTTGAATACTACAAGAGAAACTCACTCAAGGTAAGGTTTAAATTCGGAACAGTTCGAGTAAAACATGGACATGTGCAGCCGTCTTTTCCTTATCATCAAGGAAACGCGGATTGCACTTCCCAATTGGAGCACCTTCTGGTATGAATACCGAAAGAGTAGGATTGTGGTTTGGAACTTCGCTGTCTTCATTTCGTCGACTTCTAGTGGGCATACAAGGCACGTTAGAGCCGAAATAGTAAGATGTAAAATGTGTTTCTTCAAATGGTGCGTACTTTTCAGCGATACTCCCTTCAGGCTTCGATTTGTTTCCTATGGATCTCTTCAATCGGCCAAAGAACCTCTCAAATGGATACATCCACCGGTATTGTACCGGACCACCCAATTTTACTTCCTCCGCCAAATGAATCGGCAAGTCTTCCAAATTTCGGGCTACACATGAATTCACCATAATTCGAGACAAGCATGATAAATTACTAAAAATTTGCACTTGGATCACAAATTCAATTTTCTAATCTCTCTCACTAATTCTATTCAAGCTACTTTCATCAAATTCTCAATATACAGCTCAATAACCATGCTCAATAATACTCAATCATCATTAAATTCATGAACTAGGCATAAATTGCAACATGCTTTTCAATTCGTGAGTTGCTAATTTCGTGAATTTAGGCCTCTAACTTCTACAATTAAACCTATGGTTTCCAATTTCATACTTCAATTTCAAGCTTGATCTCCCTAACTCATTTTATTTTGGAGGATGGATTTAGATTACTCACCTTAGATTCTTAGTGGTTCTAAGAATTTTAATTTGAAGATTTTCGGATTGGGTGCTTTTGCTTTACTTTTTCTTTTCGGTTTTTGGCCTCCTCTTCCCGACCCTGTTCTTCCTCCTTTCACTACTCTCAATCCCGTCCTCTCATTTCAACTGCTCCGCTCTGGTTCCCCTCGAGTTCTTGCTGTCTGTTTCTCACTTTCTTCTTTTGCATGTTGTTACCTTCACCTGCCGGCCGGTGTACTCTTACTCGCCGGCCACCGCCTCTTCTGCTCCGGCTCTCGTCCTCCTCTCGGGCTTTCTCGCTGCTTCTCCTCTTTTTCCCTCACCTCTCGGTCTCCCTCGGTTTCCCATTCTTCTCCTTCTGCTTCTTTCGTTTCTCTTTCTTCTTTGTTTTCGTCTTTGTTCTCGGTCACCCTTTCTCTCTCTTCATTTCCTCTTCACACTTAATTTAGTGGTTAATTCCTATTGGACCCTTTAACCTCCTTACTCTAACTATCTCGCCACCAAAATGCCACTAATCCCCTCTCCCTTTAATTTATCTCGCTAACCAACCATCCTTCCTAATTTTCTTTTCCTTTTATTTTCTACTTTGGGCTTTCATGTGATATTAGGCCCATATCAATAGCACAAGTCCATTTTAGCTGGCCCATGCTCGGGTTTCATTCTTGGATTTTAATTCCGACTCGGAAAAATTCTAATTTACTTAATTTAATAATTTCAAATTTTTCACTTAACTTTTAATAACTTAATTCATTATTAAGCTAGCACCTGAATTTTTGGGGTCTTACATTCTCCCCTACTTATAAAAAGTTTCATCTTCGAAACTTGAAGCTTTAAGTTACCCGAGATCTTATGGGTATGGTTCCATGATGTTGAAAACTCGCCCTAGGTAAGTGGGGGCTCACCGTTCTTGTCGTATCTAGTTCTCTTGTTTTGCGGTGGCGAGCTTGTTCCTTCACCTTGGTGTAGCCTCTTGGTACCCACCGCCTCGGTGGCTTGCTCATTGTTCCTCCGAGGACAATTCCTAGCAATGTGTCCCATTTCTCCACATTTGAAACATCTCTCGGTCTTAACATAACATTCCTTCCCCAGTGAAAACCTTGTGACAGTAATTACATGGCTTTCTGGCCATATCACTACCATTATGGCCAACTTGGCCTTACCCAACACCCCTTTGGTTGTTTCTCCGGTTACCATAATTCACATTCCCACTTCCGGATCGTCTAGCATTGGGAGCCTCCTCAACCTTACATTCTTACGGAACTCGTCTATGCGGATTACTCTCGATACATATCTTGGTACGTGGTAATGGTTTGGCCAGCTATTCTTTCACGTATGTCTAATGCTAGACCATCCTCAAATCGGTCAACCCTTCTTTGCTCTGTATCTACCAAATACCTCCCGAATCGACTAAGCTCTGTAAACTTTGCACCATACTCCATAACACTCATTCTTCCTTGTTTCGAGTCAATAAACTCCAACTCCTTAGCTCTCTTCACATCTCTCGGATAGTATTAACCATTCATCTTTTCCTATAGTTCCCAAAGTTATTGGCTTTGCTTGTTCCTCTTCTAGGCGTGGTTTAACTACATCCCACCATTGATCGGCCTCTCCAACGAAAAGATACGTAGTTAATCCAACCTTATACTTTTCAGGACACATCATAGTCTTAAATATTTTATTGATCTACCTCATCCACTCATCTAGCTCACTAGGGTTTGCAGTACTCCTAAACTTGGGAGGTTGCAATTTCAAAAACTTATTCGGAAGGTTAATGCCTATCATTGGATCATTTACGTTACTCGCTTATCGGTTCTACCACTTCTTTCCCCACGAGCCATCTAACAAAGGTAAGTTGGGGGATCATTATTAACTCTTCACTACATTACTACACATAGTTTCATAGAATCGCACATATGCACATATATTCGGAAATCAAATCATATGAAATTCACTCAATCACATATAGGCACATAGGTTCATGAATCAAATCACATATTCATGTTTCAATCACTCACATAAGCAATCACTCAATTCCTAGACTCGATTCTAGGAAACTCTACTCATCGCAAGATTCTTGCTTCGATACCATTTTTGTAACACCCCTAGACCCACCCTAGGAGTACTACATGCCGGGGTTCCCGAGAGAACCCCTAAGGCTTCTTAAAGTCTCAACTTAGGGTTAATAGTTTTCTCTTTGCTTGGCGAAAGTGTGTTTCTAGGTTTTCAAAGGTTTTTCTCAAAGTTTCAGCAGAGTTTCCTCCGTAATATGGCTAATCCCATACGCTTCAAGCCTTAACCCCGCACGAAATACATTCATAAACTCAACGATCCATACGCTCGGAGTATCAATAACACAAGCTCAACGAGCCACATGCTCGGAGTAAACACATAGGGCTTCTATATTCATAGTTAAAACTTAAGTTCACATACAACCGATCTTTACAACATCTTTACAAACAAAAGACAGAAAACATGCGATGAAGTCCGACATCTCTTATCCGTCTTCTATTTCGACAACCAAAGGCAACTCGTGCGAGTCTTAACTTCGTACTGAAATGTTGGTGAGGTCATGAACTCCTCGAACCTAGTGAATAACCCAAACCCAGCCCCGGGTTTCACTTTGCACATTAATTCATTAACAAACATAGGTAAATTCACTATTCATTCATAACATGCGATTCGGATCATACACGCTTAAGACACGCGAGATACTAAACTTACCAACTTGCGCGAAGCACAATGACATCAATTACTCATGAATTCAATCAAACATCATTCGTCTTTGTACGCAAGTAAGCCATAGAATCATTCATCATGTAAGGCATTCATCACGTAAATAATATCTTACTTCTTATCGTATTCGTTTCTTATGAAATCACGATTCGTTCTTCTTCTCATTCTTCTTCTTGAGTTCAATTATGCATTTCATAAATCATTGAGTCTTCCTTTCTTGTTCATCATGCACAATCATTCGTTTCTTCATATTATAATTCTTAAGTATTCTTAGTTTCGAATGGAAAGAAGATTTATGTTCTACTCTAAAGACCCAGTTCTTGGAGCCCAAACAATTCGTGGGCTCGGTTCACGGAGGCATAATAGTTCGTGGCCTCGAGGCAAAACAATTCATGGCCTCGAGGCAAGCCTCAAACTCGAAGGACGCATACCGTCGAGAATTCGTGGAAGCAATTCAATTCCGGCTTCGGTTTGATGGACAATTCTTATAGCCATACCTTCGAAGGTTCTTTAATTCATGGGGTCTTAGATCAATATCACAATCCTTTTTCCCTTCTTGAGTGCTTTACATTTTATTATTTTCTTATATCTTCTTATTACTTTGACGAGACACACGTAATTCATATAATTCATGCTCAACACTTTCATACGCAATATTTTCACAACTAACAATTCACATAAGCAAGTTCCAATTCAAGTACGATCAATCCAATTCATCTAGACATGCGTATGATATTTATAATCAATTTACTTTAAAATAAACACGTCATCACATAACATATCTATTACAACTTCTAATTACGAACCGATCATTACGTGATTGCGTATTATCGTGCATAAGTGGCTTATGGTTTTATAACTTTGCTTAATAGATATATACCTCTTAATCTAGCCATATAGCTTCTTAAATTTCAGTTCTTAATTCAGTTACTATATTATTTCGATTTTGCCCAAAACAGCACATTTTCACTAAAAATCCATAATCTAATCATCCAACGCACACCAAAATTTACAGGAAATCACATAAATTATGAGGAAGTTCAGAAAAGTTTCAGCAATTTCGGCTATACATGAATTCACCATTATTCGGACAGACATGATAAATTACTCAAAAATCTGCACTTGGATCATAAATTCAATTTTCTTATCTCTCTCACTAAGTCTATTCAAGCTACTTTCATCAAATTCTCAATATACAGCTCAATAACCATGCTCAATAATACTCAATCATCATTAAATTCATGAAATACGCCTAAATCGCAAAATGCTTTTCAATTCGTGACTTGCTAATTTCATGAATTTAGGGCTCTAACTTTCTTTAATCAATATATACCTCTTAATCTAGCTATATAGCTTCTTAAATTTCAGTTCTTAATTTAGTTACTCAATTATTTTCGGTTTTGCCCAAAACAGCACATTTTCACTCAAAAATCCATATCTTCTAATCTACTTATCCAACGCATACCAAAATTTACAGGAAATTCTCATAAATTATCATTAAGTTGCAGTAAAATTTTCAATAATTTCGGGCAACACATGAATTCACCATAATTAGGATAAGATGATAAATTATTGAAAAATCTACACTTGGATCATGAATTCAATTTTCTAATCTCTCGTCATTAATTCTATTCAAGCTACTTTCATCAAATTCTCAATATACAGCTCAATAACCATGCTCAATAATACTCAATCATCATTAAATTCATGAACTACATATAAATCGCAACATGCTTTTCAATTCGTGCGTTGCTAATTTTGTGAATTTAAGCCTCTAACTTCTTGGATTAAACCTATGGTTTCCAATTTCATACTTCAATTTTGAGCTTAATCCCCTAACTCATTTTATTTTAGAGGATGAATTCATATTACTCACCTTAGATTCCTAGTTGTTCTAAGAATTTTAATTTGAAGATTTTCGGATTGGGTGCTTTTGCTTTACTTTCTTCTTTTCGGTTTTTGGCCTCCTCTTCCCGACCGTCTTCTTCCTCCTTTCACTGCTCTCAATTTCGTCCTCTCGAGTTCCACTGCTCTGGTCTGGTTCCACTCGAGTTCTCGCTCTCTATTTCTCACTTTCTTCTTTTGCCTACCGTTCCTTTCACCCGTCGGCCGATGTACTTTTACTCGCCGGCGATCGCTCATTCTGTCGCTATTGTCCCTATCCTTCTTCTTCTCCATTTTTGCTCGGCTCTCGTCCTCCTCTCGGGCTCTCTCACTGCTTCTCCTCCTTCATCCCTCACCTCTCGGTCTCCCTCTTCTCTCTTTTCCTATATTCTTCTTCACCTTCTTTCCTCGACTCACTCTCGCTTTCCCGTTCTTCCGCTTCGCTTCTTTCGTTTCTCTTTCTTCTTTGTTTTCCACTTTGTTCGTAGTCACCCTTTCTCTCTCTTCATTTCCTCTTAACACTTAATTTTGTTGTTAATTCCTATTGGACCCTTTAACCTCCTTACTCTAATTATGTGCTACCAAAATGCCACTAATCCCCTCTCCCTTTAATTTATCTCGCGACCAACCATCCTTCCCAATTTTCTTTTCCTTTTATTTTCTACTTTGGGCTTTCATGTGATATTAGGGCCATATCAATATCACAAGTCCATTTTAGCTAGCCCATGCTCGGGTTTCATTCTCGGGTTTTAATTTCGACTCGGGAAAAATTCTAATTCACTTAATTTAATAATTTCAATTTTTCACTTAACTTTTAATAACATAATTCATTATTAAGTAAGCACCTAAATTTTTCGGGTCTTACATTTCGTCCCTACTTATAAAAAGTTTCTTCCTCGAAACTTGAAACTTAAAGTTACCCGAGATCTTACTGGTACGGTTCCATAATGCTGAAAACTCGCCCGTGGAAGTTATTCAACTCTTGGCTTCAGTTTGACAGACACTTCTATGACCATACCTTCAGAGGGTTCTTTAATTCGTGGGGTCTTAGATCAATAACACAATCCTTTTTCCCTTCTTTAGTTCTTTACGTTTTCTTATTTTCTTACATCTTCTTATTACTTCGACGAGACACACGTAATTCTTATAATTCATGCTCAACACTTTTATATGCAATAACTTCACAACTAACAATTCACATAAGCAAGTTCCAATTGAAGTACGATCAATCCAATTCATCTACACATGCTTAAGATTTTTATAATCAATTTACTTTATAATAAACATGTCATCACATAACATATCAATTAAAACTTCTAATTACGAACTTCTCATTTCGTGATAGCGTATTATCGTGCATAAGTGGTATATGGTTTCATAACTTTCTTTGATCGATATATACCTCTTAATCTAGCTATATAGCTTCTTAAATTTCAGTTCTTAATTCAGTTATTCAATTATTTTTGGTTTTGCCCAAAACAAGCACATTTTCACTCAAAAATTCATATCTTCTAATCTACTTATTCAACGCATACCACAATTTACAGGAAATTCTCATAAATTATCAGGAAGTTGCAGTAAAAATTTCAGCCATTTCGGGCAACACATGAATTCACCATAAATCGGGCAAGCATGATAAATTACTAAAAATCTGCACTTGGATCATGAATTCTATTTTCTAATCTCTCTCACTAATTCTATTCAAGCTACTTTCATCAAATTCTTAATATACAGCTCAATAACCATGCTCAATAATACTCAATCATCATTAAATTCATGAACTAGGCATAAATTGTAACATGGTTTTCAATTCGTGAGTTGCTAATTTCGTGAATTTAAGCCTCTAACTTCTTGAATTAAACCTATGGTTTCCAATTTCATACTTCAATTTTAAGCTTAATCCCTCTAACTCATTTTTTGCATGTTTGACCTAATTTTTAAAAAATTATTTTCGTTTTTAAAAAGTATTTTTTGAAAATTGTTTTCGAAGAAAAATTTGAAGTGTTTGGCCTAAAGTTTATATAAGTATTTTTTTAAATAATTAATTTGTTTGGCCGAGATTTCTAGAAAGATAGAAATAAGATAGAGATAAAACAAAATAACAAAGAGAGGAGAGAGAAAATTAAAATAACTTAAAAAGATAGGACAGACGAGAGAAAGAATGGGATTTTAGGTGGTTATTACGGAGTTTTTCTAGAAATGAGAAACAAAAACAACTATTTGATGTTTCTGTTTTCGGGAGTTTTTTTTCCAAAATCGTTTTTGAAAAATAGTTTTACTTTTTAAAAAACTAGTGTTTGGCCTAACTTATGTTTTTTGAATTCAAAAATAGTTTTAAAATCAAGGCCAAACACTCACTTTATTTTAGAGGATGAATTCAGATTACTCACCTTAGATTCTTACTTGGTTTTAAGAATTTTAATTTGAAGATTTTCGGATTGAGTGCTTTTGCTTTACTTTCTTCTTTTCGATTTTTGGCCTCCTCTTCCCGACCCTCTTCTTCCTCCTTTCGCTGCTCTCACTCCCTGTCCTCCGACTTCCACTCGCTCGCTTTGGTTCCGCTCGAGTTCTCGCTCTCTATTTCTCACTTTCTACTTTTGCCCGTTGTTCCCTTCACCCGTCGGCCAGTGTACTCTTACTCGCCGGCGACCGCTCCTTTGTTACTGTTGTCCCTATCCTTCTTTTTCTCCGTTTATGCTCGGCTCTCGTCCTCCTCTCGGGCTCTCTCGCTGCTTCTCCTCTTTCGTCCCTCACCTCTTGGTCTCCCTCTCGCTCTCTTTTCCTTTGTCCTCGCTTCGCTTCTTTCCTGTACTCCCTCTTGCTTGTCCCGTTCTTCGCTTCGCTTCTTTCGTTGCTCTTTCTTCTTTGTTTTCCTCTTTGTTCTCAGTCACCCTTTCTCTCTCTTCATTTCCTCTTAACACTTAATTTTGTTGTTAATTCCTATTGGACCCTTTAACCTTCTTACTCTAACCGTCCGCCACCAAAATGCCACTAATCGCCTCTCCCTTTAATTTATCTCGCCACCAGCCATCCTTTCCAATTTTCTTTTCCTTTTATTTTCTACTTTGGCCTTTCATATGATATTAGACCCATATCAATATCACAAGTCCATTTTAGCTAGCCCATGCTCGGGTTTCATTCTCGGGTTTTAATTCCGACTCGAGAAAAATTCTAATTCACTTAATTTAATAATTTCTAATTTTTCATTTAACTTTTAATAACTTAATTCATTATTAAGCAAGCACCTGAATTTTTCGGGTCATAGAACTCTCTATTGAATGGTTCTAACCTTTTGAACTCGGATTCCAGTGAAATCCAATTGAAGTAGGATTCCCTATTCTACGACCCAAAAGATAATCGCTCAGGACCATGCTAGAGGAAGCAAGCTTTGGGCAGAAAGGACTCAAGTCCTACACCGGAAGAAAGACTAGGAAAAAGGGGAATATGCTCTTTTTATTTGGATTCACATAAAGAATGCAGATTGACCAAATTAAATGCTATGGTGCTAATGGAATCACTTAGATTGGGATGAATTTGATTTGGCTAATGCATTGACTTACCTAGAATGAGATAAACTTAACGCAAACAAAACTCACCTAATTTGAAATGAATTTTATTTTGAGATGAATTTTAATTTGGCTAAATACGGACAAAGATCACCTATTTTGAGATGAATTTTAGTTTTGCTAAATGTAAAAAGACTCGCTTATTTTGAGATGAATTTAATTTGGCTAAATAAAAACAAAGATTCCTAAATAAAAACAAAGATTCACCTCTTAAGATGAATTTAATTTGTCTAAATGGAAACAAAAGACTCACATATTTTAAATGAATTTAATTTGGCTAAATTTAAATAAAGACTCACCTATTTTGAGATAAATTTTAATTTGGCTAATGCAAACAAAAACTCACCTATTTTGAGATGAATTTTAATTTGGCTAATGCAAACAAAAGACTCACCTATTTGAGATGAATTTAACTTGGCTAATGCTAATAAAAGACTCATACTACTACAAGTAACCATCTTTTACTACGATTCAAAAAAACATTTTACTACGGTTACAAGTCATCGTGTATGTGAGCGTAGTAGTAGATGGGCATCTTTTACTACAGTTCACAATCATAGAAAAAGATAACCTATTACTACAGTTCATTTAAAGAACCGTAGTAATAAGTTGATAATACTACGGTTTATTTAAAGAATCATAGTAATGAGTGTATCTATTACTACGGTTGTTTCTCCGAACCAGTAGTATTAGATACCTATTACTATAGTTCTTCAAATGATCCGTAGTAATAGGTCTAGGACCAAACCACCATTTTGGCCAAAATTTTAGGGGTTGGTCCATACCTAATACTACAGTTCTTGCTAGAATCATAGTAATATGGTTATTTCATACCTATTAGTATGGTTCTTTTATAAGAACTGAAGTAAAAGGTCTAAAAATTTTTTAATTTTTTTGTTTTTCATACCCCCTATACAATTGTACAACCAAAATATATATACGTAAATTTTACAATCATAATAGTTTACACAACAAATTACCAACAGACCTCACGTGTTTCACGACTATTACCACAACATTTTACATTTTTTTAGCTATGCAAGAACAGTTCATGAATGATATTGCGAAAACTTTCAGCAAATCATATTGCATGTGAGATAATACCAAGACTACAAAGCGAGCAGGATACCATCCTAATCATCGGAATCAATAATGACCATAGGACCGATAGCAGGGACCATAGTTGTACTTTGGATGTTGTCCAAGTTTTCTTTCTTCACCAACTCTGCTTCTCCAAGTAAGATTGTGTCGTGTGACTGGGGATGTGCATTTATTCGGATGCAAGAGGATCATTAACCTCCTCAATTGCATATATTTACGTCATAACAAATGAACATGAAAAGATAAATTAAATTTTTCTAAACGAATGTAACAAAGGGTGCTTAGAATTAATAACTTTACGGGATTAGATTCGGGATCATCGAAATTTAGGTGGGTCATACTCCATGTTCCCCGATTATTTAGGGCATTGTAAAATACTAAAAATAGATTAAGGTAATGAAAATAGCAATTTATTAATTATTATTGACGGGTATATATGAAATCGAAACGGATAACTAAGTTATACAATAATGTTCTTACTGAGTTGATATAATTTCACGGTTAATGCCCTCTTTTTCCTCCTCCTTTGGACTGATCAATATATATGCCCTCCTAATGATCAACCACACTTCTTGAACAAACTCACGCACATCATAAATTGGCATCCTCATTTTCGTTAGGAAGTTCTAAGGAGAAAGGTGGGGTCTCCTCAACAAACTCACGCACATCATAAATAAATAACTCATTTTAGGTGAGTCCTTTTTCATTTTGTGAATGAGCCAAATAGAATTCATCTCTTGTAAAGTGTTCCATCGTAATCAATGAACCATTCGGCCCTCTTTTTGATGTGGTCATCCTCTTTACTATCCTGTGGGAACTCCCCATTGGAAAAATATTTGATGAGGGGATCCATCCAAGTGTTTCTTCTATCCAACCACATGGCCTCAAGGGTACTAATGCTTCTTTGCCCTAGCACCTACAACTGGATTTTGTTTGGTTGTCCATCAACTAATTAGCTAGCTAGCTTAGAGAGAGCATCCTCCTGCTCGTTTTTTAGTGAGAAACATGAAGGATTTGACTGCTTGTTTGACTTTTTCTTAGGTAGGCTATCATACCCTTATCCCGAGCTTCATATTCTTCATTCGGTTAGGAGACCACAAATTGAGAATCGAGTATGCCTTTACTAAGCTTGCTCTCATTGAATGGTAAAGGTATAGGCCTCCTATGAGAGCCTCATATTTAACCTTATTGTTTGAAGCCTTAAGCATGAATTTGAGTGCATGCTCATACCTTTCTCCCCTCGGTGAAGTAAGACTAGCCCGACTCTACTCCCATGCTTAGTTGCGGAACCATCTACAAAGAGGGTCCAATATTCAATCTTTGAGGTGGGGCTAGCCATGGTGGGTGTATCTAGCTATAAAATCAGCCAATTCTTGACCCTTAATCGCTCTTTCTAGGCTCGAACTCTTAGCCATAGAGAGTTAGGTCTATGGTCCGAAAATTTCAAAATTTTGAAGTACATTCTTTAAAGGCTTATTAGTGAGGATTGTCACCTTGTGTGCCTCAAAGTAGAAGCGTAACTTCCTACTCGCTAAAAGAAGTGTGTAGGCAAATTTCTCAATCAAAGGGTAGCGAAGCCGGGCGCCTACACTTGCATGGCTAACGTAATAAACTAAGACCTGCTCTTTTCTCATTCCACGAAGAGGATTGTACTTACTGCTTGGTCCGAAATGGGAAGGTAAAGAAGCGGTACTCCCCCGAGTTGGACTTGCAATCTTGGGAAGTTAGGCTAAGTATGCTTTTAATTGGGGAAATGCTTCTTCTACTTATAAATCTCACTCAAACTTAGCTCTTCCCTCAAGGATTTTGAAAAAGGTTGACACTTATTTGTTCACCTCGACATGAATCATCCCAAAGCAGACCACACATCCTATCAGCTTTTGAACCTCAATAATTATTTTAGGGGATTTTATATCAAGCATTGCTTGGATCTTGTTAGGGTTGGCCTCATTTCCCTTCGGTTGATCATAAAGCCGAGGAACTTACCCGAGCTCACCCCAAATGCGGACTTCTTACAATTTAGTTTCATGTTGTATTCCTTTAAGAGTTTGAAGGTCTAATCTAGGTGAGTGAAGTGATCCTTATCTTCTTTTCTCTTGAACATCATATTATCAACATATACCTCAATGGATCTACTAATGAGGGTTGTAAATATCTTGTTGATGAGCCTTTGGTAAATGGCCTCAATATTCTTTAGTCGAAAAGGCATTACTTTACAAAAAGAGCCCTAATCTCTAATGAACATTGTCTTCTCTTGGTCTTCTTGACTAGTGGAATTTTTGGAACCTAGAGAAAGAATCCATAAAGCTTAGAAGAGTATGACTATTTGTGGCATCTACCAGCCTATCAATCTTTGGGAGAGGATAGTTGTTCTTGGGACAGGCCTTGTTGACCAACACCACATTGGAGACCCATTCTAGGTATTAGTACTCACGAGATGAAACTTGCTTTCAAACCTCTTCAGCTGCAGCTGCACAACGCTTAGTCTCCAAGTGCCTTCATTTTTGGACATCTAGCTTATGAAGAGGATCAACATTTAGCTTATGCTCTATGACCTTAGGATCTATTCTCAACATCTCTTCCAGGCCAAAAGAAAAATGTGCTTGAACTCCCTTAGAATATGGATGAGTGATTTTTGACCTCTTAGGGAAGGTCATTCCCGATATTAGCCACACGGCCGAGAAGCTCGGGATCGAAGGGAACCAATTCAACATCTTTAGCGGGCTCCGGTCGTGTCTTTCCATGGTCATCTGTCGTGGCAAGACAAATAGTTAAAGTCTTAGTATACCTTATTAAAGGCTTCATGCTGGCATAGTTGCACTTGCAAGCCATCCTTTAATCACCGTATAGTTTTCCAACAGCGCCATCATCCAAATTATACCTCATGAGTGAAAGGTAGGGGGTGATAATTGCTTTGACCATGTAGAAGGTAGGGCACTTAATTATCACATTTGTAAACTATTGAAGCATCCACAAAAAGGAAGTCTACCTATACATTCCGAGCCTTAGTCTTTTCCCTTATCCCGACGGGTAAGGGAATCATTCCAAGAGGGTTAATTGTATGCCCCCAAACCCAAGGATGGGGTTGACTAAAAAGAGTGAGATGACCCGTCGAGTACTTCAATTTCTCTAGACACTCCCAAGTGATGATGTCCACTGAGTTGCCTTTATCTATCGGAATCCTTATAACGGTAGCATTTGTGATTCCGAATTCAATAACCGGAGGGTCATCATAAGGAGTGGACGTCCCCTTAGGTTATCTCTACTAAGGTCATGGTGGGAATTTCCAATGATGGACGAGACCAGTTAGCATTACTTGTTGTGCGCTTCAAAAGTAGCTTTCCTTGAAGTCACGGTGATGTTTCCTGTAAAGCCTCCTACTATGGTCAGCTGCCAATTCTATAGAGAACTCATCCTCTTTCTTTTTGTCCTTCTAACCCTATTTGTTCCCTTACATATTTCTCTGCATGCCCCTTGGCCCTCTCATAAGATAGCGGTTGATCCGGCCATGATCTCGCATACTCATTGAGCGCCTTCTTGAGTTCTCTATAATCATCAATGTTGTCCAGCGAGTTGTTCATGGAAATCACAATACGTATCGGCATTGCGGGAACACGTCGCCATAGGAGGTGGCCTTTTAAAAATAGGGTGCCCTTTGATTTTCATAAGAATGCTTTTAAGGTCGGTGTTAAAGCGAGGATAACAATCATCAATCTTTTATTTCTTCCCGACTTATGGTTGGGTTGTTTATTAGACCTCCTTTTTTGAGTTTGATCTCCCTCTTCAAGCACATATATAGGTTGCTTAGATAAAGTCTCGCTACTTTCTTGTATGGCTTTGGCTAGTGTACACACCTTCTAGTCGGCCAATGAGAAGTTAAAGCGCCCCTTGAACCCATTAAGGAAGGTTGTGAGGCTACCCTGTTATCCAGATTTGGAATAAGGACTACTTCTCCATGAAACCGACAAGCATAATCCTTAAGTGACTTGTTCTTCCTTTGTTTCATTTTATAAAGATGTCTCGCTAGTCCTCTTTTCTTAGTAATTCATGAGGAATTGTCTAACGAACTTTTCGATAACTTGGACAGGTGGAGGGAGAGGTCTTGGCACCTCCATCAAAGAAGGGCTCCTTCTACACTTCGACATGGGTGAAGTACGCCTTTCTTTAGAACGATGCCCCCATTCCTTTCCTAAGCAAGCAATCCTAACGCCTCATGTCCCCGACATTATACTCCTTGGTGATAGACCATTGGAGGCTTACATGCCTTTCTCTTGCTCGGGATCGATCCTCGGACTTTTGAGTGTTTGAGGCGATCCTCGTACTCGAGGCTTGCTTGCCCTTTGAAGAGTTCCCTTCTTAGCCCGCAAACCATGTTAACCTCTTACTATGAGAAGTGTAAGGGGTCGATGTTGTATGAGAGGTTGCCACCTTTTCTTAAGGCTTTCCTTACATCAATGATTCCCCTTACAGTGTCTTAAGCAACATGTTGAGTGGTTGTTTTCCCTATGGCAACCATTTGGACATTTTCCTAAGGGATTCCTTATAGGAATTGCACTTGTGTCAAACATCCCATAAGTGTCATGTCCCCTATCTTGAGTTCTAGTAATTCTTGATTTAGAGCGGGTGTTGCTTGTTCCCATGAGGTACCACTCTTCACCACATACGGTGCCAATCTTTTTGAGGAAACATAGATAATGATTTTTATTGATGAGTTGGAATAGTGGACTTACGTTCCTATGAGGCTCGATGGTCACGTTTCCCACTTGGCGTTCTCCTTACTTGCCGCCCGGCCTCTCCCCTCTCCGTTTCGATAGATAAAGGGCGGTATAGAAATGGGCAAAGCCTCCCCACAAAGTGTCCGCTTTAGGTGAGGTGAGTCTCTTATTAAATTTATTTTAGAATTAGTTTTTGAAATAGACTTACAGGAAAATTTGAATGGCGATTTTATTAATTCTTTTACTTTCAAAATTAAATGGAGTCTCGGGACATCATTTCATAAGAAGAAATATCAAAAATAAAAGGCAAAAAAAGAATTTGATGCGAAGCTACTCGGACTAGGGTGTCCGAACCTTGATCGTTATTGGGCTCGAAACTCGAAACAGGTGTCCGAACCTTAATCGTCATTGGACTTAAATTTCGACATCCATCCACTTTTGTCATAATAGGGATAGATATTTGTCTTCATATAAAATTTTTCTAGACTTGTCCGTAAGATGACCCGAAATCTAGGGAATGGCCGAACTTGCCCGCATGGACATCTCAAGTTCGAGTGGGGTTATGTTCCCCATTTTTGTGTTAATTTTGATCTTTTAATCTATATGCTAATAGCCCACTTATTTGCAAGATAGATGATTAGTGTCTCCTCCTTAGTATTTTTAGAGTTGTTGCGGTCGTATGATCGGCTTGATCATGAGTCTTCATGTTCTTCTTGAGTTCCCAAGTCTAGCTCTTCTCGTGTGTCGATGAGTCGACGAGCTTTGAATTTCTCGGTTGAATTTGAAGGTGGTGATGTCGATGGCCTTATCGCACCTGACTTTATAAATAATTCTTATATGGTGCTTTGTATGTTAATGTTTATTTTAGAATTTGACTCATGCAAAGAGATGAATGCAAGATTCTATCAAAGAACAAATATATCCTTTTTATTTATATGATATGAAGAATTTAAAAGACAAAGATAAAATTACATTTTCAGCACCTACTCCCAAAGTAGAGCATAATGAAAAATGAGCTACTTGAACCGCAAAATACCGCTACCGATTATGACACCTAGGTTTAATAGTCTAGAGGTGGGTTAGAATGGCATGCTTCCTGATTGATTTCTACTCCTCTTGGTATAGAAAAATGGTTTTGAATTTGGGAGTTAGAAATTAGAAATGGGAATTGGGAATTAGAATAAGATTTGGGTTGGGGCCAAACCTCATGGGCTTTTACGTAACCATTACAATGGAAATCGGGCCATCGTAGTTCAAAAAGAATACTGATTTGATTGGTGTTTTTATGAAAACAGGGAGAGAAAATAGACATAGGTTAGATCTCGAAATAGGGAGGTGCACACTTTATTGGCATTCTTGATGAGTGATGGGCTCATTGGAGGTGAAGTGTTGTGCTTCACAAGAGTTTCCTTGACCTATGCATGTCCTCTAGCTGATTACGACTTTTGTGGAAGCCTCGCTCCTCTTCTATAAGCATGCCAACATCTTGAAGCTTTTTGAAGTCCATGAACGGAAAGAATATAAAGTGTTGATGACATGCATGTTTCAGTCTTTTATGATTAATCTAACTCTGATCCTTTTCGGAGGGTCGGTCCGCCATATGGGCAGCCTTTGCCCTCTAACGAGTGAGTAAGTAAGTGAAGCTCTCTCTACATCATTGCTTCAGTAGCTCTAGGTCCTAAAGAATGACTCGTAAATCAATATAGTAGAAGTATTGGTGTAAGAACTCCCAGCAAAGATGCTTCCAGCTTGTGACCTTTCTCGCTTGACAACATAGTACCACTTTATGACATCTTTATTAAAACGTCCATGGAAATATGCCATGGTACGTGTCCTCTCGGTAGATTTTTTTTTAAGTCATTGCCCCTACATAGTTTCTTACTTGGTGATGAGGGTTTTCAATCCCATGGAACATTTTTACGAGTCACCGCCCCCACACAGTCCTCTCGGTGAATTTTTAGGGCAATTTTCCTTTAGGTATTGAAATGAATCTCTAGGCCAAGTAATAATCATTGAACATGGAAGATTCACACAACAACATCTCTTTTGATTTATTCATGGATCATACCGAGGCTTGGGTTGAGGTTGAAGGTCTCCTTCCTCTCCGACTTTTCTTACTCGTTAGCATTCTTATTCAAGGTTTGGAGTATAAGATCAAGGGTTTTAGGTATGGATTAAATCATTTTATCCTAGCCCTCAATTTTAGCTTCTATTTTTGTAGCACACTCTTTGAACAAGGTCATGATAGGCATTTGTTATGGTTTATCAGCAATTTTTAGAGGAGGATTGCACTTTAGTGCTGTCCACGAGCGATGTACCTATGTTGCCAGTAAAGGTGTTGAATGTACTCGGTGTGGTACATATCGGTGTTGAAGTAGACTTCTTATTCCCTACCTGCTTCGTGCCATAATTCTTAATTTCAATCGGTTTGCTTATCCCGTATCCTAAAAGAGTAGGTGCTCGGGACTAGCTCGTGCAAAATTTTAGGGGAGAATGGAGCTTAAGTGCTAAACAAGAGGAAATGATTGATCCTAAGAGAAAATGAACCAACTTAAAATAAAAGAGTGTTCTCTCTCTCTCTCTCTCTCTCTCTAATGCAAAAACTAAATAAATGAACTCACCTTAATTGAGATGAATTTTTATTTGGCTAATGTAAAAAATGGACTAATCTTAATTAAGATTATTTTTATTTGGTTTATGCAAAAACATGGACTCACCTTAATTGAGTGATTAAAAAACGAACTCACCTTAATTGAGATGAATTTTCATTTAAATAAGGTTATGATGGGTGTTTGTTATGGTTCATTGGCCATTTCTAGAGGATATTTGCACTTTAGTGTTGTCTATGGACGACATATCGTTGTTGCCGAGTAAAGGTGTTTGAACGTACTTGTGTGGTGTGTGTTGATATGGGACGTATTGGTGTTGAAGTAGACTTCTTATTCCCTAGCTGCTTTGTGCTAGGATTCCCAATTTTAGTACGCTTTCCTATCCTGTGTCCAGAAAGAGTAGGTGCTTAGGCCTAGCTCGTGTAAAATATTAGAGGAAACGACGCCTAATACTCTATCCGAGAAGAAAAACCAACCCCTATGAAAAGAAAATGATATGATTTTCTTTTTGGATGCATATAAAAATGTGGACCAAAAAAGATGATCTTTAAGGGTATGTTTGGTCTTTGGAAAATACTTAGGAAAGAAAAAAAAATTGGAAAATTATTTTTTTTCCCCTTTGTTTGGAGTGAAAAAATAGGGATGGAAAAAATGGATAGAAAATGAAGGTTTGCTCTTGGAGAGTCTTGGTCACCCTAGAAGGGGGTGAATAGGCTGATGAGGAAATCTAAACAAACTTAGAATCTTTTTACTTGAAAAGAATAAACAAGATAATCTAAGTCCGGATTGGACTCGTAAAAGTGTGAACTCGAATTACGTGGAAACTCTCATGGGGCAGTACAACCACGGCCAGTGCTAATCCAAGCACCAAGTGAAATCCACTATTTTGAATCCACTATATACAATAGACTAACTCAACCAGAATTGCTCCCTTAAACAATTCCTAATAGAGTTTTCCTAGACTCGAAGTTCCCTTATCTCGATTTAGTACTTCCTAACCGAGGTAACCTTTACGACTAGGGACAACTGAGCTGAGTTAACCCTTACAACTCAATCAAGGGACCTTACTCGGAAAGTAAGAAAGAGTTTGTGACTAATTATAAGACTTTAGAACAAAGAAAAGTCCGAATTACAAGTCGAGAGTTGTAAGTAGAAGATTAAATGAGTATTATACAAAGAGATATAATTTCAAGCAAATGTGTTCAAGCAATCTTTAAGTCTTGTGAACTGGCTTCTATTTATAGATAAGCAAGCAGTTTAGCCATTATGACTATCTTCTGTTAGAACTGCTTTGTGACCATTATAACGGTTCTTCCGGGTCACTCGAAAAGATTTTTTCGAGATATGAACATTGTGCAACGGCTCTTGACTCCTTAGGATGTCCCAATCAACTGGTGGTGTTCGACGAGTAGGGTGGAAACCACCGGTGAGCTTAGCACCGAAGACTTCCAGCTTTGGAAACGGACAACCCGGACATAATGTCTGGGCTTGGTTTAGAAGTGGAAAAGCCTTGTCTTCCGGTGATTGACAGCTTGAAGCCGGTTACTTTTGTAATTCAAAATTGAGATAACCTCGTTTGGGTAACCTACAAAAGTAAACAAATTTTGGTTCTCAAAGTATAAAATACTTTGGTCCAAGATTAGGTACAAATAATAATTTAATTAAGATAATTAAGTGCATAATTATCTCGAGTCCTAGAAAAGTGGAATTTTTTAAGTCTAATATTTATTATACTCAAATTCCATCCGAGTTAGTCTAAGGAAGGAACAAGTTATAAAGAGAATATCGAGTATGAGTACTTAATCTAGACAAAAGTAGTTCAAATAAACATGCTGACTTAGAGGTTTGAATTAACGCTGTAATTCACTTTAACTTGCAATATGAAGTCATAACTTAGTTTAAAAATGTTAGTGAGATTGTTTGAACAAACGATAAGTTCGAGTGATGTCCGAGTGGCTCGGAACCATCGGTGTGAATTGATAACCAAGAGTGTGCTTTCCGAGTCAGTCGGAATCGAATAAAAACACATGCAATAGTTTCGTAACACTCGGAATAGTTTCTATAACATTCGGAATAGTTTCTATAACAATCGGAATGACTAATAATCAAAACCTAAAAGGGATGAGGTTTGTATCCGATTCCTTGATAGTACTCGGAATGATATAAATGCAAAGTCTAAGTCTTCAATCTCCCCTTTTTATGAAAGGCATTCCATACTCGTAAAGAAACATTGTTAGTGAAACAATCCAAAGTTTTCATTCTTACTCGGAGAGTATATCGAGTTTAGAATAAAAATCGTAGAAAGATAACTGAAGTGATTTAGATTTAAATTTTATTAGAGCTATCAAACTTAGATTGTATCGTAGCTAAGAATAGAATATCACATAGAAATAAATGAAGTGATTCAGACTTAGAATGTTGCTTATATTAGAGAAGAGACAAATAAATGGGCGGATATATCGGAGCAAGATACACTAAGAAAGTGAAACTCGAAAGGAGTTAAACTTAGAAGTAAATAAACACGAAATCGAAACTTCATTCATATTCACATAAACACGTAAAATATATAAAAAAGGGTGAGAAAAACTCCCCTAAATAAGAAAATAAATTTTCTAAATATTCTCCTCCTTGCCTTTCAGCGAATAACAAAATGAGGAAGAATGTATCAAGTAGATACAATTTGTTTGTCCGGAAAAAAACTTAAAATAGAAAAAAAGTTAAGATGTTGGAGTGGGAGATGTCCGGGTTGAAGCGGATGAACGTGCGAGTGCGCCTGCACTGGTATGAGTGTGAAGATGTTGAAGATCTTGGCGGTAGCAGACACCAGTATCTCTAGGATGGGCTCGGTTCTAAGTGGTCGACCCGGAACAAGGTCATCCAGAGGTTTATCCTCTTGGAATTCGATGGAGGGTAGTGCTTCCTCGGGCTTGACTCGCTGCTAACCGACCTATGTCGGTAGGGTCTTTTGACTCACTCAGCATCTGCTGTTTGAGTTGATAAGTTCCGGTTGAGGGGCGGGAGCACTTTGTCCCTTGGCTTCTTCCTTTTCTCCTCCTTCTTCCTCCTTCTCTTCTTCTTCCTAATCTCATTCTTCCTTCTCCTCGAAGGACTCGCTTCAGCCGCAACCTCCTCTTCTACTTCTTCCGCCTCTCCAAAAGGAGATTTGGCAGGGCTCGAGGACTCTTCCGATGTGTCCGAGCTAATCGGGTCCTGAGCCGCTTTGGAGCACCTTTCTATTTGAGATTGGGTGGTCTTTTGGTTAATGGTCATAGACTCGAAGGACATTCTTGAATGACCAAAGAGTGTCCTTTATCTTAGTGGACATGGAGGAGAGCTTTTCTAGCATTGTGTTAGAGAACTCGGATGAGAGAACGTGAGAAACACCCGATATGGAAGGACCGCCGATTGGAGGAGGTAGAGAGAGTGGAGTCCGAGTCCGAGGCGGAGGAGAAGGTTGCCTTAGTTCTAAGTTATGGACCCACACACCCGGTTGGGTTTCCTAGTATCCACAGCTTAGAAGCTCTTTTTCGCCAACTACTATGGCAGCCTCGGATACCGCGTTAGGATCCGAGGGGAGCGGGACTTTGAATTATTTGAAGATGAAGGTGAGGAGAGCCCCAAAAGAAGAGGGGTGGTTTTCTTTGTCCGAGCTGGCACGAGGCCATCTACTCGATGATAGGCTGGGAAGAGGTCTACTTCGTAGCCCTTAAGAATGTCAAAAAGAGCCTTGAGAATCTTTGAGTTTGGATTCTCTTCGCTTGAGTGCTCGAGATGAAGGTTTGCTCTTGGAGAGTTTTAGTCCCTCTAGAAGGGGTGAATAGGGTGATGAGGAAATTTAAACAATAAATGGTGGGTTAAAGTTTAAATTAAATAATCAAAACCGTCTCGATTCTAGATTGGACTCGTAAAAGTATGAACTCGAATTACGTGGAAACCCTCCCGGCGTAGAAAACCACGGCTAGTGCTAATCCAAGCACCAAGTCAAATCCACTATTTTGAATCCACAAAATATACTAGACCGACTCAACTAGAATTGCTCCCTTAGACAATTCCTTACAAAGTTTTCCTAGACTCAAAAGTTCCCTTATTTGATCTAGTACTTCCTAACCGAGGTAACCTTTACAGCTAGGGATAACCGAGCTGAGTTAACCCTTACAGCTTAGTCAAGGACCTTACTTAGATAGTAAGAAAGAGTTTGTGATCGATTACAACACTTTACAACTCGGAAAAGTATTAAGTACAGATTGAGAGTTGTAAGATGAAGATTGAATAAGCATTATATAAAAAATATAATTTCAACGAATGGGCTCAAGCAATCTTCAAGTCTTGTGAAGTGACTTCTACTTATAGGTGACCAAGCAGATTAGCCGTTGTGACTATCTTCCGATTAGAAGTCCTCTCGTGACCGTTGTAACGGTTCTTCCGAGTCACTCAAAAAGATCCATTGAGATGTAAATGTTGTGCAACGGCTCTTGACTCCTTAGCATGTCCCAATCCACTGGTGGTATCCGAAAAGTCGGGTGGAAACCACCGTTGAGCTTAGCGTTGAAGATTTCCGATTTTAGACAACCTTGACATAGTGTTTGGGCCTTAGTCGAAGTAGAAAAAGCCTTGTTTGTTGCTCGATTGATAGTTTGAAGTCTGGTTGCTTTTGTAATTCAAAAGTAGGATAACCTCGTTTAGATAACCTACAAAAGTAAACCAATTTTGGTTCTTAAAATATAAAATACTTCGGTCCAAGATTAGACATAGATAATAATTTAATTAAGATAATTAAGGCATAATTATCTCGAGCCCTAAAAGAGTGGAATTTTTTGAGTCTAATATTCATTATACTCAAATTCCATCCGAGTCGATCTAGAGAAAGACCAAGCTAGAAAGAGAATATCGAGTAAGAGTACTTGATCTAGACAAATATATTTCAGTCATAACATGCTGATTTAGAAAGTTGAATTAACGCTCGTAAGTCACTTTAACATAAAATATGAAGTCGAACTTAGTTTGAAAGAGTTAGAGTGAATGTTTGATCATGTGATAAATCTAAGTGACTCGGAACTATCGAGTGAATTGATGAACAAGAGAGTGCTTTCGAGTCGATCGGAATCGACGAAAACATATGCAATAGTTTTTGTAACACTTAAAGTAGTTTATGTAACAGTTAGAATAGTTTCTATAACACTCTGAATAGTTTATATAACACTCAAAGTAACTTGAAATCAAAACTTAAAAGGGATGAGATTTGTACTTGATTCCTTGTTAGTACTTGGCATAATATAAATGCAGAGTCTTCATCTCAAGGAGCACATCCTGCTCGCTCTCGGATTTGAGATCGGGTGGTCTTTTGGTTAATGGTCATAGATCGAAGGACGAGTCTTGAATGACCGGAGAGCGTCCTTGATCTCGAGTGGACATGGAGGAGAGCTCTTCTAACATTGTGTTCAAAAATTAAAAGAGAGAACTTGAGAAGCACCCGAGGTGGAAGCACCGCCTGGTCGAGGAGGTAGAGAGAGAGGAGTCTAAGTCCGAGTCCGAGGCGGAGGTGAAGGTTGCCTCGGCTTCGAGCCGTGGACCTAGACACCAGGTTGGGTCTCCTGGTATCCATTGCCAAGAAGCTCTTTTCCGCCAACTACAATGGAAGCCTCGAAATCGCGTTAGGATCCGAGGGAGCGGGACTTTGAATTACTTGAAAATGAAGGTGAGAAGAGCCCCAAAAGGAAGAAGGGTGGATTTCTTTGTTTGAGCTCGACACGAAGCCATCTCGCTCTATGATTGCTGGTAAGAGGTCTACATCGTAGCCCTCCGGAATGTCAAAAGAGCCTTGAGAATCTTAGAGTTTGGATTCTCTTTATTGGAATGCTGAGAGAAGAAGGTTCTCATTAGTAGGAAACAAAGAAGACGAGCTTCTTATTTAATCTAAGTCACGGAGAAGTTTTTACGTGTCTCAAGAATTTCTTTGGCGTACTTCTCGAAGAATTCATCAAGCAACTTCGTTGAAAGGTATATAGGGTTGTTGTTGAGGAAAAGAGATGATACTTTGTATAAGCGGTGGAGGAGAGAGACGTTGATTCGAACAACGACATCTTAAACTCTGGAGGTGAGGATCCCCTCGAGCTAGAAAGATTTGAATAGAACTCGGAGATGAGTTTTGGGTAGATAAACTCGCCGAAACAGAGGAAATTATAAACCTCTCGTGGTTTTGATGTGGTTCAACCATGAAAATTTTGTGGTTGGGAAGAATTTGTCATCCAATGTCGGTATTAGGTGAAAATGATTTTAGAGGGGTTGGAAGGACCCTCTTGGCTTTTGGTTCGGGGCTTCTTGGTTGCAGAGTCAAGAAAGTTTGAGTGAGAACCTCTTTTCGACATAGTTGTGGAGTTTCGAGAAGAGAGGAGATGAACTTTGAGAGAGAGAGAAGATAGCTTGATGAGAGAGAGAGTAAAAAAAAGAGCTTAGAGAGAGCCGAGAGCTTTCGGTGCTTAATTGAGATGTTTCTTGCTTGCTTGAGAGTGAAGGTTTGCTTCTTCGAAAATACTATAACTTGTTTGTGAAGTAGTATGCGAGAGTGTGAGCGAGTAGAGAGTAAAGTAGTGAAATGAAGGAAAAGGATGCTATTTATAGAGAAAGAATTGTCCTCAATATTTGTTATGACCCAACTCTCCAACAGTCGCCTTAGACCGGTGTAATCTGTTCCGCTCTCGAACGGTTAGAATTCTAGTGTTTGCCTTCTAACGACTAGTTCTTTGATCGATACGCGAGAGAAAGAAAAAGAAAAGGAGAAATTTGAAAAGAGATTTCTGAAATTCTCCACTAATCTAGAGATGATTTCGAAGTTTGATGTCCATTTTTCTCAAAACCGAGTTTGACTCAGTAAAGTTTATGAGTCACTCGAAGCCGCAAACAAATAATAACTCATAGCTCCGTATCACCGGGTCAATCGAACTAATTGTTATTAAGACACATGAATGAAACATTTAACACATAATCATGCAAAGTAGTTTCTCTTAGAAAAGCACATAATCATGCATTAATCATGCCAACTTCATTCCTAATAAAGCAAAACTGATCCTCACTAAGTGGCTTAGTAAAGATATAAGCTAGTTAAAGTTTGGTTGGAATGAAATCAAGTTCAATATCAACTTTCTCGGAATGGTATCTTAGGAAATGATACCGACCTCAATATGCTTTGTCTTTGAGTGCTCGAACTAGATTCTTAGTGATGCTGATTACACTTTGATTGTCACACTTGATTGGAATTGATTTGAATGAAAGTCCAAGGTCTCTCAAGTGTTGCTTGATCCATAGAATTTGAGCACGAGCATGCTCCAGCTGCAACGTACTAAGCTTCGAGCACTTGATAGAGCTACTGAGTTCTACTTCTTTGAGTGCCAAGATATAAGGGATTGACCCAGAAATTGAAAGGCTACTGAGGTGCTCTTTATCAACCTTGTATCTAGCATAGTCAGCATCCGAGTATCCAATGAGAGTCGGTTCTAAGTCTCTTGAGTACCATAGACCTAGATTTTGAGTCCCTGCAAGATATCTAAAGATTCTCTTCACTGCAGGTGAGATGTGATTCTTTTGGATTAGCTTAAAATCTTGCACACGGACATACACTAAACATTATGTCTAGTCTACTGGAAGTAAGGTACAGTAGAGATCCAATCATACCTCGATAGAGTTTCGATCTACTTCTTTACCTTTTTCGTCCGAGTCCAGTTTTATGTTGCTACTCATTGGTGTTGCTTGCATGTTTTGCATCTTGAAGTTTGTACTTCTTCAGCAACTCCTTGGTATAATTTGATTGATGGACATAGATGCCATCTTTGTCTTTCTTGATTTGTAGACCAAGGAAGAAATTGAGTTCTCTCATCATACTCATTTGGAATTCTTGTCTCATCAACTCGGAAAAATCTCGACAGAGAATTTCATAAGCATCTCCAAATATTATATCATCAACATAGATCCGAGCAATAAGAAAGTCTTTCCCCTTGGTTTTATGAAAAAAGTCTTGTCAATCTGACCTCTTGTAAAATTATTTTCAACCAAGAAATTGCTCGATCTTTCATACCAAGCTTTGGGAACTTGTTGAAGACCATAAAGAGTTTTTGCAATTTGAAAACAGGATTTGGAAATTCTGAGTTTTCAAATCCAGGGGTTGCTCAACATAGACTTCCTCTTGAATGAAACCACTAAGAAAAGCATATTTGACATCCATTTGATACAATTTGAAATTCATGCTTGATGCAAATGCCAATAGGATTCTAATAGCTTCAATCCTAGCCACCGGTGCAAAGGTTTCACCACAATCAACTCCTTCTTCTTAATTGTAACCTTGAGCCACAAGTCTAGCCTTATTTCTTACTACCAACCCACCTTTATCCAGTTTTCTCTTAAAAATCCATTTGGTTCATATGACTGGGTGGTCGAGTCCGGACTTAGTTTCTTTCGAATTGATTGAATTCCTCTTGCATGGCCTTTACCTATTAAGGTTCATTTTGGGCCTCTAGTGCATTTCTAGGTTCGAGTTAATGATATGAATGTTGTGAATGTGCATAGATTTTGTAAAGAAGAACGATCTCTTACCCCATCTGTTGATATCGGACAAGATATTTTCGAGTGGATGGCTCGAAGCATATTTGAATACTCTACCTGTTCTCTCGGTTCACGGGATTTATAGGATGAATTGGTTGATCTTTAGTGGTTTGATCCGATTAAGCTTGCTCATCTGGTTGACCTTCAGCATTCCGAGCTGGCTCTTGAGTCGATTCATTCCGAGTCATGGTGTTACGAGTTACCTCATTCCGAGTGACTTTTCTTGACTCTAAATGGGCTCATCTTCATCAAGATCACCATCTCGATGAGCTTCGGATCTAAGAATGTTGACTCACTTGGTTTTCCCATATCAATCTCATCAAAAACAACGTGGATACTTTCTTCCACTTTGTTAGTTCTTTTATTGAAAATGCAATATACTTTACTATTAGATAAATAACCAAGAAAGATACCTTCATTTGACCGACCATCAAATTCGGTCAAGTGATCCTTACCGTTGTTGTGAACATAACACTTACATTCAAAGGGTTTCAAGTATGAAATGTTGGGTTCCTTCCCTTTGTAAAGCTTATATGGAGTTATCTTCGGGATGGGTCTAATAAGGCATCTATTCGAGTGTAGTTTGTCTGTATTGATCGCCTTATCCCGTAAATAGTAAGCTAGATCATGTTCAATCATCATTGTCCTTCCTATTTCTTCAAGTGTTCGGTTCTTTCTCTCCACTACTCTATTCTCTTGAGGAGTTCTTGGTGCTGAGAAGTTGTGGGAGATACCATTCTTATCACAAAACTCTGCAAATTCCGAGTAATCGAACTCCCTTCCATGGTTAGTTTGAATTCTTTTGATCCGAGTTTGAGACTCAACTTGGATTTTCCTGCAGAGCTTGCTCGATCTCTTTGAAAGCTTCATTTTTAGGCTTAAGAAAACACACCCAGGTAAATCGTGAGTAGTCATCAACAATCACAAGTACATATGATTGACCTCCGAGACTCTTGACAGGGATTTCACCATATAAGTCCATATGCAACATTTCAAGCACTTTGGATGTGGAAACAGTTTTAAGAGATTTGAAAGATGATCTAACGTATTTCCCTTTTGTGCATGCTTCAAAAATTTTATCTTTCTTAAATACACAGTTAGGTAAGCCTCTAACTAAACTATGAGATGCAAGCTTTTTGATGGTGTGCATGCTAACATGACCTAGTCTACGATGACATGTCCAAGAATCATCATGTAGAGATACTTTTAAACAAGATAAATTCTAACTTGGGTGAGAGAGAGGAATAGTGTAAGTATTACCTAATCTCTTACCCGAGAGCTTAGTCTCCTTGGTAGTTTCCTCATAAATATAGCAATTAGTCTAAGTGAATCTTACCTCTTGACCTTTGTCACACGAGATGAGATATGCTTGAGTAGATTGTACTTTAATCCCTTGACAAGGTAGACTGGGTTGACCAGATTGTTTCCTTTTCCAATCTTGCCTATCTCAATTATCTTGCCCTTGCTATCATCTCCAAAAGTGACTTTGCCTCCCTTGTAATCTTCTAACTCAAAAAAGAGTCTTGAATCTCCTTACATGTGGCGTGAGCATCCAATGTCCAGGTACCAACGCCCTTTTGTTCTTTTCGAGCTACCAGCAAGTCGAAGCAAACTAACCCTTCTCACTTCCTCTAACAAACCCAGTAACTCCCTTTATTGTTGTCCTTTTCGTGGAAGAAGACTCTTGGGAACCCAGATTTGAATAACTTTGGATCAAGTCCGATTCCGAGTCTTCCTTTTTAAAACCGAGTCTGTGTCTCTTTCTTTTGAAAATCTTTCCTTTTATAAACTAGTGGAGAAGGTTTTCTCCTGAAAGCTGGTCCAGGCTCAGTCCTCTTTTCATTCTTCCGAATAGGACCATGCTCGACTTTCTCGGACTACACAATTCGAAATCCTTTTTGAAAAGATCCGAGTAGGAATTAGATTCCTCCTTTTTGTGAAAGCCATGTCCTTCTTTTACGAAGGAGACACATTGAGATCCTAAGAGTATGTCAAGGTTTTTCGACCTTGAGTCAACATTAAAACAAGTTCTTGAGACTCATTGACCTTAAGTATGTCTCGGACTCGAGTCTCATTAGCTTGAGTACTAGTCTTGAGCTCTCTTAGAGTAAGTCTCAGTTTTTCTAATTCATTTTTCAAAGAGATGCTCTCGAAGTGATAGACTCAAGTTGTTCTTTAAATTCGGAGGAGTTAGAATTGGACTTTTCTTCCAAAGTATAAATATATTTAGCTAAATCAACTTTAGAAAACTTAAGGAAATATTCAATTACCTCCTGAGGATTCGTTTCCTCATTGTCTTAGTGGTCGAGTCCGACTCGGATTTAGCTTTTGAGTCCGATAGAGCCATCGGACACTTTGAGTCGTCTAAGTTCTCATTTTCTTCGGATGAGTCTTCATCACTCCATGTAGCCATCATGGCCTTCTTCTTCTTTCTGTCCCTCTTTCTTCTTGGATAGTCTTTGACTATGAGATCTTTGCCGCCACATCCAAAGCAGCCAGAGTTCTTAGTTAAAGATAACTTTGAAGGGAAAGAGTGTTTACCTTTTCTATCCTTCTTATCTTTCTTATAGAACTCATCTCTTGGCCTTTTCTCCCATCTCTTATGCTTCAACATTCTTTTAAAGCCTTGAGTGATAAGTGCCATGGGATCCTCTTCCGAGTCCGACAAACTCAGATTTTCTTCTCTACTTTCGAGGCCTTCGACATAGTATTCTTTTTAGTGCTGACCTCTGCGTCCTCTTCTTCCGAGATAGATCTCATGGGTGAGTAGCTTCTTAATGAGTTTGTTGGCTTTAATAGAGAGAGGTTTTGGGCTTCCTTGATGGCTGTCACCTTGGGACCCCATCTTCTCTTGGGTAGACTTCTTAGAATCTTTCCGCACATTTCTTCATGGGAAATCTTTCTACCCGGAGATTTGAGATTGTTAGTAATCTCAGTGAAGCGGATGAATATCCGAGTGATGTTTTCTTCTTGCTCCATCTTGAACAGCTCATATTTGTGAAGATATTGACTTATCTTCGCTTGTCTTACTTGGCTTGTTCCTTCATATGTGTTGATGAGAGTGCCCTACACTTCCTTTGTTGTGTCACAAGATGACACTATGTTATATTCTTTTCAGTTGATGGCGCACATCAGAATGGTCATTGCTTTAAAGTTATTTACGAACTTTTCGCCTCTTTAGTGGTGTACTCGAGCTTTGCTTTAGGCACGAGTCTTATTTCCTCCATCCTCATTGGAATGTAGTTGCCTTCTCGTATGATGTTCCATACATCTTCATCGTGACCCAATAGAAAGCATTCCATGAGCTTATTCCAATGTATGAAATTTGATCCTATAAACTTTGGTGGTATGCTTTGGAAGATCTTCCTTCTTCGAACTCTCCATTGTTCTAAGCCATTTGATCTTTAAACCTTTCAATTGTTAGATCCTTTCGAAAGGCTAGGCTCGATACTAATTAAAGGTTTGCTCTTGGAGAGTCTTAGTCACCCTAGAGGGGGTGAATAGGGTGATGAGGAAATTTAAATAATAAATAGAGGGTTAAAGTTTAAATTGAATAATCAAGACTGTCCGAGTTTAGATTCGACTCAAAAAGTATGAACTCAAAATTACGTGGAAACCCTCCTAGGGCGAGAAAACCACGGATAGTGCTAATCCAAGCACCAAGTCAAATCCACTATTTTGAATCCACAAAATACAGTAGGCTGACTTAATCGAATTGCTCCCTTAGACAATTCCTTACAAAGTTTTCCTAGACTCAAAAATTTCCTTATCCGATCTAGTACTTCCTAACTTAGGTAACCTTTACATCTAGGGACAATCGAGCTGAGTTAACCCTTACAGACTTAATCAAGGCACCTTAGTTAGAGAGTAAGAAAGAGTTTGTGATCGATTACAATACTTTACAACTCGGAAAAGTATTAAGTACAAAGGGAGTGTTGTAAGATGAAGATTGAATGAGTATTATACAAAGAAATATAATTTCAGCAATGGGTTCAGTAATTTTCAAGTCTTGTGAAGTGGCTTCTATTTATAGTTGACCAAGCAGATTAGCCGTTGTGATCTGTCTTCGATTAGAAGTCCTCTCGTGAACGCTGTAATGCAGTTTTTCGAATCGTTCAAAAAGATCCGTTGAGATGTGAACGTTGTGTAATGGCTCTTAACTCCTTAGAATGTCCTATCCACTGGTGGTGTCCGAAAAGTAGGGTGGAAACCACCATTGAGCTTAGCGTTGAAGATTTCCAGTTTGGAAACAGACAACCCCGATATAGTGTCCGGACCTTAGTCGAAGTAGAAAAAGCCTTATCTGCTCGGTGATTGACAGCTTGAAGTCGGTTACTTTTGTAATTTAAAAAGTAGGATAACCTCGTTTAGATAACCTACAAAAGTAAACCAATTTTGGTTCTCAAAGTATAAATACTTTGTTCCAAGATTAGACACGAGATAATAATTTAATTAAGATAATTAAGGCATAATTATTCGAGTCCTAAAAGAGTGGAATTTTCGAGTCTAATATTCATTATACTCAAATTCCATCCGAGTAGGTCTAGAGAAAGATCAAGTTAAAAATAGAATATCGAGTAAGAGTACTTGATCTAGACAAATATATTTCAATCAAAACATGCTAACTTAGAAAGTTGAATTAACGCTATAATTCACTTTAACGCTATAATTCACTTTGACTTAGAATATGAAGTCGGATCTTAGTTTGAAAGAGTTAGAGTCAATGTTTGAACATGTGATAAATATGAGTGACTCGGAACTATCAGAGTGAGTTGATGAACAAGAGAGTGCTTTCTCGATCAATCAGAATCGAACGATAACAAAAGCAATAGTTTCGTAACACTCGCAGTACTTTACGTAACACTCGGAATAGTTTTTATAACACTCAGAATAGTTTCTATAACACTCGAGTAAATTAAAATCAAAACCTAAAAGGGATGAGATTTGTATCCGATTCCTTGTTGGTATTCAGAATAATATAAATGCAGAGTCCGAGTCTTCATGAGAGAAAAAGGTTCTCATCAGCACGAAACAGAGAATACGAGCTTCCGTCTTCATCTAAGTCATGGAGAAGTTTTTGTGTGACTCAAGGATATCTTTGGCGTATTTCTCGAAAAATTCATCGAGCAACCTCGTTAAATGGAATAGGGTTGCTATTGAGGAAAAGAGAAGAAACTTTGAATAAGCGGTGGAGGAGGGAGACATTAACACGAACGACTACATTTTGAACTCCGGAGGTGAGGATCCCCTCGAGCTAGATAGGTTGGAATAGAACTCAAAGATGAGTTACGGATAGGTAAACTCAGCTGAAATAGAGGAAATTGTATACCCCTGCAGATTTGATGTGATTCAACCATGAAAACTTTGTGGTTGGGAAAACTTTGTCATCCAACATCGGATATTAGGTGACAAGGATTTCGAGAGGGGTTGGAAGGACCCTCTTGGCTTTTGCTTTGGGCCTTCTTGGATGCGGAACCAAGAAAATTTGAGTCGGAACCTCTTTTAGGCATGGTTAGGGAGTTTCTTTGAGAAGAAAAGAGATAAACTTTGAGAGAGAGCGAAGATAGAGCTTGAAGAGAGAGGAAAAAAATAAGGGCGTATTGAGAGCTTAAGGTTTGCTTACTTGAGATGTTTCTTGCTTGCTTGAGAGTGAAGGTTCGCTCTTGAGAACACTGAACTTGCTTGAGAGCTAGTCTACGAGAGTTTGAATGAGTAGAGAGTAAAGTAGCCAAATCAAGGAAAATGGATGCTATTTATAAAGAAAAAGATGTCCTTCAATATTCGTTCGACCCAACTCTCCAACGGTTGCCCCGGACTAGTGTGACTATTCCGCTTTCCAACGATTAGAATTCCAGTGTTTGTCTTCTAACGGCTAGTTCTCCGATCGTTACGTGCGTGCGCGCGAGAGAGAGAGAGAGAGAGAGAGAAAGAGAGATTTTAAAAGAAATTTATGAAATTCTCCACTAATCTAGAGATGATTTCGAAGTTTGATGTCCATTTTCTCAAAAACTAAGTCCGACTCAGTAGAATTTACGAGTCAATCGAAACTCGCAAGCAAATAATAACTTCTAGCTTAGTATCATCGGGTTAACCGAACTAATTGTTATTAAGACACATAAATGAGACATAAACACATAATCATGCAAGGTAATTTCACTTAGAAAAGCACATAATCATGCATTAATCATCCCAAGCTCATTCATAATAAAGCAAAACTAATCCTCACTAAGTGGCTTAGTAAAGATATCAGCCAGTTGAAGTTTCGTAGGAATGAAATCAAGTTCAATATCACCTTTCTCAGAATGGTCTCTTAGAAAATCATACATGACCTCAATATGCTTTGTCTTTGAGTGCTGAACTAGATTCTTAGTGATGTTGATTGCACTTTGATTGTCGAGACTTGATTGGAATTGATTTGAATGAAAGTCCAAGATCTCTCAAGTGTTGTTTGATCCATAGAATTTGAGCACAGCATGCTCTAGGTACAATGTACTCAGCTTCAGCAGTTGATAGAGCTACTAAGTTCTGCTTCTTTAAGTGCTAAGATGTAAGGGATTGACCCAGAAATTGGCATGCTCCTGTGGTGCTCTTTTTATCCACCTTGTATCCAGCATAGTCGGCATCCGAGTATCCAGTGAGAGTCGGTTCGAGTCTGTTGAGAACCATAGACCTAGATTCCGAGTCCTTCCAAGATATCTAAAGATTCTCTTCACCACGAGTGAGATGTGATTCTTTTGGATTAGCTTAAAATCTTGCACATAGACATACACTAAACATTATGTCCGGCCTACTTGGAAGTAAGATATAGCAGAGATCCAATCATACCTCTATTGAGTTTCGATCTACTTCTTTACCTTTTTCGTCTAAGTCTAGTTTTATGTTGCTACTCATTGGTGTTGCTTGCATGTTTTGCATCTTGAAGTTTGTACTTCTTCAGTAACCCCTTGGTATACTTTGATTGATGGATATAGATGCCATCTTTGTCTTGCTTGATTTGTAAATCAAGGAAGAAATTAAGTTCTCCCATCATGCTCATTTGGAATTCTGTCTCATTAACTCGGAAAAATCTTGACAGAGATTTTCATTAGTAGCTCCAAAAATTATGTCATTTACATAGATCCGATCGATAAGAAATTCTTTCCCTGTGGTTTTTATGAAAATAGTTATGTCAATCTGACCTCCTTTAAAATCATTTTCAACCAAGAAATTGCTCAGTCTTTCATACCAAGCTCTGGAAGCTTGTTTCAGACCATAAAGAGCTTTTTGCAATTTGAAAACATGATTTGGAAATTATGAGTTTTCAAATCCAGGGGTTGCTCAACATAGACTTCCTCTTGAATGAAACCATTAAGAAAAGCACATTTAACATCCATTTGATATAATTTAATATTCATGCTTGATGCAATTGCCAATAGGATTCTAATTGCTTTAATCCTAGCCACTGGTGCAAAGGTTTCCCGCAAACAATTCCTTCTTCTTGATTGTAACCTTGAGCCACAAGTCTAGCCTTATTTCGACTACTAACCCACCTTCATCTAGTTTGTTCTTGAAAACCCATTTGGTTCCTATGACTGGGTGGTCGGAAGGTCGTTTGGTCGAGTCCCGACTTGGTTTCTTTCAAATTGATTAAGTTCCTCTTGCATGGCCTCTACCCATTAAGGTTCATTTAGGGCCTCTAGTGCATTTCAGGTTCGATTAATGATATGAATGCGGTGAATGCACATATATTTCACAAAGATGAACCAGTTCTTACCCCACTTGTTGATGTCGGACAGGATGTTTTCGAGTGAGTGATTCGAGGAATATTTGAATGCTCTACCTATTTTTTGGTTCACTAGGTTTGTAGGCTAAATTAGTTTTTCTTCGGAGGTCGATCGATTGAGCGTGCTTATCTAATTAACCTTCGACATTCGAGCTGGCTCTTGAGGTGATTCATTACGAGTCATGGTATTCTAAGTTACCTCGTTTTGAGTTTCTTTTCCTTGACTCTATTTGAGCTTATCTTGAGTAAGATCATCATCTCGAATGAGCTTCAGATTTGAGAATGTTGACTCACTTGGTTTTCCCATATTAATCTCATCAAAAACAACATGGATGCTTTCTTCCACTTTGTTAGTTCTTTTATTGAAAATGCGATATGCTTTACTATGAGATGAATAACCAAGAAAGATACCTTCATCTAACCGAGCATCAAACTTGGTCGGGTGATACTTACCATTGTTATGAACATAACATTTACATCCAAAAGGGTTGAAGTATAAAATGTTGGGTTTCTTCCCTTTGTAGAGCTCGTATGGAGTTTTCTTCGAGATTGGTTTGATGAAGCATCGGTTCGGAGTGTAATTTCTTGTGTTGACTTGCCTCGGCCTAGAATTAGTAAGGTAGATCATGTTCAATCATCATTGTCCTTCATATTTCTTCAAGAGTTCGGTTCTTTCTCTCCATTACTCCATTTTGTTGAGGAGTTCTTCTAACTCGAGAAAGAGTCTTGAGTTTCCTAACATGTGGCATGAGCATCCACTTGTCCAGGTACCAATGCCCTTTTGTTCTTTTACGAGCCACCTGCAAGTCGAAACAAACTAACCATTCTCACTTCCTCTAATGAACCCAGTAACTCCCTTTATTGTGGTCTTTTTCGAGGAAGAAAACTCTTGGGAACCCATATTTGAATAACTTAATGTTTAGTTTGATTCGAGTCTTCCTTTTCGAAACCGAGTCCGTGTCTCTTTCTTTTGAAAATCTTTTCTTTTGTAAACCGGTGGAGAGGGCTTTCTCCTTTAAGCTGGTCCAGGCTCGGTCCTTCTTTCATTTTTATGAATGGGACCGTGTTCAACTTTCCTGAACTTTACAGTTCTAGAATCCTTTTGAAAAGATGCGAGTAAGAATTAGATTCCTCTTCTTTGTTAAAACCAAGTCCTTCATTCCTGAAGGAGACACATTGAGAGCCTAAGAGTATGTCAAGGTTTTTCGACCTTGAGTGAACTTCAAAACAATTTCTTAAGACTCATTGAGATTTTATTTCAAATGCTCATTTTTTCTTCGAGTGTCTCGGACTCGGTCTCATTAGCTTGAGTACTAGTCTTGAGCTCTCTTACGATAAGTCTCAATTTTTCTAATTCATTTTTCAAAGAGATGCTCTCAAAAGTGATAGACTCAAGTTGTTCTTTAAATTCGGAGGAGTCGAATTGGACTTTTCTTCCAAAGTATAAATATATTTAGCTAAATCAACTTCGAAAAACTTGAGGAAATATTCAATTACCTCCTCGGGATTCGTTTCCTCATTGTCCTAGTGGTCGAGTCGACTCAAATTCAGCTTACGTATGCGACGGTGCCATTAAACACTTTGAGTCGTCCGAGTCTTCATCTTCTTCGGATGAATCATCATGACTCCATGTGGCTATCATAGCCTTCTTCTTTTTCTGTCCCTTTTTCTTCTTAGATAGTCTTTGATGATGTGATCTTTCTTTGCCACATTCAAAACAGACCAAAGTTCTTAGTTAAAGATAATTTTGAAGGGGATGAGTGTTTACCTTTTCTGTCCTTCTTATCTTTCTTGTACAACTCTTCTCTTGGCCTTTTCTCCTATTTCTTGTGCTTCATAATTCTTTTGAAGCCTCGAGCAATAAGTGCTATGGGATCTTCTTCGAAGCCGAGGAACTCGAGATTTTCTCCTCTCGCTTTTTGAGGCTTTCGGTGCAATGTTCTTTTTGGTGCGTATCTCGCCATCCTCTTCTTCCGGATGGATTTCATGGGTAAGAAGCTTCCCAATCAGTTCATCCGGCTTTAGTTGAGAGAGGTTACGAGCTTCCTCGATGGCTTTCACCTTGGGACTGCATCTTCTCTTGGGTAGACTTCTTAGAATTTTTGTGCACATTTCTTCATGGGAAATCTTTCTACCTAGAGACTTGAGATTGTTGATAATCTCGGTGAAGCGTATGAACATCCGAGTGATGTTTTCTTCGCCTCCATCTTGAACAGCTCATATTTGTGAAGATATTGACTTATCTTCGCTTGTCTTACTTGGCTTGTTCCTTTATATGTGTTGACAAGAGTGTCCCACACATCTTTAGGCTGTGTCACAGGCTGACATTATGTTGTATTCTTCCGAGTTGATGGTGCATATCAAAATGTTCATTGCTTTAAAGTTCTTTCGAACTTTTACGCCTCTTCAGAGGTGTACTCGAACTTTGCTTTAGGCACGGGTCTTGTATCTTCCATCTTCATTGGAATGTAATTGCCTTGTTGTATGATGTTCCAAACATCTTCATCATGATCCAATAGAAAGCATTCCATGAGCTTCTTCCAGTGCACAAAATTTGATCCTTTGAACTTTGGTGGTCTGCTGGAAAATCTTCCATCATCGAACTCTCCATTGTTACGAGCCATTTGATCTTTAAACCTTTGGATTGTTAGATCCTTTCTAAAAGGCGAATATGCTATTAGGATCTCAATGCGTCTCCTTCATAAAAGAAGGTCTTGGTTTTAACAAACAGGAGGAATCAAATTCCTACTCGGAACTTTTAAAAAGGATTCCGGAACTGTAAAGTTCGGGAAGGCTGAGCACGGTTCCATTCATAAAAATGAAAGGAGGACTCGAGCTCGGACCAGCTTACAAGAGAAAACCATTTCCTCCGGTTTATAAAAGAAAAGTTTTTCAAGAAAAAGAGACACA
This sequence comes from Talinum fruticosum, assembly GCA_021018815.1. Lineage (NCBI taxonomy): Eukaryota > Viridiplantae > Streptophyta > Magnoliopsida > Caryophyllales > Talinaceae > Talinum > Talinum fruticosum. The sequence goes on from JAITYX010000101.1 coordinate 322,039, forward strand.
GACTCGGTTCTCTAAACGGAAGACTCGAGAATCGGACCAAACCCAAAGTCATTCAAATCTGGGTTCGAAAAACCTTTTTCCTCGAAAAGGACGAGAGTAAAGGGTGTTACTAGGTTGGTTGGAGGAAGTGAGAAGGGTTAGTTTGTTTTCTCTTTTGCAGGCCACTCAGAAAAGATCAAAAGGGCATTGGTACTGGACGGTGGATGCTCACGTCACATGTCGGGAGACTCGGGACTCTTTTTGAGTTAGAAGAGTACAAAGGAGGAAAAGTCACATTTGGAGATGACAGCAAAGGCAAGATAATTGGGATAGGCAAGGTTGGAAAGGAAGGCAATCTGGTCAGCCCAGGTATACCTTATCAAAGGATAAAAGTACAACCTGCTTAGCATCTCTCAATTGTGTTATAAAGGTCAAGAGGTAAGATTCACTCGGACTAACTATTACATTTCGATGATCCCACTAAGAAAATCAAGCTCTCGGGTAAGAGATCGAGATAACACTTACATTATTCCTCTTTCGACCCAAGTCGGAATTTATCTTGTTTAAAAGCATCACTTCTTGATGACTCATGGACATGACATCGCAGATTAGGCCATGTTAGCATGCATAATATTAAGAAAGTGGCATCTCATGGCTTAGTCGGAGGATTGCCTAATTGTGCTTTCAAGAAAGACAAAGTTTGTGAAGCTTGCACAAAGGGAAACAAGTCGAGATCATCATTCAAATCCACGAAGACAGTTTCCACATCCAAGGTGCTTGAATTGCTACATATGGACTTATGTGGTGAAATTCTGTTAAGAGCCTCGGAGGTAAATCATATGTACTTCTTATTGTTGATGATTACTCACAATTTACACGGGCGTGTTTTCTCAAGCACAAAAATGAAGCATTCAAAGAGTTCAGCAAGCTCTGCAGAAAGATCCAAGTTGAGTCTCAAACTCGGATTCAAAGAATTCGAACCGATCACGAAGGGAGTTCGACTACTCGGATTCTCGAGTTTTGCGACAAAAATGGTATCTCTCACAACTTCTCAGCACCAAGAACTCCTCAACATAATGGAGTAGTGGAGAGAAAGAACAGAACTCTTAAAGAAATAGTTAGGACAATGATGATTGAACACAATCTACCCTACTATTTCAGGGCTGAGGCGATTAACACCGCAAATTACACTTTGAACAGATGCCTCATCGGACCCATTACGAAGAAAACACCTTACGAGCTCTATAAAGGGAAGAAACCCAATATCTCATATTTCAAACCCTTTAGATGTAATTGTTTTGTTCACAACAATGGTAAGGATCACTGACCAAGTTTGATGCTCGATCGAGATGAAGGTATTTTTCCGGGTTATTCTTCTCATAGTAAAGCTTATCGCATTTTCAATAAAAGAACTAACAAAGTGGAAGAAAGCATCCACGTTGTGTTTGATGAGCTTGAACAGGAAAAACCAAGTGAGTCAACATTCTCGGACCTAAAGCTCGAGTAGAGGTGATGATCATGATGAAAACAAGCCTATCAAGAATCAAACCCAACCAGCTCGGAATAAAGTCACTCGGAACGTAGTGACTCGGAATGAGACAACTCAAAACCCGCTCGAGAATGATGAAGGACAAACCGATGTACAAGTTCACTCATAACAAACTTCGAAGATCAACCAATTCAGCCTACGAGATCCGGTGAATCGGAGAACAGGTAGAGCATTCAAGTATGCTTCTAGTCATCCACTAGAAAACATATTATCCGATATTAACGAGTGGGGTAAGAACTTATTCCTCTCTTCGGAATCTATGTGCATTCCTGCATTCATTTCATTAACTGAACCCAAAAATGCACTAAAGGACCTAAATGAACCTGAATGGGTAGAGGCCATGCAAGAGGAACTCAATCAATTCGAAAGAAACCAACTCCGGACTCCGACCAAACGACCTTCGACCACACAGTCATAGGAACCAAATGGGTCTTCAAGAACAAAGCTGGATGAAGGTGGGTTGGTAGTTAGCAACAAGGCTAGACTTGTGGCTCAAGGTTACAATCGAGGAAGAAGGGATTAATTGTGGGGAAACCTTTGCACTGTTGCTGGAGTGAAGCCATTAGAATCTTGTTAGCATTTGCATCTAGCATGAATATCAAGTTATATCAAATGGATGTTAAGTGTGCTTTTCTCAATGGTTTTATTGAAGAGGATGTCTATGTTGAGCAGCCCCTATATTTGAAAACTCAGAATTTCAAAATCATGTTTTTAAACTTCAAAAAGCTCTTTATGGTCTTAAACAAGCTCCCGGAGCTTGGTATGAAAAGACTGAGCAATTTCTTGGTTCAAAATGATTTTAAAAGAGGTCAAATCGACAAGACTCTCTTTATAAAAACCAAGGGGAAAGATTTCCTTATCGCTCGGACATATGTTGATGACATAATTTTTGAAGCTACTAATGAATTTCTATGTCGAGATTTTTCGAGTTAATGAGACAGGACTTTCAAATGAGTATGATGGGAGAACTCAATTTCTTCCTTGGTCTACAAATCAAGCACGACAAAAATGGAATCTATGTCCATCAATCAAAGTACACCAAGGAGCTGCTGAAAAAGTATAAACTTCAAGATCCGAAGCATGTAGCAACACCTATGAGCGAGTAGCTTGAAACTGGACTCGGACGATAAAGGTAAAGCAATAGATCGAAACTCTATCGAGGTATGATTGGATCTTTGCTATATCTTACTTCCAGATAGACCGGATATAATGTTTAGTGTCTGTTTATGCGCAAGATTCCAAGCTAATCCAAAAGAATCACATCTCACTACGGTGAAGAGAATATTCGAGATATCTTGCATGGACTCGGAATTTAGGTCTATGGTACTCCGGAGACTCGAAGCCGACTCTCACTGGATACTCGAGATGCTGATTACGCTGGATACAAAGTTGATAGAAAGAGAACTTTAGGGGCGTGCCAATTTCAGGTCAATCCTTAATATCTTGGCACTCAAAGAAGCAAAACTCGGTAGCTCTATCAGCTACCGAAGCTGAGTATATTACAGCTGGAGCATGTTGTGCTTAGATTTTATGGATAAAGCAACACTTGAAAGATCTTGGACTTTCTTTCAAATCGGTGCCAATCAAGTGTGATAATCGAGTGCAATCGAGCATCACCATCCGAGTTCAGCACTCAAAGACAAAATACATTGAGGTCGGTATCATTTCTTAAGAGACCATTCTGAGAAAGGTGATATTGAACTCGAATTCATTCCTACAAATCTTCAATTAGCCGATATCTTTACTAAGCCACCGAGTGAGGATCGGTTTTGCTTCATTAGAAATGAGCTTGGTATGTTAAGTGCATCATTATGTGTTTTCTATGTGAAAATCTCATTGCATGATTATGTGTTATGTGTTTACAATTTGTTAATAACCATTAGTTCGGTTAATTCAATGATTCCGAGCCGATAGTTATTATTAATTTCTAGTTTACGAGTCACTCGGAAACCTAGTCGAGTCGGACTCGGACTTTGAGAAAAATGGACATCAATCTTCCGAAATCATCTCTAGAAAAGTGGAGAATTTCGGAATTTATTTTCAAAATCTTTCTTTTTCTCTCTCTCTCTCTCTCTCGCCATGACCGGACAACTAGCCGTTGGGAAACAAATCGCTGGAATTATAACCGTTGAAAAAGAGAACCGTCACACCGGTCCGAGGTGACTGGTGAAAGAGATGAGTCGAACGGATACTGAAGGACGTTTATTTTTCTTATAAATAGCGCTTATTCTCCTTCATTTCTTTACTTTACTCTGCGCTCACTCTCTCTCTAGAAATCAAATCCTCGTGACCACGATCTCGGTGACTAAAAGCGACACTCGAGCATTCTCAAGCTTCGTGAAGAAGATCTCAAGTAAGCTCTGTTGCTCTCAATCTCATTCTTCTTCTACTTTTTCCTTTTATCTTCACTCTCTTCGAGTCTCTTCTCTTCTACTCTCTCTCAAGCTTACCCACTCTCTCTTTTCACATCAAAATGCCGAAAAGAGGTTCTCATCCTAATTTTCTTGGTTCCGCCACCAAGAAACCCCGCACCAAAAGCCAAGAAGGCCCCTCAAATTCTAAGCCTCTTGTCACCTAGCATCTTGCTATTGGATGATAAATTCTTCCAAACCACAAAATTTTTGTGATTGCCTCACATACAGATCGATCAGGGTTCTATAATTTTCTTTGGTTTAGCGAGTTCATATATCCCGAACTCGTTTTTGAGTTCTACACACATCTTTCCAGCTCCGAAGGTATTCTCACCTCCAGAGTTCGAACATAACTCGTTCGCATCAATACTTCCCTTCTCCATCGTCCTGTTCAAAGTATACTCTCTCTTCTTAAACAGACAATCCAATTCCTTTCAATGAAGTCGTCGACGACTTCTTTGAAAAGTATGCCAAAGAGTTCCCCGGGTCACGCAAGAACTTTTACGTGACCCAACTAAAGTCGAAGCTCGTCTTACGTGTTTCTTGCTTGATGAGAACTTTCTTCTCACAGACATTCTAGCAAGGAGAATCCCAACTCCATTTACCTTAAAGCACTCTTTGATATACTCGAGGGCTACAAAGTAGACTTCTTTTCTGCTATTATTGAGCAAATGGTAGCTGTGCCAGCTCAAACTCGTAACAAGAAGAACACCCCTCTCCCTTTTGGTGCTCTTCTCACTCTCATCTTCAAACAATTCAAAGTTCCTCTTCCCTCGGATCCGACCGCAGTTTCGAGGCTGCCATTGTAGTTGGCAAAAGGAACTTCTAGGGTATGGATACCGGAAACCGAACCCGGTGTCCGGGTTCGAGCTCGAGCTAAGGCCACCTTCTCCGCCTCGGACTCGGAAAAACACCCCACTTTCTCTTCCTGCTCCACCTGGTGGTGCCTCTACCTCAAGTGCTTCTAAAACTCTCTCTTCCATTTTGTCCTCTCGCTTTCATGAACAAAATCTCCTCTGTGGCCTTGGAACTCAAGGACCTCCTTCGGTTATTCAAGACTGTCTTCCAGTCTATGACCATCAACCAGAAAACCGCCCAATCTCAACTCCGAGAGCAACAGGATGTGCTCCTCGAGATGAAGGCTCCAGTGAAGAAGCGAGAGGGAGCCGATCGAGCTTCTTCGAGAGAGATGATCTAAGGTAGCTCAAGATCAAGGAGACTCGGACACTTCGAGGAATCCTCGAGCCCTGCCGAGTCCTCCTCCGACGAGAGGAGAGAATGAAGAAGAAGATCAAGAAGACGCGAAGAGACTACGACCGATGCAACTCTTTTCGAGCATGGTGAGCCGAAGGCCAAAGAGACCAAGAAGGACAAGGAGCAAAAATGAGGGTCCGGGTGCTCCTAAAGCGCAACCGAAGTGATCGGCTCGGACAGCGATCCGAGTGGGTCGAAGAACCTACTCGATCAAGGACGAGTTAGCAGCGAGTCAACTCCGAGCACACCCCTCCGGTCGTTCGGTTCCAAGAGGACGAGCCTCCGGATGACCTAGCTTTGGGTCAACCACTCGGAACTTAGCCAATGCCGAGAGATCCCTGTACTCCCTCCACCGCGCTCAAGCACATCGTCAAGATCTTATCGGCGCCGGCGCACCACTCGTCCTTCCTCCTCAACTCGGACTAACCCATCCCCTCCTTAATTTCTTAGTCTTTTATTTACGAGTGTTTTATTTTTTTGTCCGGACATCAAATATGTACTTCTTGTTGTATTCTTCCCATTTTTTTGTTTTTGCTGAAAGGCAAGGGGAGAATAGATAGAAAAAATTTGTTGTCTTGTTTAGAGGAGTCTCTCTCTCACCTTGTGTAAATATTTCTTTCCGTTAAATTAATAAAGTACTGCATTTCATTAATAATCTCAAGTTTCTTGCTCCGATATGTTATTTACAGACAATGCATCCATCTCGCTTTTGCTCTATTTCTTACTACGATATGATAGCTCTTGCTATGAAATCTTAAGTTATTTTTGAGTAAATTTGTAATATCACTTACAAACTTTCTGTCTAAGTATAGAATGCCTTTCATCAAAAAGGGGAGATTGAAGACTCGGACTTTATACTTACACATTTTCTAAGTTCCATCCAGGAATCGGGTATAAGATCTCCTCTCTTATAAGGTTTTGACTTCAAGTCATTCCATGCGCCTTAGAAACTTTTCCGAGTGATATAGCATTTATTCCGAGTGTTCTAGAAATTATTTCATATGTCTTTGTTTGACTCGACTAACACGGAAAACATACTTGTACTAACTCGGTTCCGGGTTACTCAACACTCGGAATTATAGCATGTTCAAACACTCGTATTCACAAACATAAACTCGAGTCCGACTTCATGTTCCAGGAATTACAATGTTAATTTTCTATTCCAAGTTAGCTTGTGTTGTTTGAACTTTGTTTTAGATCAAGTTCGTTCACTCTTATATTCTTTATCTAACTTTATTCTCTTTTAGATCGACTCGGATGGAATTTTGAGTATCATGGATATTAGACTCGAGAAAATTCCATTCCTTTTCCGACTCGGATAATTAGTCATTTAATTATCTTAATTATATCATTATCTCGTGTCTAACCTTGGACCAAAGTATTTTATACTTTGAGAACCAAATTGATTTGCTTTTGTAGGTAAAACAAATGAGGCTATCTTATTTTTTACTGCAAAAGTAAGGGTTAACTAAGCTCGGTTGTCCCTAACTATAAGGGTGATCTCACCTAGGAAGTACTAGATCGGATAAGGTAATTTCGAGTCTAGGAAAAACTTGTAAGGAGTTGTCTAAGGGAGTAACTCAGGTTAAGCAAGTCTACGGTATTTTGTGGACTCAAAATAGTGGATTCTACTTCGTGCTTGGATTAGCACGGTCCGTGGTTTTCTGCCTCTGGAGGGTTTCCATGTAATTTCGAGTTATTACTTTTCGAGTACATTCTAGACACGAGCAGTTTCGAATTCTGTTTAATCTGTTTCCTCACTGCTTATTGAATTATGAGTTTATGCTTTTCTAAGCGTATCCTTGCCGCTCACTCACATGAGATCCTTATTTGTTTTAATTTTCAAGCAAGTTTCCTCATCACCCTATTTACCCCCCAAGGTGATTTATACTCTCCAAGAGCAAACCTTCACACAACATCTTTCTACCATGTTGAGTATAAATTGAAGTCTTGATTCAAGACTTACAAGATGGCTGCAACCAAGAACTAAACTCTCATACTCTTACTTCTATCTTACAACTCTAGTTCATACTTTCACAACTTTTTGAGTTGCAATCTCTTGTAAAGAAAAGCCTTGTAATCTCTACTCTTTCTTATTCACTTTTTGCTTTATCCCTTGACTGAGTTGTAAGGGTGAACGCAACTTAGTTGTCCCAAATTGTTAAGGTTAACTTAGTTTGGAAGTACGAGGACGGATAAGGTAACTTATATACCTAGGAAAAACTTGTAATTGAATTGTCTAAGGGAGCAATTTGGGTAGTCGATCCTTTGTATTTTGTGAATTCAAAATAGTGGATTTGACTTACTATCTATATTGACATTTTCTATGGTTTTCTACCCCATGAGGGTTTCCACGTAAAACAATTTGTTCATCTTTTTCAAGTGAATCTAAACTCGGTTCCGCATTCCGAGTTCTTAACTTCTCAAAGAATTTCTATTTTCCACATTATTTCGCATCACCATATTTGCCCCCTCCCCATCCCCTCGTCTAGGGTGACTTAGACTCTCTAAGCTGAATCTTCAATTGGTATCAAAGCCTAATCTTTCATAAAAGGATCTCACAATCCAAAGGTCTAAAGATCAAATGGCTCTAAACTATGGAGAGTTTGATGAAGGAAGGTCATTCACCATACCACATAAGTTAAACGGATCCAACTTTGTTCACTAGAAGAAGGCGATGGAGTGCTTCATTCAAGATTATGATGAAGAAGTTTGGGAAGTCATCTCTAATGGAAACTATGTTCCCACTAAGCAAGTTGGAAATCAAACGGTGGCGAAGGTGAAGTCAGAATTCACACTAGAAGAAAATGAAAAGCACAGAAAGAACTTCAAAGCCATGAACATCCTAATGTGTACTATGGATGCCTCGGAGTACAATAGAGTATCAGCTTGTGATACTGCTAAAGAGATGTGTGACACTCTTGTACAAGTTAAGTGAGACAAGCAAAGATAAGTTAGCACTTGCATAAGTATGAAATGTTCAAGATGAAGACTGGCAAGAACATAACTCGGATGTATATTCGCTTCACGAAGATTGTTAACAATCTCCATTTACTTGGAAAGAAGATGTCCAATGAAGAAGTGGCCAGAAAGCTTCTAAGGAGTCTTCGAAAGAAGAGATGGCGTCCGAAGGTGACAGCTATCAAGGAGGCCCAAGATCTCACCAAGTTAAAACCAGATGAACTTATTGGGAAGCTTCGGACCCATGAGTTACACCTCGAGGAGGAAGAGTCCGGAGTGATGTAGAGTCGGATGATGATGATGAAGACATCGAATATGAGTCAAAGTGTCTTATGGTCTTAGCAAATTCGGAAGTTAAATCCGAGTCAAAAACAGAAACCTCTAACATTGAGGAAACTGGTGCTTAGGAGGTAATCAACTATCTCCTCAAATTTTCTAAGAAAAATTTAGCTAGATATATTTTTACTTTAGAGGAAAACTCAAATTCTGATTCTTCTTTATTTAAAGGAAAACTTGAGTCTCTAAACTCCGAGAACAAGATTTTAAAAACTAATTTAGAAAAGCCGAGGCTTAGCATTAAGGTACTTGAGACTAGAAATGAAACCGAGTGTGAGTGCCTCGGAACCGAGAATGAGCAACTAAAGAAAAATCTCACTGAGTCTTAAGATCTTGTTTTGAAACTCACTCAAGGTCGGAAAAACCTTGATATTCTCCTTGGTTCACAGTGTGTTTCTTTTCAAAAAGAGGAACTTGGTTTCAACTCTGAAAAGAAGGATAACTCCTACAAGAGCCTTTTTAAAAATTATTCAAGAAAAATTCATTTTAAAAAAGCTGAGCATGGTCCTATTCATCTAACGATGAAAGAATGAGCATTGAAAGTTTTATCAAAAGAAGTCCCATCAGTCTTTCAACAAAAAGAAAGTTTTCACATAAAATAGACGTAGTTTCCAAAGAAAAAGGGTCACATTCTGACCAAGCCCAAAATAATTCAAATTTGGGTTCCCAAAAGTGCTCTTCCTAAAAACTAACCTCAGTAAGGATAGTTACTAGGTTTGTAAGAGGAAGTGAGAAGGGTTAGTGTGTTTGTCTTTTGTAGGCACCTCGGACAAAGAAAAAGACTACTGGTACCTCGACAGTAGATGCTCCGGACATATCTCAGGAGATTCAAGAATCTTTTCCGAGCTAGAAAAGATGAATAGAGGAAAGGTCACTTTTGGAGACAACAACAAGGGAAAGATTGTATGAATTGGTAAAATTGGTTATGGCGACAACTCGGTGAGCCCAATCTACCTAGTCAAAGGGCTCAAGTACAATCTTCGGAGCATCTCCTAACTATGTGACAAAGGACAAGAGGTAAGATTCACTCGGACCAACAGACTTCATAACGGATGCAACTTCAAAGGAGACAAAAGTTCTCAAGTCTCAGGTCGGATAACACTTATATCATCCCTCTTGCTGATTCAACTCGAAGTTATCATGATTAAAAGCTTCGTTAATGATGAATCATGGACATGGCATCATAGGTTAGGACATATTGGCATGCATACCATTAAGAAACTAGCTTCACAAGGATTAGTCCGAGGATTTCCTAAGTGCAACTTTAAGAAAGATAAAATTTGTGATGCATGTACAAGAGGAAAACAAGTTAGATCTTCATTTAAACCACTCAAAACTATTTCCACCTCAAAAGTGCTTTAATTGATACATATGGAGTTATGTGGTGAAATCCATGTTAAAAGCTTACAATGTAAATCATATGTAAACGTTGATGATTTTTCAAGATTTAACTAGGCTTGTTTACGAAAACAAGAATGAACCTTTCAAAGAGTTCACTAAAATCTACGAGCAAATTCAAGTGGAGTCTGAGTGTAATACCAATAATTTTGGGTTAGGTAGTTATATAAGTTAAATTAATTATTTAACCTTAATTGAATAAAGTAGGTCAAATGATTAAAATATATACGTGGATATATATATATATATATATATATATATATATATATATATATTCGTGAATTTATTTGAGCAAATTATTATTAGCTCGCGTAACTATTATTAGTGAAGCATATTAATTTCTTCCTCTTAACTTTGCGCCCGGCCTAGCTAAATAAAAACCCGAGACCGCTTATGCTGTGTATGTGGGTTTAAATTATTATGAGGGTTAACAAAAGAAAAAGGGAAAAAGTAATGTAAAAGGGGGTAGAAAGGGGCAATGAGGTGTTGAGAATAGAAAGGGGATTAAGTTTTTAGCTAGGAATTTGGAAGACCAAGAGAGAGAGGGAATCGGGCGAGCAAAAACAGAGAAGAACCAAACGAAGCGGGGAAACGAGAGAGGGATCCGGCGAGGGAGAACAGAGTGAGAGAGGGAGAGCACGCAAGTTTGAGAGTCGAAGAAGAGACCGGAGGCCGACATGCTGAATGGCAAACAGAGGAAAGGCGGCCGGAGAAAGCGGGGAAAGGGAGGGCGAGCGAGAGAGGGAGAGAGCGTGAGAGCCGACAAAGGGGCCGGTGGCTCTGCTCGAGCGGCAAGAACACCTCAGCCAGTGAGCAAAGGGAGGGAGAAGACCGGACCAGAAATGGAGCGAGAGGAACAGAGCGCGAGAGATTGAGGGCCCGAGCGAAAGGAAGAAAGAAAGAAGAGGAGGCGCGCTTGAATGACGAATGGCGGCGACCGATGAGCGAAGAAGCGGCGACCGACGACCGAGAGAGTGGTGGCAGGCGAGCAAGAAGACCATGGCCAAGCAAGCGTCGGGCATAGAGGAAGGCGGCGAAACCGAGGGCTAAACCGGGGCTGGCAGCAGAGGAAGAGGAAAAAAGGAGGAAACTCACCTAGGCTAATCTGAAATTCGCAACCTTCAATCCCGAATTCGAGGTGGGTCGTCTTATACTCTTAATTAATAGTAATTTTAAAACTCAATTGAATTTTGTTGTGAATGCTTGAATGGTTGTTGTGAATATTGAATGGTTGTGCTCTAGAATGAATTTAGGAAGTAGTTAGGGTTGAATTAGAACATGAGAGAATCCGATTGAGTATTAAGGCTGAATTGGGAAATTGAGGATTCCGATGGAGTTAGGTTGCATAGGTCAAATGAGTCGTAATGAAGTTTCGGTTAGCAATTAAGGATGAAGGAGTTATGATTTGGATGCGAATTATAAGTTAATTGAGCCTTAGAGATTTCCTAAATTCTGTGTGTTGGAAGGCAATTAGGGATATTAGGAAACCATGATTCGGAGTTAAAAAAAAAGGGGGAATGTGAGTTTATCCTGAGTAATGCACAAGTAAGACATAGAAGTGGTAAGCGGGCGATGGTTAGGTTAAATTGAGTTTAGAACATATCTAAGTCTTTAAGATTGAATTAAACTTGAAGACAAGTTAAGTTAAAGGAACTTGAGTGATGAAGTTAAATTAAGAGTTATACGGTGGAGCATGGGCGAGAAAGAGTTGATTAATAAGGTAGGGTCATAAGATGAAAATTTGAGGTAAAGATAGCAACTTGTGAGAAGTTGGGACATTTGAGTTAGGTGATGATTATTTGTGGTTATTGTGGCTCAAAGAAGTTGTAGTTTCGAGTTCATTATGCTTGAAAAGGGATTAAGTTAAGGAGAAACAAACTTTGAAGTATAAAAAGGGAGCGGGAACTTGGAGTATCTAGGGAGTATGTGTTTATGTTGATTAAGTATGGCTTTGAAAATGCGAGTAAGACGAGAATTACGCATATGGGAATAGGGAATTCTAGTCCGAGTAGAATATGGATGATTATGAGTAGTCTGTGAGATACTTGCATGAATACTTGAATAAATACATTGGCTTTTGTATGTTGAATCTTAACATGTAGATGCTTGACTTGTAAAGCAACTTGATTCCAAATGTTGTTCAAAAGTTAGTTTTGAAAGGAGTTCTATGTTTTATGCAAATTGATACTTGAATGTGATTTTCGTGATATATGCTTTTAAAGAGTGAAAAACGCATTTTTAAGAAGTAAAATTGATTCGAGAATTCTGTTCAAACAAGCTTAATGAGTGAATGTGTTAAAGAAATTGTTTTGAATCGACTTTGCTAGGATCGTTTAGCACAAGGAAGGATTCTAGCTAGGGACGGCTAGCTAGGGGTCCTGGTGTAGCAAGATGTCCGATTGGAATCTTCTAGATAGGTCCCGGGAGCCTTTTATTTGGGTCACGCCCGGAGAAACCAGAGAAATTAAGAGAAATTATGAAGTGCTAGTTCGAGTCCACAACCTAGGAAGTGATTCACCAAAAGAGATTCATTGAAAGTGATTCATGAGAAGTGGTTTAGTAGAAATGATTCGGTTTTTGATTGAAAGCATTTGAAAGAAAGTGTGGGTGCTTGCACCACCTTATTTAAAAGTAATTCAATTCCCAAAATGATTGAAAATCGTGCTTTTGAATGATTAAAATGTTATGATCTTTAACTTGCAAGAGGTTACAGGAGATTTCATTGAAAACTATCTAGATTTGTATTATGTTATTATACCTTCACCAATTTCATTATTATGAGTAGTATGTGTAAAAAACATTATGTTTTAAGAGTGTAAGACTTTCCGGTGAGCACGTGGTTTGCTCACCCCAACAAATTTCCCCTTTTCCCCTCCCTAGTGTTGCAGGTACACTCTCATAAGGCATGTCTCGTACTTTAGCATATACTTGGACTCCTCCATGCCATTTGCTGATTGCTAATTGCTGATTGCTTGAAGTGACTCAAGCTGACATGCATTCCACATTTCTAAGTGTTGTAGTTTGTAATTTAGTTCATATAGTTTGTACCGGATGTATAATGAACCATTTAGATTGTTTTAAGTTTTAACGCATGATTGGTTGGACTCCGGCGTGTGGCCGCTGAGTTGTATACTCCAAGCGTGTGGCTTGTTGAGTTGTATTATTATTTTTATGCAGGGTTTTAAGACTTTAAGCCTAGGGGATAGTTCATATTACAAACGAAACTCTGCAGAAATTTTGAGAAAATTTTTTAACTCTTTTGGAAAATTACCTCGATTACCTTAAATTGGAATTAGAAAGCCAAACCGACACCTAAATAAGCCTTGGGAGTTCCTTGTGAGGAACTTTGGTGATGTAATACTCCTAGGGTGGGTTTTGGGGTGTTACACTGAAACTCATATCGGAAGAATAAGAATTGACCATGGAATGGAGTTCCACTAATCGGAACTTGTTGATTTCTTATACAAGAATGCTATCTACCACAACTCCCCAACAAAACGAAGTGGTGGAGAGATAAAATAGAACTCTTGAATAATAGGAAAGATAATGATGATTGAAAGTGATCTTCCTTTCCATTTACGGGTTGATGTAGTGAACACAATAAACTACACACTCAACGAGATGCCTCATCCATCTAATATTAAAGAAAACACCCTATGAGCTATGCAAGGAAAAAAGCACATCACCTCATACTTCAAGCCTTTTGTGTGTAAGTGCTTTATGCATAACAATAGTAAGGATTATTTAACTAAATTTGACGCTAAGTTATATGAAGGTATTTTCCTTGGATATTCTTTACATAGCAAAGCTTACCGCATTTTCAATTAAAGGACTAACAAAGTGGAAGAAAGTATCAATGTTATTTTTGATGAGATTGTGGCCATGGCGGAGTTAAGAGAATCTACCTTCTCATATTTTAAACTTAGCATAAATAATGATGACATAGTTAAGACTGAGCTCATAATAATGGAAAACAAGAGAATTGAGCCAACAACAACCGACCTAGTTCAAGAACCAATTCGGACAACTGAAGCTCAAGAAGAAATTGACACACAACCAACCCAAACAACTAAAGAAACAAATGCTCAACCTTCAAATCTGGTAAACCAAAGGTCGGGTAAAGCATTTAAACATGTTTCAAATCATCTACCTTGAAGACTCGGACTTTACTCCGCACATTTCTGAGTTCTATCAAGGGAATCGAGTATAAGACTTTCGCACTCATAGAGTTTTGATTCCAAGTCATTCTCCGTACCTTAGAAACTTTTCGAGTGATATAGTATTTCCTCTAAGTGATATAGCAATTATTTCATGTATTTTTGCTTGTCTCTGTGTGACTCGGAAAACATATATGCACTCACGTTGTTTCACTCGGTTCCGAGTCTCTCATCACTTAGAATTATCGCATGTTCGGATGACTAGTATTCGCATAACCGCACTCATGTCCGACTTCATGTTACAGGTTTTATTCTGTTATAGTCATCGCTTCTAGTCCGAACCATGCTTAGTCTAGATCAAGTTTGTTCACTCGATATTCTTTTATTTAACTTGATTCTCGCATAGACTAACTCGAGATGGAATTTTGAGTTTCATGGATATTAGACTCGAAAATTCCATTCCTTTTCCGACTCGGATAATTAGTCACTTAATTATCTTAATTATGTTATTATCTCGTGTCTAATCTTGGACCAAAGTATTTTATACTTTGAGAACCAATTTGATTTACTTTTGTAGATTATTCAAACGAGGACACACTTTTTGAAATACAAAAGTAACCGGCTTTAAATAGTCAAATCACCAGGCAGACAAGGCATTTTCCACCTCTAACCTAGCCCCAAAAGACTCGTGTCGGGGTTGTTTGTTTCCAAAGCTGAAATCTACAAGATCAAGCTAAACGGTGATTTCCACCTTATCTTTCAAGACACCACCAGTGGTTTTGGGACTAAAAGAGTCTAGAACCGTCGCCCAACGTTCATATCTCAACGGATACTTTCTGAGTGACTCGAAAATCCTTTACAACGGTCACAAAGGACTTTTAGTCAAAAGATGGTGATGACGGCTATGTTGCTCGGTTATCTATATATAGAAGCCAACTCTCAAGACTTAAAGATTGCCGAATCTATTGTTAATACACATACTTGATCAAAAGTCATTGTATTCATTCTCAATCTTCTACTTACAACTCCCACTCGTACTTAGTTACAAACTCTCTTCTTACTCTCTAAGTAAGGTCCCTTGACCGAGCTGTAAGGGTTAACTCAGCTCGCTTGTCCCTAGTCTGTAAAGGTTATCTCAGCTAGGAAGTACTAGATCGAGATAAGGGAATTTCGAGTCTAGGAAAAATTTGTAAAGAGTTGTCTAAGGGAGCAACTCGGGTTCGATTAGTCTACTGTTTTTGTGGACTCAAAATAGTGGATTTGACTTCGTGCTTGGACTAGCACGGTCCGTGGTTTTCTGCCCAAGGAGGGTTTCCACATACTTTCTGTGTCTTTACTTTCCGAGTACATTCTAGACTCGGACAGAGGTTTTAGTTCTATCTGCTTCTTTACTCCTCACTGCAATTCCGAGTCAATATTTTCTCGACCCTATTATAGACTCATAGTCCGATTTTGTTTGTCCCTTGCTCAAAAGAGTTTGTTTTAAAGAAAAATCTTCCACCACCCTATTCACCCCCTCTAGGGTGACTTAGTCTCTCCCTGAGCAAACCTTCAATTGGTATCGAGCCTAGCCTTTCAGAAAGGATCTAACCATCCAAAGGTCTAGAGATCAAATGGCTCGTAACAACGGAGAGTTCAATGAAGGAAGATCTTCCAGCAGACCACCAAAGTTCAAAGGATCCAACTTCATGCACTCGGAAGAAACTCATGGAATGTTTCCTCCTGGATCATGATGAAGATGTTTGGAATATCATACAACAAGGAAATTACACTCCCATGAAGACTATAGAAACAAGACTCATACCCAAGATCAAGGCGAGTTCACAGCTGATGAAGCCGAAAAGTTCGAAAGAACTTCAAGGCGATGAACATTCTGATGTGCGCCATCAGCTCGAAGAATACAATCGAGTGTCAGCCGTGACACAGCCAAAGAAGTATGGGATACGCTAGTCAACATCTATGAAGGCACAAGCTAGGTCGACAAGCAAAGATAAGCCAGTATCTTCATAAGTATGAGCTATTCAAGATGGAGCCGTAAGAAAACATGACTCGGATGTTCATCCGATTTACTGAGATTACCAACAATCTCAAATCTCCGGGTAAGAAGATTTCCCACGAGGAAATGTGCGGAAAAATACTCGAAAGCCTACCCAAGAAAAGATGGGGTCCCAAGGTAACTCGCTATCGAAGAGGCTCGGAATCTATCACTACTAAAGCCGGACAAGCTCATTGGGCAGCTTCTCACTCATGAAATCCTCCTCTTTCACTGAAAGAGTAGGATGCCGAGGTCGACACCAAAAAGAACATAGCGCCGAAAGCCTCGAAACCGAGAGAAGAAGATCCGAGTTCCTCCGACTCGAAGAGGATCCCATGGCACTTATTGCGAGAGGCTTCAAGAAAATAATGAAGCATAAAAGATGGGATAAGAAGCCAAGAGAGGAGTTCTACAAGAAAGACAAGAAGGATAGGAAAGGTAAATACTCATCTCCTTCAAAGTTATCTTTGACTAAGAACTCGGTCTGTTTTGAATGTGACAAGTAAAGATCACATAGTCAAAGACTCGTCCAAAGAGAAAACGGGACAGAAAGAAGAAAAGGGCTATGCTGGCCACATGGAGTGACGAAGACTCATCGAAGATGACGAGGACTCGGATGACTCAAAGTGTCTTATGGCAATCTCCGACACGAAGCTGAAATAGAGTCGGACTCGGACTCGGACAATGAGGAAACAAATCCCCAAGAGGTAATCAAATACTTTCTCAAATTCTCCAAAGCTGATTGAGCCAAATATATTTTCACTTTGGAAGAAAAGTCCAATTCCGATTCCTCACGTTTCAAAGAACAACTTCAGTCAATTTCCTCTCGAGAGCATTTCTTTGAAAAATGAATTGGAAAACCGAGACTCACACTCGAGAGAACTCAAGACTAATGCTCAATCTAATGAGACTCGAGTCCGAGTTACTCGAAAAAGAAAATGAGCAGCTAAAGCAAAAGCTCATTGAATCTCGAGAATCTTGTTTTAAAAAATTTACTCAAGGTCGAAAAACCTTGACATGCTCTTAGGATCTCAATGTGTCTCCTTCAGAAAAGAAGGTCTTGGTTTTAACAAAGAGGAGGAATCCAATTCCTACTCGGAACTTTTCAAAAAGTATTCCGTAACTGTAAAGTTCAGGAAAGCTGAACACGACCCTACTCATAAAAATGAAAGAAGGACTGAGCCTAGACCAGTTTATACAAGAAAATCATCTCCTCCAGTTTATAAAAGAAAAGTTTTCAAAAAGAAAGAGACACAGACTCAGTTCTCTAAATGAAAGACTCAGAATCATACTAAATCCAAAGTTATTCAAATCGGGTTCCGAAAAACCTTCTTCCTCGTAGAAAGGACCACAAGTAAAGAGTGTTACTGGGTTCGTTAGAGGAAGTGAGAAGGGTTAGCTTGTCTCTGTTTTGCAGGGTACTCAGAAAAGATCAAAAGGACACTGGTACTGGACAGTGGATGCTCACACCACATGTCAGGAGATTCGGGACTCTTTTTCGAGTTAGAAGAGTACAAAGGAGGAAAAGTCACTTTTGGAGATGACAGCAAAGGCAAGATAGTTAGGATAGGCAAGATTGGAAAAGGAAGCAATCTGGTCAGCCCAGTATACCTTGTCAAAGGATCGAAGTACAATCCGCTTAGCATCTCTCAACCGTGCGATAAAGGTTAAGAGGTAAGATTCACTTAGATCAACTGTTACATTTCGATGATACTACCAAGGAGATCAAGCTCTCGGGTAAGAGATCAGGTAACACTTACATTATTCCTCTTTCGACCCGAATCAGAATTTATCTTGTTTGAAAGCATCTCTTCATGATACCTTATGGACATGGCATCATAGATTAGGCTATATTAGCATGCATACTATCACGAAATTGGCATCTCATGGTTTGGTTAGAGGTTTACCTAACTATGCTTTCGAGAAAGATAAAGTTTGTGAAGCATGCACAAGAGGGAAACAAGTCGGATCTTCATTCACATCCTTGAAGACAGTTTCAACATCTAAAGTGCTTGAACTGCTACATATGGATTTATGTGGTGAAATCCTGGTTAAGAGCCTCGAAGGTAAATCATATGTACTCGTTATTATTGATGATTATTCACGATTTACCTGGGTGTGTTTTCTTAAGCACAAGAATGAAGCATTCAAAGAGTTCAACAAGCTCGTAGAAAAATCCAAGTTGAGTCTCGGACTCGGATTCGGAGAATTCGAACCGACCATGGAAGAGAGTTCGACTACTCGGAATTCTCGTAGTTTTGTGACAAGAATGGAATCTCTCACAACTTTTCAAGCACCAACAACTCCTCAACAAAATGGAGTAGTGGAGAGAAAGAATAGAACTCTTGAAGAAATAGCAAGGACAATGATGATTGAGCACAATCTACCTTACTATTTCGGGCCGAGGCGATCAACACGGCCAACTACACTTTGAACAGATGCCTCATCACACCCATACCGAAGAAAACACCCTATGAGCTCTACAAAGGGAAGAAACCCAATATTTCCTATTTCAAGCCGTTTGGATGCAAATTCTTTGTTCATAACAATGGTAAGGATCACCCGACCAAGTTTGATGCTCGGTCGAGATAAAGGTATTTTTCTGGGTTATTCATCTCATAGTAAAGCTTATCGCATTTTCAATAAGATAACTAACAAAGTGGAAGAAAGCATCCACGTTGTGTTTGATGAGATTGAACACGAAAAACCAAGTGAATCATCATTCTCGGACCTGAAGTTCAGCAGAGAAGAAGATCGTGATGAACCCGAGTGTATCAAGATTCAAACTCAAACAGCTCGTAATGAAGTCACTCGTAATGAAGCGACTCGAACGAGACAGCTCAAGAATCCACTCGTAATGCTGAAGAGCAAGCCGATCACTCGGACCAAGCCTCCGAAGATCAAGCAATTTAGCCTACGGATCTTGTAAATCGGAGAACAGGTAGAGCTTTCAAGTACGCTTCTAGTCATCCTCTAGAAAACATATTATCCGATATTAACAAGTGGGGTAAGAACTTGTTCCTCTCTTCAAAATCTATGTGCATTCACCGCATTCATTTCATTAATCGAACCCAAAAATGCATTAGAGGCCCTAAATGAACCTGAATGGGTAGAGGCCATGCAAGAGGAACTCAATCAATTCGAGAGAAACCAACTCCGGACTCGACCAAACGACCTTCCGACCACCCAGTCATAGGAACCAAATGGGTTTTCAAGAACAAACTGGATGAAGGTGGGTTGGTAGTCGAAACAAGGCTAGACTTGTGCCTCAAGGTTACAATCAAGAAGAAGGGATTGATTGTGAGGAAACCTTTGCACCTATTGCCGAATTGAAGCCATTAGAATCCTGTTGGCATTCGCATCTAGCATGAATATCAAGTTATATCAAATGGATGTGAAGTGTGCATTTCTTAATGGTTTTATCGAAGAAGAAGTCTATGTTGAGCAGCCCCTGGATTTGAAAACTCAGATTTTCCAAATCATGTTTTCAAACTTCAAAAAGCTCTTTATGGTCTTAAACAAGCTCCGAGAGCTTGGTATGAAAAACTAAGCAATTTCTTGGTTCAAAATGATTTTAGAAGAGGTCGGATCGACAAGACTCTCTTTATAAAAACCAGAGGGAAAGATTTCCTTATCGCTCAAATATATGTCGATGATATAATTTTTGGAGCTACTAATGACATTCTCGTGCCGAGACTTTTCCGAGTTAATGAGACAGGAATTTCAAATGAGTATGATGGGAGAACTCAATTTCTTCCTTGGTCTACAAATCAAACAAGACAAAGATGGAATCTATGTCCATCAATCAAAGTATACCAAGGAGCCGCTAAAGAAATACAAACTCCAAGATGCAAAGCACGCAGCTACACCCATGAGCAAGCAGTATAAAACTTGACTTAGACGAGAAAGGTAAAGCAATAGATCGAAACTCTATCGAGGTATGATAGGTTCTTTGCTATATCTTACTTCCAAGCAAGCCAAATATAATGTTCAGTGTATGTTTATGCGCAAGATTCCAAGCTAATCCAAAAGAATCACATCTCACTTCGGTGAAGAGAATATTTAGATATCTTGCAGGGACTCGTAACTTAGGTCTATGGTACTCAAGAGACTCGTAACCGACTCTCACTGGATACTCGGATGCTGATTATCCTGGATACAAAGTTGATAAAAAGAGCACTTCAGGAGCTTGCCAATTTCTGGGTCAATCCTTAATATCTTGGCACTCAAAGAAGCAAAACTCGTAGCTCTATCAACCGCCGAAGCCGAGTATATTGCAGCCGGAGCATGTTGTGCTCAGATTTTATGGATAAAGCAACACTTGAGAGATCTTGGACTTTCTTTCAAATCAGTTCCAATCAAGTGTGATAATCAGAGTGCAATCAGCATCACCAAAAATCCGGTTCAAGCACTCAAAAACAAAACACATTGAGGTCGGTATCATTTCTTACGAGACCATTCTCGAGAAAGGTGATATTCAACTTGAATTCATTCCTACTAATCTTCAATTAGCTGATATTTTTACTAAGCCTCTTAGTGAAGATCGGTTTTGTTTCATTAGGAATGAGCTTGGAATGTTAAATGCATAATTATGTGCTTCTTATGTGAAAATCTCTTTGCATGATTATGTGCTAAGTGTTTAGAATTCTTTAATAACCATTTGTTCAGCTTGATTTAGTGATACCGAGCCGATAGTTATTATTTGTGTGTAGTTTTCGAGTCACTTAGAAACTAAGCTGAGTCAAACTCAGATTGTTGATCAAAGTGGACATCAAATCTCCGAAATCATCTCTAGATAAGTGGAGAATTTCGTAATTTATTTTCAAAATCTTTTTCTCTCTCTCGCGCGTCGTGATCGGACAACTAGCCATTGGAAGACAAACCGCTAGAATTCTAACCGTTGAGAAGAGAACCGTCACACCGGTCTGAGGTGACTGATGAAAGAGCTGAGTCGAACGGATATCGAAGGACGATTATTTTCCTATAAATAGCGCCTATTCTCCTTCATCTCGCTACTTTACATTTCATTTACTCTCTCTCTCTCTCGAGATCAAAACTTCGCGCACAAGCTTTCTACGAGTGATTTCTGGACATTTTCAAGCTTCGTGAAGCTCATCTCAAGTAAGCTCGATCGCTCTCATCTCTTTCTTCTACTCTTTTTCTTTCACTCTCGTCGACCTACTCTCTTCTACTCTCTCTCAAAGTTTCACTTTTCTTTTCTCTCATCCAAAATGTCGAAAAGAGGTTCTCATCCTGACTTTCTTGGCTCTTCCTCAAAGAAGCCCCGCACAAAAAGCCAAGAAGGCTCCTCCAACTCAAAACCTCTCGTCACCCGAAGCATCTTGTGCTTGGATGATAAGTTCTTTCCAACCATAAAATTTTCCTGGTTGCCACACATCCAAACCACTCGGTGTTTATAACTTTCTTTGTTTCAGCGAGTTCATCTATCCTAAACTCGTATCCGAGTTTTACACTCACCTCACAAGCTCGAAGGTGTTCTAACCTCTAGGGTTCCGAACGTAACCGTTCGTATAAACACTTCCCTTCTCCATCGCTTGTTCAAGGTCTCCTCTCTTTTCTTGAACAGCAACCCCATTCCTTTCACCGAAGTCGCTGACGACTTCTTTGAAAAGTACGTAAAAGAATTCCCCGAGTCACGCAAAAACTTTTCGGTGAGTCGGCTAATGTCGAAGCACGTCTTACGTGCTTACTGCTAATGAGAACTTTCTTCTCTCAGCATTCTAGCAAGGAGAACCCCAACTCCAAGCATTTAAAAGCTCTTTTTAACATTCTTGAGGGCTATAAAGTGGACCTCTTTCCTTCCATTATCGAACAAATGGCAGTTGTGCCAGCTCAACTCCAATCCAAGAAGAACACCCCTCTTCCTTTCGGTGCTCTTTTCACCCTTGTCTTCAAACAATTCAAAGTTCCTCTCCCCTCGGATCCAAATGCTATTTCGAGGATGCCGTTGTTGTCAGCAAAGAGGAACTTTAGGGGTACGGATACCAGGAAACTTAACCTAGTGTCCGGGTACATAACTCGGAGCCGAGGCCACCTTCTCCGCCTCAAACTCGAAAGAAGCCCCCTTTCTCTCCTCGCCCCACCTGGTGGTGCTTCCACCTCAGGTGCCTCTAAGTCTCTCTCCTCCATTTTGTCCTCCGCTTTCATGCACAAAATCAACTCTGTGTCCTTGGAATTCAAGGACATGCTCCGATCATTCAAGACAGTCTATCGGTCTATGACCATCAACCAAACCACCCAGTCTTAAATCCTAGAGCAAGCAGGACTCGCTTATCGAGATGAAGGGCCCGGTGAAGGAGCCGATCGAGCTCCTCCAGGAGAGAAGGTCCAAGGCGGCTCAGGACCATGGCGACTCGGACACATCCGAAGCATCCTCGAGCTCGGCCAAGACCTCCTCGGATAATGAGGAGGACCGAGAAGAAGACCAAGAAGAAGCAGACGCCGAGGAGCCTGCGGCTGAAGCGGCTCATTCTAGGCAAGGGGAGGAACAAAAGAAGAAGAAGAAGGACTAGCCGAGGGTCAAAATGCTCCTCAAGCTCAACTGGAAGTGCTCGGCTTAGACACCGGTCCGAGTGGGTCGAAGACCTAGCTGCACAAGACAAAATTGCAGCGGGTCATACCGAGCGGACCCCTCCAGCTACCAAGCTACAAATGGAGGAACCTCTGGATCCTCTCGTTCCGGGTCGCCCACTTAGAGCCGAGCCCTTAATGGCGATCCTCGTCCTCCCACCGCCGCGCTCAAGCACATCGTCAAGATCCTATCGGCGCCGGCGGACCACTCGTCCTCCCTCTTCTACTCGGACAACCCCTCTCCCTCTTAGGCGGACACCATGCACTGTGTCACAATTCCAAAGTCTGCCAAATTCTTCTTCTTCCTGAAATTTCTTTTCCTTTTACTTATTTTTTTGTCCGGACATCAAATATGTACTACTTGTTGTATTCTTCCCTTTTTTTTGTTTTGATGAAAGGCAAGGGGAGAATATAGATAGAAAAATTTGTTGTCTTGTTTAGGGGAGTTTCTCACTCTCTATCTCTGTATATACTTTCTTTCACTTCAATGAATTAATGCATTCCTTTCAAATTCTCTCGAGCTTATTGTTCAATGCAAACATCTAATACACGGGATTTTAAAGAAAGCAGTTGAAAAGCGTAACATTATTGAGTATTTTTCCCGCATAGCTGGGGGTTGAGTGGCTGATTTTATTTACGATCGGACTTATTTCTTTAAAATTTCCTTCGGAAGTCTGTTGTCGAATAAATTAAATCAAGGAGATTGCCTTCCTTTTTCCATCTGCTTGTTGGGTGATTAGGAATTGTCATGGCAGCGTATTAAAATAAGTTGGGACGCAGCGAGTGTAAGAGGACGGAAGGGAGGAGATATAGACTTGTCGTATTTAGGCGGTGATTACTTAGTTGAATTAGGATCATTACCAAACCAAATTAGGCGGTGGAGAGAGAGGCAGGAAAAGAAGAGGTCGGGGAAAGAAAGAGGAGAAGCAGAGCTAGAAGAGGAAGAAAGGGAGAGGACAACCAAGCGGAGAAACACAGAGAGAGAGAGCGCGCGGGACCCGGAGCCGAGGTCGGAGGCCGGCAGCCGGGCGGCGAACGAAGGAAAGGTGGCCGGCGCCCGTAAGGGAAACGGAGAAGCGAGAGGAGAGGAACAGGGCTGCAAAAACGCGAGAGAGAGAAAAGGCGAGCGGTGTGAGGGTCGAAGGAGACCGAGGGTGACCGGCGACCACCGCGAGACCGAAGGCGGCGGTCGGCGACACGAGCGAGCGCAAGCGAGGAAGAAAGCGAGAGGTTGGGACAGAGCAAGCGGCGGAGCGAGGGCGAGCAGCGCGAGAAAGTCCGAGAGGCCGGGGACCAGGACACGCGACAGCGACAGCGACAAGGGAGGCGAGACCGGCGGTAAGCACGCGTGGGGACCGGACCGAGAAGCGGCAAACGGTGGGCTAGAGGCGGGGAAGCGAGGAACCGAAAGAAGGAACCGAAGCTGGGGAGCTCGAACCTCGAGCAAATCACAAAACTTCAATCCCCGAATCGAGGTGGGTAGTCTTATACTCTAAACTATTAGTAATTTCGAAACCTAAATGGATTTGTTGTGAATGCTTGAATGTGTTATGTGAATATTGAATTGTTGTGAACGTTGAGTATCCGTATTACGAAACGGACCTATTCGTTGTTTGAGATTGAAATAAGAGCTTAGAATGTATTTAAGAAATTGAGAGGGCTGAATCGTGAAATGAAGGGAGTTACTTGGGTTTAATAGTAGACTTAAATCGGGAACTTCTAAAGAGCTTTAATAATCACTTAAGGTTGGATTGGGTGTGCTTGATTCCGAAGAGGTTAGATTATATAGGTCAAATGAGTAGTATTGAGGTTCGATTAGTCTGTTGAGGATGAAGAGTTGGGACGTGGATAAGAATTATGAGTTAATTAAGTTTTAGAGATTCTTGAAGCTGCGGTATTAAGAGCTAATTACGAACATTGGGAAATGGTAGGTCGAAGTATAAAGAGGAGTATGAATTCGTATGGAGTAATGCGCAATTGGGACAAGTAAGTGAGAATGGGTAATTATGAGCTTGATTACATTTGAAGTATATTAATTCCTTGAGGTTGAACTAAGCGTCAAAATAAGCAAAGGTAACTGAAACCGAATAAGGACAAGTGATTGAGAGTTACATGCCCAAGGACGGACGAGCAAGAGTTAAGTAATGAGTTTAGAACATATCTCGGTCTTTGGGATGAAATCAAGTTTGAAGTTAAGCACGACGAAGGGGACTTAAGCAATAAAGTGAGAGCAAGAGTCGTGTGACTAAATACGGGTAAAGGAAGTTGAATTATAAAGTAGAAGCGTAAATGAGTAAGTGAGGCAAAAGGCAATGAATTGTGACGAACTTGAAACGTAATTTAAGTGATACGCACTTGTGGTTATTGTGGCTCGTAAAATGGGGAGAATCATACTAAACCGATGAATTGAGAAAAGCTTAGTTGGGAAAAGAGTTGAGAATGATTGCTTGTATTGAAGGGTGATTACTCGTGCTATGTGATTGCTTTACGTGATACTCAAAAGTAGTTTCGAAAGGATTTTTGTATTTTACGTGAAATGATTCTTGAATGCAATTTCTTATGAACTGCCTTTCGAACGTGAATGTGTTTTAAAGAAGCAAAGTTGATTTGAGAAAGTGAATTTATAAGGGTGACACGTGGTGTCATGCCTTCCTTGATACTAAATCAATTGAGAAAGTTGTGAAGCGAATGTGATGAATGAGAATGTGCAAATTGTTTTGAATCGACCGACTACGGATCGTTTAGCATACCGAAGGGTTCGAACCGGGAACGCCCAGCTAGAGACTTCGAGGGAAGGGTTCTAATAGGGGTCCTGGAGAGACAGGATGCCCGCTCCGAGACTTCCTAGAAGAATGGTCCCGGAGCCTTTTGTCTGGGTCGCGCCCGAATTAAAGAAGTGCTAGTTCGAGTCCTCGAAGGCCTGGAATGTTGATTCAACCCCAAAAGAATTGTTCATGAATGTGATTATGTGCTTTTAAGTAATTAAAGAGTCTTGATCTTTTTCATTGCAAGAAATTTCGATGAAAAGTATATGGATTTCTATTACACTATTATGTTTTCGCAGATTTCATTATTATGAGTATTATGTGTAAAGAATTTCCATTTTAAGGGTATAAGACTCGGTGAGTCCGTTGATTATTGCTTACCCCCACAACTTCCCCCTCCCGAGTGTTGCAGGTGCATTCTCGGATGTGTGTGCGCCGCTTAGCATATTCTGGACCTCGTTGATTGCCGTTTCTTGGTTCGTCTGCGCGATTTGAATCACGGATGTGCATTCCTTATGTTTCTAAGTATTGTACTTGTAATTTAGTTCATGTAATTTGTACCCTATGTATAGTAAACCCTTTTAGATTGTTTTTTTTTTAGTCGTCGCATGATTGGTTGGACTCCAGCATGTTGCTCTGTTGAGTTGTATACTCCGAGCGTGTGGCTCGTCGAGTTTTATTATGCTTTTTATGCGGGATTTTCAGGCTTTAAGCCTATGGGTTAGTCCATGTTACAAACGGAACTGCCGAAATTTTCGAAGAATCTCGGATTCTTTTGGGAAAACCACCGGTATTACTTTTAAGTTAAGTTTAGACAGACCAAACCAACACCGAGAAGAGCCTTGGGAGTTCCTTTAAGGAACTCGGCGATGTAATACTCCTGTGGGTGTTTTGGAGTGTTACAAAACATTTCTTAGTTAGCATCATCTTTTAAATAAATGCATTTCATTAATAATTGCTTGAGTATCTATTCTTTATGATCCGATACTTTAAGTATGCTTTACTTATCTTATTTTCTCGCGTAAGTATACAAAAACAGATCGATATCACTAACAAAGTTTCTCTCTAAGTACGGAATGCCTTTCATCAAAAGGGAGAGATTGAAGACTCGGACTTTACTCCGCACATTTCGAGTTTTATCAAGGGAATCGGGTATAAGACTTTCTCACTCATAGAGTTTTGATTCTAAGTCATTCTTTGTACTTTAGAAACTTTTATGAGTGATACTGATATTTCCTCTAAGTGATATAGCAATTATTTCATGTATTTTAGCTTGTCTCTGTGTGACTCGGAAAACATATATGCACTCACGTTGTTTCACTCGGTTCCGAGTCTCTCATCACTTAGAATTATCGCACGTTCGGATGACTAGTATTCGCATAACCGCACTCGAGTCCGACTTCATGTTACGGGTTTTATTCTGTTATAGTCGGCGCTTCTAGTCCGAACCGGTGCTTAGTCTAGATCAAGTTTGTTCACTCGATATTCTTTTATTTAACTTGATTCTCACCTAGACTAACTCGGATGAAATTTCGAGTTTCATGGATATTAGACTCAAAATATTCCATTCCTTTTCCGACTCGAGATAATTAGTTGGTTAATTATCTTAATTATGTTATTATCTCGTGTCTAATCTTAAACCAAAGTATTTTATACTTTGAGAACCAATTTGATTTACTTTTGTAGATTATTCAAATGAGGACACACTTTTGAAATACAAAAGTAACCGAGCTTCAAAACGTCAAATCACCGAGCAGACAAGGCTTTTTCCACCTCTAACCTAGCCCCAAAGATCGTGTCGAGGTTGTTTATTTCCAAAGCTGGAAATCTACAAGACCAAGCTAAACGGTCGTTTCCACCTTATCTTTCAAGACACCACCAGGTGGTTTTGGGACTTCTAAAAGAGTCAAGAACCATTGTCCAACGTTCATATCTCAACGAATATTTTACGAGTAACTCGGAAAACCCTTAACAATGGGCACAAAGGACTCTCGGTCGGAAGATGGACTCAACGGCTAAGCTGCTTGGTCATCTATAAATAGAAGCCAACTCTCAAGACTTGAAGATTGCCGAATCTATTATTAATCTACATACTTGATCAAAAGTTATTGTATTCATTCTCAATCTTCTACTTACAACTCCTACTCGTAATTCATTATATTCTGAGTTGTAAGATCTTGTACTTAGTTATAAACTCTCTTCTTACTCTCTAAGTAAGGTCCCATGACTGAGTCGTAAGGGTTAACTCAACTCAATTGTCCCTAGTCTGTAAGGGTTATCTCGGTTAGGAAGTACTAGATCGGATAAGGGAATTTCTAAATCTAGGAAAAACTTGTAAAGAGTTGTCTAAGGGAACAACTCGGGGTCGATCAGTCTATCGTATTTTGTGGACTCAAAATAGTGGATTTGATTTCGTGCTTGGATTAGCACGGTCTCGTGGTTTTCGCCTCGGGAGGGTTTCCACGTATTTTCCGTGTCTTCACTTTACGAGTACATTCTAGACTTAGGCAGGACTCAAAGTTTCGGCTTTATCCGCTTCTTTACTCCTCGCTGCAATTATGAGTTCATACTTTTCCGACCCCATTATAGACTCGGAATCGCTTACATCCGTCCCTTGCTCAAAAGAGTTTGATTTTCACAAAAATCTTCCACCACCCTATTCACCCCCTCCCTCTAGGGTGACTTAGTCTCTCCCCGAGCAAACCTTCATACCTGAAAATATCATTTCTAACATCAACTCGAGTGTAAGAACTCGATATTCTTTGCATAATCTAATGCATTTTCAGCATTCATTTCATTAATTAAACCTAAAAATGTGATAGGAGCCCTACTTGAACCTAAATTGGTAGAGCCCATGGAAGAATAACTCTCACAATTTGAAAGAAATCAAGTTTGGACCTTGACCAAACGACCAACCGACCACCCAGTTATAGGAACCAAGTAGGTTTTTAAGAACAAATTGGATAAGGAGGGGTTGATAGTCGGAAATAAGGCCGGACTTATTGCCTAAGGATATAACCAAGAAGAAGGAATATATTATGGGAAACCTTTGCACCAATTGCTAGGATTGAAGCAATTAGAATTCTACATGCCTTTGCATCTAGCATGAATATCAAGTTATATCAAATGGATGTTACATGTGAATTTTTCAATGGTTATATTCAAGAGGAAGTTTATGTAGAGCAATCGCATGGATTTGAAACTTTCTAAATCATGTTTTCAAATTACAAAAATTATATATGGTTTGAAAAAGGCTCCAAGAGCATGGTATGAAAGATTAAGTAATTTCTTGGTTGAAAATGGATTTAAAAGAGGCTTGATTAACAAAACCTTATTTACAAAAACCAAGGGAAATACTTTCTCATAGTTCGGATATATGCTTGAGCTATTCCAAATGAGCATGATAGGAAAATTCAATTTTCCTTGGATTTCAAAACAAGCAAGATAAATATTGAATGTATGTCTACCAGTCCAAGTATGCGAAGGAGTTACTCAAGAATACAAACTTCAAGATGTTAAGCCAACAACAACTCCTATAGGTAGCAGTACCAAACTAGACTCATATGAGAAGAGTATGTTAGTATATTAGAAACTCTATAGAGGTATGATTGGATCTCCAATTTATCTAACTTCTATTAGGCCAAATATTATGTTTAATGTATGCCTATGTGCAAGATTTTAAGCTAATCCAAAAGAATCAAATCTCCGGTACTCAAAGGACTCAAGTCCGACTCTTAGTGGCTACTCGGACGCTAACTATGTTAGGCACAAGGTTGATAAGAAGAGTACTTTCAGGAGCATGCCAATTTCTCAATCAATCACTCATCTCCTGGCACTTAAAAAAACAGAACGTAGTCGCCTTATTAACCGATGAGGCTAAGTACATAGCGGCAGGAGCTTGTTGTGCTCGGTTGTTGTGGATCAACCAACATCTAAAGGATTTGGGACTGAACTTCCTAACCATTCCTACCAATTGTGATAATTAAAGTGCTATCAGCATCACCAAGAAACTAGTTCGAGCATTCAAAGACTAAGCACATCGAGATCGGATATCACTTTTTAAGAGATCATTTTGAAAAAGGTGAAATAGAATTGGAATTTATACCTACTACGCTTCAATTGGATGATATTTTTACTAAACCACTAGGTGATGATTAGTTTTGCTTTATTAGAAATGAGCTTGCTTATAAATGCTTGATTACATGTTTCGGTTACATGATTTATTATGTGTTCATATTGTTCAAACATGTTTTCACTAAGAGAAGTCTAATTGACTGGAGGTTTAGATGAAAATTCATGAAACCGAGCTTTAGTAATTAGTGAATTGAGCTGCTACTAAGCGATCGGACAGATACCTAAGTCAAACTTAGTCAAAATTAAATGGACATTCAAACGTCCGAGGTCATCTCTAATTAATAGAGAATATTGGAGAAATTTTTATAAAATCCTCTCTCTCTCTCTCTCTCTCTCTCTCTCTATCTATCTATCTATCTATCTATCTATTCGACGCAATCAGACTGAAAAACTAGCCATTGGGATTTTGTTCCAAGAAAATCGTTAGATTATAGTCGTTGCATTGTTTTCAAAGTCGGTTTCGATTTTCTATCCGTTGAGAGTATTTTTTTCCTCTATAAATAGCACTTAATTTTATTCATTTCCTCACTTTGCTATTCTACTCTCACTCATTTGAAACTTAGCACTCAAAAATTACTTTGTGCTCTCACTCATACTTGCTCTTCACTCACATTTCGGACTCGGGTTCTCTCTCTCGTTTTCTATCTCATTCTTTCGGTTTATTCCATTTCTACTCCTGCTCCTTTCACTTTCTTTTTCCTCTCACTCACTCAGTCAAAAATGACTAAGACAATTTCTAAGGTCGAGGCTAGCTCAGCCATAAAGAAGAAGGCCAAAACTTCATCAAGACTTGCTCCTTTCACCACCAAACCCGAGGAACCTTAAAACAAGACCTCAAAAGCTAAAGCATGTTCTTCCTTAAATCTTGAAGAATCCAAAACTCCTATTGCTGCACTACTATTTGGAAAACAAATTCTTTCTTTCAACCAAAATCTCTTGGATTAAGAAACTCAAGAAATCTCATTTTTTGAACTTCTTTTCTTTTGCGACTATGTCTACCCGGACTTAGTCAATGAATTTTATAAAAAAATTTTAAAAAAACATATCTCGGACAACGTTCTTGTATCCTCACTTTAGGGTAAGAAAATTGTTGTCATTCTTGCTCTTCTTCACAGATTCTTCAACATTGAAAGTTTGTTCATTGATTACAACATTAAGCCTTTTGTTGACATTGCTCGATGAATTCTTTACCAAATATGCCGAGTTAAGCCAAAGGCTTGAAAAAATTTCTTCATCACTCAACTAAAGTCCGAACCCAAACTTCATTGCTTCCTTTTAATGAGAACTGTGTTCTCATTTTATCCTACTAAGGAGAACCCCAACAACAAGGTTCTCAAAGTTCTTTATGACATCATGGAAGGGTATGATCTCAATCTCTTCCCCTTTATCATCGAACAATCACTTCGGTCCCTCGAGACACAAAAACCTCCCTCTTCCTTTTAAAGCACTACTCTCTAGAGTCCTTGATCATTTCAAGCTTGAGCTCCCCAATGATAAATTTTTAACTCCTTTCATTTCTATAGGTAAAGAGGAGCTTCGAGTCTTGGATACCGGAAACCGAGCCTTGGATCCGGACTCATTCATCAAAGATAGTACAACATCCTCCCTCTCCTTCTATTACTACTCTTCTTCTCTCTCCGACCCTTCTACTTCTCAGCCGACATCCGCTCGGTTTTTGAGCAACCGGATTCTCAATTTGTGCCCTGGCTAAAGAGTTAAAATAGACTCGACTACCTTCCAACACTTTATCCTCGCTTCTAACCTTGATGCAAGTAACGGCTCAAAGGAAAATTGATCGAGCAAGACTCTAATTAATGAATTTAAGGATGTGCTTAAGAGACAAGAGGCCCTAACTCAATGCCAACCTCAAGCAGCAACCTAGTAGCCAGCTATCACGGAAGAATCCGAGGAAGAATCCTCCTTAAAAAAGAAGAAGCGAGCCGAAGATTCCGAGGACTCGGAATCGAAGCGAGGAAGTTAGCACTTCGAGAAACCTCCTCCACCTCTATCCCCTCGACCTATTCAACCGATTTAGGGTAAGGGATCGAAGTTTGAGAATCGAGATTACCACCGCTAATTCATCGTACAAGCATCATCTTCTCTACTGCGGCTCCACCTCCCTTTTAATCCCCTTCTTTTTTTCTTTTTTTTTTTTTGTTTGCTCTGTCCAACATTTTTTTTTCTCCCTGTATTAGCTATTTATTTTTGATAAATTGCATAGGGGAGAAATAGTTGACTTGTTTAGGAGGAGTGTCTCTTTGTTTTTCTAATTTTTCTTTGTATCAAGCTCATAATGTAACACCCCATAGCCCACCCTACGAGTATTACATGCCGGGGTTCCCCAAGAGTAACCCTAAGGCTACTTAAGATCTCAACTTGGGGTTAATAATTTTCTTTTAGATTAGTGGAAGCACGTTTCTAGGTTTTCAAAGGTTTTTCTAAAAATTTCGGCAGAGTTTCCTCCGTAATATGGCTAATCCCATAGGCTTAAAGCCTTAACCCTACACGAAACACATTCATAAACTCAACGAGCCACATACTCGGAGCATCAACAACACAAGCTCAACGAACCACATGCTCGGAGTATTAACATAGGGCTTTTATACTCATAGTCAAAACTTAAGTTCACATACAACCGATCTCTACAAACATCTTTACAAACAAGAAGACGAGAAAAACATGTAGTAAGTCAGCCATCTCCTATTACTTTGCTATTTCGAAAGCCAAAAGCCACTCTAAGAGTCTTACTTTTCTACCTGAAATGTTGGTGAGGTCATGAGCTCCACAAGCCCAGTGAATAACCCAAACCCAACCCCAGGTTTAACTTTGCACATTAATTCATTAACAAACACACGTAAGTTCACTATTCATTCATAACATGCGATTCGGATCATACATGATTAAGATATGTAAGTTACTAAACTTATCCACTTATCGAGCGGTACATATGACATCAATTATTCATGAATTCAATCAGAACACAATTCATTCTTCTTTCTACGCAAGTGCGTCATAAAATCATTCATCAAGTAAGGCATTCATCATGTAAATCATATCTTACTTCTTACCGTATTAATTTCTTATGAAATCGGGATTCGTTCTTCTTCTCATTCTTCTTCTTGAGTTCAATTATGCATTTCATAAATCATTACTTCCTTCTTTTTATTCGTCATGCATAATCATTCGTTTCTCCATATCATAATTCTTTAAGTCTTCTTAGTTTCAAATGGAAAGAAGATTTATGTTATGCTCTAAACACCTAGTTCATGGAGCCAAAATAATTTGTGAGCTCGGTTCTCGGAGGAAAATAATTTGTGGCCTCGAGGCAAAATAATTCGTGGCCTCGAGGCTTGCCTCGGACTTTGAAGGACACATATTGTCAATAATTCATGGAAGCAAAACAATTCGAGCTTCGGTTGACGAGACACTTCTATGGCCATAGCTTCAGAGGGTTCTTTAATTCGTGGGGTCTTAGATTAATAACACAATCCTTTTCCCCTTCTTTAGTTCTTTATGTTTCTTATTTTCTTACTATTTTCTTATTACATCAACGAGGTACACGTAATTCGTATAATTCATGCTCAACACTTTCATACGTTACATCTTCACAACTAACAATTCACATAACCAAGTTCCAACTCAAGTACAATCAATCTAATTCATATAGGTATGCTTATGTCATTTATAATCAATTTACTTTAAAATAAACACATCATCACATAAACATATCAATTAGAATTTCTAATTATTGAATTTGTCGCTTCATGATTACGTATTATCGTGCATAGATGATTTATGATTCTATAACTTTCCTCAAGCATTATGTATCTCTTAATCTAGCCATATAGCTTCTTAAATTCCAGTTCCTAACTCAATTACTCAATTACTTCCGATTTTGCCCAAAACAGCACATTTTCACTCAAAAATCCATATCTTCCAATCTACTCATCCAATGCACACCAAAATTTACAGGAAATTGCTATAAATCATCGTGAAGCTACAGTAAAATTTTCAGGAATTGTGGGCAACTCATGAAAGCACAATGGTTCAGATAGTAGGTGTAATTATTGAAAAATCTGCACTCGAATCATGAATTTAATTTTCTGATTTCTCTCACTAATTCTATTCAAGCTATTTTCGTCAAATTCTCAATATACAGCTCAATAATCATGCTCAGCAATACTCAATCATCATTAAATTCATGAATCGGACACCAAATTCGCAACATGCTTTTCAATTCGTGATTTGCAATTTTCATGAATTTAGGCCTCTAATTTCTACAATTTAAACCTATGGTTTCCAATTTCATGAATCAATTTCAAGTTTAATCCACCTAATTCATTTTAATTCTAGAGGATGAATTCAAATTACTCACCTTGGATTCTTAGTGATTCTAAGAATTTTAGTTTTGAATCGATTTCGAATTGGGTGTTTGATATTCATACTTTGCTTCTTCCTCCTCCCTTTTGGTCCCCTTTTCTTTTCTCGGCTCCCGCTTCTTCTTTCTTCACTTACACTATTCCTCTTTTAGATTCTAGTCAAGATTTATCATACTTGAAAGCTTCTCCGAATGATGATTCATGGACATGGCATCGTAGACTAGGTTATATCGGCATGCATAACATCAAGAAGCTTTTATCTCATAGATTAGTAAGGGGTTTACCTAACTGTGTATTTAAGAAAGATAAAATAAGTGAGGCATGCACAAAAAGAAAGCAAGTAAGATCATCTTTCAAACCAGTCAAGATTGTATCTACATCCAAAGTACTTGAATTGATTCATATGAATTTTTGTGGTGAAATTTCTAAGAAAATCTTAGGAGGTAAATCATTTGTGCTACTTATTATTGATGATTATTCACGATTTACCTAGGTGTGTTTTCTAAAGAACAAGAATGAAGTCTTCAAAGAGTTCACTGAGATCTGTAGGAGAATTCAAGTGGAGTCCGAGACTCATATAAGAAGAATTCGAACCGACCATGGAAGGGAATTTGATTACTTAGAATTTTCACACTTTTGTGACAAGAATGGCATCTCCCATAAACTTCTCATCATCAAGAACTCTTCAACAGAATGGAATAGTGGAGAGAAAGAATATAACTCTTGAAGAAATAGGAAAGACAATGATGATTGAAAATGATCTACCTTACTATTTCCGGATTAAGGCGATCAACATAGCAAATTATACACTCAACGGATACCTCATCGGACCCATTTTGAAGAAGACACCCTATGAGCTATACAAAGGAAAGAAACCCAACATCTCCTACTTCAAACCATTTGAATGTAAATGCTATGTTCCTAACAATGGTAAGGAACATCCGACTAAGTTCATTGAAGGTCGGATAAAGGTATATTTACGGGTTACTCATCTCATAGTAAAGCTTATAGAATTTTTAACAAGAGAACTAACAAAGTGGAAGAAAGTATCCACATTGTCTTTGATGAGATTGACCATGGCAGGATCGAAGACTCAAACTCTGCATTTATATCATTCGAGTACTATCAAGGAATCGGTACAAACCTCATCCCTTCTAGGTTTTGATTACAAGTCATTCCGAGTGTTATAGACACTATTCCGAGTGTTATAGAAACTATTGCATATGTTTTCATTTGATTCCGATCGACTTAAAAGCATATTCTTGGTCATCAATTCACACCGATGCTTCGAGCCACTCGGACATCACTCAAACTTATCGTATGTTCAAACAATCTCACTAACACTTTCAAACTAAGTTCGACTTCATGTTCCAAGTAAAAGTGAATTACGGCGTTAATTCAACTCTCTAAGTCAACATGTTTATTTGAACCGCTTTTGTCCGGATCAAGTACTTATACTCGACATTCTCTTTATAACTTGATTGAAGACTCGGACTTTACTCCGCACATTTCGAGTACTATCAAGGGAATCGGGTATACGACTTTCTCACTTATAGAGTTTTGATTCTAAGTCATTCTCTATACCTTAGAAACTTTTCCGAGTGATATAGTACTTCCTCTAAGTGATATAGCAATTATTTCATGTATTTATGCATGACTCGTCTCGACTCAAAAGCATATCTATACTCACTTTTGTACGCTCGGTTCCGAGTCTCTCATCACTTTGAATTATCGCATGTTCAAATGACTAGTATTTGCATAACCGCACTCGAGTCCGACTTCATGTTACAGGTCTTATTCTCGTTAGAGTCGAGCTTCTAGTCCGAACCATGCTTAGTCTAGATCAAGTTTGTTTCACTCGATATTCTTTATTTAACTTGATTCTTGCTTAGACTAACTCGGATGGAATTTCGAGTTTCATAGATATTAGACTCGGAAAATTCCATTCCTTTTCCGACTCGAGATAATTAGTCACTTAATTATCTTAATTATGTTATTATCTCGTGTCTAATCTTGGACCAAAGTATTTTATACTTTGAGAACCAATTTGATTTACTTTTGTAGATTATTCAAACGAGGACACACTTTTTGAAATACAAAAGTAACCGAGCTTCAAAACGTCAAATCACCAGCGAGACAAGGCTTTTTCCACCTCTAACCTAGCCCTAAAAGACTATGTCGAGGCTGTTTGTTTCCAAAACTGGAAATCTACAAGACCAAGCTAAACGGTGGTTTCCACCTTATCTTTCAAGACACCACCAAGTGGTTTTGGGACTTCTAAAAGAGTCAAGAACCGTTGTTCAACGTTCATATCTCAACGGATATTTTACGAGTAACTCGGAAAACCCTTAACAATGGGCACAAAGGACTCTCGGTCAGAAGATGGACTCAACGGCTAAGCTGCTTGGTCATCTATAAATAGAAGCCAACTCTCAAGACTTGAAGATTGCCGAATCTATTGTTAATATACATACTTGATCAAAAGTTATTGTATTCATTCTCAATCTTCTACTTACAACTCCTACTCGTAATTCATTATATTCCGAGTTGTAAGATCTTGTACTTAGTTACAAACTCTCTTCTTACTCTCTAAGTAAGGTCCCTTGACCGAGCTGTAAGGGTTAACTCAGCTCAATTGTCCCTAGCTGTAAGGGTTATCTCGGCTAGGAAGTACTAGATCGGATAAGGGAATTTCTAAATCTAGGAAAAACTTGTAAAGAGTTGTCTAAGGGAACAACTTGGGGTCAGTTAGTCTACTGTATTTTGTGGACTCAAAATAGTGGATTTGATTTCGTGCTTGGATTAGCACGGTCCGTGGTTTTACGCCTCGGGAGGGTTTCCACGTACTTTCGTGTCTTCACTTTCCGAGTACATTCTAGACTCGGACGGACTCAAAGTTTCGGTTTTATCCGCTTCTTTACTCCTCACTGCAATTCCGAGTTCATACTTTTCCGACCCTATTATAGACTCGGAATGCGCTTCGTTTGTCCCTTGCTCAAAAGAGTTTGATTTTCACAAAAATCTTCCACCACCCTATTCCCCCTCTAGGGTGACTTAGTCTCTTCTTGAGCAAACCTTCATTGATCTTTCCTTAGACTCGACTTAGATGGAATTTGAGTTTAATGAATATTAGACTCGGAAAATTCCATTCTTCTAGGACTCGAATAATTATGCACTTAATTATCTTAATTAAATTATTATATGTACCTAATCTTGGACCAAAGTATTTTATACTTTGAGAACCAAAATTTGTTTACTTTTGTAGGTTATCTAGATGAGGTTATCTCAATTTTGAAATACAAAAGTAACCTAGGCTTTAAGTCGTTAATCACCAGCAGACAAGGCTTTTCTACTTCGAACCGGGCCCGGACATCGTGTCGGTGTTGTCCGTTTCCAAAGCTGGAAATCTTCGGTGCTAAGCTCAACGGTGGTTTCCACCCTACTCTTCGAGACACCACCAGTGGATTGGGACATCCTAAGGATTCAAGAGCCGTTGCACAACGTTCACATCTCAACGGATCTTTTACGAGTGACTCGAAGCATAACCATTACAACGATCACAAAGGACTTCTAATGAGAAGATAGTCACAACAGCTAAACTACTTGGTTATCTATAAATAGAAGGCACTTCACAAGACTTGAAGATTGCTTGAACACATTTGTTGAAATTATATCTCTTTGTATAATACTCATTCAATCTTCTACTTACAACTCTTAGCTTGTAATTCACACTTTTACGAGTTGTAAAGTCTTGTAATTAGTCAAAAACTCTTTCTTACTTTTTGAGTATGGTCCCTCGACCGAGCTGTAAGGGTTAATTCAGCTTAGTTGTCCCTAGCTGTAAAGGTTACCTCGGTTAGGAAGTACTAGATCGGATAAGGGAACTTCTAAGTCTAGGAAAACTATGTTAGGAATTGTTTAAGGGAGCAATTCGGTTGAGTCGATCTCATCGTATTTTGTGGATTCAAATTAGTGGATTTGACTTAGGGCTTGGATTAGCACTGGCCGTGGTTTTCCGCCCGAGGAGGGTTTCCACGTATTTACGAGTTCACACTTTTTGAGTCCAATCTAGACTCGGATTATCTTGTTTATTCTTTTCAAGTAAAAAGATTCTAAGTTTGTTCAAATTTCCTCATCACCCTATTCACCCCCTCTAGGGTGACTAAGACTCTCCAAGAGCAAACCTTCAATTGGTATCGAGCCTAGCCTTTCAGAAAGGATCCAACAATCCAAAGGTCTAATGATCAAATGGCTCGAGAATAATGGAGAGTTCGATGAAGAAAGATCTTCCAACGAGACCACCAAAGTTCAAAGGATCAAATTTCGTGCACTTGAAAGAAGCTCTTGGAATGCTTTCTATTAGATCACGATGAAGATGTTTGGAATATCATACCACAAGGCAATTACATTCCAATAAAGATGGAAGATACAAGACTCGTGCCTAAAGCAAAGTTCGAGTACACCACTGAAGAGCAGAAAAGTTCGAAAGAACATTAAGGCGATGAACATTCCGATGTGCGCCATCGGCTTAGAAGAATACAATAGAGTGTCAACTCGTGACACGGCAAAAGATGTGGCGAGATACTCTTATCAACACATATGAAGGAACCAGCCAAGTAAGACATGCAAAGATAAGCCAATATCTTCACAAATATGAGTTGTTCAAGATGGAGCCGGAAGAAAACATCACTCGGATGTTCATATGCTTCATTGAGATTACAAATGATCTCAAATCTCTAGGTAGAAAGATATCCCATGAAGAAATGTGCGAGAAAAATTCCGAGAAGTCTACCCAAGAGAATATGGGGTCCAAAGGTAACCGCCATCGAGGAAGCTCGGAACCTCTCTCTTCTAAAGCCGGATGAACTTATTGGGAAGCTACTTACCCATGAAATCCATCTAGAAGAAGAGGATGTCGAGGTCAGCACTAAGAAGAATATTGCGTTGAAGGCCTCGTAAAGTAAAGAAGAGAATCTAAGTTCCTCGGATTTAGAAGAAGATCCCATGGCACTCATCGCTCGAGGCTTCAACAGAGTGATGAAGCACAAGAAATGGGAGAAAAAGCCAAGAGAAGAGTTCTACAAGAAAGACAAGAAGGATAGAAAAGGTAAACACTCTTCCCCTTCAAAGTTATCTTTAACTAAGAACTCTAGCAGTTTTGAATGTGGCGACGAAGATCATATAATCAAAGACTATCCAAGGAGAAAGAGGGAAAGAAAGAAAAAGAAGGTTATGATGGCCACATGGAGTGATGAAGATTCATCTGAAGAAGATGAAGACTCGAGAGGACTCAAAGTATCCGATGGCACTATCGGACTCGGAAGCTGAATGCGAGTCGGACTCGACCACTCGGACAACGAGGAGACAAATCCCTAGGAGGTAATTGAATACTTCCTTAAGTTTTCCAAAGTTGATTTAGCTAAATATATTTATACTTTGGAAAAAAAAGTCCAATTCCGATTCCTCTCAATTTAAAGAACAACTTGAGTCTATGACTTCGAGAGCATTTCTTTGAAAATGAATTGGAAAAACTGAGACTTACTCTAAGAGAACTCAAGGCTAGTACTCAAGCTAATGAGGCCGAGTCCGAGACACTCGAAGAGAAAATGAGCATCTAAAACAAAAGCTCAATGAGTCTCAAGAACTTGTTTTGAAGTTCACTCAAGGTCGGAAAAACCTTGACATGCTCTTTGGCTCTCAATGTCTCCTTCAAGAAAGAAGGACTTGGTGTTAACAAAGAGGAGGAATCTAATTCCTACTCGGATCTTTTCAAAAGGATTCTAGAACTGTAAAGTTCGGGAAGGCTGAGCACAGACTCCATTCATAAAAATGAAAGAAGGACTGAGCCTGGACCAGCTTACAGGAGAAAGCCCTCTCTACTCGGTTTATAAAAGAAAAGATTTTCAAAAGAAAGAGACACGGACTCGGTTTTCGAAAAGGAAGACTTAGAATCATACTAAACCCAAAGTTATTCAAATCGGGTTCCCAAGAGTCTTCTTCCTCGAAAAGGACCACGATACAGGGAGTTACTCGGGTTCGTTAGAGGAAGTGAGAAGGGTTAGTGTGTTTCGACTTGCGGGTAACTAAGAAAAGGACAAGAGGTCATTGGTACCTAGACGGTGGA
This sequence comes from Talinum fruticosum, assembly GCA_021018815.1. Lineage (NCBI taxonomy): Eukaryota > Viridiplantae > Streptophyta > Magnoliopsida > Caryophyllales > Talinaceae > Talinum > Talinum fruticosum. The sequence continues at coordinate 362,112 of JAITYX010000101.1, forward strand.
TGCTCACGCCACATGTCAAGAGATTCAAGACTCTTTTCGAGTTAGAAGATTACAAGGGAGGCAAAGTCACCTTTGGAGATGACAGTAAAGGCAAGATAGTTGGGATAGGCAAGATTGGAAAAGGAGACAATCTGCTCGGCCTAGTCTACCTTGTCAAGGGATTAAAGTACAATCTACTCAGCATCTCTCAATTGTGTGACAAAGGTCAAGAGGTAAGATTCACTCGGACAAATTGCTACATTTCGATGAAACTACCAAGGAGACTAAGCTCTCGGGTAAGAGATCAGGTAATACCTACACTATTCCTCTCTCGACCCAAGTCGAATATGTCTTGCTTAAAAGTATCCTTACATGATGAATATTGGACATGGCATCGTAGACTAGGCCATGTTAGCATGCACACCATCAAAAAGCTTGCATCTCATGGTTTAGTTAGAGGATTGTCTAACTGTGCATTTAAGAAAGATAAATTATATGAAGCATGCACAAAAGGGAAACAGATCGGATCATCTTTTAAATCTCTCAAAATTGTTTCCACATCCAAAGTGCTTGAAATATTGTATATGGACTTATGTGGTGAAATCCTGTCAAGAGTCTCGAAGGTAAATCATATGTACTTGTGATTGTTGATGACTACTCATGATTTAGCTGGGTTTGCTTTCTTAAGCATAAAAATGAAGCTTTCAAAGAGTTCAACAATCTCTACAGGAAAATTCAAGTTGAGTCTAAGACTCGAGATCACAAGAATTTGAACTAACCATGGAAGGGAGTTTGATTACTCGGAATTTGCAGAGTTACGTGATAAAAATGATATTTCCCACAATTTCTCAACACCAAGAACTCCTCAACAGAATGGAGTAGTGGAGAGAAAGAATCAAACTCTTGAAGAAATAGGAAGGACAATGATGATTGAACATGATCTACCTTACTATTTCACGGGCTGAGGCGATCAATACAGACAAATTACACTATGAACAGATGCCTCATCAAACCCATCCTAAAGAAAACTCCATATAAGCTCTACAAAGGGAAGAAACCCAACATTTCATACTTCAAACCCTTTAGATGTAAATGTTATGTTCATAACAATGGTAAGGATCACCTGACCAAGTTTGATGCTCGGTCGAGATGAAGGTATCTTTCTTGGTTATTCATCTCATAGTAAATCATATCGCATTTTCAATAAAAGAACTAATAAAGTGGAAGAAAGCATCCACGTTGTTTTTGATGAGATTGATCAGGGAAACCAAAGTGAGTCAACATTCTCGGATCCGAAGCTCGGTCAAGATGATGATCTTGCTTGAAGATAAGCTCAAATAGAGTCATGGAAAAGCAACTCAAAACAAAGTAACTCAGAATACCATGACTCGGAATGAATCACCTCAAGAGCCAGCTCAGAATGCTGAAGGTCAATTAGATAAGCAAGCTCAATCGGATCGGACCTCGAAGATCAACCAATTCAGCCTACAAACCTGGTGAACCAAAGAACAGGTGGAGCATTCAAATATGCCTCAAGTCACCCACTCGAAAACATCTTGTCGACATTAACGAGTGGGGTAAGAACTTGTTCTTCTTTGCAAAATCTATGTGCATTCACTGCATTCATATGAATAACTGAACCTAGAAATGCACTAAAGGCCCTAAATGAACTTGAATGGGTAGAGGCCATGCAAAAGGAACTTAATTAATTTGAAAGAAACCAAGTCCGAACTCGACCAAACGACCTTTTGACCACCCAGTCATATGAACCAAATGGGTTTTCAAGAACAAACAGGATGAAGTTGGGTTGGTAGACGAAATAAGGCTAGACTTGCGGCTCAAGGTTACAATCAAGAAGAAGGAATTGATTGTGGGGAAACCTTTGCACCAGTGGCTAGGATTGAAGAAATTAGAATCCTATTGCCATTTGCATCAAGCATGAATATTAAATTATATCAAATGGATGTTAAATGTGCTTTTCTGAATGGTTTCATTCAAGAGGAAGCCTATGTTAAGAAACCCCTGGATTTGAAAACTCAAAATTTCCAAATCATTTTTTCAAATTGTAAAAAGCTCTTATAGTCTTCAACAAGCTCTCGGAGCTTGGTATGCAAGACTAAGCGGTTTCTTGGTTGAAAATGATTTTAAAAGAGGTCAGATTGACAAAACTCTTTTCATCAAAACCAAAGGGAAAGACTTTCTTATCGCTCATATCTATGTAGATGACATAATTTTTGGAGTTACTAATGAAAATCTCTGTCGAGATTTTTACGAGTTAATGAGACAGGAATTCCAAATGAGCATGATGGGAGAACTCAATTTCTTCCTTGGTATACAAATCAAGCAAGATAAAGATGGCATCTATGTCCATTAATCAAAGTATACCAACGAGTTCGTTGAAGAAGTACAAACTTCAAGATGCAAAACATGCAGCGAACACCAATGAGTAGCGAGGATAAAACTAGACTCGGACGAAAAAGGTAAAGCGAGTAGATCGAAACTCTATCGAGATATGATTGGATCTCTGCTATATCTTACTTCCGATAGGCTAGACATAATGTTTAGTGTATGTCTGTGTGTAAGATTTCAAGCTAATCCAAAAGAATCACATCTCACTATGGTGAAGAGAATCTTTAGATATCCGCGGGGACTCGGAATCTAGGTCTATGGTTCTCAAGAGACTCGGAACCGACTCTCACTAGATACTCGGATGCTGACTATGCTAGATACAAGGTGGATAGAAAGAGCACCTCGGGAGCATGCACATTTCTAGGCCAATCCCTTATATCTTGGCACTTAAAAAGCATAACTCGAGTAGCTCTATCAACTGCTGAAGTCGAGTACATTGCAGCTGGAGCATGTTGTGCTCAGATTCTATGGATCAAACAATACTTGAGAGATCTTGGACTTTCATTCAAATCAATTCCAATCAAGTGTGACAATCAAAGTGCAATCAGCATCACTAAGAATCCAGTTCGGCACTCAAAGACAAAGCATATTGAGGTCGGGTATCATTTTCTAAGAGACCATTCCGAGAAAGGTGATATTGAACTTGAATTCATTCCTACGAAACTTCAACTGGGTGATATCTTTACTAAGCCACTTAGTGAGGATCGGTTTTGCTTTATTATGAATGAACTTGGAATTATTAATGCATGATTATGTGCTTTTCTAAGTGCAATTACCTTGCATGATTATGTGTTTTATGTCTCACTTATGTGTCTTAATAACAATTAGTTCGGTTGACCCGGTGATACTGAGCTAGAAGTTATTATCCGCTGCGGTTTATGAGTGATTCAGAAATTCTACTGAGTCGGACTCGGTTTTAAGAAAATGGACATCAAACTTCGAAATCATCTCTAGATTAGTGGAGAATTTCGAAATTTCTTTTAAAATCTCTCTTTCTCTCTCTCTCTCTCTCTCTCTCTCTCTCTCTCTCTCTCTCTCTCTCGCATCGATCGGAGAACTAGCCGGTAGAAGACAAACACTAGAATTCTAAGCTGTTGGAAAGCGAAACAGTCACCCTGGTCCGAGGCAACCGTTGGAGAGTTGGGTCGAACGGATATTGAAGGACATATTTTTCGCTATAAATAGCATCCATTTTCCTTCATTTCGCTACTTTACTATCTACTCATTCACACTCTCGCATACTAGCTCTCAAGCAAGTTCAATGTTCTCAAGAGCGAACCTTCACTCTCAAGCAAGCAAGAAACATCTCAAGTAAGCAAACCTTAAGCTCTCAATACTCCCTTTTTTTCTCTCTCTTCAAGCTCTCTCTTCGCTCTCTCTCAAAGTTCATCTCTTTTCTTCTCAAAGAAACTCCCTAACTATGCTTAAAAGAGGTTCCGCCCTAGATTTTCTTGGTTACTGCAACCAAGAAGCCCCGAACCAAAAGCCAAGAGGGTCCTTCTAACCCCTCTAAAATCCTTGTCACCCAACATCGACATTGGATGACAAATTCTTCCCAACCACAAAGTTTTTGTGGTTGAATCACATCAAATCTACGGGGGTATACAATTTCCTCTGTTTCGGTGAGGTTATCTATCTAGAACTCTTCTCCGAGTTATATTCCAACCTGTCTAGCTCGAGGGGATCCTCACCTCCAGAGTTCAAGATGTAGTCGTTCGTGTTAATGTCTCCCTCCTCCACCAGCTTATTCAAAGTTTCTTCTCTTTTCCTCAACAGCAACCCTATTCCATTTAACGAGGTTGTTGATGAATTCTTTGAGAAATACGCCAAAGAAATCCCTAAGTCACACAAAAACTTCTCCGTGACTCAAATGAAGAGGGAAGCTCGTCTTCTCTGTTTCTTGCTTGATGAGAACCTTTTTCTCTCGGCACTCAAGAAAAGAGAATCCGAACTCAAAGATTCTCAAGGCTCTTTTTGACATTCTCGAGGGCTACGAAGTAGACCTCTTCCCAGCTATCATCGAGCGAGATGGCCTCTGTGCCGGCTCGGACAAAGAAAACCACCCGTCTTCCTTTTGGGGCTCTCTCACCTTCATCTTCAAACAATTCAAAGTCCCGCTCCCCTCAAATCCTAACACTAACACGGTATACGAGGCTACCATAGTAGCCGGCGAAAAGAGCTTATAGGCTATGGATACCAGGAAACCCAACCGCATGTCCGGGTCCACGGCTCGAAGCGAGGCAACCTTCTCCTCCGCCTCGGACTTAGACTCCACTCTCTCTACCTCCTCCACCTGGCGGTGCTTCAACCTCGGGTGTTTCTCATATTCTCTCATCCACGTTCTCTAACACAATGTTAGAAAAGCTCTCCTCTGTGTCCACTGAGATAAAGGACACTCTCCGATCATTTAAGACTGTCCTTCGAGTCTATGACCATTAACCAAAAGACCGCCCAATCTCAAATCCGAGAAGCGGCAGGATGTGCTCCTTGAGATGAAGGCTACGGTTAAGAAGCCGAAGGAACTGATTGAGCTCCTCCAAGAAAGGCACTCCAAAGCGGCTCAAGACCCGGTCGGCTCGGACACATCGGAAGAGTCCTCGAGCCTTGCCAAATCTCCTTCGGTGAGGCTAAAGAAGAAGAAGAGGAGGTTGCGGCTGAAGCGGCTCCTTCGAGGAGAAGGACGAAGGAGAGAAGGAAGAAAGAGAGAAGGAAGAAGAAGAGAAGGAGAAAAAGGAGGAGAAAAGGAAGAAGCGAGAGGGACAAGGTGCTCCCGCCCTCAACCAAAGCCGATCGGCTCGGACGGCAGTCCGAGTGATTCGAAGACCTCGCCGATATAGGTCGGTCGGCAGCAGTCAAGCCCGAGGAAGCACCACCCTCCATCGAATTCCAAGAGGATGAACCTCTAGATGACCTTGTTTTGTGTCGGCCACTCAGCCCATCCCGGATATACTAGTGCTGCCACCGTCAAGATCTTCAACATCTTCACACTCATACCAGGTGCGAGCGCACCGCACGTTCATCCGCTTCAACCCAGCACGGCTCCCGCTCCACCATCTTAACTTTTTTCTATTTTAAGTTTTTTTTTTTGTCCGGACAAACAAATTGTATCTACTTGATACATTCTTCCTCATTTTGTTTTTGCTTTGAAAGGCAAGGGGAGAATATTTAAAAAATTTGTTGTCTTGTTTAGGGGAGTTTTCTCACCCTTTTTGTATATAATTTCGTGTTTATCCGAATATGAATGAAGTTTCGATTTTGTGTTTATTTACTTCTAAGTTTAACTCCTTTCTAAGTTTCACTTTCTTAGTGTATCTTGCTCCGATATCCGCTCATTTATTTATCTACTGCTCCGATATAAGCAACATTCTAAGTCCGAATCACTTCATTTATTTCTATGCGATATTCTATTCTTAGCTACGATACAATCTAAGTCCGATAGCTCGATAAATTTTAAGTCCGAATCACTTCGATTATCTTTCTGCGATTTTTATTCTAAACTCTAATATACTCTCTTAGTAAGAATGAAAACTCCGGATTGTTTTACTAACAATGTTTCTATCTCGAGTATGGAATGTCTTTCATCAAAAAGAGGGAGATTGAAGACTTAGACTCTGCATTTATATCATTCCGAGTACTATCAAGGAATCGGTACAAACCTCATCCCTTCTAGGTTTTGATTACAAGTCATTCCGAGTGTTATAGAAACTATTCCGAGTGTTACGTAAACTATTGCATATGTTTTCATTCGATTTTGATTGACTTAGAAAGCATATTCTTGGTCATCAATTCACACTGATGCTTCGAGCCACTCAAACATCACTCGGACTTATCGTATGTTCAAACAATCTCACTAACACTTTCAAACTAAGTTCGACTTCATATTCCAAGTAAAAGTGAATTACGGTGTTAATTCAACTCTCTAAGTCAACATGTTTATTTGAACCGCTTTTGTCTAGATCAAGTACTTATACTCGACATTCTCTTTATAACTTGATCTTTCCTTGGATCGACTTAGATGGAATTTGAGTTTAATGAATATTAGACTCGAGAAAATTCCATTCTTCTAGGACTCGGATAATTATGCACTTAATTATCTTAATTAAATTATTATATGTACCTAATCTTAGACCAAAGTATTTTATACGTTAAGAACCAAAATTTGTTTACTTTTGTAGGTTATCTAGACAAGGTTATCTCAATTTTGAAATACAAAAGTAACCGAGCTTCAAGTCGTTAATCACCAGCGAGACAAGGCTTTTCTACTTTTGAACCAGGCCCAAACACTCGTGTCGGGGTTGTCTGTTTCCAAAGCTGGAAATCTTCGGCGCTAAGCTCAACGGTGGTTTCCACCCTACTCTTCGAGACACCACCAGTGGATTGGGACATCCTAAGGATTCAAAAGTCGTTGCACAACGTTCACATCTCAACGGATCTTTTCGAGTGACTCGGAAGAACCATTACAACGATCACAAAGGACTTCTAATGAGAAGATAGTCACAACGGCTAAACTACTTGGTTATCTATAAATAGAAGCCACTTCACAAGACTTGAAGATTGCTTGAACACATTTGTTGAAATTATATCTCTTTGTATAATACTTATTCAATCTTTTACTTATAACTCTTAGCTTGTAATTCACACTTTTACGAGTTGTAATGTCTTGTAATTAGTCACAAACTCTTTCTTACTTTTTGAGTAAGGTCCCTTGACTGAGCTGTAAGGGTTAACTCAGCTCGGTTGTCCCTAGCTGTAAAGGTTACCTCGGTTAGGAAGTACTAGATCGGATAAGGGAACTTCTAAGTCTAGGAAAACTCTGTTAGGAATTGTTTAACCTGGAGCAATTCGGTTGAGTCGATCTACCGTATTTTGTAGATTCAAAATAATGGATTTGACTTGGTGCTTGGATTAGCACTGGCCGTGGTTTTCCGCCCGGGAGGGTTTCCACGTATTTCTAAGTTCACACTTTTCGAGTCCAATCTAGACTCGGATTATCTTGTTTATTCTTTTCAAGTAAAAAGATTCTAAGTTTGTTCAAATTTCCTCATCACCCTATTCACCCCCTCTAGGGTGACCAAGACTCTCCAAGAGTAAACCTTTAAGGACTAGTGAATCCACTTTCTCGGATCTCAAGCTCAATAGAGATGAAGATGATATAGTTGAAGTTAACCTCGGAATGAACCAAAACAAAACAACTCGAGACAACTCGGAATGAGACTGTTCAAGAGCTACCTCGAGACTGGCTGAAGGACAAGCCGGTGCAGAAGTTCAGCAAGAGCAACCAACTAAAGATCGAAATTCAACCAACAAACTTGTTAAATAAGAGGACAGGTAAAGCTTTCAAATATGCATCCAATCACCCACCTAAGAACATTCTTTACGATATCAATAGTGGGGTAAGAACTCGATTTTTTTGCAAAATCTATGTGCATTCTCAGCATTCATATCATTAATTGAATCTAAAAATGCACTAGAAGCCCTAATTGAACTTGAATGGTAGAGGCTATGTAAGAAGAATTCAATCAATTTGAAAGAAACCAAGTTTGGGCTTTGACCAAACGACCTTCCGACCACCCAATAATAGGAACCAAATGAGTTTTCAAGAACGAATTGGATGAGAGAAGTTTGGTAGTTAGAAATAAGGCCAAACTAATTGCTTAGGAATATCACCTAACCTGTTGCTAGGATTGAGGCAATCGGAATTCTCTTAGCATTTGCATCTAGCATGAACATTAAACTTTATCAAATGGATGTTAAATGTACATTTCTTAATGGTTATATTTAAGAAGAAGTTTATTTTGAGCAGCCCCTTAGATTTGAAAATTCTCAATTTCCAAATCATGTTTTCAAATTGCAAAAGGCTTTATATGGTCTAAAACAAGCTCCCGGAGCTTGGTATCAAAGACTAAGTAATTTCTTGGTTGAAAATGACTTCAAAAGAGGTCTTACTTGACAAAACTCTTTTTACAAAAACTAAGGGGAATGATTTTCTTATCATTCAAATTTATGTTGATGACATTATATTTGGAGTTACTAATGAAACTCTATGCCAAGAGTTTTCTAAGTTAATGAGACAGGAGTTCCAAATGAGCATGATGGGAGAACTCAATTTCTTCCTTGGATTGCAAATCAAGGAAGAGAATGGTTTCTCGAGAAAATGATACTTTGAGTACCACTTTGATTTACTTTTGCAGGTTGATTAAAGTAGTTTAATCTATTTTTGAAAAGCAAAAGCAACCAATTTCTACTTGTTAAACACCAGCAGACGAAATCAACTATTTCTAGACATGGCTCGGACACCGTGTCGGGGTTGTTTGTTTCCAAATCCGGTAAACTTCAACTTTGAGTCCAACGATTATTTCCATCCCATAATTCGGTCCACAGCCAAGACCACTTTCCGAGCTAAGGACCACCATACAATGTTCATATTACAACGGATCCTTTTACGAGTGACTCGGACTAGGCTATTACAATGGCTATGAAGCTCACCGGTTTAGAACAAGCTTCAACGACTAATTTGCCCTGTTGTGTATAAATAGAAGCCACTTTACAAGACTCAAAAATTGCTTGGAATTGAACATATTCTACTCTCACTCAATCTTCTAACATTTATAACTCTAAATCTTAAGTCTTTAATTTCGAGTTATAAAAAGAAAGTCTTGTAATCACTTCTACTCTTTCTATTCTTTACTAAGTCCCTTGACTGAGCTGTAAGAGTTAACCTAGCTAAGTTGTCCCTAACTCGTGAAGGGTATCTTAGTTAAGAAGTACTAGATCGAGATAAGGAAATTTACGGGTCTAGGAAAACTTGTAAGTGAATTTTATAAGGGAGCAATTCTGTAAAGAGTCAGTCCTTGTATTTTGTGGATTCCAAATAGTGGATTTGACTTGGTGCTTAGATTAGCACTCGTCCGTGGTTTTCTACGTCCTGGAGGGTTTCCACGTATTTATGCGGTTGACTTGTTTCGAGTTCATTCTAGACTCGGAATTATTTTCTAAGTCTGTTTTGTGCGGAACTCGTTGTAATTTTTCAAAAATCTTCCATCACCCTATTAACCCCCTTTAGGGTGACTTAGCCTCTCCAAGAGCAAACCTTCACTAATCTCTTAGATAAATTATTTCATTATAAAAAAATTATAAAGATAAGATAACACATAAATGATTTTATCATTATACTTGTAGGAGAACAATATAAAGACAGGATATCAATGATGGAAAAAATGGGAGGGCTGAATAACCGAAGGAGAATAAGGACTATAAATATGTAAAGAAGTAAAGATGGAAGATAGAGACAATTTGGGCCAAGAACGGATCACTCAATATTGTTCGGTGCAAAATGTTATGAAAAAATCCCTTTTGGGAAAGAGAAATAAAATTAGCTTTCAAAAAATTTATTTTATACTCTTAATTTTCAAAGTTTAGAGAGAAAAGAAAACTAAAGAGTCGAAGTAAGACGAAGAAGTCAAATGGATTTCTATCTCTTAAAAGAAAATGTATAATAGTTAAATTTTCTTTTAATTGCTCAATTATTTTTCTCGAGTATCAATTTAATCTCTTTTGTTTATAAAAAAAAATAAAACCAATTTGATATCTTTTGATCTATTTTTGTTCAAATTTTGTTCTCTCATCAAGTTATTTTAAAACTTTTCTACAAAAACTAAGACAACTCATCTTACGAGTATCGAGCACAACACAACACAATAATAAATACAACACAATAATAAAAATGCAACATTTTTTGCAAGATGAAATAATATTGGTCCTGTTTCGAATTAGTTTTTAGTTGTTGGCGGATGAATTAGTTGTTAGTCGTTGCTTGATTCAATTAGGCTGTGTTGTATTAGATGTTTACAATTAGTTATTTTAGAAAAAGTGTTCGGTAAAGTTAGTTGTTTCTAAAAAATGTGAGACAAAAAGCTAATTTACAAAAACCCCAATCTCAAAAAGTTATTGAAATTAACTTTTTAAAAATGGCTTTTGAGCACAAAAGTTATTACAAAAGTTAACTTATCAAATACCTTAAATAGCTTAAACTCCCTCAAAAATCACATCTTACCAAAAAGTCAATAAAAAATCATTTACCAAACATATCCATTATAATTTTACATCAAAGATAGTATTATTGGCTTTCCCTTTCTTCTAAATTCGAGTTTCGTTTTGGCATGACTTTGATCTTAAAAGACATTTTGATGATGGTCTTCCCAATATCCCTTTTATTATCACCATTTTTAGTTCCATGAAAAAAACATTGGTCATGATATCTACTGCTCGCATCGTGCGTGAGATTCCAAGTTTTCAAATAAATGGCGTAAAGCAAAAAAACACACGAGGGAAACACAAGAGAACTGTACAAACCTCCCCCTCGGAACAAAAAAATGCACTCGCCCAAGCCCAACACACAAATTATGTAGATCAAAACATAACATGTTGAAAAGGGGAATCGAAAACCCGACCTCTTTAGAAACCCCCAACACTCTTACCAACAACTCACTTACAACTTTTTAATTTATTTTGTAACAAAATAATGATGTGATATCTGTATAAGAAATAAAATTCATCCACATGGAAACTTTTTGGCAATACTTTTTTAGTTTTTAATTTTTTAAAAAGGAATTTACTCTAACTCAAATTTTAATATCAGTAAAAAAATTATATATTTACTAAAAAAATAATTCTAATATTCACTAAAAATTACTTTGGTAATAAAAAAATACTAATGTTTACTTAAAGTTACTTTAATATTCGTAAAAATACATTAAACACTAAACACTAATCTACTATACACTAATAACTAATGTATCATACACAAAACATCGTAATGTACAATATAAAATTAAAACTAACAACATCATTCTTCATATAAACCTTAAAGCTAAATATTGATATATCATATTCATTAAACAACATTCTAATGTACACTAAAGACTAAAACTAATAAATTGACAATGTACTTGATATAAACCTCAACACTAAATAATGTTTTATCATACGAGTAAATAATATTGTTACATACACTAAAAAGCTGAAGTCGATTTGATAGTGTTCTTGAGATAAACATCAACACTAAACATTAATCTATCATATACTAAACAATATTCTAATGTACACTAAAATTTTAAAAAATAAAACTATAGATTTAAAATCATAATATTCTAGATTTAATGTTCAACACTCAACAACGATGTATAATATACTAAACGACATTCCAACATACACTAAAAAGTAAAAATTTAAAACTGAAACTAGTATAGTGCTTGATCTAAAGCTCAACACCAAATATTGATATATCAAACACTAAATAATGTTGTAATATACGCTAAATACTAAAAGCTAAAATCACATATCAAAAGCTCAAAACTAAACTTTATTACTGTCATACACTAAATAATGTTATAATGTACACTAAAAATAATTCCTTACTAAAAAAAAATAATTCTAATAGTCACTAAAAATTAGTTTGATGTTCAATAAAAATATACTAATGTTCCCTTAAATTTATTTTAATATTCATAAAAATATACTAAACGCTAAACACTAAACATTAATCTATTATACACTAATAACTATTGTATTATACACAAAATATCATTGTAATCTATTATAGAAAATTAAAACTAAAGACATCATTCTTTATATAAACCTTAACACAAAATGTTGAATCATATTTAATAAATAACGTTCTAATGTACACTTCGAAAGATTAAAACTAATAAATTGACAATGCTCTAGATTTAATGTTCAACACTAAACACCGATATATAATAAACTAAACGATATTCTAACATACACTAAAAAGTAAAAGTTTTAAACCGAAACTACTATAGTGTTAATATACACTAAAAATTAAAAGCTAAAATTACATATTTAAAGCTCAACACTAAACTTTATCATGTCATACACTAAATAATATCCTAATATACACTAAAAATTAAAAAAATACTAAACAACTGTGCAACAACACCCTAAAAGTAATTAAAAACAGAATAAGTGTAACATTAAATAATAAATACTTAACACTATTCTAGCATACATTAAATTGCTTGATAGAAAACACTAAATATTGTACTAAAAACACTAAATATTGTATTAAAAATACTAAACACTATACAATAATACACTAAAGATCATTACAAATATAATAGGTGTAACACTAAATGATAAATGCTTGAAACACGAGACGACAATATTCAAAAGGTAAGAACTTAACCAATTAATTAAGTTCATTAAAAATAAAAAATATTATAATTTTCATTAAATCAAAAGTTTCTAATAAAATTATAGATAAATATATAATACAAAATATCTTATATAATAAATTTTTTTAAAAATATTAAAAGTAGTTGTTGGTGTTCAATATTGTTTAAAATATTAAGAATAAAAAATAACTTAAAATTAAAGATTAAAAATCGTTACAAAAATAACTAAGTTAAAAATAAAATATACAAATGAGAAGATTTTAGAAAAAAATTTAAACCCTTAACCTTTTCGATAAAAGAATAATATACATTTGTATGACAAAGACAAAATTACTTGCACCTGTACGAACCAAACCAAAGAAAGAAAAACAAAAAGAAAAGAGAGTGAGGGTGTGCATTTGTGCCCAATGTTGTACATAATAATTTTGGTATCAACCCGCTCTAGTGCCTCTCTCTCCTCCCCACCGACAGCGCCACCCCAAGAACAATGGAGTCCCTCCGCTTCACCCCTTGCGATTCCTCGCCGCTACAACCACCCACTTTATCTCTCCTTCGCCTCGGCCGCCATCTCTTCCCCGATCGCCGCCCCTCAACTACCTTTGCGCCCGCCCCTCACCATCACCGCTACCGCCACCGCCAAATCCACCGGCGCAGTCGTCTCCGCCGAAGAAACCCTCACTGTCAAGCTCGAATCGCCGCCCCCGGCTGTTCTGAAACGCGTTTTCGCCGAGTCCCTTCAGTACGAGAGCGGATTCCTCGGCGCCGCACCTGACAAGTCGTTTTCCTCCGCTGATGATACCTCTGCGGTGTCGGCTATGGAGTATCTGACCAATATTCTTTCGTCCAAAGTTTATGATGTCGCGGTAGAATCGCCATTACAGCTCGCTGAGAGACTTTCAGAGAGGCTGGAAACTAATGTCTTTCTTAAGAGAGAGGATTTGCAACCGGTAAGTGTGTTACAATGCTGTTCGATTTCCCTGGGTTTGAGAACGATATGAATTCTTTGTTGGGTTTCTCTTTGGTTCGAGAATGACTTGAATTCTTTGTTGGATTTCTCTTTGGCTTTTGGATGAGTTGAATTTTTTCCCTCAATTTGTGATTTTCATCTGTTGTGATTTCTAATTTCACCCGGTTTTAAAGGTTCAGTTTTGTTAATTTCATGTCTATTTGTTCCGGAAAAGTAGAGTTAAGCGGAATTGCTACTGATACTAGTAAGCTGGGTTTAACAGGGTGAATGTTGGTTAGTTTTGTTTGCTTAGTGTTTTCGCTTTCTCATGGTCTACTTTAGAAGAGGTGAATTTTGTTTTGTTTTGTTTTTTGTTTTTGCCAAGCCCTTATAGTGTAAAATAAATTCTTTTGGTGCGAAAAAATGGGATTGATTTCGGACCAAATGAAATTAATCCTATTTGTGATGCTGCGCATAAAGTTGCTTCTTGTGGTGGTTAGTGACAATGAGTGAAGAGATACTACTTGATTATTGAAAGGAGCGAAGGGTCATTGAAAGATGTGAACCCTGTATTATTGTCCTTACTTATAGCTGCAAATGGGACCATAACATGAAATATCAAATGTTATAATCAAATAATATTTCACACTCAAAAAGGAAAAAAGGATAAAAGATCAACGGAAAAACAATCAAGGTGATGCCAACCATGAATCCATATTTATCTTGTTTGTGTCCAGTATTTTGTCACTTCATTGATCTAATTTTAGAAAAAGGCACATGTTTTTGTGTAAATTAATTCATTTAAAGAAAGGAGTAGGATTTATATAATGACTTACTTTTTAAAAGTTTTTGCCAGAATTTCTCCATTTGTGATGGATTATTTTTCTTTTTTATTGGTTGGGGTTCTTAATAGTTTATAGCTTCTATTTCAAAGAATCAGTAAAACAATGTAATCATTAGCAAGTCGATCAATATAATGAATGCATCTCACTACCTCCCTGTGCTATAAAGAATGTTTTATCCTTCCAAATCTTAATCAACTCTCCTTCAACTTGTTAGACCAACAACCCACCATAACAAGATGGAAGGTGTTAAAAGTTACTGAATTGATTCTCTTCCCCTGCTCATCTTGGTAACTAGTAAAATATTCATTTAAATGATCAGTTAGATATTTGTTTAAGGGCATGCCCATAGATGCACTTTTTATTAGCAAGATAGAATTATGTGAAATAGTGTTGTTAAGGAGATAAGCTAATGAAACAATTGAGAAATAACTTTAACGGTTGTGAAGATATGAAAGTCATTGCGAAAATGACTGAATATTTTCATCTGTTTTTCCCCTGGCTTTTGTCTTCCTTGTTTGTTATCTTCGAGACAGTCTAAATATCATTATATCTTTGTAAGCTAAAGTATGTAAATTTTCTCTTGCAGGTTTTCTCATTTAAGCTACGGGGAGCTTATAATATGATGGTAAAGCTTCCGAAAGAGCAACTCGAAAGAGGCGTTATTTGCTCATCAGCTGGAAATCATGCTCAAGGGGTTGCATTGTCTTCCAAAAGGCTGGGTTGTGATGCCGTGATAGTAATGCCTGTCACTACCCCAGAAATCAAGGTTTGATTTTTGTATTTTTCTTATATGACAGAAAGGTTGATTTCTTATCCTGGTATACTATTTTTCTTTAACCCCTTTTAGTGATTTGATGATTGCTGTTGGTTTACTCAGTGGAAATCTGTTGAGAGGCTGGGTGCCACTGTTGTTTTAGTGGGTGATTCGTATGACGAGGCACAAGCATATGCAAAGATGAGAGCTCAAAAGGAGGGCAGGACATTTATACCTCCGTTCGATCATCCAGATGTGATTATTGGACAGGGGACCATAGGTATGGAAATTGTGAGTCAAATGAAAGGTCGCTCATTGCATGCAATCTTTGTGCCCGTTGGTGGTGGCGGACTGATTGCTGGCATTGCTGCATATGTAAAGAGGGTTAAACCGGAGGTTCGTTTCTCGCAATATAAGATTTCCTTGTGTCTGGTTGCAGGTGGTGGACAATAGGCATTCCTGAAAACCCCCCACGCGTGTGCATCCCGAAGCTTCAAGTATTCATTTTTCTTGCAAGCATTTAGCAGAAATACTAGCTTCTGTAATCCTTTCGAGTTTGTGATGTTTTAATCTTATGTGTTTCCTTCACCAAACATGGAAGTTACTTATGTGGAATGTACTTTCATGTGCCTTCATAGTCTTTGATTCTACTATGATTTGGAAAGATAACCTCACCATATGTACAATTGAAAATGTTATATGTACTTTGATATACCTTGTCTTTGACTTTGTTGACTAAACCCCTTCTATCTCTTCGTGGGGCTTGTTTTCTTAGTGGATGGTTTATGCGATTTATTTCTTTACCAGGTCAAAATTATAGGGGTCGAACCATCTGATGCCAATGCCATGGCCTTGTCGTTGCACCATGGGCAAAGAATTATGCTTGATAAAGTGGGTGGATTTGCAGATGGTGTTGCTGTTAAAGTGGTTGGGGAAGAGACTTTCCGCTTATGCAGGGAATTGATAAATGGTGTAGTTCTTGTTAATCGCGATGCTATATGTGCCTCCATAAAGGTGAGCTTCAGATCATTTCAATACCGGAACAGGCAATGGTATGCTGTCTTCTGCCTGTCTCAGTTATATGATGTGTCTTATTTATCTAGCATTTAGCTCGTTTCTGCTGGTCTCTTCCCCATTTCTTTATTATCTTCTTTTTCCTGTATACATATAGAAGGGATAAATATCAGACTCAAGTGTTCCTGGAGTTTGAAACTTGGCCTTTCTTTTTAAGAATCACAAACTGCAGTGCGAGATTTTGCAGATTATGAATTCAGTTTCCAACTCTTATTGCTCTTTCTTTTCTTTGATTTACATTCAGCCACCAAACTCAAAACATTCCCTCAGCAAGTGAGCAAGTTGATCTTCATTTCCATTGGGGTTGATAAGGATTACTCTGATTCGGTCATACCCATGTTGGGGTGTCCATTTCCTTTTATTGCATCGGCACCAATGTTCTTAAATGTCTGTTTTTAGTTTAGAATGAGGAGCCAAGTGTGTCTCATTTTTTTGTTCAAGTGCCAGACACAAGTATTTGTGGGTGGAATGAAAAGTCTGAGTAACACAGAGAGTTGCGGGTGTGTGCATGCTTGTGTATGGGGGATGGATGCGTTCTTGCTGCTTGATGAAAACATGGTTCATTGTAAAAACCACCAGCGCTGACAATAATTTACTTGCATTGTAGAACATGTTTGAAGAGAAGAGGAGTATTTTGGAACCAGCAGGTGCCCTTGCTCTTGCTGGTGCCGAGGCTTATTGCAAATATTATGGCATAAAGGGGAAAATGTAGTAGTAATCACCAGTGGGGCAAACATGAATTTTGATAGATTGAGGTTAATTACTGACCTTGCGGATGTTGGTCGACAAACAGAAGCTGTGCTTGCAACCTTTATGCCTGAAGAGCCTGGCAGCTTCACAAAATTTGCTGAGATGGTTGGTCACTCTTTTTTTAGTCATTTACTAGAATCTGTCTTGGCAATTTTATTTTGAGAATCCTTTTTGTTTGTAGGTGGGCCCAATGAATATTACAGAGTTCAAATACAGATATAACTCTGCTAAAGAAGAGGCTTTGGTTCTCTACAGGTGAGCACTGAAAGAATTTGCTCTATTATGCTGACACGACGTTACAATCTGCATAAAATCATGTAATTTTAACTTGGAGGCCGTTCTAGTTCATCTAAAATCTGAGTATTCAGTAGTGCTTGGAGCTAGTTTCAGGGGTGCTGCATCCAAGCCCAGCAATGGGAAGCACAATGTACAGCTTGTTGTCCAAGATTTGGAAAAAGTGGGGTTTGGAAGTGAAAACAGGGGATAGAACCCGATCGACTCAAAAGGGACAAAATGTCCAACTTCGAAATCAAGTAGGGGCAACAAAGAAACTACTCCAAGTGGATCCAACAGGGGTTTCTAAGACCTAGGAGAACACTACTTGGTTGCCAAACCAAGCTACAGCGAGGAATTTTGGGGGTAGAAGTTTGATTCACTCAACGTTTTTCACTAAAAAGCGGTACGCTAACCATACTAACTCAACACTCCCCCAATACTAAATCCAAAGGCGTCACATGCAACTTCAAAAACTTTGCTAAAATCGGGGTGTCTAAAGACTGTGGCCAAAGTCATTCTCTCTTTTATCTCCTTAAAGGCAAAGGCTGTGTTAGAGTCAATTGAAATGGTTCCTTCTTCGAACCGGGGCCACGAGAGAGTTAAAATTTTGATGAATCTTCTATAAAAGGAGAGAAGACCATGAAAACTCATTGAGGCCATTCCTTAATGGCTCTAACTTCCTTCACTGGGAAGACACAATGTATCCTAGGAAGAGAACTTGAAACTTTAACAAGATACACTTTTTGAGGTTAGAAAAGAGTGGTGAAAAGCTTCCTTAAAAGCTGCCAAAGGTGCTTAATGTGTTCTCCTCCATACTTGGGATATTATCAAAATAATCAACCAAAAACTTCCCTAACCCTAAGAATGGCTACAAGACATGGGTCATGAGTCCCATAAAATTACTAGGAGCATTAGATAACCCAAAAGGCATTACCAAGCAACTTAAATAGGCCCCTAAGAATAGCTACAAGACATGGGTCATGAGTCTCATAAAAGTACTAGGAGCATTAGATAAGCCAAAAGGCGTTACCAACCACATTACCAACTATTTAAATAGGCCATCTTGTGTTTTGAGAGCAAACTTCTATTCATCACCTAGTTCTATCTTACTAGCCCCTTAGCCCTTGCGAGACACTCAAGCATGTCCTCTAACCTCGGGATAGGAAACTTATAGTTGACATGGCTGAACTATCAAACACATCGTTCACGAGCCATCTTCTTTTTAGGGGTAAGGGGAGGGACAACTGTCGAATAAAACCCTTAGATAGTACCTCCTGAACTTAGTTTCGCTTTCTCTATGGAGTTCAACCTATAATGGGGAAGGTTAGGTAGGTCGAGACGTTGGAACTAAGTCCCTAACATGTTGGATGTTCCCGGGGAGTAGCTCACTAAGAAGCTCCTTAGAATGACATCAACAAATATCTTAAGTAACTCTTTAACCTCGAAGAGCTAGGGAAAGCACTATGGTTAGAAAACAAGTTCTTGGCCAACATAAGGTAGAACTTATTAGCGTTGCCCAATCTCTCATAGGGCTTAGGATGAAAAAGGAAAATTGTTCCTTAAGTGGAATGCAATTAGGCACAAAATAAGACAAATTCGGGGATGGATGTCCATAATGGATTTGGTCCCAAGAAAGGAAGCAACTCTTTAGGACGATAAAGGGTTCGAAAGTTAAAAGTATAGGTATTCTCTCTACAGTGATGAATGACATTCGAGATCATATCCCAAGGTTCACATAGTAAAATGTGAGCTACATCCATGGGAAGAACACCACTTGAATCTCAATCCCTATAGCCTCAAATTTGGATAGGTACCTTACATTTCTAGGTAACTATGAGACTAATCTTGTTGACCCAAGCTACCTTTAAAGGATAGGAGTGTGGTTACCTTTAAAGGATTGGGGTGCGGTTCAACCTTTAGATGACAACATTGGGTTGCAACATCCATGGTGCTCCCTCCATCTATGACCAATTTCATCAAATTATCTCCACATTTAGCAAGACTATAAAAGATAGTAATTGGCTTGGAACAAGAGGCACCTAACAACACCCAAATGTGAATCCGCTTATTTTCGACATCAATAAGGTCCTCATAATTGCCCTTCGGCTCAACAATCTCTTCCTCAAAGGCAATAGGTAGGCACATTGGATTCATGTTTTGAAGCAAGGGTGCGATGGGACACTTAGAAGCATAATGGCCTCTCCTACGACAACTAAAACATTGCATGACATTAGAAGCTTGAGGACCGGATTGGTGTTTTGAAGCAAGGTGTGGCGGATGGCTAGAGGACTTCAAATTATATGCACTTCGTGTTGCCTTGGAGATGGATTGGTGTTGGACCCTAGAGAATGGAGAAGATCGACGTATAGGATTGAGCTTTTTAATCTCTCTCTCGAAGCTTATTACGCAAGCCTCGAATAATTGAGCTATGGTTATGGAAGGGTCCTCTACCAACTCGGAACGGGAATCAACTCCCGAAAGTGATATAGTCTTGCCATACTAGAGGTGGATTGCCTAAGGTGGGCCTTATGGAAAGAAAGGAGGTACTTCTCTTTTAGTATATCTCTCATAACCCCCTATTCAGCGATGATCGGATGACACATACGCTCAAGTGAGTAGTGATAGTATGCCAATACTTCCTAAGTGGTCCAACTAGTTTCATTTAAGCAAACATAACGCTCTCAATATCAAACCTCCCACACCAGTCGAAGTAATCCTCCGTGACAAGTATCTAATCGAGTAAAAGTGGTGCATCTATCTTACCATCATATGTGGGTACAGCTACCTTTACAATGCCCACATGCATATTCGTACACAACTCTTTTATCATGAAAGTCTCTAAACCTCTCTTGGGCTCGTAGTCCACAAATCTAGGCTCCTTATAGTTGCCAAGCTTTTATTTCAAACCTAGTGTCTCTAAAGTCGTCATCCTGTCGATCGATGAGCATCAAGCTCTCTATGCTCTTCTTGTTGACGTCTATGCCCCATAGAGCAACCCCGGAGTCAATCCCATGCTCTTGCTCGTGAGGGTTTGAACAAAGCAAATGTTCACTCTCCCTCTTGTTTGGTTGCCTCGACTTATAAATGACCCATTTACGGTCACTACCTCCTACCACTAAAAGTCTATTCGAATTAGCGTTTATAGCGGCGTTTATAATCGCTAATAGCTAGTCTGGAACAACTATCCATTATAATACCACTACAACAACTAATCATAACTTATTATTATTATTGTTGTTGTTGTTGTTGTAAAATCATCACTATAATTATTATTGTTATTATCATTTTCATCTTCATAACTTGTTATTTTAATGTTCATCATCGTCATCGTTAACATCAATCGTATTTTAAAATATTAAAATTAGTAATGCATCGATTTACCAGTCAAATCACTAACTTGACTAACTATTGTTGTTGTATTATTATTGATATTGATATTATTATTATTATTATTAAGAAAAACATTATTAATGTTATTATTATCATCATAACAACTCATAACAGACTATAGAAGCTTATTATAACAGACTCATGACCGACCCTAAATAT
Source organism: Talinum fruticosum (assembly GCA_021018815.1). Classification (NCBI taxonomy): domain Eukaryota; kingdom Viridiplantae; phylum Streptophyta; class Magnoliopsida; order Caryophyllales; family Talinaceae; genus Talinum; species Talinum fruticosum. The sequence continues at coordinate 382,887 of JAITYX010000101.1, forward strand.
GAAAAGCTTTTGGTGGAGTCGTGAGTCGATCATACATAATGGCTTTTCAAAGGCATGAGTGAGGTGGTCAATTTTAGAATCAAGGTGGCAAACCATTCTTTGTGGCGGTCAAGTTGGAAGAGTAATAATAGCAATAAACAATCACTATGCACACAACAAAACACATAAAGTTGATATGGTTTATTAATGACTCAAATGTAATAAACCCAATTAATCTTACAAGAGAAAATCAAACCAAAAGCGATGTAAATCGAGATCCTCGTACCTTCTAGTGGTCCGCGTTGGCTGGTCCAAGTGTTAGACCTTTACTCAAGCAATTGAAGGTCGGTCCATGATCCACTCCTCGACAACACTTTGAGATGCAAGACACGACAACACCAGCACAACAACGACGCGAATAGCACGGGCACAATACCGGTGGTTCTGGGGTTCCGGTGAGATGACCTGACGAAAGCAACAGTGGTTTCGGTGAAGACGGAGAGTAGTTCGGCAAGGGCAGGTTGTTGGGGACCAGGACTAGAAGGTCAAACCACGGAGACTCATCGTGTATTAATGTTTTTTCGCGAACGGGAGAAGAACCTATCAATTGGAGCTCATTTTGATTCTATCAATTGCTCTTTTTTCAAAGAATCAATAACGAAGAATCAATAAGAAATAAAATAGTTTAATCCTATTTGAATTCATACAAAACAAATGTAGTAGTATAGAACTATTCCAATTTCATCGAGCGGAAAAATCAAGGAATTTTCGAGTAGGTAAAAAAAAGAGTTTTGATTGAATTATGATCTAAAGAGTAAAGGAAAAGAATCGAATAATCGTTCGATGATTGATTCTATCTCTTTCAATTGATACAGGATTTTTTGGGCGTAAATTGTGTGGGAAGTATAGATACTGAAATCAACTTGGATTCAAATATTAGGGAATTCATAGGTTAGGGTTTATGGAATTGGGAAATTAGGGTTCCGGTGGGTGGCTGGCGACCTCCCGGTGTGGGTGAAGAATGGGTGATGGTTGGTAGTTGTGGTCGTTGCTTGGTCTGCCAAGGTGAAGTATAACGATGGTTTTTTTCTTTTGGTAGGCTAATTGGAAAACGAAAAGACGAAGTTAGAAAAGTGGCACTAGGATTAGTTAGCTTTGATGCCAAATTTGATGTAGGAAACTCCGAGAGCAATTTCTAGGTTGATGAAAACTCACAAACAATCAATAATTCTCACGAGAAACTCGAGAAATCAATGAGATAATATTTGCTAACTAAGATGATAGCAGAGAATAACTAGAAGATAAAATAAAAGTTTCCTAAATGTTTAATTTTGCTATTTTTCCTAGAGTAGATATTTCCATAATGTCTTATGAGAGATAATGCATCAGCTGGTTTTATTAAAGTATGCCAAAGAAGCAGCTTAAGGTGGTTGGATTTGGAGGTGGATGTTGATTTGGAATGGCCTCAATTGTATAAACATAATTGTTTTGCAAGTCCGATGATCAAATAGTTGAGGTCCTTGAGCTTTTGAAGGTGAGGTTGTAGTCCAGGTTGGAAATGTTAATAACAGGGAAAGAAGAAAACATGCATTAGTTGGTGGTTAACTTGATATGGACCTTGATGGTATTTCCTTTGAAGTTGACTCACTTTAAGGGATTTAAGGGAGTTTCTTCTGGCCTCTTGTGCATAAGCGATATGAATGAATGTGAAGCTACTCATTCTAGCTATTGCTCAGATCAGATTTTGCTTGTGTTCAGCTTTTTGCTTGTGTTCAGCTGAAAGCATATTACTATTGGTGTATCAGTCTATCCAGCGTAGGGAACTGGTGGCCAATACATCACTTAGTAGAATATGCATATAAGAGATGACTTGTTATCCTTAGAGGAATACGTAATTTCCGCTCCCTTTACTTTTATGCAAGAATTTATGCACAGGAAGCTTTTCGCAAATGCTGCATCATAATTGAGAGAGTATTTTCTAAAGTGTTTTCAAGATAAAATGCTTAATGTTTAAGAATTGATGTTCTGAGTCCTCTCTTTACTGATGTTTTACTAATGGTTTTCTGGTTCATCTATTGTGGAGTAATTGGCTGATGAGGCTTTCACGTTTATGGGTCTAATGGACACTTGCTGGGGAGTATCGGTGATGGCAATTGGGGACAAAATCCTGCAATTGATAAAAATTTTCAATGATTCAATGTAACAACCTAAGAAATAGTGAGCTCTTCTCTCAGCTAAAAGAAGAGACCACCTAAAGATAACAATACTAAATAAATTTGAAATGAAAGAAGATCAGGATAACTCTTAAACTGCCCAATGGGTTGGTTATTCCAAGCGAGTCATGAAAGGTATAAAAACATACCTTGTCTCCTCATTGGATCAAGAACGGGATCAGAGGGATCAAAAACAACTAATTTATTCACATAGAGCCATCAAACTGGCCCAACCAGCAACCAGAGGCTGTATGCATTATATGGATAGAAATTAACCGTTTGGGATCATTCAATACAATGGTATGAACATGATACCAAGGCGAACCCATGGAAATACCCTTTTATCAAAGATAAATGACAATATGTAACTTTATTGCATTGGAAAAGATTATGACTATGTTTAATGAGCAAACCTTTTGGTGAAAATATCTACTTACATAGCTCTCCTTGAAAAGGAGGTGATCCAGCCGCACCTTGCTACCGTGTTATGATTTCACTCCAGTCACTACCCCTGCCTTTGGCATGCCCCTCCTTGCTGTTAAGGTAATGACTTCGGGCATGGCAGGTCCTACAGTATGGCGGGCAGTCCGGGAACTCATTCACTGCTGATGGCTGATCGGTGATTACTAGCGATTCTGGCTTCATGCAATCCGAACTGAGGCTGGGTTTTGGGTTAGCTCACCCTTGTAGCACTACCCTTTGTCCGGCCATTGTAGCACATGTCGCCCTATTGTGTATAAGAAAAATAAGACTGCAGAAGATGTCATCAAGTCCATGGCTAGATGGAGGTTAAGGAGCTTTCTCATTTTGTGGGCTTCTTAATATCATGTACCTTGTAGGTTTGCTCTAGAGTCTTTAGAAACTTCAAAGTTTTATTGGTTACAGATTTCCAACTTGAGAGAAGCTAGCTTGAGATTGGGTGTTACTTCATCTCAAAACCAGACTGGTCCAGTTGATTTCAGGAGTTCAGTAGATGAGCAGTGAGGATTGTCTCATAACCAGCTGTCGGTTGCAGTTATGTTATCAAGTAAGCAAATATTGTACTCCATGAATAGTGCACAGTTTATGAACTTCAACTGCACAGTTCTTCGGTGGCTCTCAGAATTATTCGCTAAGCCACAAATCCAACAGTCAACTGGCATAAGTTCATGTCTTTCACCAACATGTTCAACCTTAGGAACACATGTTCCTAACAATACTATTTATATTTTCCTTCTTTTGGGTTTTCTTCTTTTTTGTTCTTTTTTTGGGTTTTGGGGGGTGGTTAAGAGGATTGGGATGGTCGTCATAGGAGCTTCCTAACTTAGCTTCACTTACTAATAGTTAGCCGATGATGTTATGTAACTTTGTATAAATTGCTTCTCTAAATGTCGATGTTCTTTATTGACCCTGTGTGATTTTACACCTAGAGACCCAAGCCATGTGTATTACTATTGACTATGACAAAATGAGCTTAATTTTGTTTTTTCAATTTCTGTATGGCTTCCATTATGCTCCATCTGTTATCAAAATAGATGCACCCTTATCTCTGAAGTATTTTTTTTTTTCATTTTTTAGTGTCAACTACTGCTCTGCCCTCTTTTTTCTTTTTTTTTTTTTTGGTTGGGTGAGGGGTGGGGTGGGGGGCACTGATTCGAGTTGAAGATCACCTCCAACGTGTCTATTTTTTAAGTTTTAATGATCCATTTTGAGTTGCACATTGTTTGCTTGCCTTTCGAGCTGCTTTGGCGGTATTGAAATCCTTTTAAAATGCTTCCAAGAATCTGTCAATGCCTTGTGAATAAAATGATTAAGTGGAACTTTGTGAATCATTCTTCAGACTATGTTTGCCTTTGCAGTGTTGGCCTTCACACTGCTACTGAACTTGAAGCAATGAAGGGCGCATGGAATCTGCAAAGCTTCGAACTATTAACTTGACGAATAATGATTTGGTGAAAGATCATTTGCGACATTTGGTAGGAGATATTCTCTGATTGATTTTGTTTTGATGTTATGGATTTCAACTCTTGTGTCATGCTTATTGTTCTTGCTCTTGCATCATGCTTATTGTTCTTGCTGAGTTTGCATTCATATGATTGACTATTGAACACAGATTACTGCCCTGACCTTCCACTAGGGATATTGGGATTTGTTGGGTATCTCTGGGATCCTTGTCAAAGAAGGATGGGGATATATTAGAACGAGAAATGTGTGTCCTGGTGGTTTCCTAGTGTTTTTACAGTTAATTCTGTTTTCTCAAGTACCATGAAATTAGAAATCTAGCATTGAGATTTGATGTGGAAAAGAAAGGGGAAAGTTCCATGTGGTTATAGATTCATAGGACTATCTTTGTCTGATAACTAGGCAGTGTGTATATTTAAGAAATAGCAACATGTTATATGTCAAATAAAAGGTCAGAAATGACTTGATGTGACATGTTTAGTTCTTTCCAGTGATGTCAGATGGCATGGTAGTGTTTGTAGTATTGAGCCTTCTATGTGTGGTCCTTCTGGTGCTTTCCAATGTGGAAAGATCAAGTGTGTACCCCATTCATTACTGATCAACGTTTAAAGAAAATTGTGATGTTGAATTGAAAGGTCCAAAATTGAGACAATATTATTGATGATCATAGAAAAGAAAAGGAAAATTTATCGAAATTGTTCAAATTGATGTTGGGGTGGGACAAAGGGTCTCAGGGCTTTTCTTTAGGAAAGGCTTGGGCCATTAAATAGAAATCTAGCCAACTTGTTTTGAAACCTCATAAAAGGGGACTTGGCATTTTCTTGGCAAGTTATGGTATTACTTAAGTATCACGTTGTGATCTGCATTTACTATGAACATATTTCTGCAAGGTTTTCTATTGTTTTTCAATAGCCCATTGCTTCATGCCTCCCTTCCCCTTTTCTCTCCTTTTTGGTTGCATAGATGAAGTAAAGGCTAATGTGAAGATGTCTATGTTGTCCCTGTATTTGTTATAGATATATATATATATATATATATATTTAGTGCTCCAAGTTTCTTAAGACTATTATGTTTGTTAAATGTAATACTTCCTCTCCCTTCTGCAGATGGGGGCCGTTCAGTTGTCCAAAACGAACTTCTTTGTAGGTTTATCTTCCCAGAAAGGCCAGGAGCTCTGATGAAGTTCTTGGATGCCTTCAGCCCTCGATGGAATATTAGTTTGTTTCACTATCGTGGACAGGTGAGCTTCCCAAATGCTTTTTAGTCTCTTCGCATTGGCCGTGGAAAGAAATTTTCTAAGCAAATTCAATTTGTACCACACTTTAATGCATTGAAATTATACTGGTGTTGTTCTTAGTCATATTTTTGACAGTTCTAGTGTTCTGCACTTGTAGTTTTTAGGAGCTTGGGTTGTTTTAATGCTATGTAGGGTTGGTTCACAAGTTAGTGTAGCTTTTTAGGAGCGTGGGTTGTTTTAATGCTATGTGGGGTTGGTTTACAAGTTTGTGTAGCTTAGTTAATATATCGCATGGCTGATTAATTCTAATATCACAAATTTTGGTGGTTATCTGTAGGGTGAAACTGGCGCTAATGTATTAGTTGGAATCCAAGTTCCACTGCCCGAGATAAATGAGTTTCAAGAGCGTGCTGATAACCTTGGTTATCTGTATGCAGTAGAGAACAGCAACGAAGTCTACGACCTGTTAATGCACTAGATTGTTGATGCACCAATTAAGCTCTAAGAATATACTTGGCATCATGACGGGGTGTTCAATACCACTTTCCAGGAAAAAGATGGTGAAAAGACGAGGATGAGCAGAGCTTGTGGGCTTCTAGGTTTTTATGATTTAGATTTTCTTTCTGTCCTAGTATAGTTCTCTTCCCTTTCTCTTATATATTATCTGTTTCTGCCATATCGTTGAATATAAGTTGTAGTTCTAAACGGTATGGGGATTCCTCAGGGTTGCTATTTTGTGGAATCAGCATTGCAAGTGTCTCCTGTATCCTGTCTTTTAAGTATAATGACGGAGATAATATCAAGGGTAATAGTATGTGTTCTATCTGTCGCCGACATAGGGCTGTTGCAAACTACATGCTGCTTTCGTATTATGTTGCCTCAAAACTCTTTAGGATAGAATGGATACGAATTTAACAAATTGTATCTATATTATTTAGAAGCTCTATCAACATTGAGTGGTGTATTTGAGATCCAAACTAAAGCAACCATTATTGACTGAGCCATTTGCTTAGTTAAAGACTTAAGGGGTTTTGGTGATGATTAAGCATAGGGGATAAACAGTAATGTACAACTTGAACGACTTATTTTTTAGTGATATTTATATTTCTTACTCATGGCAAAAGATTACAAGACTTCAAGGTTTGACCTTGAGAGTAGTAAAAAGCTAACTTCTCACTCTATTCTTGATCAGTCTTCCACACTGTAATGTTATATCACCTCCATGACTGTCTAGGAAGACTCTTTTATTCCTTTCCTGGCATAACACTACTGTCACTGCCATACACCTCATCTCTCTTTGCTTCTTTGGCCCTTAGTCTGCCGTACTCCCCATGAAACGTTCTCAATGTTGAGATATAATGTCTGGTGCAATGTTAGCATGAAAGCCAATTGTGTGTACATTCAAAAGTGTAAGTGTTTGTGTGATTCAGTATCATTATTGTACATAACACAAATCTGGTCACATTGGATGCCAAACTAATGCAATGTCTTTGGTAAGGAATCTCTCTGGTGTAGAATTAGGCATGCTATAAATGCACATTAAGAATTCTATTTTTGTGCCAAATGGTTTTGTACCAACTCAGAGGCCTTTATCTGATCCAATCATAACCTGAAGCAATAGTGGATACTCCATATGTACCATTCCATTCCCCATTCTCTCTATTGAATCCTTGTATCATCGTATCTCTAATTTGAAGCAATTTCCTCCAATAGCAACTATCTTTGGCTGAGCTGCTACATTGCCAAATGTTGCACCTTCTCATATAATAGTGGTTGACCCACTTCACCCATAAAGTAGAACAATCTTTAGCAAGACCTAACTACGCAGCTAAAATAGGATAACACGTCTTTCATTTTATTCTATTCACCTAATGTAATTCTGGCTAAACCTAGGTTTCATTAACCTTAACTTAGGCCTACCAGATGACATGTTTGCAAGGCCTATGGGTATTCTGATTTATGAAACACTCTGACAACTGACAACAATTGTGATGGCTTAAATCATATCTTTAAGAGTATGTATTTTCAAAAGTCATATAAGTTAATATATTAAAATAATGTATATGACTGTAACAATCGTGAATTTTATTTCGGTTAATTATATATGTTTGACGAATTTATTAGTTGTAATTAGATAAATCGAATTGATAAGTTGAATAAAATACTTTTATTTTTAATAAGTTTTTATGTGTTATTATTTTTTATTAAATAAATAAAGAGATGTCCTAACTCGGAAGTTTCGACTCGAGTTGACTTATTATAAAGTAAAACTTGTGAATTTTATTTTTTATTTTTATCCTAGCATTTTACCTTCTAATTAGACAAAACAAAAAAGGGGAAGAATTGGATTTTGGTTACCTGATATATCGGTGGAGGGGTTGTCTAATCCCTTCTTAACATATGCGAATTTTTATATGCATCCGGGAGTACTCTCGGGTGTCACATTATTGTCAAATCCCGCAAATTCTCCCCCTCAACTTTCCTTTCGTCCAACCATTTCTTGACACATGTCTTGGGAATATGAACTCCCAAATGTATAATAGATGCGTTGTCTTAACATATCCCCACCAAACAGTGGTAAGATAGAGAAGAGTTAGAAGAAGGAAGAAGAAAATGTAGCAACATAAGAAGGAGAATCAAAGAGGAAAGAAGAGGGACAGATTAAGATACCTAAATGATTATAAAGTTCCTCCATCTTCAACCTTCTACTCAAAAATCTGCTGGTATTCTTTCACTTTAAACTTAATAGTAGTTGTGAAACCTAAATGAATTTTGATATGGGTGTCATATAATTGTGAGATAGAGTGAATTTGGGGGAAATTTGTGATATGTTGAATTGAGTTTGAAACGAATATGAATCCCTTGGAACAGAACCGATGAACCTGAATACAACCTCGAATTGAGAAAATTGAGCTATGGAATGAAATTGGGGATTGTTAGTGTTGAAGTGAGTATGATGAGAAACAAAGGCTTGGAGTATGGAGGGGAAGAGTCAATTTAGAGTGCTAGATGTTCAAATTAAGTCCTGGAAACTGGAGGTTGTTGTTGTGGTGTCTAGTGTTTGTTTAACATTCTCTTGATGATATTTATTGTAATTTGGGCGGCACCTGAGCCACCGAATTCAAGTTAAAAATTGTGATTGAAACCTGAGCTTGAGGTGCATCTACGTCAAATGAATTGAGTCCGAGATGAATCAACCGATCCTAAATCAAATGAACCTTAAAGTTGGTTGAGTCTAAACTGATCCGAATTATACCTTGAGTTAAGTTAATCTCGGAATAAGCCAAATCGAAGTTGTGTCCGAACCAAATAGAACCTGCAACTTGAATGTTTAGATATTGATTTCCACTACGATTTGTATATGATAATTGACGTTGAACATGATTCGAGTAAAGTATGAATTGGATGGAATTTTAATAGAACCTAAATTTAAAGACCTACATTGGGTTGTGTATAAACAAGCTGAATAGAACATATCCTCAACTGAACTTAAATTGAATTGATTCTAAAATTGAAGCTAAATTAAGTAGAAACTGAATTGAATGCATAAAATTTAGTCAATATGTATTTGGTGTATTATGTTAAATTGTTATTGATTGATTAATTTTGAATGTGGGTTTGCGAAACACCTGAATTGAGTATGATCTTAATATAAACAAATCGGTTTTGAACAAAGTTGTTGTCGTGTTTTGGTATATACTTTGCCAGTGGTTGTTTAAATATTAGCATGGTCTAAAAGAGTTTGACTCGGCGTGGATTTGACTATGGTTAATTCTCTTCACTAGTTGAGAGCAATTTTGCAATGAACCATGTTTTTGGAAATGCTTAGCAAATCTTGAATTTGTGGTTTCTCCAAACTTAAATGATATTTAAGCAAATGAGGATTACTTCTTAAAAGTGATATAAGAAACAATGAATGTGGAAATGCGATTCTTTTCAAATGTCCTTCTTTAATGAATTAATTTGAGTTAATATTTTAAAAGGGTTAGGAAGTTTAGTACATGGGATCCTAACATTTCAGGATGCTCAATCAACCTAGCTTATCGAGGTTGATATCACTCGGAATGACTTGGGCTAGTATATTAGACCATGGGATCGTAGCATATTAGGGTGCTCAATCAACCTAACGTGTCGATTAATATATTCCCGACTAGGAAAGAGTCTTCCAAGTAATTTAGTTGGCTCCTAGGAAACTAAGTGTGAACAGGTTGTGGTCATCCGAGCACTAAGGGTGCTAGTATCTAGATGGTGTCCGATGCCCTAAATGTGATTTACTCAAAGACGGTTGAGTAAACTATTTTGTTAAAAGTTTAGACTTGAAATAGTGTTAAATAATGTTTTGAGTTTGAAACTATGTGAACTTGAAATAATAGATTTTACCCTTTTGGCGTGGTTATTCAATATACTTGTGTAGATGATCTTATGGCATGAATGAGGCATTTTATTAAAGGGGTAAATGTTAAAAGTACGGTGAAAGATGATTTTGAGTCTTAAGCTAGTTGGAAACGTATAAGAGTGAACTCTCTTACTATCATAGCATTTTAATCATTAAGTGGTAATATGAGTACCTGTTATGTTAAAAAAATCTATGTTTTAAGGATGCCCATTGAGCATGTGTTTTGCTCACCTTCCTTCTATTCCCTTTGATTTTATAGCAAGGCATGTTCCTAAGAGAACTCGGACTATGTGAAGATTTTGCATTGTTGTTTAAATAATGTTGATTTAAGTGCCTGTTTTGTATGTATTACTTGTTAAGGCATGTCAATGAGTTCATGTAGTTTACGCAAGTTCTATTGTGGGATAATTAGATTGTTTTAAATTTTAATTGCATATTAGTTGAGCTCCGCCGTTTGGCCGTTAAGTTAGTTGTTCATTCCCGTGTGTAATTCCTCAACTTTACTAATTACAAGTTTTATATCAAAGTATTAGCCTCCACTTGGGACTTAAGATTTTGGTTGCTTTAATTTCCGCCTATTGCTTGTCTTTCTTAACGCGATTTAAACTCCCTTTTCAATTATTAGAGGGCGTCTTTTGACGGGCTGTCTTTTTGATGGGTGAAATGAAGAGTATCTCTCTTCGTTTCGTACCTCCGCCTCGGACCCCAAATAATTGGTTAAAGACCGATCGAATATTTTTTTAAACCTTTTTTGATTTCCAATTAGGAAAGTGCTTTTTTTATTTATGTTAGTTTTTATTTCAAAATTGACTGATAAATTCTCTTTTTAATTTCTTTTACTTTTAAATTACATCTCGATTTTATGCTACCAAAGCTGGTAAAAAGAAGAAGTCACTTGACTCCATCCGACCAGGACAACCTCGACAGTCCGGGCCAGATTGTCGGCGCTAGACGATGATTTTGGTGGGTCGGCCTCGAACCCCTTGGCCTTTGTCCGGGTTGAGCTCCTGGCCTAGTCGGTTTAGCGTCCTGGTTTAGTAGCTTTGTGGCAGTAACTCTTTCATTACTTTCCTTTCTGTCTAATAAAGTATCACGAGACTTCTAAAATTTATTTCAAAAATAAAATGATTTATTAAAATCACCAATCAACCCTTCTTAAAAATCTCTTCCAAAACCCTTAACGTTCACTTGATAAGCACACCGCGCATGAAGCCAATATTTGTAGGGAAACGTCACCCTATGGCGTGGCTCCTGCAAGTGGCGACTCTATTGGGAACACTTATTAAGAGGGTGAGATTCGAAAGTTCAATTTGTGAGTCTTCATCGTGTTTGTTTAGGTGTTTTTGCATTCTTTTAAGCAACTTTGAACATAGATGTTTTTTGGACCTATAAGTTTCAACCCTTAAGAACCCTTTTTAAGAGAGGTCGAATCATTATTTTGGTGTGTCCACTTGACTTGACACTAAGGTGTGATTACTCTCCCACTCATAGTAAGCTTTCTTGATTCCTAATCGAGAGTCACCGATTATTCAAGTCCTGCTATGCATCCCATAAGAACGAAATTTTCAAACCATGAGTCATCATGTTTATGTGACGTAGAATTGCCTTGTAATGATAGACCCTTTTTGGTTTAGGTTAGACCTTCAATTTCACACTTGAATGAATGTGGGTGTTGTTTGTTATTTAATCCTCTTCTTTGTGCCTTTAACAGTTTAGCTAGTTTCGGTCCAATAACTCTTGCATTGGTGCAAAAAAAAAAAAAAAAAAATGCCCATTTTGTGCATTTTTAGCCAAAGTCAAATTTTCCTTCCTTCCCTTAGGTCGGTCCATATTTGTATTTTTCTAAGTTAAAAGTTGTCCCTTAGTGGTCGGTCCATTCTTCCTTTAGATGTCTCACTCTAAAAAAAAGATGACAAAATTCCGACAGGCCCTAGGCTAGCACCAACCTCGCTAAGTTCACGCCTTTAGGTCGAGTCTTATCGCTAGGATCCATATTTTGTGTTTTGGTCATTTTAGGTCATTCTATTTTCTGCAGTTTTTAAGATATGTTTATTACATTCTTTACATTAGCCAAATAAAAGATCATCCCAATTAAGGTGAGTCCATTCATGACATTTTTTACATTAACCAAATAAAAAATGATCTCAATTTAGATGAGTCCATTCATTTTATTTTTCGCATTAGCAAAAAAAATCATCTCATTTAAGATGAATCCATTTATCTTGTTTTTGCATTGGACAAAAAGAAATAATCTCAATTAAGGTTAGTCCATTTATTTTGTTTTTACATTAGCAAAAAAAAATCATCTCAATTAAGGCGAGTCCAATTTTGTTTTTACATTGGCGAGAGAGAGAGAGAGAGAGAGAGAGAGAGAGAGAGAGCATTCTTTTCTTCAAGTCGGTCCATTTTTGCTTTCAAAAAAGGCATACTATTAGCTTTTCTTAGGGGTCAATTGTCTTCTCGGGTTGAGAACATGGGCCCTATCTCCACAAAAAGAATTTCCATGAGCTAGTCTTGAGAACCTACACTCTTGGGAAATACGATAGGGAAGTCTACTAAAATCGAGAATCCTGGCACAAAGTTGCTAGGAAATAAGAAGTTTACTTCAACTCCGGCATGTTCAACACCGATATGTTCCACATCAACACGTACCATACTAGTACATTCAACACCTTTACTAGAAATGCCGATAGGTTGCCCTCGGACAATGTCAAATTGTAACCCTCCTCCAAAAATGGCCGACTGAAACACAACAAACCCCCATTATTACCTTGTTCGAAGAGATTGCAGCAAAAATTGAAGCAAAAATTGAGGCCCAAGATAAAATGATTGAGTCCACGTTAGAAACCCTTAACCTCATACTCAAAGAACTAGACAAGAAATAAAAGTCTAAAGGGAAAGACAAAAAGAAGATGGGAAAGAAGTCCCCAAGCTTCAATCCGATCCATGAATAGATCAAACGAAGAAGGCTGCTGTGAGAATCTTTCATGTTCAATGATTACTACTTGGCCCAGGCATTCACTTCAATCTCTAAAGACAAATTGCCCCTAAAATTCACCAGGCCGACATCAAATTCCATGACACCGAAAACCATCACCACCACGTGAGGAATTTTTGTGGGGGCAATAACTGTAAAAAATGTAGTAGAGGACACATGCCATGTCATCTTTCTATGGATATTTGACAAAGACGTCATGAAAACCATCACCACCATGCAAGGTCACAAACCGGCATGATCTTTCCAAGGATTTCTTACACCAATACTACTACAATATTGATCTATTAGTCACTCTTTGGGACCTAAATATGATCAAGTAAGGAGATAAAGAAAGCTTCATTGACTTCCTCATTAGTTGGAGGGCAAATGCTACCCATATGGTGGACCGATGCTCTACCAAAAGGATCATGTTAGACTTATAAAAAAACTTGAAAGCTGTGTATCATCAGCACTTCAAGTTCTTACCTTTCATGGATTTCAAAACACTGCGAGTTGCTTGTCCCGCTTATAGAAGAGAAGCATGTATCCACATAAGTCACAACCAGTGAAGGCCGTGCATAGGTCCGGATAACTCCCTTGTGAAGCACTATACTTTACCATCTAATGAGGTCATCATTCATCAAGGATGACAATAATGTGCACTTCCCTATTTCATATCCATCCTAGGTCTAATTCCTTTTCTTTTTCCAAAAAAATCCTTACCAAATGAGTATTTTTTGAACTACGAAGGCCTGATTTACGTTATAGTGGATATGTAGGAAGCCCATGAGGTCCGACCCTAATTTTAATCTTGTTGTAGTTCCCAATTACCATTTTCGATTTCCTATTTCCAATTTCAAAGTCACTTTGCCGATCCGGAGGAGCAAAAATCAATCGAGAAGCATGCCACTCCGATCCAGCTTTAGACCATCAAAACCTGGTTTCACGAATCAGCAACAATACATTGCAGTCCAAGCGGTCCATCTTTATTACTACTCGGACCATTATGCTTTACTTTGGGGAGCGGGGCTAAAGTGAAATTTTTGACTGTCTTTTTATTTCTCCTTTTTCACATCACATTAATAAAAGATTACATTTGTTCTTAGAAAAGAGTTGCATTCATTCCTTTGCATGAGTCAAAATCCTAAAAGACATTTAATAAACAAAGCACTATACAAGAATTATATTATGAGCATCATCCATGAAGTCGGCGCCACCTTCGGAGAAATTTAACCAAGAAAGTCAAAGCTCCGACCCTTTGATTCATGATGAAGGTTTGCTCTCTCGGAGTCCGAATCACCCTAGAGGGTGGAGGGGCTGAATAGGGTGTGAAGGAAATTTTGTGAAATTATGAAACTTAATGATCAAGTCGGAACTTAGAAAGGATGTTCCGAGTGTAGAATGAACTCGGAAAAGTTAGAACAAGATATTTTACATGGAAACCCTCTTGGACAGAAAACTATGGACAATGTCAATCTAGACACCAAGTCAAAACCATTATTTTGAATCCATAAAATATAAAGGACTCACACTCGAAATTGTTCCCTTAGACAATTCAATATAAGTTTTTCCGAGGCACAAAAGATCCCTTATATGTCCTAGTACTTCCTAACTAAATTAACCATTACAGTTAGGTACAATTGAGTTGAGTTACCCTTTGCAACTCAGTGAAGGGAAATTACGGAAGAATTGAGTAAGTATGAATTTGAGTGATTACAAGACTTCTTATTTCAACTCGAAGTTGAGAAAACTAAGTACAAAGTTGAAAGTTAGAAAGATTGAGTATATGAGTTGAGAGTAGAGTTCAAAAATCTTCTAAGTCTTGTGAAGTGGCTACTATTTATAATAAGCAAAGCAGATAGCTGTTGTGTCTCGGTCTTAACTAGGAAGCTTCACTAGCCGTTGTAAAGGATAGTCCGAGTCCCTAAGAAATGGAACCGTTGTGAAGATAGAGGTCGTGCATCAGTCCTTGGATCAAAAAGTAATCCAAACCACTTGTTATGACTCAAAACAGGGTTGAAAACAACCATTAAACTCAACGTTGAAATTTACTAGAAATGAAAACAAACAACCCCGACGCAGAGTGTCTTAGGCATCTTGAAAGTGTGGCTTTTCCGTCTTCCGGCATTTAATGGTAAGAATCCGGTTATTTTTTCTTTTCAAACAGAGATTAAACAACTTTAATCTTCCTACAAAAGCAAATCAAAGTGGTACTCAAAGTATAAAAATACTTTGGTTCAAGATTAGTCAACGATATAAATTAATTCAAATAATTAAACACTTGAATATCCTTAAATGAATTAAATGGAATTTTTTGAGTTTGATATTCAATATGATTTAATTCCATTTGTGTCTATCTTTAGATGATTAAAGAGTTAGACACAATTCATCTTGTTTGCCATAAGATAATTTTAGTTAATATAAATTTAACTTCGGTTAGAATTAACGCAATAATTTTAATTTAACTTTTGCAATGAGCCAGTTGAAATAAAAGTTGAACATATGAAATTATTTAGGCAAGATGTCTGTCTCGAGTTGATTTTGAGTAGGTCGAAACCCGGAAATAAGTGTTCACTCAAGAATAGCTTTCGAGTGGGTCGGATAGAGATGAAAACTTAAAAATAGATTTTTTAAAGTGTGTGAATGACTTGAATTCAAAATCATTAAGAGAGATAGATTCATATCTAAGTCTTCAATCTCCTCTTTTTGATGAAATGCATTCATCACTTAGAGATATGAGTTAGAAACATAGAATATTAAGTTTTCAACACTCAAGTAGTGTTAAGTATCGGAGATGTGTCATAACTGTTTGAGCTATCCGAGTTACCATGATATTTACAATTATCATATATGTCCGAGTTAAAGAAAATGATCGGAATAGGATAAAATCAAAGTAAAATAGTAAACACTCATATTAAATCATGCTATTAGATGAAGTATTAGAGAAATGATAGAGAAACATATCATTGAAACAGATGAAATGTAGACAGTTTGCATTAGATTAGATTGATTGGGAGCATACAATTAATAGAAATTAAAAAAAAAAGTTACTCCCTCTAAACTAGACAACTATCTCTCCCTTATGCATTTCTTCAGAAAATGACCAGTGGGGTAAGGAGAAATAGAATGTTGGATAAAAAAAAAGAAGTAGAATTAAGAAGGGGGTGGAGCCGTTCGATGGAGGAGGATGACCGAGGTGTCCCGTGCTCGTGCTGATATCGTTGTGATGAAGCAACTAGTTGCACGATCGGCGGCAGTGGCGGATGAGGTAGTGTTGAAGTGCTAGTCCGATCGATCCGAGCCGATTGGAGTGTTCGTCGAACAAGGGGCTGTTCTTCCTCTTGTTCCTCATCCGAGCCTTCACCTAGATCGGATCGATTGAGCTGTGAAGATGGTTGGGCTTGAGATTGGTTAACATCCCCAACTTCCTCGGAAGAAATGATTTTAGCTTCTTTTTCTCCTTAGCCTTCTCCTTCTTCTCCTCATTGGCCTTATTTTGTGTCTTGAGTCAAAAGAGGAGGATGAGTCCGAAGAAGAGTATGAGTCCGACTTTGAGTCCTCTACAACCTTTGACCGACGCTCTTGGAGGTTGTTGATATGCTCTTACTGCCTTCTAATGACCTCTGTAAGCTCATTAATAAATGTATGACTCGATCGATATGCTTCCGAGCCGTGCTCGAAGCTAGGTCGAATAGGCATGAAAGCCTCGTAAGGCATCCAGAGGTGATCTGTAACTCTTTAGCGAGAGCTGCAAATTGAGAAGCCGCCTTATGAAGAAGTTCAGTACAAGGGGTTGATTGTTGTGAAGGACTAGCGAGTCAAAAGAAGACTTGGATGGAGATAGAAGAGGAGGTATCTTAGAAAAATGAATCCGGACACCAGGTTCATTTTCCTAGTACCCAAGATTCGAAGCTCATTTCTTCCAATAGAAATGGTAGGCTCTAGAAATTTTGTGTAATCATCGGGGAGGTAAACTTTGAAGTGAGCAAAGATTTTGGAGAAAAGGGTTCCTAAAGGTAGAAGGGGCTTCTTCTCATCAAGAGAAACATAAGTAATCCACTCAATAATGAAAGGGAAGAGGTCAACCTCATACCCTTCAAGAATATCAAATAAAACTTTAAGAACCCTGCTGTTGGGGTTTTCTTTGGATGGAAAGAATGAGAACACTATTCTTATAAAAAGAAACACGAAGTTTAGCCTTAGACTTCAGTTGAGTAACCAAAAAGTTTTGCGAGATTTAGGAGGAGCTCGGGTATTCTTAGCAAAGGATTCCTCTGCCGGTTTAGGAAAAGGAATTGGATTGGTGTTCAGAAATAAACTTTGAACATCAAAAAGTTTGTGAAGAAGTGGAAGATTAATCATGATTCTCGTTGTCCTAGACAGTTGAATAGATGACATTGTCCTTAGTAGTTATGTTCGAGATAGAATTATAAAACTAACTCATGATAGATGTAGTCATAGAAACAAAGATAATTGAAAATACCTGTCTTGTTCAGGGGCTTGATCCAAGACAACTTGGTTGAAAGGAAGAGGTTATCTTCCAAGAAGTAATGCTAACCGATGATTAGTGTTTAGGATCGTCATAAGATAGAGATTTGCTCTTCGACGTATCCTTTTGAGGATCGTCAAATTGAGCGATGAGATTTCTTGCCTTCTTGGTGGCAAAACCTCTTTTAGTAACATTCCCTCTTTCCAACATGCTGTGAGAGCAGAAAATTGAAAAACGAAAAGAGATAGAGATTTGAATGAGTAAGAAAGAGTAAGAGAGTTAAAGAGTAGGAGTCTCGAGTCCAAAAGTGCCTAAGAGAGAGAGAATTTTGAGTTGGAGATTTGTGAGTCGGTGAGCAAGAATAGCAAAGTGAAAGATTAAGGGTGAACAAGAGCTATTTATATAGAAAGGCACTCATAGAAGTAAAATCTCAACCGACCGAGCCTACGGAGTAAGGACTAGTTGAACCGTTTGTGTTCCTGTGTCCATCCAACGATTATCTCTTGAAACAACATTTCCAACGACTAATTTCTTGACCGTTCGTGTGCCAGATAGATAAAAAGAAATTTTTGAAAATATATCCAAGATTCTCGAAACTAATAATCGTAGCTCGGTTTCATGATATATCAACTGAATCACTAGTTATATAGATAAAGCATGTGTAAAACAATATAACCATATAAGTTTTCATGCAATGACTCAAGTAATCATGCATATAGCATACCAAGTTCATTTCTAATAAAACAAAATTGTTGTTCACTTAGTGGTTTAGTGAAGATATCAATTAACTCGTAATTTAGTAGGAAGAAATTCAAGTTCAATATCACCTTTTTCATAATGGTATCTCGGAAAGTGATATGTGACCTTAATGTGCTTCATTTTTTAGTGCTGAATGGGATTATTTATAATGTTTATAGCTCTTTGATTATCACACTTGATTATCACACTTGATAGGTATGGTTGTGAATTTCGAGTCCCAAATCCTTTAGGTGTTGCTTGATCCATAACAAGCTCCTGCCGCTATGTACTCATCCTCAACTGTTGTTGGCAACTGAATTTTGCTTCCTTAAGTGCTAAGAGATAAGTGAAAGTTGACATTCTCCTAAGGTACTCGTCTTATGAACTTTATATCCATCATAGTCGGTGTTTGAGTAGCCACCGAGGGTCGGACTTGAGCCTTTCAAGTACCGGAGACCAAGTGTCCGAGTTCCTGCAAGATACGTGAAAATTCTCTTTATCGTAGTGATATGCGATTCCTTTAGATTAGCTTGAAATCTTGCACACAAACAAACACTAGACATGATATCTGGTCTACTAGATGTAAGATAGAGTAGAAATCTAATCATACCTCTATAGAGTTTCTTATCTACTACTTTACCTTTCTCATATGAGTTTAGCTTGGTACTGCTTCCCATTGGAGTTGTTGCATGTTCTACATCTTGTATTTTGTTCTTCCGGAGTAACTTCTTTGTATACTTGGACTGATGGACAAAGATTACATTCTTTTCTTGTTTGATTTACAATCTAAGAAAGAAGTTGAGTTCTCCCATCATAATCATTTAAAATTCCTGTCTCATAACCTCGGAATACTCTTGACATAGAATTTCATTAGTAGCTCCAAAAATTATGTCATCAATCCTTGGTTTTTATAAAGAGAGTTTTGTCAATCGGACCTCTTTTGAAACCATTTTAAACCAAAAAGCTACTTAACCTTTCATACGAAGCTCTTGGAGCTTGTTTCAATCCTTACAAAAATTTTTGCAACTTGAAAACATGATTAGGAAATTTAGAGTTTTTAAATCTAGGGG
This sequence comes from Talinum fruticosum, assembly GCA_021018815.1. Classification (NCBI taxonomy): domain Eukaryota; kingdom Viridiplantae; phylum Streptophyta; class Magnoliopsida; order Caryophyllales; family Talinaceae; genus Talinum; species Talinum fruticosum. Next base: position 401,927 of record JAITYX010000101.1, read on the forward strand.
GTTGCTCAACATAGACTTCCTCTTGAATAAAACCATTAAGGAATGCACACTCAACATCCATTTGATATAATTTAATGTTTATGCTGGATGCAAATGATAAGAGAATTCCGATTACCTCAATCCTAGCAACAAGTGCAAAGGTTTTCGCACAATCAATTCCTTCTTCTTGATTATATCCCCGAGTAACAATTCCGGCCTTATTTCGACTATGAAACTTCCATGATCTAGTTTGTTCTTAAATACCCATTTGGTTCCTATAATCGGGCGGTCGAAGGTTGTTTGGTCAAGGTTCAAACTTGGTTTCTTTTAAATTGTGATAGTTCTTCTTGTATGGACTCTACTCATTCAGGTTTAAGTATGGCTTCTAACACATTTTTAGGTTCAATCAATGAGATGAATGTAGAGAATGCACACAAGTTATGCAAACAAGAATGAGTTCTTACCCCAAAGTTGATGTTTGAGATAATGTTCTCGGGTGGGTGACTTGATACATATTTGAAAGCATTACATGTTCTATGGTTTACTAGATTTGATGGTTGAGTGGTAGGTTCTTTAGTTGGTTCATTTGGTTGTATCTCTTCCTCTCCTTGTGCTTTTGTGGTTTGAGCTGGTTTTTGAGCCGACTCATTCCGAGTTGGCTCAGGTCGCTTATAATAAATCATTATGAGCTCAACTTCCACTAAGTCATCATTATTTCGGTTGAGCTTGAGATATGAGAAAGTAGACTCACTTATCCTACCATTGTTAACTTCATCAAAGATAACATGGATGCTTTCTTCCACTTTGTTAGTTCTTTTGTTAAAAATGCGATAAAATTTGCTATGTGAAGAGTAGCCAAGAAATATACCTTCATTTGATCTTGCATCAAACATGGTAAAATGATCCTTACTATTGTTATGCACAAAGCATTTACACCTGAGTGGTTTGAAGTAAGAAATGTTAGGCTTCTTTCCCTTGTAGAGCTCCTAGGGTGTTTTCTTCAAGATGGGTCAACCGAGGCATCTATTGACCGTGTAATTTGTCTGTGTTCACTATCTTCGCCCATAAATAGTAGGGAAGATCATTTTCAATCATCATAATCCTTCCTATTTCTTCAAGAGTTTTGTTTTTTTCTCTTACTAATCCTTTTTTTTTTTTTTTGAGGAGTTCTTAGTGTTGAGAAGTTGTGGGAGATGTCATTCTTGTCATAAAAGGTTGCAAATTCCGAATAATCAAACTCCCTTCAATGGTCGGTTCGTATTTTCCGACAGACCTTAGTGAAATCTTTAAAGGTTTCATTCTTGTTCTTTAGAAAACAAACCCGGATAAATCCCGAGAAATCATCAACAATGACTAGTACATATGATTTACCTCCTAAGCTTTTAACATGAATTTCATCACACAAATCAATATAAAATAATTCAAGCACTTTCACGTAGAAACAGTTTTGAGTGACTTAAATGATGATTTGACTTGTTTTCCTTTCAAGTAAGAATCACATATTTTATCTTTCTTAAAGTTGCAATTAGGTAGTCCTCTAACTAACCCTTCGGACGTAAGTTTCTTAAGAGTATGCATGCTAATATGACCTAATCTACGATGTCATGTCCATAAATAATCGTTAACCGAAGCTTTTAAACATGATAGATCTTGAGTAGAATAAGAAAGAGAAATGGTATAGGTGTTACTAGACCTCAAACTAGAAAGTTTTGTTTCATTTGTGGTAGTATTAGAAATGAAACAATTAGTCCGAGTGAATCTTACCTCTTAACCTTAGTCACATAGTTGAGAGATACTTAGTAAATTATATTTGAGTCCCTTGATGAGATAAACTGAACCGATTAAGTTGTCACCATGACAAATTCTATCAATACCTACAATCTTATCCTTGCTGTTATCTCCAAATGTGGCCTTTTCTCTTTTCATCTCTTTTAGTTTTGAGAAGATTCTTGAGTCTCCGGACATGTGACAAGAGCAACCATTGTTTAAGTACCAGTGATCTCTCCTTTTCGAGTTGCCTGTAAAACTTAAACAAACTAACCCTTCTCACTTCCTCTTACAAACCCAGTAATTGTTCTTATTGTGATCATTATTTAAGGAAGAGCACTTTTGGGAAATTTGGATAATTTTGGGCTTGGTATGATTCTCGAGTCTTCTTCTTATGAAACCGAGTCCGAGTCTCCTTATTTTGAAATCCTTTCCTTTTGTAAATAGGTTGTGAAGAATTTTTCTTAAAAGGTGGTATGAGATTAGTCCCTTTCTTCTTTGAATGAATAGGACCATGTTCAGCCTTTCTAAACGTGATTTTTCCGGAATCGGTTTTGAAAAATTTTTGTAGGAGTTGTCCTCCTGTTCAAGCACTATATCCAAGACCTTCTTTTCGAAATGAGACGCACCGAGAACCTAGAAGTAAGTCAATGTTTTTCTGACCTTGAGTGAGATTCAAAACCAATTCCCGAGGCTCGGTGAGCTTCGTTTCAATTGCTCATTCTCTATTATGATGCATTCTAACTTAGTCTCATTATCTTGAGAACTAGTCTCTAGTACCTCCAAATTATGTCTCAGTTTTTGAAATCATTTTGTAAAGATTTGTTCTCATAATTAAGAGATTCCAGTGTCTCCTTAAGAGTAGAAGAATCAAAATTGGACTTTCTTCGAAAGCAAAATTGTATCTAGCTAAATCATACGTGGAAAACATAAAAAGTAGTTAATTACCTCCCGAGGATCGGTTTCTTCAGTGTCCGATGCTTCACTTTCCGACTCGGATTCAACTTCCGTGTCCGTCGAGCCATGAGACAGTTTGATTCATTATCCGTGTCATCATCTTCTTCCGACTCATCATCATTCCATGTGGCTACCATTGTATTTTTCTTCTTTCTGTCCTTTCTTATTTTTGGATAGTCCTTGACAATGTGCTCCTTACCGCCATATCCAAAACAACCAAAGTTTTTAGTTAAAGTCAAATTTGAGGGGGATGATAATTTACCTTTCCTTTCCTTCTTGAAGACTTCCTGCTTTATCTTCTTTTACCACCTTTTGTATTTCATCATCTTTTTGAATCCCGGGGCCGAAGTGCCATGGGGTCTTCTTCAGAATCCGAGGAGCTCGGACTTGGACTAGATTCATCCGAGGCTTTGAGACCAATGTTTTGTTTGGTGCTCGACCTGAGATTCTTCTTCCTCTAGATGTAACTCATGGGTGAGTAGTTTCCCAATGAGCTCATCTAGTTTCAACTGTGTGAGATCTTGAGCTTCTTTAATAACTATTACCTTTGGTCCATATTTCTTCTTTGAAAGAATCCTTATAATATTTTTGACAATCTCCTCACGGGTCATCTTCCTTCCAAGGGATTTGAGATTATTGACAATCTCAGTGAAGCGGATGTACATTTGAGTTATGTTCTCATCAACCTCCATCTTGAACATCTCGTATTTGTGGAGGTACTAACTTATCTTTACCTACCTTACTTGACTTGTACCCTCGTAATTGGTGACCAAGGTGTCCCAAAATTCTTTAGCATTCACTGGTGGATACTCTATTGTACTCACTGCATTAATAGCGAACATTAGACTGTTTGTCACCTTGAAGTTCTTTCAGTGCTTCTTATTCTCTTCAGGACTGAATTTTGACTTTACCTTAGCTACGGATCGAGTGCCATCCAGCTTGGTGGGAACATAGTTACCATTTTGCAAACTTCTTAATCGTAGTCTTGGATGAAACACTCCATGATCTTCTTCCAGAGTGCACAAAGTTTGATCATTTGAACTTTGGTGGCCTGGTGAATGATCTTCCTTTATCGAATTCTCCATAGTTAAGAGCCATTTAATCTTTAGACCTTAGATTGTTAGATCCTTTTGAAAGGCTTGGCTCTGATACCAATTGAAGGTTTGCTCTCTAGAATGGGGTGAATAGGGTGTGAAGGAAATTTTGCGGAATTATAAAATTTAATGAACAAGTAAGAACTCATAAAGGATGTTATGAGTCTAGAATGAACTCAAAAAAGTTAAAACAAGACATTTTACATGGAAACCCTCCTGGGCAGAAAACCATGGACAGTGTTAATCAAGACACCAAGTCAAAACCACTATTTTGAATGTACAAAATATAAAGGACTCGATTCTTAGAATTGTTCCCTTTGATAATTCAATACAAGTTTTTCCTAGGCACGTAAGATCCCTTATCTGTCCTAGTACTTCCTAACCGAATTAACCTTTACAGTTAGGAACGATTGAGCTGAGTTATCCCTTGCAACTCAAGTAAAGGGAAATTACAGAAGAATTGAGTAAGTAAGAATTTGATTGATTACAAGACTTCTTATTTCAACTCGAAGTTGAGAAAACTAAGTTTAGAGTTGAGAGTTAAAAAGACTGAGTATATATGTTGAGGGTAGAGTTCAATAATCTTCTAAGTCTTGTGAAGTGGCTTCTATTTGTAATCAACAAAGTAGATAGTTGTCGTGTCTCGAGTCTTGTATAGGAAGATTCACTAGCCAATATAAAGGATAGTCGGAGTCTTTCGGAAATGAAACCGTTGTGAAGGTAGACATTGTAGATCGGTCCTTGGCTCAAAAATAATCCAACAACCAATATAAAGGAGTGAAAACAACCGTTAGACTCAAAGTTGAAGTTTACTAAAAATGGAAACAAACAACCCTGTCACGGTGGCTGAGCCATCCTGAAAATGTGGCTTTTCTGTCTGTTGGAATTTACCGATAAGAAGCCGATTGTTTTTCTTTTCAAAAAGAGACTAAACAACTTAAGTCTTCCTACAAAATCAAATCAAAGTGGTAGTCAAAGTATAAAAATACTTTGGTTCAAGATTAGTTAAGAATATAAATTAATTCAAATAATTAAACACTTGAATCCTTAAACTAATTAAATAGAATTTTTGAGTCTAATATTCAATATGTTGCAGCTTTCATTTGTGTCTATCTTTAGATGATTAAAGAGTTAGACACAATTCATCATATTTGCCATAATATAATTTCAGTCAATATAGATCTAGCATAAGTTAGAATTAATGCAGTAATTCCGATTTAACTTTTGCAATGAGCCGATTGAAATAACAAATGGAACATATGAAATTATTTAGACAAGATGTCCTGTCCGAGTTGATTCCGAGTGGGTCGAAACCCAAAATAAGTGTTCACTCAAGAATAGCTTTCGAGTGGGTAAGAGAAAGATTAAAACTTAAAGAAGACTTTCTAAAGTGTGTGAACGACTTGAATTGAAAATCATTAAGAGAGATAGATTCATACATTAGTCTTCACATGAGAAAAGCTAGACGCGGACACCTAAGAAGAACTCGGGGCTCATGATCGAAAGGATCATAAAACCGCAACAACTCTAAAAATACTAAGGAGGAGACAACGATAATCTATCTTAAAAGAAAAGGGGTTATTAGCACACGTACTAAAAGCTCAAATTAACACAAGAATAGGGCACATAACCCTGTTGAACTTCGATTTTCAAGCAAGTCAAGTACGTGCCATTCCCTAGATTTAAGGTCATTCAACTAGCAAGTCTAGGCAACATTTATGTATGACAAGTATCTGTCCCTATTCCAACAAAAGTGGATAGATGTCGAGCTTTAGTCCTAACAACGACCAAGGTTCAAACACCCCTGTTGAGCTTTAGGTAGCGGTCAAGGTTCGGACACCTCTATCGAGCTTCAAGCTTAATAGTGGTCAAGGTTCGGACACCTCATTGAGATTTAGGCAGTGGTCAAGGTTCAAACGCCCTCGTCGAGCTTCAGGCCCAATAGCGATCAAAGTTTAAACACCCCGTCAAGCTTCGACTCAAGAGCATTCAAGGTTCGAAGCCCCCATCGAGCTTCGAGCCCAATAGTGGTCAAAGTTCAAACATCCGGTCAATCTTTAGACCCAAAAGAAGTCAAGGGGGAGACACCATGCCAAGACTTTAGGACCTCCCCATGGCCAAGTCAAGGAAACATATTTGAAACATGATTCGACTACATATCATTTTCAGGTAACACTTGAATTTATTGACATTCGATTATTAACTAACAAAATTTTTAGTGTAGAAATTTCGTAGCCAAGCTTTAGATCAAAAAGTGGTCAAGTTTAGGCCCCTTATCTAAGCTTCAAGACGTTGATCAAGCTAAGCTCAAGATACCCCACCAAAATTTAGATCCAAAAATGGTCAAGTTCAAGCCCATCACTAAGCTTTAGACTAAGTATATGGTCAAGCTTAGGCACACCAACCCGGACTTCGAGATTTTAACTATCCATGCTTAAGAATCAGCTAGCCGAGTTCATACTCCATTAGTCAAGTTCGGGCAAATCGTCGGGGTTCGGGGCATCTCCAACGACCAATCCTTGACACTCTCACTACAAATATCAAGAATCGAAGCTTTTCTCTATCACATCCTCTTTTGTTGATATATTCAGGTAAAAACTACACTTTCATACATTTGGTTATCAACTAACAAAATTGTTAGTGCGAAATTTCATAGCTAAGGTTCGACCAAGAAACGGTGAAGTTTAGGCCCCTTAATCGAGCTTCGGGACTTTGATCAAGCCAAGCTCATGAACCATATAGCTGGATTTCATACGTCACTATATAATTCAAGTCGAGGCCCCGTTATTGGAGTTCGAGTCACAAGACAACGAATTCTCGACACATTAATTCATAAACACAACTGGGATCTCGAAACAAAGGCAACAAAATAGATAAGTACCTTTCGATGTCGAATTTGACCTTCGTCTTTCAAACTTGGTCAAAGTGGGGACTAACTATAGATAACCGAAAAGTGTCATCCCTTTTCTATTTATTTATTTTATTTATTTTTGTCGACTCGATGATGAAAACCTAACCTCATTTGCCTGCTCGGGTTATGATTTGACTAAAAGAGAGTAATAAAACACATTTTAACCCACAAAAACCAACTACCCCGCAAAAATTCAATCTGTGTCAAGAACAACCCAAAGTACATCTCCCCGGGCTTGGTACGCCTTTCAAGACCACGAAAAGGTCACCATAGACGTCTACCCATGGGCTCCCCGAACGACATCATCTTGGTTAGTTCAGCTTCCGAAGTCTCTTCTATCCATTTCAAGAAATTTCGGCCTGACTTATTGTAATACCCGAAATTTTAAAGAAAAGCAACTAAAAAGCATAGAATTATTGAATATTATTCCCCTGCACTAGGGAGGGTTGAGTGATCGATTTTATTTACGGCCGGACATTTTACATTAGTATCCCTTTGGAGGCCGGTGTTGAATAAATTAAATCAAGGAAATTGCCTTCCTTTTTCATCCGAGCTAAACTGTTGGGCGATTAGGAATTGTCGTGGCCGGCGTATTAAAATATGTTCGGACGCGAGCAAGATAAGAGGATGGAAGGGAGGAGATATGGACTTGTCGTATATGGGCCGGTGAGTATTTTCACCGAATTATGAGGAGATGATAAAGCTTATTTGGGGTCCAATAAGGATCATTAACTCGACCCAATTAGGCGGTGGAAAGAGAGGAACGGAAAGAGGGGTTGGGAGTGGGGAGCTCGAGCACCGAGAGAATGAACGAGCGGGAGAAATAGAGAGAGAGAGGGAGAGAAGAGAGAGAACACAGGAGCCGGAGCAGGGGTCGGTGGCTTGCCACAACGGCGAGTGGCCGGTGGGCAAAAGGAGAGTGAGGGTCGGGGAAGGTGAAAGGAAAAGAAGCATAGCAAAGGAAGAAGGGAAGAGGGAGGACCAAGCGCAGAAAGAGGGAGAGAAGGCGAGTGAGCGAAGGTTGGCAAGACCGAGAGGGACCGGCGACCTCTGTAGAACCCAAGGCGGTAGCCGGCAACGCAAAGAGGCACGAGCGAGAGGCTGGGACAAAGCAAGGGCAAAGGAAGGGCCCGAAGTAGGGCAGGTGCGAGAGGGTCCGAGAGGTTGGGGACCGGGGAAAAGCAACGACGGCAAGGGGGAAAGACCAGCGGCGGACGTGTGAGGGCCGGACCGAGGGGCGACAGTAAAACTAGAACCGCCGAACCGAAGCAATAGGAAGCGAGAGTCCTCTAAAACCAAACGCAACCGAACGCATAGCAGAGATAGCAAGCAATTCGATTAATTCCAAAACCGAGAATCCAAGGTGGGTAGTCTTATACTCTAAACTATTAGTAATTTCGAACCCAAATGAGTTTATTGTGATTGTTGAATGTGATTGTGAATATTGAACATATATGCCCTTGAATAAGTTTAGTAGTTCGTTGAAGGTTGAATTAGGAGTTGTGAGGGGAATTGGTAGTTGTTAAGGCTTAAAGTTGAAACCAGGAAATTCGGACGGAATTAGGTTGCTTGGGTATAATGAGTAGTATCGGGAATCGGTCGATTGGGGACGGGGATGAGCGCATGTGGTTTGGGCATAAGTTATGAAATTGATATTTCAGATTGACTCTTAGAGATTTATTGAATTTACGACATTAAGGGATGATTGCTAATGTCGGGAAATAGTGAGCTAAGCATAGAAGGGGAGTGAGTTCATAGCAAACGTTTCATAGTTGAGGCATGGAAGTGAGAGACGGTTGATTGTCCGATTAATTAAGTTCAAAAAGTGATTAAATCCTTGAGGTTGAATTGATCGTGAAAGTAAGTAGCTAACGGGAATTGAATAATGGAAAGTAAGTAAGAGGTACATAATTAAGGATGGGTGAACCAGGATCGATTAATAAAGTAAGAGATATTAAATAGGAAATTGAGGTTGGGAAATAGCAAGCCGGGGACGGTAAAGTTGAACTAAGCCAAAGTCATGTCTAAGACCTTTGAGAATAAATTGAATTAAAGGTGAATGGAGATAGAGGAAACTCGGTAAAGTAAGTTTAAGGATATATGGTCGAATGAGGGCAAAAGAGGTTGGTTTATAAAGTGAGGTCATGAAGTGAGGAATTGAGGTGATGACAACGAATGGTGAAAAGTGAGAGCGTTGAATTAGGTAATATCTCGCTTGTGGTTATTGTGGCTCGTAAAGTCGAATCAATCGTACTAAACCGATGAATCGAGAAAGGCATAGTTGGAAAGAGTTAAGAATGATTGCTTGCATTGAATGGTGATTATTCGTGCTATGTGATTGCTTTTACGTGATGCTCAAAAGTAGTTTCGAAAGGAGTTTTGTATTTTACGTGAAATGATCCTTGAATGCAATTTCTGCGAAATGTCTTTCAAACGTGATTCTATTCTAAAGAAGCAAAGCTGCTTTGAGAAAGTGAATTTATAAGGGTGACACATGGTGTCATGCCTTCCTTGATACCAAATCGATTGAGAAAGTCGTGAAGTGAATGTGATGAATGAATATGTGCAAATTGTTTTGAATCGACTGGCTACGGATCGTTTAGCATACCGAAGGGTTCGAACCGGGAACGCCCAGCTAGAGACTTCGAGGGAAGGGTTCTAATAGGGGTCCTGCAGAGGCGGGATGCCCGCTCCGAGACTTCTTGAAGATAGGTCCCGGGAGCCTTTTGTCGAGGTCGCGCCCGAATTAAAGAAGTGCTAGTTCGAGTCCTCGAAGGCCTAGAATGTTGATTCAATCCCAAAACAATTGTTCATGAATATGAAATTGTGCTTTTAAGTGGTTGAAGAGTCATCATCTTTTTCATTGCAAGAGATTTCAATGAAAAGTATATAGATTTGTATTATATTATTATACTTTCGTAGATTTCATTATTATGAGTATTATGTGTAAAGAATTTCCATTTTGAGGGTATAAGACTCCGGTGAGCCCGTGGTTTATTGCTCACCCCCACAAATTCCCCCTTTCCACCCCGGTGTGCGGGTACATTATCGGAAGGTAGGATCTACGCGTAGCTCAATCCGGACCCTTGCCGATTGCTAAGTGCTAGAGTGACTCAAGGAACTAACATGCATTATTATGATTGTAAATGTTGTATTTGTAATTTAGTTCATGTAGTTATACTCGATGTACTCGTAAACCATTTAGATTATTTCCAATTTTATAGTATGATTTGTTGGACTAAGGCGTGTGGCCGTGGAGTTGTATACTCCGAGCGGGTGGCTCGTTGAGTTATATTATGCTTCTTATGCAGAGTTTTAAGGCTTTAAGCCTATGGGTTACTCCATATTACAAACGGAATTCGCCGAAATTTTCAATGAATCTCGGATTCTTTTAGGAAACCACCGGTATTATCTTTAAGTTGAGTTTAGACAAGCAAACCAACACCGGAAAGAGCCTTGGGAGTTCCTTTAAGGAACTCGGCGATGTAATACTCCCAGAGGGTGTTTTAGGGTGTTACACTTAACCTTTCGGCCGACGACTTTGGGGTTATGTTTAGGGTTTTCTAAACCCTAGACTTTACTATAAATAGAGGGTTTCCCCCTTCCCTCATTTCACAAGCCAATTCGATCGAAACCTCCCCCTATTTATGTTGAATTTTCACTCTCTTTTCTCGCTACTTTCTTTCACTCATAGTTCACAATTCCCTTTCTAAACACTTAACAAAAAGGCCTTGTTTTTTGCCTCTTTTTCTCACTCGGCGTAATACCATCACTCGAGGGCGTCATTCCACCCCTCGCAGAGTTTGTTTCTTTTTATTTCATTTAATTTAAGTTTTCTTTTCGTTCCGCATTATGGCTTTATGATGTAATCACTTTAATTTCCACCCCAACTGATGTAATTTTCTTTATCGCTTTTCTTTCTTTTATCGTTTTCTTCATTATTTTCATTTAATTGCTTTATTTATCTCTTTTGCCTCATATATTGATTGTTTTAATTTCTGACCGTTGCATGTTGATTGCTTGTCTTTTTAATACGATTTAAAATCCCCTTTCAATTAGTAAAGATCGTCTTTTTATGGGCGAAATGATGAGTGTCCCTCTTTGTTTTGTACGTTCACCCCTGAACACTCGGATCATGGGTTTAAGATCGATGTAATCTTTTTCTTGAAACCTTTTCGATTTTGAATTAGAAAAATGTTTCTTTTTATTTTTGTTAGAGATTATTTCAAAACTGACTGGTGAATCCTCTTTTTAATTTCTTTTCACTTTTAAGTTAAATCTCGATTTATTCTACGTAAATTGATAAAAAAATGGAAAGGGCATTTGACGACCTAAAGCCATCTGACTGTGGACTGTCTTGGCAGTCCTTGCTAGATGGCCGACTTCGGAAGACGGTTTTGATGAGCCCGCCTCGACCCCCTTGGCCGTTGTTCGTGATGAGCTCCAAATCTAGTCAATTTACCTTCCTGGTTTTAAAAACCACGACTCATCCCCTTAGGGACAACGTGTTGTTCTTCTCCACGGAAATGTAGACTTTGATTATAGGTGAGGTGGGTCTCTTATTAAGTTGCTTCTAGAATTAGATTTTAAAATAGGTTTAGATCAAAATTTGATTGGCAATGTTATTAATCATTTTGATTTTTGAAATTGATTTTTACAAAGTCTCGGGATATTATTTCTTAAGCAAAAGAATTAGAAAATAGAAATAAATCATTTTGTCGCAAAGTCGTTGGACTAGGTAGTGGAATTGCCTAGGCCAGGAGCTTAGCACGGTTATCAATCGGGACTAGCAGTCGCTTGCTCTAGTTGGTGACTAAATCCGCTCATCCGATCGTGACTAAGGAATCGGTCTCGGTCGGATGATTTAGGTTGGTAAAATGATCCAGTTTTTCCAATATTTTTACTAGAAATGCTCGAGAGGCAATTTTTAGATGAAAAAGCCAAAAAAGGAGTCATTAGTCAATTTTAAGAAATAAAAATTAGTAAAAATTACAAAAATTCTTTTCCGAAGTCAACATAAAAAACTGAAATCAAAAGGTTTTTAAAAGGGATTTCATCGGTTAAACCAATGATCCATTGTTCGGGGCAATAATACAAAATAAGGAGGATTTCTCTTCATTTCACATGTCAATAGACGACTTCTACTAATCCAAATTGTGATTTAAAGTTACGTTAACTAAAATAAGCAACCAACATGCGAAATACATAAATTAAAACAGTCAAAACATGCTAGAAAGCAATAAAGAAATACAATAAATAAAGCGGCTAATAAAGCAATAAAAGAAAGTAAAGAAAGAGAACAAATAAATAAAAATTACATCGGACATGGAGGAAAATAAAAGTGATACAATTCTAATCCACAATACAAAAGCTGTAAAAAATGATAAAAGCGGTAAATACAAACTCAAAGAATTGATGAACTGTGCCCTCGGGTTGACCCACATGCCGGTCTTGAGCCACGAATGGACTTTTACAACGTAACAGTAGGGCAATGGCACAAAAGAAGTGAAAAGAAGGCTAGTGGGTTTAGAAGTGGGATTTGAAGTGAAGTGAATGAAGATGTGGAGAGGAAAGTGTGGGAGAGAGAAAAAAGAGAGATTTTCAAGCAATACGGGATCTTTCCACCTAAAAATAGGGTGAAATGAGAGTAGGGGTACCCTCCTATTTATAGGAAAGTTTGGGGTTCAAAAGAATCCTAAAATGACCTTTGAGTCGTTGACATTGGACTAAACTAGGACTGGGAATGCTAGAAAGGATAAAAGAAAAATTGAATATTCACTTTGTCCAAAATTACGGCATTCCAAGAGATCAAAAATCGGAGCCGGTCACAACGTTGACATAAGGACGTTCGGGAGCGCGTGTTGCGTTTGGCCAATAAAGTGAGTAAAATGCTGCATTTGAGCAGCTTGAGGACTTGCTTCGATTCGGCTCCTGGTATGATGGAAAGTGGCCAGCCATGGGTAAGAAGACAGAAAATGTTCAGCTCAACATGAATGCAAAACAACCGGAATGCTTGTTATTTCTCATGCGCATAATGTCGATCGAGCCGGAGGATGATCATTGATTATTTGTTCATAAATAAATCAAGGTGTTAAGGGAGATAGTTGAGAAATCAAGCTCACCAAATTTCCATGGTTAAGCTAGGAATGATCGGCCAAGTACAAACAAGCAATGATACAAATATTATTATCTTAAGTGCTTTGAACATAAATAAATTCATGTCATGAGGGTCGGTCTAAGGGAGGGCCGAAGGGCTTGTGGTCATGCATCACATGGAGCTGCCAAGAACACCAAGCTAGGAGCATTCTAGAAGGCACTACCACTAGTGGAAGGTGGTTAGAAGAGACCTTGGAGAAGGGGCAACAAATCTTGGCCACATGTTCCCTATCAAACAAATACTTGGCTAGAAATTCTTCAAGCTTAACTTGGAGAGGAGGAAAGCATCTAATTAGTTAGCATTTTGTTTTGCTTTAATTTTCAGCTTTGTTAATTTCAATTTCCAGCAAGGTTAGTTGTATTGGCGGGTCTATATATTCAGCATGCACACTCCTTGTAAAAAGAACTTTTGATGAATATACAAACCTTGAGTGTTATACTCTTTTCGGGATGGATTTCTCGAGCCTCTAAATCCTCAAAGCTGTATCCTAGGTTGGCATCTAGGTGGTGTCCTTTGAGTCTCCCAAACCCCGGTGGTGTTTCTGTATCCGGACCGTTTGAGAGCGCCCTTGATTCAGCTTGGTGGTGTTTTCGTGTCCAGGCCAGAATCCAGGTTCTATCCAGCGACTTCCATCAACCATATCTCCCAATCCACGAATCATCTCTTTCCCAAATTTCACACACTTCATCTTACATGAGTTGAGTCCATTCCCTCCAAATCTCAGCTCAATCCAAGAAGAACTCCATCCCCAGTACCAAAAACAAACAAAGAACCTCATTCTGGACAGCCACCCAGCGAGGCTTTCTGTTTGCGTTTGGCTCAAGGTGATCCCGACCTTGGATGCTGCCCAAATTTTACCACAACCTTCCCCAACCAGTTAACTAACCTTCCACCAAATTTCGTCCAAAAATCCCATCATTTACCCCTCCTTTCACCCTTTTCCCCAGAACCGCACCTGCAGGTCCTATTCTGCCCGGTTGTGTGTTTTGCGGTTTTTCCATCTTTTTCTTTGCTTCCGCCACTACACATCATGGTATGAGAGTCTAAACTTGCCATGGGTCATCCAAAAAGTAGTTTGTGGGCCGGCCTAAGCGAAAATGGGCTGTTTTTGTAGAGCTGAATGGTTTTTGTGGTCTATTGGCTTTCGTCACACTATTTTCAATCTAATCATGATCGCAATTCACAAACAAGATTGAGATTTCATCATCGAGCTAATAAAAATAAACAACATAAATAAAAAGATAAGGGTGACACATTTTTGGTGTCTACAGTCAGCCTTCACAATGAACAAGTTTGAAAGACGAAAGGTCAAAGTAGACACTAAAGGGTACTTATCTTCTTTATGTGGCGTTGCTACGGATGCCGATTGAGTTAAGAGGTTTGGAATATCCATTTGTTGACCTGAATTATGACAAAATTAGGCCTGGACTTGATCGCAACATGCGTTTTGAAATCCGTCTAAAAGATCCCGAGATTAGCTTGATCTAAGTCTTGAAGCTCGGTGATATGATGAAGCTTGATTGTTTTTGATATGGAGCTTAGCTAAATAATTCTACTTGTACTAACGATACTGTCAAGTAAATAATTTGATGTACATAAGTCCGGCATTTTACATGATTAATTCGATGAAAGAAGACTGAAAATAAAACTAAAAATGGCTGAAGTAGTGGGCCCTATAAGTCTATTTGCTTGCTAGGTAGCTCAGCTGTCGATCAAACTTACGTGACCTAGAGCCGCTTGTAGGCCATGCCACCCGACACCTGCTACATGTGGTTGGACCATGCCAATCCTTGGGGACTCGGAGTTGGTCGACATTTGTAAAGCCCGGTTGGGGAGCGTGCATCCAACCAATTAGGAAATGGCTTTGATTTTTTGTTGTATTTTTTAACGCAGCTTGGTTTTCCCTATAAAAGCAGAGGCTTGGATACTTCATTTTGGATGCATTCCCAACTCCTCTTCTTCTTGTTTCTTCTTGCTTGATCTTGAGCTTGCGTTTTCATTTCTTAAGAAAACTAGTGTGGTATTCTCAAAAACTTCAAAACATGTCTCGAAGATGTCCTCACCTGGAGAGAAGAACAAGGGCCGAGAGCTTGACCCAATATTTGTTCGTGGAAAAGGACTAGCACCTCACCACGAATGGAATCCAAGTGATGTCTTAGTAGAGGCTGAAAGCCATGTTTCTTCATTGGCGATCTCCACTTCGATAATTGTCTTGACTTAGACTTCTTTTGCTTCATGCTTGTGTGGCATTTAACTAAGACACTTTATCTCCTTGTTTTTATTGGCGGATACCATTAGGAGTAGCGGTTCCATAAACAAATTCTTTGATACGTTCAAAGCAGGAGACTACCTGTAGGAGCAAACCTTAACCAATGTCGGGGCCTGGTATACTCTTCACTACTTTAAGTCACTTGTGTGATCTCACTGATCGGGTGATCACTCGGGCGGTTAGTGAGCGATTTAAGGACACCACTAACGGTTTTCATCTTCCCTTTGGCGAAATGACTATTACCCCTTTGAACTTTGTTGTCTTTATGGGTCCCGACTTTTCAAGTAAGCCTTTGGTGTATGACCGAAATTTATACAAAAATCATGACTATCTATGTCACTTTTTTTGGTCCGATTACTCTTTAATTTTTGTGTACCGACTCTTTTAAATATTTGATCCTCCTTTTTGCCTTCACTAGGCAGAGTTGTGGGCTTGACACGAACCACAACAATAGGCTCGAATTGTGATAGCCCTTATGTTTAGCATGTCCATATTTTCCGAATAACGGTCCAAAGTCCACCTCCATTATCTAGCTAACTTAGTGGATTTAGAGCATATAAAGGATTTTAATTGGGGTGTGCCCACATATGCTTGTTTGATAAAGGGTTTACATGCGGGTGCCCAATATACTACTCCCGGGAAGAATTCGATTAGCTATATGTCTTTGACCAGACTTGTGGAGGATTATTAAGGTTTGCTCTATTCCCCTTTTCCTTTAATTTACTTTTATTTTTATCTTGTATGTATATAAAAATTTACTTGTGTAGTAAATTTGCACCATGGATGTACGAGTATTTCCCTCAATTTTTCCCTAGCTTAAAGAATCACTAAACATTTACAGTGACAGTTGCATGGCTGAAAGTCTACCTTGCTCAACGGAGGAAAACTAAGCTTGCCTTTTGCGTCCGATTCTCAACAAAGTAACTACAATATGCTTCTTTGAATTTTTATATTTCAGACTAGTATGGTCTGAAATAAAGTCGTGTTATAGCTTTCAATTTCTTCCCCTACCTACGATCCGGTATAGATCGTGGTGCAGGTTGTGGTGGAAGCTGGTGACAACCCATACCCGTGCTCGAATGCTTCCGCTCGGTCACTTGAGTTTTCTATTATTGTGTTGTTGTTGAGGGTTGAATTCTTATGCTTGGGAAAAGCTAATTTTCACTAGTGGCACCAAAATAAACTTCCTCCATGATTTCGAGTCGCAAGGAATCTAAGTGAGAGGCGGAGTCCTTTTCGAAGGCCCTTTGGCTTCGTTGGTACCTTGGCGAGCGAGTTGTGTACCAACTTCGGTATAATATGTGGCCACCTTTCATACTGAAAAATCTGACTCAAACCATTTTTTATCTTCATCCAGGTTACCTCAAATAAACATGAGGAGATGATTACGGGGTATCCTTATACACTCTTTTTGGACCTAGTCACGACTTTTCCTCAATACTTGGGGAGGACTAGGACCCACATGTTAAGTCTTAGTTCATCGCTATTTTTGTTGTATTTCTTGTTTGGAAATTAGTTTTGTTGTGAAGTAGGTGCTCCGGGTGACATCCATATTCCTCGGCTTGAAGTTGATAATTCTTTGACCAGGGAGCTCCTAAACATCATTCAATTCCACCAATTCTTGAATCAAAGTGTGTTGGTCATCCATTCATCGAGGAATTAGAAAGGGGTAAGAGTATTGTACTCTTTACTTTAGTTGTATGCTAAAATGCCTTTCCTAATATGACTATCTATAGTATTACTAGGAGAAATCTTAGAGAATGTCTATCGACTTCGAATATGCACTTCGATATATCAAAAATATACTTACTGGTCGCACTTTCATCTTATTTTGGGTAAGCTTGATTAGTGTGTGAAGGTTTGCTCTGGGAGAGGCTAAGTCACCCTAGAGGGGGAGGGGGTGAATGGGTGATGATGAAATTTGTTTGAAATTTAAAATAGATATGAATGCGAGGTGAGCGAGAGTCAAGGATGAACTCGGAAAAGTACTAACTCGGAATTTAGTGAAGAGTGAAGAAACAGATTAAGCGGAACTTTCAATCTGTGTGAGTCTAGAATGCACTTAGAAAAGTAATAACTCGGAAAGTATATGGAAACCCTCCCGGGGCAGAAAACCACGAGACCGTGCTAATCCAAGCACGAAGTCAAATCCACTATTTTGAGTCCACAAAATTCGGTAGGCTGAGTCAACCCGAGTTGCTCCCTTAGACAACTCCTTACAAGTTTTCCTAGACTCGAAATTACCTTATCCGATCTAGTACTTCCTAACCGAGATCACCCTTACGAGTTAGGGACAAGTCGAGCTGAGTTAACCCTTACGGCTCAGTCAAGGGACCTTACTTAGAGAGTAAGAAAGAGAGTGTTTGTAGTCGAGTACAAGACCTTACAACTCGGAGAAATAATAAATATAGAATTGGAGTTGTAAGTAGAAGATTGAGAATGAATACAATGGCTTTTGCTCAAGTATGTGTATTAATAGTTGGTTCAGCCATCTTCAAGTCTTGAAAGTTAGCTTTTATTTGTAGATAACCAAGCGGCTTAGTCGTTGTGTCCATCTTCGACTAAAAGTCCCTTGTGATCTGTTGTAATGGATTTTCCGAGTCACTCGAGAAAATATCCGTTGAGATATGAACGTTGAGCAACGGCTTTTGACTCCTTTGGAAGTCCCAAAACCACCTGGTGGTGTCTTGAAAAATAAGGTGGAAACCACTTGTTGAGTTTAGTGTTGCAGATTTCCGGTTTGGAAATGCAGACAACCACGACACGATGTCCGGGGCTAGGTCGGAGGTGGAAAAAGCCTTGTCTGTCTGGTGATTTGACGTTTTGAAGCCGGTTACTTTTGCAATTTAAAAATAGGATAGCGTCGTTTGAATAACGTACAAAAGTAAATCAATTTGGTTCTCAAAGTATAAAATACTTTAGTCCAGGATTAAACACGAGATAATAACATAATTAAGATAATTAAGTGACTAATTATCCGAGTCGAAAAAGGAATGAAATTTTACGAGTCTAATATCCATGATACTTAAAATTCCATCTTAGTCGAGTCTAGAAGATAATCAAGTCAAAGTAGAAGATCGGAGTAAACAAACTTGATCTAGAGTAAACAAAGTTCAAACTAAATATGCTGACTTGGAATAGTAAATTAACAATGTAATTCCTGGAACATGAAGTCGGACTCGAGTTTATGTGCGTGAAATAAAGTGTTTGAACATGCGATATATTTGAGCGTTGAGTGACTCGGAGCCGAGTGTGAAGTGGTAAGTACAAGTATGCTTTCCGAGTCAGCCGAGTCATGCATAAACATATATAATAGTTTCTATAACACTCAAAGAAAATGTTATATCACTCGGAAAAGCTTCTAAGACACATGGAATGGCTTGAAATCAAAACCCTATAAGAGATGAAGTCTTATACCTAATTCCTTGATAGAACTCGGAAAAGTCTAAGTATAAAGTCCGAGTCTTCAATCTCCCCTTTTGATGAAAGGCATTCCATACTTAGACAAAAAATTTGTTACTCGATATAAGTCCGATTTTGCAAGCTTGCTTAGAAAATAACTTAAGATTTCATAGCTATCGGAGCAAGAAAACAAATAAATCCAGATAGACAACAATTATTAATGAAATGGATTTACTTCATTAACGTCAAAGAAAAATATTTACGAGAGGGTGTGAGAGACTCTCCCTAAACAAGAGAACAAATTTTTTCTACCTATTCTCCCCTTGCCTTTCAACAAAAACAAAAAAATGGGAAGAATACAACGAGAAGTACATATTTGATGTGTGGACAAAAGAGAAAAACATGAAATACTGTAAATAAAACACTATGAAACTAAGAAGGGGATGGATCGGTCGGGGTTGAGGAGGAAGAACGAGTGGTGCGCCGGCGTTGATAAGATCTTGACAATGTGCTTGAGCGCAGCGGAGGAAGTACGAGGAATATCCGGTATCGGCTCGGCTCCGAGTGGTTGACCCGAACTAGGTCGTCCAAAGGCTCGTCCTCTTGGAACTCAATGATTGGAGAGGTGTGCTCGGGCCGACCTGCTGTCGACCGTCCTTGGTCGGCAGGTTCTTCGACCCACTCGAGGCTGGCATGCGAGCCGATCATCTCCGGTTGCGCTCGAGAGCACCCGGACCCTCGATTCTTGCTCCTTATCCTTCTTGCTCTCCTTGTCCTTCTGGCTCTCCTTGATCGGGAGGAGGCTGCCTCAGCCGCGAGCTCCTCCGCTTCTTCTTCTTCTTCTCCTCTGTCCGAGGAGGACTTGGCGAGGCTCGAGGATTCCTCGGAGGTGTCCGAGTTACACTGGATCCTGAGCTGCCTTGGATCTTCTCTCCTGAAGGAGCTTGAGAAGCTCCCTTTGCTCCTTTACAAGAGCCTTCATCTCAAGGAGCACGTCTTGCTGCTCTTGAATTTGAGATTGGGCGGTTTTCTCGTTGATGGTCATGGACTGGAATACATTCTTGAATGATCGGAGAAGGTCCTTGAGTTCCAAGGACACGGAAGAGATTTTGTCCATGAAGCGGTCGACAAAATGGAAGAAAGAGTTTTAGAAGCACCTGAGGTGGAGGCACCACCAGGTGGAGCGAGGAAGAGAAAGAGGGGTTTCAATCCGAGTCCGAGGGGCGAGGTGGCCTCGGCTACGAGTCGTGGATCCGGACACCAGGTTTGGTTTCCTGGTATCCGTACCCAAGAAGTTCCTTCTTGGCAGCTACAATGGCAGCCTCGAAACAGCGTTCGGATTTGAGGGAAGAGGAGCTTTGAACTGTTTGAAAATGAGAGTGAGAAGAGCACCAAAGGGAAGAGGGGTGTTTTTCTTGTTCGAGTTTGAGCTGGCACAGCGGCCATTTGCTCAATGGTAGCGGGAAAGAGGTCGACTTCGTAGCCCCCTAGAATATCAAAAGAGCTTTAAGATGCTTGGAGTTGGGGTTCTCCTTGCTTGGAATGCTTGTGAGAAGAAGGTTCTCATTAGCAAGAAACACGGAAGACGAGCTTCTAACTTTAGTTGGGTCACAAAAAGTTTTGCATAACCCGGGGAACTCTTCGGCGTACTTTTCAAAGAAGTCGTCAGCAACCTCATTGAAAGGTATTGGATTGCTGTTCAAGAAAAGGGAAGATACTTTGAGCAGGACG
Organism: Talinum fruticosum; assembly: GCA_021018815.1. Taxonomy (NCBI): domain Eukaryota; kingdom Viridiplantae; phylum Streptophyta; class Magnoliopsida; order Caryophyllales; family Talinaceae; genus Talinum; species Talinum fruticosum. Next base: position 422,194 of record JAITYX010000101.1, read on the forward strand.
ATGGAGGAGGGAAGTATTGATTCGAACAGTGATGTTACGAACTCTAGAGGTTAGAATACCCTCGGAGTCTGGAAAGATGCGTGTAAAACTCGGAGACGAGTTTAGGATAGATGAACTCGCTGAAACAGAGAAAGTTGTAGACCACGGTCGATTGTATGTGAGGCAACCACGAAAATTTTGTGGTTGGGAAGAATTTATCATCCGGTGCAAGGTGCTTTGGGTGACAAGAGGTTTTGAATTTGAGGGGCCTTCCCGGCTTTTTGTCTTGGGTTTCTTGGTGGCGAGCCAAGAAAATCAGGGTGAGAACCTCTTTTGGCATTTTGATGGAGAAAGAGAGAGAAGATAAGCTTTAGAGAGAGGAGGAGGAAAGAGCTCTAAGAGAGTGAAATAGAAGAATAAAAAAGTAGAAGTAGAAAGAGTTTGAGAGCAACAAAGCTTACTTGAGATGTTCTTCACGAAGCTTGAGATCACCGGGTATCGCTTTAATCACGAGAGCTTATTCACAAAGATTTGATTTCGAGAGAGAGAGTAAGCGAAGAGTAAAGTAAAGAAATGATCTGTTCCTCTTGCATGGCCCCTACCCATTTATAAGAAAATAATCGTCTTCGATATCCGTTCGACTCGGCTCTTTTAGCGGTCACCTCGGACCGGTGTGGCTGTTCCTTTCTTCAACGGTTAGAATTCCAGCGGTTTGTCTCCCAATGGCTAGTTGTCCGATCATGATGCGATAGAGAGAGAGAGAAAAAGAAAGATTTTGAAAATAAATTCTGAAATTCTCCACTTGTCTAGAGATGATTTCGAAGTTTAATGTCCATTTTCTCAAAGTCCGAGTCGACTCAGCTAAGTTTTTAAGTGACTCGAAGCTGGAAATAGATAATAACTATTGGTTCGAGTATCATTGAATCAATTGAACTAATGGTTATTAACGAATCGTAAGCACGTAACACATAATCATGCAATGAAATTTTCACATAGAAAATACACAATTATGCATTTAACATACCAAGCTCATTCCTAATGAAGCAAAGCTGGTCCTCACTAAGTGGCTTAGTAAAGATATCGGCTAATTAAAGATTGGTCGGAATGAATTCGAGTTCAATATCACCTTTCTCGAGAATGGTCTCTTAAGAAATGATACCGACCTTAATGTGTTTCGTCTTTGAGTGCTTGAACTCGGATTTTTGGTGATGCGGATTGCACTCGATTATCACACTTGATTAGAACCGATTTGAAAGAAAGCCCAAGATCTCTCAAGTGTTGATTTATCCACAAAATCCGAGCACGGCATGCTCCAGTCGCAATATACTCAGCCTCGGCGGTTGATAAAGCTACTGAGTTTTGCTTCTTTGAGTGCCAAGATATTAAGGATTGACCCAGAAATTGGCAAGCTCCTGAGGTGCTCTTTTTATCAACTTTGTATCCAGCGTAATCGGCATCCGAGTATCCGGTGAGAGTCGGTTCGAGTCTCCGGAGTACCATAGACCTAAATTCCGAGTCCCTGCAAGATATTTGAATATTCTCTTCACCGCAATGAGATGTGATTCTTTTGGATTAGCTTGGAATCTTACGCATAGACAGACACTAAATATTATATCTAGCCTACTTGAAGTAAGATATAGCAAAGATCCAATCATACCTCGATAGAGCTTCGATCTATTGCTTTACCTTTTTGTCCGAGTCCGGTTTTATGCTATTGCTTATAGGTGTTCGTTGCATGCTTCGCATCTTAAAGTTTATACTTTTTAAGTAGCTCCTTGGTGTACTTTGATTGATGGACATAGATTCCATTTTTGTCTTGCTTGATTTGTAGACCAAGGAAGAAGTTGAGTTCTCCCATCATACTCATTTGAAATTCTGTCTCATTAACTCGGAAAAATCTCGACACGGAATTTCATTAGTAGCTCCAAAAATTATGTCATCAACATATATCCGAGCGATAAGGAAGTCTTTCCCCTTGGTTTTTATAAGGAGAGTCTTGTCAATCTGACCTCTTCTAAAATCATTTTGAACCAAGAAATTGCTCGAGTCTTTCATACCAAGCTCCGGGAGCTTGTTTAAGACCATAAAGAGCTTTACGAAGTTTGAAAACATGATTTGGAAATTACGAGTTTTCAAATCCAGGGGCTGCTCAACATAGACTTCCTCTTCGATAAAACCATTAAGAAATGCACACTTAACATCCATTTGATATAACTTGATATTCATGCTAGATGCAAATGTGAAAAGGATTCTAATGACTTCAATTACGGCAACATGTGTAAAGGTTTCCCCACAATCAATCCCTTCTTCCTGAATGTATCCTTGAGCCATAAGTCTAGGTTTATTTCTGACTAACAACCCACCTTCATCCAGTTTGTTCTTGAAAACCCATTTGGTTCCTATGAGTGGGTGGTCGGAAGGTCGTTTGGTCGAGTCCGGACTTGGTTTCTTTCGAATTGATTGAGTTCCTCTTGCATGGCCCCTACCCATTCGGGTTCATTTAGGGCCTCTATTGGATTTTTAGGTTCAATTAATGAAATGAATGCGGTGAATGCACATAAATTACTGAAGGGAGGAACGAGTTCTTACCCCACTTGTTGATATCGAGATAATATGTTTTCTAGTGGATGACTAGAAGCATACTTGAATTCTCTACCTGTTCTCCGATTCACCGGATCCGTGGGCTGAATTGGTTGATCTTCGAGGTCCGTTGCGAGTGAGCTTGTTGAACATTCCGAGCGTGTTCTTGAGTTGTCTCATTACGAGTCACTTCGTTACGAGTGTCTTCATTTTGAGTGTCATGGATTTGATTCTTGATGGACTCATTTTTATCTCGATCATCATCTCTCTTGAGCTTTAAGTCCGAGAATGATGATTCACTTGGCTTTTCCTGTTCAATCTCATTAAACACAACGTGGATGCTTTCTTCCACTTTGTTAGTTTTCTTATTGAAAATGTGATACGCCTTACTATGAGATGAGTAACCCGGAAAAATACCTTCGTCGACCGAGCATCAAACTTGGTCAAGTGATCCTTACTATTGTTGTGAACAAAACACTTACATCCAAAGGGTTTGAAGTATGAGATATTGGGTTTCTTCCCTTTGTAGAGCTCGTACGGTGTTTTCTTCGAGGATGGGTCCGATGAGGCATCTGTTCAAGGTGTAGTTTCTTTGTATTTCTTGCCTCGGCCCGAAATAGTAGGGTAGATTATGTTCAATCATCATTGTCCTAGCTATTTCTTCTAGAGTTCTGTTCTTTCTCTCCACTACTCCATTTTGTTGAGGATTTCTTGGTGCTTGAGAAGTTGTGGGTGATACCATTTTTGTCACAAAATTATGCAAATTCCGAGTAGTTGAACTCCCTTCCATGGTTAGTTCGAATTCTCCGGATCCGAGTCCGAGACTCAACTTGGATTTTCCTGCAAAGCTTGCTTGAACTCTTTGAATGCTTCATTTTTGTGCTTAAGAAAACAAACCCAGGTAAATCGTGCGTAATCATCAACAATAACCAATACATATGGTTTACCTCCTAGACTCTTAAGAGGGATTTCACCACATAAGTCCATATGTAGCATTTCAAGCACCTTGTATATGGAAGCTGTCTTGAGAGATTTGAAAGATGATCCGACTTGTTTCTCTTTTGTGCATGCTTCACAAATTTTATCTTTCTTAAAAGCAAAATTAGGCAATCCTCCGACTAAACCATGAGATGCCGGTTTCTTAATAGTATGCATGCTAACATTACCTAATCTACGATGCCATGTCCACGAGTCATCATGAAGCGATGCTTTCAAACAAGATAAGTTCGACTCGGATCGAAAGAGGAATAATGTAAGTGTTACCTGATCTCTTACTAGAGAGCTTGATCTTTTGGTAGCATCATTAGATATATAACGGTTGGTCCGAGTAAATCGTACCTCTTGACCTTTAGCACACAGATTGAGAGATGCTAAGCAAGTTGTAGTTTGACCCTTTGACAAGGTATATTGGGTTGACCAGATTGCCTCCTTTTCCAATCTTGCCTATCCCAATTATCTTGCCTTTGCTTGTCATCTCCAAATGCGACTTTTCCTCCTTTGTACTCTTCTAACTCGGAAAAGAGTCCCGAGTCTCCGGGCATGTGGCATGAGCATCCACTGTCTAGATACCAATGTCCTTTTGATCTTTTCCGAGTGGCCTGCAAAACAGAGACAAACTAACCCTTCTCACTTCCTCTAACGAACCCGAGTAACACCCTTTACTTGTGGTCCTTTTCCGAGTAAGAAGGTTTTTCGGAACCCGATTTGAATGACCTTGGGTTTGGTCCGATTCCGAGTCTTCCATTTAGAGAACCGAGCCTCGTGTCTCTTTCTTTCAAAAAACTTTTCTCCTATGAACCGGCGGAGATGATTTTCTCTCAGTAAGCTGGTCCGAGCTCAATCCTCCTTTCATTTTTATGAATAGGATCTGTGCTCGACCTTCCGAACTTTATAGTTCGAAATCCTTTTGAAAAGCTCCGAGTAGGAATTGGATTCCTCCTCTTTGTTAAAACCAAGACCTTATTTTGTAAAGGAGACACATTGAGATCCCAAGAGCATATCAAGGTTTTTTGACCTTGAGTAAACTTTAAAACAAGATCTTGAGACTCATTGAGCTTTTGCTTTAGTTGCTCATTTTCTTTTCGAGTAACACTACAAGAAAATAGATTTTTGGCAACAGAATGTGTTGTTACTAATAATATTTTCGACAACGACAAGTAATTTTCTGCAGACAACAAAAGTTTTTTATGACATGCTCCGTTACTAAAGGTTTTCGCAATGACCTTATGTTGTGGCAAAAACGTTATTTTGGCAACAAATATGTTGATACAAAACTCCTAACATTGCTATATATAATTATCCAAATCAAGTGATGAAATTGTTTAATTGCAACGACGTTATTGTTGCTAAATAATTTGTTTTTAGCAACAATTGCTTGTTGTTGTGTAACATTCACATAGCTATGACAACAACTATTGTCATTGCAATATATGCTTATTAGCCACAGTAGTTGTCGTTGCTATTGTTGGCGATATATGCTTATTGACCACGATAGTTGTCGTTGCTATTGTTATTTCCTTTAGATGAAACAAATCTTTGTGCCATGAAGAAGGTCTCCATATAACTTTGTTTAGCCACAAACACTTTGTTGCTAAAAATGGATGTTATAAGGCAAGACATTCCATGTAGCTCTCTGTTACATTAAGTACAACCCTACATTAGTTTAATTTATTATTTAATTATGGAAATTATAGAACGAATATGCAATAAAATGAAAAATAGGCAAAAATAAAGAAAAAATTATTAGCTTTAATTACATATAATATCAAATATTGCTTCCCATAATTATAAAATTATCACTTGTACCTCCAACATACTTACATGACATTGTTAACCCAATAAACATAGTTGTGGACTTTTATATACCACATTGTCAAAAATAAAAACCCATATTCAGTTATGCCATATTAGAGTATAATAAGTGAGAATTTCAAAGTGTTGCACAAATAAATGTCCATCATTCTTCCTAATCGAGTTGACTATCAATGTTGAGAAAAATATCATTGTCGTCACAAACCACATGCCTGTAACACAAAGAATGTAAGTTAAAATAAAATTCCAATATGACCCAAGTAGTAAAACAAAATTTGGCATAACAATGTACATTCAATAGAAACCTAATTTTCTACCTAAAAAACTATGAGATATTTTATTCTATCACTCTAAACAAAAAGAAAATTTAAATTCAACATAAACGTAAAATATTACAGTATACAAAAACTCCTTTCATGATACATATATTTATCACGGACATACCCAACTCAATGGCCACACGTTAAAGCAAAAATATAACTCCATCCATGGTCACATGATAGAGACATAATAAAATACATAAACTACAAAAATTAGCTTAACAAGAGGATAATGTTAACAAATTGTAACAATTTACCAAATTGTTGTTTAGTTGAGTACTATAATAGCAACTAGACATAAACTACTATTTTCAACCACATATTATATTATTGAAAACTATTCATCCATCAACATCACCAACATTGGCACTATTAGAGCGAGGAAAATAAAAGTTAAAGTCATAAATAGAAAACTACAAGTTATAAAAAGTTAAGTAAACTATGCATGTATTTAATCACATGCCACATGCCTGGATATGAACACCAAACCAACAGCCATACGCTGAAGCAAAAACATAACTCAACGGCCACACGCCGCGAGTACTATAGTAGCAACCAAACATAAACAAAGAGGAGGAGGCGAAGGATAAGGAAGAAGAGGAAGAAGAATTATAAAGAGGAATAAGAAAAGACAAAGGGAGGAAAAAGATATGACCTTGTGTTTTGTGTAGATATCATTCGCATTAGACGCTCCTCCACAACCATCATATCGCGTTATTGTATTGCTTTTTGTTCCTCCATGTCCCTTTGACTTGCTTCCAATCGACTATGTAGCTCTTCTATCTGCTTTTCTGTTCGCGTATTTTTGTTGTTGTTCTCCATGTACCATCGCTTTGATGGAACCCCCATAGCCACTGCCTTTTCCTCGAGTGTATCCAGATTTTGCGCCAAGGACTTGAACCAACATTTCTTCTTGAGTTTGAGGGGCTCCTTCTTTGTCCTTATTTTGTACAAGGTGATAGAGGTCACTCTAAAAATATATAAAGTTAGTATGAGATGTGTCTTAAGACATTTACTTACGAAAGTCGTGATTTAGTATCAAATGTGTCTTAAAGTATATGAAGTTAGTATAAGACAATACTTACATGTACTTTCTTTGAGCGCTTATCATTAATCCACACTAACTCTCCATTATCATTTGTAGTAGTGTGCTCGAAAGCCGGATAACATCGACGGTTGGCTTGATGTTGTTGTTCTTCTTAGTATGCAATTATTAGATTCTCGTAGTGCAATTATACCAATATGTAATTAATAAAGGATTCTATTTTGCATATGTAGGTCTTACCAAAATAACCTCAACCTCGGGAAAAGACAAATTCCCAGTAGTATGTTTGCACCACTAGTTTGAGTTTTGATTCTTACGATTCCATTCACTTTTTTCTATAAATCAAGATAAAATTAAATGATTACAAATCAAATTACACCCTCAAATAAAATCACATCATCAATAATCACTTCAATAAGAAAAGAAGTTGTGATTTAAGTGAGATATATCACCTTAAAAGCATCGAGTCAAAAGCGCATAACATCGTTCCCAATTATCAGCTGGAAAATCCTCGGGTGGATTATTCACACGTTCCTCATGCATTTGTCCACATTCTTTATAATAACTATGCAAACGAGATTTCCAATATTGATATAATCTTTGCATTGCATACATAACAAAAGCTTGTAGTCTAGGAAATTCGTGTTCAGATTCCTTGATTTGAAACTTATTTTGTTAAATACCAACATGTGTTTAATTATATTAGAAAGTGCCTATCATCGGGGTTTATTATAAGTAAAATGTTAAAAAATATACCTGAACTTGTAGCCACATTGCAGGACCATGTATAGAAGCCACGAGTGGCCAATCTTTTCCTTCCATTACAGCGAGTTGTTCTCACAATATAACCACAAAAATTAACCAAGTTCCTAGCATTATCTCCAACAGACTTGGCAAACATAATCAGGTGTTTCTATGTCAAGCTTAGAGTGACCACCAAGAGTTTTCTTCTCAATCACCAGACTTCTATACTTGCCTCTTTGCCCCTTCCCTCTTTTAGCACTTGTCGCGAAGCTTCACATAAAGTTGATAACACATCATATATTACTATAAATACATTGAGTGATTAAGAAAATAAAGATGAAGTAAGCGAATAAAGATCAAATGCATAAGAAACATTTTATTAAAAGGACCTTGCATTTTATCGGGTATGTTACCTTGACTACTATTTCCATCATTTGGTTGTGTTTGATTTTTATGTTTGTTTGCATGTATATACTTCGTTCTCACTATTCGATGTTCATTGTTGTCAAGTGCACTTGCATCGGTCAATGGAGTTGCATCTGCTGCTTACGTTGTAGTTAAAACAACTTCAACTCTTCTAGCAAATTTACTTTGATACCTTCTTTTTCACCACCTTGTAGTCAAATAAACAACTTATTAAGAGAAAATAATAGTATTATAAAAATGTGTAACAATTATTAGTAACTAAAATAATGAATTTAAGAACCTATAGTTGGCGCATACCTTGTTGATCTCTTGGATGATTAGGAACTAGGTTATCATTTTGACCTTCTTCTTCCATAGGACTATGGGTATTAGAACCAATATCAATGTCAAGGCCAGGTGAATCCATATTATTTATGTCTTGCCTCATAAATTGACCTCATCCACCTCCTGTATTTCTTCTTGTGTTCTTACCTTGACCTCGTCCAACCATATCTATAGTAAGTAACAATAATAATTGAGGTATAATTTAATCAAACAATGGATATAGGCAAAGTGGTTATTAGAAGTACTACAGGAAAAAGTTGTAATCACATGGAAGAAGATAAAATGAATATCACATATTGCATGCGCACCAAAGCACTCACTGAATCAGTCACTAAAATACACAAAACAATAATGTTTTAGAAAAGGAGAAATATTTGTTACACTTCAACATCATCACTAACAATGAAACCATCCAAATCAGTCCCTTGTTGATGTTGTTTCTTCTTCTTTCTATTATTCCGCTTGGTCAGTTCCCTTTCTTTCGTTGCTTGATATTCTCTATTTCTTTATTAACCCATTTAACCACCTCAACACCTCTTTCAACCATAAATCTTTTGTGGCTAAACAAAAATCCTCTACATGTGTTGATGACCTTATAAGACAAGTTGAATGGTCAACTTCCTCTTGTTGCTCAGGATCATCATCACCGTATTCAAGTGTATCCTCATCTACACTTATTTGTGGCATTTTGTATAAGTCACGAGGTTCGATCTTTATCAACAAGCCAATCTTTGTCGTCGGGTTTTGAAACATAGAAAACCTGCTTCACTTGCGATTCTAATACAAATGGCTCATCTAAACTTAATGATTGTCCATTGCGTACACAAGTTATGCGATATTCGTCAATCTTATACCCTCTTCCTTGATCATGGACATCATACCAATCACACTTGAAAGTAAAAATTTGATTCCCATTAGAATATTGTAGCTCATAAACATCCCTTAACACACCATAATATTCTTTGTCAGAATGATCATCACCCCGACCATAATACCACTATTTTGAGAAGTTCTTTTTCTTGTCGGTCTAGTGTATGGAACCTGAAACCATTCACAATATACCCACTATAACGCCGAACAGTGCGAAGGGGTCGACAAACCAAGTAATACAAGTTTGCACCTATAGATCCCTCTTTATACAATTTCTCCACCTATTATAATATATAAAAAAAAGTATTAGAGGAAAATTTAAAGGAAACTAAAGGTGTTTATAACATATGATAAGGATAACTAACATACACGTTTGTGTACCCACTGGGAAAATTCAGCTTTATGCCTCCGCTCAACATTCCTAGGATTTTCTGTTGCTAGTTTCTCCTTATGCTCCCTAATTGTTTCATAAGTATCATAAGGTAAATAATCATATATATATATATATATATATATATATATATATATATATATATATATATATATATATATATATATATATACATATATATATATATATATATATATATATATATATACACACATATATATATATATACATATATATATATATATATATATACATATATATATATATATACATATATATATATATATACATATATATATATATATATATATACATATATATATATATATATACATATATATATATATATAATAGATCCTATAAACTCCTAAAGAAGATAGCACTTACTTGACAAATTCTACAAGCTCATCACAATTATGAAGGACATATAAATGGACTTTTTGAACCTCTTCTAAGTTGAGATAATAAGGAATGGATTTCCCAAGTGGACGACCGAGTGGTCTAAAAATGTCCAAGTCTACCTCACTTTCATGAGAAGCCTTTTCATCCTCATCATCATTTCGAGATTTACTATTAAACTTTGTACTCATATTATCCATATACCTTGAACAAAATGTAAGACATTCATCTGCTAAATAACCCCTTGCAATTAAACCTTCGGGACGTGCTTTATTGCGAACATATGATTTCAAAGTACGCAAATACCTATCAACATATTAAAAATAAAATAAAAATAAAATACGGGGATCAAAGGAGCTAAATTATAATTTAAATATCATTATTACATAACATTTAAGTGTACCTCTCTATTGGATACATCCAACGGTATCGCACTCGGGCCTGTAATCTTCGCTTCATCCACCAAGTGCACAACTAAATGGACCATGACAGAAAAAAAGGATGGCGGAAAGATCATTTCTAACTTACACAATGTAAAAGGAATTTGGCTTTAAAGGGTATCCTAGTCGTTCATGGTCAAGGTCTTTGAGCACAAGTTCTTAAAGAACCCGCTTAGTTCAATAAGAGGTTCACACACTTGTTTTGGAAGAAGACCACGAATTGCAATAGGAAGAAGTTGTTCGAGAAATACATGGTGATCATGACTTTTCATACCTGAGATTTTTTGGCCATTATCTTTTACACATTGAGAAATATTTGAACAATACCCATCTGGAGCCTTCAAATTTGAAAACATCTCACAGAATGCAGATTTTTAATTATTCTTCAAGGTATAACACCCAACGAGGCACATGCACTTTATCCTCTTCAACTATTGGATGAAGATCCTCTCTTATCTCCATTTCAACTAAGTCCAACCTAGCCTTGAGAGTGTCCTTAGTCTTACCTTTAATATTCAACAATGTGCCTATGATGTTCTCGGACACATTTTTTTCTATATGCATCACATCAAGGTTGTGACGCAATCTCAATTTTCTCTAATAAGGCAAGTTAAAAAACTATGCTTTTGTTCCTCCAACCATACAAACTATTTGTGTCATCCCACTTTCTTTTTGTACCAATCTTTCCAAATGGAACTTGAGTAAATTTTCTGCATTGGCTTAACACCTCATCACCTGACAAAGGACGAGGAGCATTGTCCATTTCCTTTGTTTTGTCAAAAGCATTATGTAATTTTCTTCATCGATGTGTGGCAGGTAACCAACGTCGATGCCTCATGTAGGATGTTCTACTCCGAATAGAACGTGATCCACGTTCTTTATGATAAGAAGGATATGCATACAATCCTTTAGTGCACCATCCGGACAAGTCCGCATAAGCGGGAAAGTCACTTATTGTCCATATAAGCTGCTGCACGCATGATAAAGTTCTCTTTGTGTGTGCATCATACGTCTCGACTCCAATTTCCCACAACTCTTTTAGCTCCTCAATGAGTGGCTACAAATAAACATCTATATCCATTCCGGAAGAATTAGGTCCATCAATTAACAATGTCAACATAAGATAAGGAGGCTTCATACACATCCATGGGGGCAAATTATATGGAGTCAACACTACGAGCCAAATGCTATGAGAAGTTCCACCAAAATTATTGAAAGGTTGGAAGCCATTTGCTGCTAACCCAAGCCTTATGCTACGAGGATCCTCCGCAAATGATTTAAATTCTTCATCGAAAGACTTCCAAGCTGGGGAGTCAGCTGGATGTCTCATTACTCCATCATCAACCTTTCTTCTTTATGCCAACGCATTTCTTTTGCTATCTTGGCCGACATAAACAACCTTTGTATTCGAGATTTAATTAGAAAATATCGTAAAACCTTAAAAGGGACTTTATTCCCCTCGGTTTTCCACCTAGGAGTATGACACTTTGGACAATGATTTGCATCTTCATATTCACGCCAATAGATGACACAATCATTTGGGCAAGCATCTATTTTTATATAATCTAAGCCTAGATCGCGAATAATCTTCCTACATTCAGTAAAAGAATTAGGTAGGTTGCAACCAAGGGTATCATTTTGAAATTTCGAAATTCGGTGAAAGAGTTGTCAGTCCAATGATTCAAGCACTTTAGATGAAGTAATTTCACAAGGTACTCCAACTTAGAAACATTTGAGCCATCCAAAATCAATGGCTCTTTATAGTCCTTGAGCGACCAATAAAATCGTGCTCGCTTACGGAGTAAGCTCTTCCATTGTCACGCTATGGCCATGTACATTCCCTTCATCATTCCCAAACAAACCCGCTTCAATTACCCCATATGCAACTTGCAACATATCAAGCATATTATCACAATCAAAATTAAGATCACCATCAACTTCATTATTAGCATAAAAATCATCCATGAGTTCCCCATGCTTATCCCATACGGTGTAGCTTTGTAAAATGCCATTTTTCAACAAATCATAACGAACATTGCTTCTTGCTTTAAAATACACATTCAAACACTTATTGCAAGGACACCTAATTGTCATCATTTCTCTTTCGTGTCTTCAGATGGAAATGCCATATTGAAAGCAAATTCTAAAATTTATCAACCCCTTCGAGGTATTGAGATGTGCTTCTATTTTTAGTTTCATCCACTCTTTATCCATATCCTATTTTGAATTTTTATTGAAAAAGCAAGTATGAATACATTGAAGTAAACAATGAGGGATATAGAAAATCTATAAAGAACATGTATAAGAGAACTAATTCAAGACAAAGAAAATGCAATTATCGTTATGAATTACAGGGGCACATGTAAGCCAATCATAAAACAAAAATAAATTGCATGTAAGAACTAGTTAGGTACTAGGTCTAACTAAATAAAATACAAAAACACTTCCAATTTTAAACTTTAAGCTCTCCATTTTTAAATTTTAAGCTCTCCATTTTAAATAAAGATACTAATAACTACAACATGAAGCCAACAAACTTAGCGTTCTTTTTGGAATTTAATTAAATCTATTTAAAAACATACTTATAGGAATTGTATGACCCTGGATTGGCTCTTGATTGACTGAAAATGTAAGTGTCATAGTTTGTATTAGAAATCTTCTAATGGCAGTCGCACCTTCTTGAAATCTTCTAATGGTAGTCACACCTTCACACCTTCTTGATCATTTTCTTGCTAATGAAAAATATGGTTATAAACTAATCACACAATAAAAAAGTTAAAGACATGTTCTGTTTAGTTAAAGGCAACTTTGGTTGATTAATTTATGCAACTATTTTGAAAAGTAATGCAAAGGTCATAACGGTTACAAATCCAAGTATATATATTGGTACCCTTAAAGTTTGGCATGGTGAGACCCAACCTTAAAACTTATATTATTCGTCTAACACCTCCAAACCTAGGACTACCGGCATCTATAAAAAAATATATTTCACGTTACTCTAGAACATACATAGAGTACTTTCCCATTAGACAGAAATGGACTTGTCAATAATAGTTTTTGATTCTCGCACTACTACGGACAAGAAGCCTTAGCCTATCTCGGTTACCTAACTTCAAAAATCCATATCTCCCAAACCACGAATCATTTTCACTCCAAACTTCACCCACCATTCCCTGGATGTGTTAAATCATTCCCCCTTAAATTTCAGCTCCATCCAAGCATTATTCCAACCCCCACCTCCAAAACACCCAAAGCTCTGTCACCCTGGACGTCCGCTCGGCGCGACAGTCTTTTAACCATTAGTTTGAGGTGATCTCGACCTCGAACGAGTCCCCTGGTTTTACCACACCTTCCTAACTTCCACAAGAATTTCGTCCTCAAAAATCAAGCCCAAATTCTATCGGCAACATCCCCAACCATCCGTTCTCCCAGCACTGCGCATAAAACATCATCCCGGAATTCCGTTCATGCGGGATAGTCTTTCCGGTGTTTGTTTGAGGTGGTCCCAAATAATTCCCCACTTTTTACTAGGCCTTCCTAACTCATCCAAGAGTTCCCCCTGAAAATTCACCTCTGAATTCAACCGTTATCACTGCGGTTACCCCGTTTCCCAAGACCGCACCAGCAGACCCCATTCTCCTCGGAACCTCCTTTTGCGGTTTGTCTTTCCTTTGGCCTTTCACCCCTCACTATACATCACACACACACACACACACACACACACATATGTAAAGTCTTATATAATAATACAAAGCTCGAATTAATTCTAGCGAGTAGAACGTACAACCGAATGCATTGCAACAACCGAATGCATCGCAATAAAAGGCAAGATGAAATATTTATGATAATAATCTAAGGTACAACCTTTCACAGTGTTAACGAGACAATCACAAGTGCTAAACTATATACATATCATCAAAGAAAGGTCATAATATAACTAATAATAGGAAGAAGGCACATTTTAGCCAAAAACATGGCCAGTAGGTACATTAAATAAAAAAACGTAATGTTTCCACCTTCCTATTTTTGCTTCGATCGCAACATGTCCCTCCCTACCCTCTGGATTTATAACTTGAAAATTTTCATAATCAAGCAATGGAGAGACCACATAATACTCATAAGGATCCTGAATTCTTAAAATGCACAATAACAAAGATGACAAAATTTTTATCCGATCAAAACTCATGGCATAATTGACACGAAAATCAAAATATAAGCCTTGAACTTGAGCTGCAAAACTAAATTATACTAAGTCAGCGACAAGCACATTTGCGAGATAAATTTCAATCACCATACCGTAACATTTACCCACGTACATAATTTGGCAGTGACATATGAATATGCTACCAAAAAGAAACCACCGAGTAATGATTGTACAAAGTGTAAACCATCAGTCAAGGTTAAGATTATCACGAGTTTCATATAAAATAGGATAATGAGCATGCAAAAACTCTAATTGGCATGAACAATTCTGAAAATTCATATAGAGACCATCCAAATTCAGTCCTAATTACCTAGAGGAGGCAGAGAGAAAGAGGGGCTTACTTCTTAAGCAGAACAAGAAGTGAAATTCAAGAGAAGGTGTCTACGAAAGGAAAGCCCCAAATGTCATAGATGGAAAACGATATTGAGCGAAAGAAGAAAATACCCAAATGATTAACCCTAAATCCAGTTAAATTAACTACTGTGGATAAAATTTATTGGGGTTTGGAATTAGGAAAGGAAGATAAGGTACCTTGCTACCCTCGTTGATTATAGTGTGTCACGGACCTTCAATTCTTCTACCGCTATTCGACGCCGCTTATGAACAAATTGGAGAAGAAACTCTTTGGAAACACCTTGCGGTCTGCTAGGAAAATCAACTTTCTCGTTGGAAACATTTGCGAGTCTGCGATTAATCGAGTGGAAACTCGGAGAGGTTGAAGTTAGGGCAAGAGGAAAGTGGAGGCAGAGTGGTGAGAATTGGGAGGGAAGAAGAGAAACCCAAAGCTATAGCGTGCAAAATCTGAAAAATTAAAAGACTTTTATTCTTTATAATTTAAAATATAGTAAATTTATTTATTTTTAGTAACAATAATATTGTTGCCAAAATTATTTATTTCTATAATAACAATGAATGTCGTTGGCAAAGCTTAAAATTTTACGAGTAACAATGTCTATTGTTACCAAAAGCTATACAATTTTTAATGAAAATTGCGCTCGACTTTTTGTTTGGAGTGAAAATGAAAAATAATTAAAGGTTATAGTGTAATGTAACAACCAAATTTTGTCGTTGCCAAAGCTTATTAATGGCAACAAATATATTGACTTGTTGCTAAAACTCATTGCCAAAAATCTATTTTCTTGTAGTGTAACTCGGACTCAATCTCATTGGATTGAACACTAGTCTTGAGTTCTCCGAGTGTAAGTCTCGGTTTTCCAACTCATTTCTTAAAGAAATGCTCTCGAAGAAATTGACTCAAGTTGTTCTTTAAAAAGAGAAGAGTCGAATTGGACTTCTCCTCCAAAGTGAAAATATACTTGGCTAAATCAACTTTGGAAAATTTGAGAAAGTATTCAATTACCTCTTGAGGATTTGCTTCCTCATTGTCCGATTGATCTATGTCTAACTCTGTTTCCACTTCGAGTCGGAAAGTGCAATCACACACTTTGAGCCATCCGAGTCCTCGTCATCTTGTGATGAGTCCTCGTCACTCCATATGGCCATCATAGCCTTTTTCTTTCTTCTGTCCCTTTTTCTCTTGGGACAGGTCCTTGACTATGTGTTTCTTGCTGCCACATTCAAAACATCCAGAGTATTTACCTTTTCTATCCTTCTTGTCTTTCTTATAGAACTCTTCTTTTGGCTTCTTATCCCATCCCTTGTGCTTCATCATTCTCTTGAAGCGTCTAGCGATGAGTGCCGTGAGATCCTCTTCGAGTTAGAAGAACTCGGATCTACTTCTCGATTTCCGAGGCTTTCGGCGCAATGTTCTTTTTGGTGCTGACCTCTGCATCCTCCTCTTCCAGGTGGATCTCATGGGTGAGAAGCTTCCCAATGAGTTCGTCCGGCTTTAGTACGGACAAGTTCCGAGCCTCTTCGATAGCTGTCACTTTGGGACCCCATCTTTTCTAGGGTAGGCTTCTCGGTATCTTTTTGCACATTTCTTCATGGGAAATCTTTTGACCCGGAGATTTGAGATTGTTGGTAATCTCGGTAAAGCAAATGAACATCCGAGTGATGTTTTCTTTTGGCTCCATCTTGAATAGCTCATACTTTTGAAGATATTGGCTTATCTTCGCTTGTCCGACCTGGCTTGTGCCTTCATAAGTGTTTACCAGTGTGTCCCATACTTCTTTGGCCGTATCACGAGGCGGACACTCGGTTGTATTCTTCCGAGCTGATGGCTCACATCGGAATGTTCATTGCCTTGAAGTTCTTTACGAACTTCTCTCGCTTCATCGACGAGTGAACTCGACCTTTGTCTTGGGTGAAGACTTAGACACCGCACAACACTTTCTGAGTTGTATGAACGGAATCGGGTATAACAATTGCTTACTTATAGAGTTTTGATTCCAAGGCATTCTTTGTACCTTAGAAACTTTTCGAGTGATATGGTATCTTATCTAAGTGATACGAGTACTTACTTCATGATTTTCTAGCTTATTCTTGAGTGACTCGGAAAATGTATATGTGTGTCTCACTCGGTTATGAGTCCCTCGGTGCTTAGATATATCGTTCAATGTTTAGAATAGTTTTCCGCTCGGATCGACTTCATGTTATTTGTTCTATCTTGCTTGAAGTCGGTGCTTCTAGTCTAATTCATGCTTAGTCTATATAAAGTTATTTCACTCGATATTCTTCATGTAACTTGATTCTTCGCTTAGACTAAATCGGATGGAATTTTGAGCTACATGGATATTAAACTCAGAAAATTCCATTTCTTTTCGACTCGGATAATTAGTGGCTTAATCATCGTAATTATTTTATTATCCGTGTCTAATCTTGGACCAAAGTATTTTATACTACCAAAATTGATTTACTTTTGTAGGTTATTCAATCGAGGATACACTTTTCAAACTACAAAAGTAACACGCTTCACAATGTCAAATCACCAGCGAGACATGGCTTTTCACCTTCTCTGCTCCAGGTCCCGAGAAGATTGTGTAAGGGCTGTCTGTTTCCAAATCGGGAAAAGCTGGAACGCCAAGCTTAACGGAGGTTTCTACCTTATCTTTCAAGACACCGCCAATGGTTTTGGGACTTCCAAGAGAATTAAACCGTTATCCAACGTTCATATCACAACGGATACTTTCCGAGTGACTCGAAAGCTTTTGTCAACGGTCACAAAGAACTCTCGGTCAGCGAGATGAAGATAACGGCTACTCGCTTGCTCATCTATAAATAGAAGCCAACTCACAAGACTTGAAGATTGCCGAAATTATTGTTAATACATGTACTTGAGCAAAGTCATTGTATTTACTCTCAATCTTCTACTTACAACTCCCACTTTGTAATTCATTACTTTCTAAGTTGTAAGGTCTTGTACTTAGTTACAAACACTTTCTTACTTTCTCTGTAAGGTCCCTTGACTAAGCTGTAAAGGTTAACTCGGCTTAGTTGTCCCTAACTTTAAGGGTTATCTCGGTTAGGAAGTACTAGATCGAGATAAGGGAATTTCGAGTCTAGGAAAACTTGTAAAGAGTTGTCTAAGGGAGCAACTTGGGTTCGATCGGTTCACGGTATTTTGTGGACTCAAAATAGTGAATTTGACTTCGTGCTTGGATTAGCACGGTCCGTGGTTTTCTGCCCTGGGAGGGTTTCCATGTAATCTCTAAGTGTTTACTTTCCGAGTTCATTCTAGACTCGGACTGTCTTAAAGTCTTTATTTAATTTGCCACTTTACTCTAAGCGGCATTTCGAGTCCATACCTTTCTTACTCTGTTTTTTACTCGGAATCCATCTCTCGTAGTTTATTTGGCAAAAGAGTTTGAATTTCTGCGAAAATCCTTCTTCACCCTATTCAACCCCTCTAGGGTGACTCGGACTCTCTCCGAGCAATCCTTCAATGGGTATCGAGCCTAGCCTTTCAAAAAGGATCTAACCATCCAAAGGTCTAAAGATCAAATAGCTCGGAACACCGGAGAGTTCGATGAAGGAAGATCTTCTAGCCGACCACCAAAATTCAAAGGATTAAACTTTGGGCACTTGGAAGAAACTCATGGAATGTTTCCTTATGGATCATGATGAAGATGTATGGGAAATCATACAACAAGGAAACTACATTCCAATGAAGACAGAAGAATTCAGAATCATTCTAAAGATAAAGGCCGAATTTACTCTGGCGAAGCGAGAAGTTCGGGAAGAGCATCAAGGCTATGAACATTCCGATGTGCACCATTAGCTCGGAAGAATACAATCGGGTGTCCGCTGCGACTCAGGAAAAGAGGTGTGGGACACACTTGTTAACACTTACGAAGGCACCAGCCAAGTCGGACACGCGAAGATCAGCCGAGTATCTTCATAAATACGAGCTGTTTAAAATGGAGCCGAAGAAAACAGCACTCGGATGTTCATTCGATTTACTCGAGATTACCAACAATCTCAAATCATTGGGTAAGAAGATTTCCCACAAGGAAATGTGCAGAAAGATACTCGAAGTCTACCCAAGAGAAGATGGGGTCCCAAGGTAGCTGCCATAGAGGAAGCTCGGAACCTTTCACTCTTAAAGCCGGACGAGCTCATCGGAAAGCTTCTCACACACAAAATCCACCTAGAAGACGAGGATCCCGAGGGCGGTACCAAAAGGAACATAGCACTGAAAGCCTCGGAATCCAAGGAAGCAAATCTAAGCTCCTCTGACTCAGAAGACGATCCCATGACACTCGATTGCTAGAGGCTTCAAGAGAATGATGAAGCACAAAAGATGGGATAAAAGGCCAAAAGAAGAATTCTACAAGAAAGACAAGAGGGACGAGAATAGGTAAGTATTCTTCACCTTCAAAGTTACTCTTATCTAAGAATTCTGGATGTTTTGAGTGTGGCAGCAAAGACCATATAGTCAAAGACTGTCCGAAAAGGAAAAGGGAAAGAAAGAAGAAGAAGGCTATGTGGCAACATGGAGCTACAAGGACTCATCGGAAGATGAAGAGGACTCGAGACGACTCGAAATGTCCGATGGCAATCTCGACTTAGAAGTCGAAAGGGAGTCGGACTCGGACTCGAACAATGAGGAAACTAATCCTCAAGAGGTAATTGATTACTTCCTAAA
Source organism: Talinum fruticosum (assembly GCA_021018815.1). Taxonomy (NCBI): domain Eukaryota; kingdom Viridiplantae; phylum Streptophyta; class Magnoliopsida; order Caryophyllales; family Talinaceae; genus Talinum; species Talinum fruticosum. Next base: position 441,774 of record JAITYX010000101.1, read on the forward strand.
ATTTTCCAAAGTCGATTTAGTTAAATACATCTTTACTTTGGAAGAAAAGTCCAATTCGATTCTTCTCAATTCAAAGAACAACTTGAGCTAATTAATTCGAGAGCATTTCTTTAAAAATGTATTGGAAAAACTAAGACTCACTCTTAGAGAACTCAAGACTAGTGCTCAATCTAATGAGACTAAGTCCGAGTTACTCGAGAAAGAAAATGAGCAACTAAAGCGAAGCTCATTGTGTCTCAAGATCTGGTTTTAAAATTTACTCAAGGTTAGAAAAACCTTGACATGCTCTTAGGATCACAATGTGTCTCCTTTCGAAAAGAAGGTCTTGGTTTCAACAAAGAGGAGGAATCCAATTCCTACTCGAATTATTCAAAAGGATTCTAGAACTGTAAAGTTTAGGAAAGCTGAGCATGGTCCCATTCACGAAATGAAGAAAGGACTAAGCCCAGAAGCTGTTTACAAAAGGAAACCATTTTCTCCTGCTTCAAAAGGAAAGGTTTTCAAAAAGAAAGAGACACAGACTCGGTTCTCCGAAAAGAAGACTTAGAATCGGACAAAACCCAAAGTCACTCAAATCTGGGTTCCGAAAAACCTTCTTCCTCGTAAAAGAACCACGAGTAAAGAATGTTACTTGGGTTCGTTAGAGGAAGTGAGAAGGGTTAGATTCTCTCCGTATTGCGGAGTCACTCGGAAGAGATCAAAAGGACATCGGTACCTTGACAGTGGATGTTCACGCCACATGTCGGGAGATGCGGGACTCTTTTCTAAGTTGGAAAAACATAAAGGAGGAAAGGTCACATTTGGAGATGATAGCAAAGGCGGGATAGTTGGGATAGGCAAGATTGGAAAAGGATGCAATCCGGTCGAGTCCAATGTATCTTGTCAAAGGATTGAAATACAATCTGCTCGAGCATCTCTCAATCGTGCGATAAAGGTCAAGAGGTAAGATTTACTCGGACCAACTGTTACATTTCGATGTTACCTCCAAGGAGATCAAGCTTTCGGGTAAAAGATCGGGTAACACCTACACCATCCCTCTTTCGACCCGAGTCGAATTTGTCATGCTTAAAAGCATCTCTTCACGATGACTCATGGACATGGCATCATAGATTAGGCCATATTAGCATGCATACTATCAAAAATTGGCATCTCACGGTCTGGTTAGGGGTTTACCTAACTATGTCTTTGAGAAGGATAAAGTTAGTGAAGCATGCACCGAGGGAAACAAGTCGAGATCTTTATTTAAATCTCTGAAGACAGTTTCCACATCCAAAGTGCTTGAGCTACTGCATATGGATTTATGTGGTGAAATCCTGTTAAGAGCCTTGGAGGTAAATCATACATATTTGTTATTATTGATGATTATTCTCGATTTACCGGGTGTGTTTTCTTAAGCACAAAAATGAAGCTTTCAAGGAGTTCGAGCAAGCTCTGCAGAAAAATTCACATTGAGTCTCGGACTCGGATCCGGAGGATTCGAACCGACCATGGAAGGGAGTTCGACTACTCGGAATTCTCGGAGTTTTGTGACAGAAATGGCATCTCTAACAACTTCTCAGCACCAGAACTCCTCAACAGAATGGAGTAGTAGAGATAAAGAACAGAACCCTTGAAGAAATAGCAAGGACGATGATGATTGAGCACAATTTGCCTTACTATTTACAGGCGGAGGCGATCAACACGACCAACTATACTCCGAATAGATGCCTCATCGGACCCATTCGAAGAAAACACCTTATGAGCTCTACAAAAGGAAGAAGCCAAATATTTCCTATTTCGGACCATTCGGATGTAAGTGCTATGTTCACAACAATGGTAAGGATCACTCGACCAAGTTTGATGCTCGGTCGAGATGAAGGTATTTTTACGGGTTACTCTTCTCACAAGCAAAGCTTATCGCATTTTCAATAAGAGAACTAACAAAGTGGAAGAGAACATCCACGTTGTGTTTGACGAGCTTGAACAGGAGAAACCAAGTGAGTCTTCATACTCGAATTGAAGCTCAATAGAGATGATGACGAAGCCGAGCCCACAAAGACTCATACTCAACCAGGCTCGGAATGAAGTCACTCGGAATGAAGCGACTCGGAATGAGACAACTCAAGAGCTCGCTCGAGTGAAAAAGCCAATGAAGAAGATCACTCAAAACAAGTTTACGAAGATCAAGCGGCTCGGCCCACAAATCTCGTGAATCGGAGAAGCTGGTAAAGCATTCAAGCTCACCTCTAGTCATCCACTAGAGAACATAATATCCGATATCAATAGTGGGGTAAGAACTCGTTCCTCTCTTCAAAATCTGTGTGCATTCACTGCATTCATTTCATTAATCGAACCCGAAATGCACTAGAGGCCCTTAATGAACCTGAATGGGTAGAGGCCATGCAAGAGAAACTCAATCAATTCGAAAGAAACCAAGTCTAGACTCGACCAACCGACCTTCGACCACCCAGTTATAGGAACCAAATGGGTTTTCAAGAACAAACTTGATGAGGGTGGAGTGATAGTCGAAATAAAGCTAGACTTGTGGCTCAAGGTTACAATCAAGAAGAAGGAATTGATTGTAGAGAAACATTTGCACCTGTTGTCGGAATCGAAGCTATTAGAATCCTGTTGGCATTTGCATCCAGCATGCATATTAAATTATATCAAATGGATGTGAAGTGTGCCTTTCTCAATGGTTTTATTGAAGAGGAAGTCTATGTCGAGCAGCCTCCTGGTTTTGAAAACTTAGAATTTCCAAATCATGTTTTCAAACTTCAAAAGGCTCTCTATGGTCTTAAACAAGCTCCTCGAGCTTGGTATGAAAGACTGAGTAGCTTCTTAGTTCAAAATGATTTTAAAAGAGGTCATATCGACAAGATGCTCTTTATAAAAACCAAAGGGAATGATTTCCTTATTGTTCAAATTTACGTTGATGATATTATCTTCGGTGCTATTAATGAATTTACGTGTCGAGAATTTTCTGAGTTGATGAGTCAAGAATTCCTAATGAGTATGATGGGAGAACTCAATTTCTTCCTTGGTTTACAAATCAAACAAGACAAAGATGGGATCTATGTCCATCAATCTAAGTATACTAAGGAACTGCTGAAGAAATATAAACTTCAAGATGCAAAGCATGCATCTACACCTATGAGCGACGAGTATAAAGCTTGACTCGGACGAGAAAGGTAAGGCAATAGATCAAAAACTTTATCTAGGTATGATTGGATCTTTGCTATATCTTACTTCCAGCCGACCGGATATAATGTTCGGTGTTTGCTTATGCGCAAGATTTCAAGCTAATTCAAAGGAATCACATCTCATTGCGGTGAAGAGAATATTCGAGATATCTTGTAGGCACTCGGAATTTAGGTCTATGGTATTCCAGAGACTCGGAACCGACCCTCACTGGATACTCGAGATGCGGACTACGCTGGATATAAAGTTGATAGAAAGAGCACATCCGAAGCTTGCCAATTTCAGGTCAATCCCTAATATTTGGCACTCAAAGAAGCGGAACTCGGTAGCTCTATCAACTACTGAAGCTGAGTATATTGCAGCTGGAGCGTGTTGCACTCAGATTTTATGGATAAAACAACACTTGAGAGATCTCGGACTATCTTTTCAATCGGTTCCAATCAAGTGTGACAATCGAATGCAATCGGCATCACCAAGAATCCAGTCCGAGCACTCGAAGACAAAGCATATCGAGGTCGAGATATCACTTCCTAAGAGACCATTCTGAGAAAGGTGATATTGAACTTGAGTTCATTCCTACTAATCTTCAATTAGCTGATATTTTTACTAAGCCTCTTGGTGAAGATCGGTTTTGCTTTATTCGGAATGAGCTTGGTATGTTAAATGCTTAATTATATGCTATTATTATTCATTGCATGATTACGTGTTATGTGTTTTCAAATTATTAATAACCATTAGCTCAATTGATTCGGTGATATTGGGTTAGTAGTTATTTCCTGTTTATGAGTCACTCGAAACCTATCTCGAGTCACACTCGGACGTACGAAAAATCTTGGACATCAAATTTTCGAAACTATCTCTAGAATAGTGGAAAGTTTCGAAATATATTTTCAAAATATTTTTCTCTCTCTTCTCGAGCGCCGTGATCGGACGATAGCCGTGGATCTCTAACCGCTGAAATCTTAACCGTTGAGATGAGAACCGTCACACCGGTCTACGATGACCGATGGACAAGCCGAGTCGAACGGAGTTTTACTTAACGGATAGTTGACGGGGGTGTATTTTTCTATAAATAGCGCCTATTCATCTTCGTCTCGATATTCTACTTTTCATCTTTTTCAAACGAAACTTTTCTCGGAAGATTTACGTACATAGTGATCTTTGAACTTCTTCAAGCGACATAAAGGCCATCTCTAGTAAGTTTCGATTGCTCTCATCTCTTTCTTCTACTCTTTTCGTTTCATCTCATCTACTTCTTCCTCTCTTCTCCTACTCAAAAGTTTCATCTTTCACTCTTTTTCTCACAATGCCTAAGAGAGGTAACCATCCCGGCTTTCAGGTCTCCTCCTCCTCTAAAAGCCTCGCACCAAAACTCCGAAAGCTCAACCCCTTCCAAACCCATTGTCACCCGAGCACCTTGCGCTGGACGACAACTTCTTTCCTACAACCAAATTTTCTTGGTTGGCTCACATACAAACCACCGGGGCATACAACTTTCTTTGTTTCAGCGAGTTCATCTATCCCGAACTCGTTTCGAGTTCTACACTCACCTCACCCACTCGAAGGTGTCCTAACCTCCGGGGTTCAAAATGTAACCGTTTGCATAAACACCTCTCTCCTTCACCGCTTGTTCAAGGTCTCCTCTCTCTTCTTGAACAGCAACCCCATTCCTTTCACTCGAAGTCGCCGACGACTTCTTTGAAAAGTTCGCTAAAGAGTTTCTCGAGTCACGGAAAAACTTTTCGGTGACTCGATTGAAGTCGAAGCACGCCTTCGTGCTTTCTGCTGATGAGAACCTTTTTCTCTCAGCATTCCAGACAAGGAGAACCCCAACTCCAAGCATTTGAAAGCTCTTTTTGACATTCTTGAGGGCTACGAAGTAGACCTCTTCCCTTCGATCATTGAGCAAATGGCGGCTGTGCTAGCTCAACTCCAAACCAAGAAGAACACCTCTCTTCCTTTCGGTGCTCTTCTCACCCTTGTCTTCAAATAAATCCAAGTTCCTCTCCCCTCGGACCCCAACGCCGTGTCCGAGGCTGCCATTGTTGTCTGCAAAAAGGAACTTCGGGGGTACGGATACCAGGAAACTCAACTTGGTGTCCGGGTGCACAACTCGAGCCGAGGCCACCTTCTCCGCCTCGGACTCGAAATCAACCCCTCTCTCTCTCCCTCTCCACCTGTTGGTGCCTCCACCTCAGGTGCCTCAAAATCTCTCTCTGCTATTTTGTCCCCTATTTTTATGGACAAAATCGGCTCCGTGTCTTCTGCTTTCCAGGACACGCTCCGGTCTTTCAAAGTTGTCCTCTCGCTTGAGCGCGGCGTCCAAGCGTCTTCGAGCCCGGGTTTGACCTCCTTAGACAATGGGGAAGAAGGAGAAGAAGAAGGCTGTAGACGCGAAGCAACAGACGCCAAGGAGCTCGCGGCGAGGCAGCTCCATTCGGGCAAGGGGAGGAACACAAGGAAGGAGTGGGAACTGCCGAGGGTCGGTCCGCTCCCCAAGCCCAAATAGCTGTACTCAGCTCGGACAGCGAGTCTAGGTGGGCCGAAGACCTAGGCTGTACCAGCGGGTCGAGCAGAGCAGCCCCTCCAGACTACCGAGGTTCAAAGGGAGGAACCCCTTGATCCACTCGTTTTGGGTCGCCCACTTCGAGCTGAGCCCTTGATGGCAATACCGGTTCTCCCTCCGCCGTGCTCAAGCACATCATCAAGATCATACCAGCGCCGGCGTACCTCCAACCCCTCCGCTTCCACTCGAAATCCCCTCTCCCTCGTAGGCGCCATGCACTCGAGTCACAATTCCTCGGTCCGCGATTCTTCTTCTTTCGAGAGATTTCTACTTCTTTCTTTTGTCCGGACATAAAAGTTGTACTAATTATGCTTTTCTTCCCTTCTTTTTTGTTGTTGTTTTTCCGAAAGGCAAGGGGGAGAAATAGAGTCGGATAAACTTGTTGTCTTGTTTAGGGGAGCCTTCCCTCTCGTTACGTGTATTCTCTTTAATTTTTAATGAATTAACAATTACACTTCATTTCTATCTCGCGTTTACAGCAACCAATTCCGAGTTAACTTTATTTCATTGTTAAAGCATATCTCATTTCATGCTCTAATACATTAAGCTTGCTTTACTCATCCGACTTAATGTGCTTTTATCCAAAAGAAAAGTTTACGTCTAAGTATGGAATGCCTTTCATCAAAAAGGGGAGATTGAAGACTCGGACACCGCACAACACTTTACGAGTTGTATGAACGGAATCGGGTATAACAATTGCTTACTTATAGAGTTTTGATTCCAAGGCATTCTTTGTACCTTAGAAACTTTTCCGAGTGATATGATATCTTATCTAAGTGATACGAGCACTTACTTCATGATTTTCTTGCTTATTCTTGAGTGACTCGTAAAACGTATATGTGTGTCTCACTCGGTTCCGAGTCCCTCGGTGCTTAGATATATCGTTCAATGTTTAGACTAGTTTTCCGCTCATATCCGACTTCATGTTATTTGTTCTATCTTGCTCGAAGTCGGTGCTTCTAGTCTAATTCATGCTTAGTCTATATCAAGTTATTTCACTCGATATTCTTCATGTAACTTGATTCTTCGCTTAGACTAAGTCGGATGGAATTTTGAGCTACATGGATATTAGAGTCGGAAAATTCAATTTCTTTTCGACTCAAATAATTAGTTGCTTAATCATCGTAATTATTTTATTATTTATGTCTAATCTTGGACCAAAGTATTTTATACTATGAGAACTAAAATTGATTTACTTTTGTAGGTTATTCAATCGAGGATACACTTTTCAAACTACAAAAGTAACCGGCTTCAGGACGTCAAATCACCAGCGAGACATGACTTTTCACCTTCTCTCGCTCCAGTCCCGTAAGATTGTGTAAGGGCCGTCTGTTTCCAAATCTGAAAAGCTGGAAGGCCAAGCTTAACGGAGGTTTCCACCTTATCTTTCAAGACACCGCCAATGGTTTTGGGACTTCAAGGAGAGTTAAACCGTTTTCCAACGTTCATATCACAACGGATACTTTCCGAGTGACTCGAAAGCTTTTGTCAACGGTCACAAAGAATTCTCGGTCAGCAGATGAAGATAACGGCTAGTCCGCTTGGTCATCTATAAATAGAAGCCAACTCACAAGACTTGAAGATTGCCAAAATTATTGTTAATACACGTACTTGAGCAAAGTCATTGTATTTACTCTCAATCTTCTACTTACAACTCCCACTCGTAATTCATTACTTTCGAGTTGTAAGGTCTTGTACTTAGTTACAAACACTTTCTTACTTTCTCTGTAAGGTCCCTTGACTAAGCTGTAAAGGTTAACTCGGCTTAGTTGTCCCTAGCTGTAAGGGTTATCTCAGCTAGGAAGTACTAGATCGAGATAAGGGAATTTCGAGTCTAAGAAAACTTGTAAAGAGTTGTCTAAGGAAGCAACTTGGGTTCGGTCGGTTCACGGTATTTTGTGGACTCAAAATAGTGAATTTGACTTCGTGCTTGGATTAGCACGGTCCGTGGTTTTCTCGCCCCAGGAGGGTTTCCACGTAATCTCTAAGTGTTTACTTTCCGAGTTCATTCTAGACTCGGACTATCTTAAAGTCTTTATTTAATTTGCCACTTTACTCTAAGCAGCATTTCCGAGTCCATACCTTTCTTACTCTGTTTTTGACTCGGAATCCATCTCTCGTAGTTTATTTGGCAAAAGAGTTTGAATTTCTGCGAAAATCCTTCTTCACCCTATTCAACCCCTCTAGGGTGACTTAGACTCTCCCGAGCAATCCTTCATTGGAGTACGAGTCTTGTTTCTTCCATCTTCATGGGAATGTAGTTGCCTACTTGTATAAGGTTCCGGACATCCTCGTCGTGATCCAAAGAAGAAACATATCATGAGTTTCTTCCAAGTGCACGAAGTTAGATCCTTTAAACTTTGGTGGTGTGCTTGGAAGACCTTCCTTCATCGAACTCTCCATTGTTCTCGAACCATTTGATCTTTAAACCTTTAGATGGTTAGGTCCTTTTTGAAAGACTAGGCTCGATACCAATTGAAGGTTTGCTCTGGGAGAGGCTAAGTCACCTTAGAGGGGGTGAATAGGTTGATGATGAAATTTTCTTGAAATTTAAAATAGATATGAATCCGAGGTGAGCGAGAGTCAAGGATGAACTCGTAAAAGTACTAACTCGGAATTTAGTGAAGAGTGAAGAAACAGATTAAGCGTAACTTTGAAACTGTGTGAGTCTAGAATGCACTAAGAAAAGTAATAACTCGGAAAGTTCATGGAAAACCTTTTGGGGTAGAAAACCACGGACCGTGCTAATCCAAGCACGAAGTCAAATCCACTATTTTGAGCCCACAAAATTCAGTAGACTGAGTCAACCCGAGTTGCTCCCTTAGACAACTCCTTACAAGTTTTTCCTAGACTCGAAATTACCTTATCTCGATCTAGTACTTCCTAACCGAGATCACCCTTACAGTTAGGGACAACCGAGCCGAGTTAACCCTTACGACTCGATCAAGGGACCTTACTTAGAGAGTAAGAAAGAGAGTGTTTGTAATCGAGTACAAGACCTTACAACTCGTAGAAATAATAAATACAAAATTGGAGTTGTAAGTACAAGATTGAGAATGAATAGAATGACTTTTGCTCAAGTATGTGTATTAACAGTTGGTTCAACCATCTTCAAGTCTTGAAAGTTGGCTTCGTTTATAGATAACCAAGCAGACTTAGCCATTATGTCCATCTTCCGACTAGAAGTCCCTTGTGATCGTTGTAATGGATTTTCCGAGTCACTCGTAAAATATCCATTGAGATATGAACGTTGGGCAACGGCTCTTGAGTCCTTTCGAAGTCCCAAAACCACTCGGTGGTGTCTTGAAAAATAAGGTGGAAACCACCGTTGAGCTTAGTGTTGCAGATTTCCAGCTTTGGAAACGGACAACCCTAACACAATGTCTCGGGACTAGGTTAGAGGTGGAAAAAGCCTTGTCTGCTGGGTGATTTGACATTTTGAACCCGGTTACTTTTGCAATTTAAAATTAGGATAGCCTTGTTTGAATAACCTACAAAAGTAAATTAATTTGGTTCTCAAAGTATAAAATACTTTAGTCCAGGATTAGACACAGATAATAACATAATTAAGATAATTAAGTGACTAATTATCTAAGTCAGAAAAGGAATGGAATTTTCCGAGTCTAATATCCATGATACTCAAAATTCCATCTTAGTCAGCTTAGAAGATAATCAAGTCAAAGTAGAAGATCGGAGTAAACAAACTTGATCTAGACTAAACAAAGTTCAAACCGAATATGCCGACTTGGAATAGTAAATTAACAATGTAATTCCTGGAACATGAAGTCGACTCGAGTTTATGTACGTGAAATAAAGTGCTTGAACATGCTATATATTTGAGTGTTGAGTGACGCGAACCGAGTGTGAAGTGGTAAGTACAAGTATGCTTTCCGAGTCGGTCGAGTCACGCATAAACATATGTAATAGTTTCTATAACACCGAGTGAAAATGTTATATCACTCAGAAAAGCTTTTAAGACACATGGAATGGGTTGAAATCAAAACCTATAAGAGATGAAGTCTTATATCCGATTCCTTGATGGAACTCAAAAAAGTGTAAGTATAAAGTCCGAGTCTTAAGTGTGAATGCTAATCATCCATTTGCTAGTTTATGTTCTAACCATTATGTGGTTCTTTTAAGATAACCATTCTAGATCGTCACCTTTGGGAGGTTATCTTGGTAGTCCCGGAGTTCGTATGGAGGTGCTCGAACAACCTCAAATGCCATCTCGGTGACACTACCGAGGCAGGTGCTTCTAGACGTACATCTCGACATTCTCGTAGGCGGAGCACTTTTGAAGCCGAGCCAAGCTCATCTAGATTTGGGCCTAGTTCATTTAGGCATGGGCATAGCTCATCTAAAGTTGGGCCTAGTTCATATGAAGCCGGCATAAATGATATTCCTTTATAAGTTCTTGACCCATTTGGTAGGCCCTATGACCCTCACCGAGCATCCTACGATTGGCCTTATTATGAGGCCTTACATTCGTCTTTGGTGATTAGTGCTAGTTGCTCTCACGTGATAGACGATAGGCAAGCTTGTACTTCTCTTGCTGATTATACGGGAAACTACTCATTCAAAGATGCCGATGTGGACTTTGATGATCATGATTATTCAATAATCTCTTGTAGGGTGTTTATTGTTATTAATTATGTATTTTTTACTATGAATTGGACTCGATGCAAAAAGGATGAATGCAAAACTCATTCTAAAATGCTTTCTTTATTCACATGATGCCAAAAAGTCAATGACAAAAATGCAACCATTTGCATTAGCCCCCATTCCCTCCAAAAGAAAATAATAAAAAAGAGAAATAGAATCGATAATTAACAGATACGATCCAAAGCAGTTGGATTGTAATTAGAAAATAAAATGGGTTGAAACACTAAGGTGGCCCAATACTAAAAACACCGCTCTTGAGCACAGCAGCTTGACAGTCAAGCGGACCGGAGCTAGCCATTAGGTCGGGCCCTATAAGCCGCACTAGAGGTGGCGTAATTGCGACGTCAAATGTTAATAAATAGGGGTCATGGTGAATCAACTAGAACACAATTGAGAGAACCTAACAAAAGTGTTCCCAAACAAGTCATATTCCCTAAAAAGTTCCAAAGATATGAAATCATGAATTTTATGGTTGAATTGAACCACTAGATGCACGAATTAAGGAACGAAAAGAAGATTGGTTAGTCTCGTATGTAGATTGAACACTCTCTTCAACATCGGAAAGTGACAATTCACTGGTCCCTTCTAAAAGCAGCGGTTTCCTACTGGGATCCCGCAACTTATGTCTTCGAATTTGGGAATAGGGAACTCTACCTTGTTCTTCAAGAGTTCGACGCTATTCTCGGTTGTACTCGTCGGACTAGGTCGACTGTTCCTACATCTTATAGTAACATGGTAGGAACCTATAGGTAGCCATTAGTTATGAAAAAGAGGGATCTAAAGCTGATCCCGATCAAGAATGAGGTTGACTTGGCGCAAGTCATTTTACACTCCCTCCCCTCAATGTATGGGGTGGGACCGAGGCAAATTTGGAAGCGTTAAGCCATAAAATGTGCCTAATTGGTGGTTTCTTGCTGGTGGGAGGCTACGTGGATCGGCCCTTTATCGCTTTACTAAATGTGGCATAACAGCTTAGGGCGTACTTCTCCATGACTCCACCGATGCTCGCTGAAACCTTTTGGGTTTGAATCGCGTATGGGTCAACTTAAATGAGAACTTCGCCGGTAGCTTTCTTGTGCTGCAAGTACATTTAGGTTGAACCATCATGACCGATGTGGTCATTAGGAACCTTTTCAGCAACAACCATCATCCGAACCTGGTCAGCGGTGCCTCCACCCGGCTCGGTCAATAGTGCCTATTTTTTATTTTTTTATTTTTACTCCTATTGAGTCACCGACCGGATTCAGTTGAGACGTGCGGGATATGCATTTTTGCTAAAATTTTCCATCTATGACGTGCGGATCTGGCTGCTGGAGCACCTAGGTTTGGTACTCTTACTAGGGATGATACATATCTAGCCATGTAATTTCTCCGAGTCCCCTAAATACGGACATGATTGAGCGGTCTTCTACTCGGATGGAAGGTGTGGTTGGATGTTACCTCTCCAATAATTTGGTGTATCAAACACCGGTACCTATCCTAATTTAAGATGCACTCACAAAAGTTACCTTATGTGTGGTTGTTAGGGTTTGAGTACAAAACGCACTACATCCTAGACAATATTATGCGGAAAATGGGTTGGATACAACGCATTCCTTACATGGATTGCATACCACCATACTTTGTGGTTTAAGCCTAATAGCGCTAATCGAGTCCAGTCTTGGAGGGAGTACTCGGATGAACCCGCCGCCTTTGGTGAAGTCGAAGGAATTGATAGAGGAAGGTAGTCTTGTGATGTATAGGACACTAAGGGATAGAGAACACGAACAACGGAGGGATGCTCCTGCTGCCGCACCACTATAGATCCGTGATGTTGATCTCCAAGTCAACGAGGAGGCTCGAAGGAGAGAGGTTGAAACTAAGAAAGAAGAAGAAAGGAGGGTTCGCCGAATTGAAGAAGTGAAGAAGCAAACCTAAGAAGATACAAGAGAGTCTAGTGACGCAAAAGGAAAAAAGGTCAAGATTGACTAGAGCCCAACTATTAAAAAGTAGGATTAGGAATGCTATTTTAAAATTTGTGTTCACCTCTTAGTATTTTATTTTATGTTTAAGTAGTATGCTTGTTCTCCTTTAGCTATGTATCAAGATAAGTAGAGGATTATCCTTATTATTAATAATGTAAAAAGCAAGCTATATGCTTACTCTTATGCTTTATTTAAATTTAATCGCCCAAAAATAAAAATGGATCACCCTTGAATAAATAATAAATTGATCTGAAAATAATAATAAATATGGACCATTGCCTAATTATGGACCACTTGAAAAATAAAATCATGTGAAGAAAATAAGGCGGGCCGCCTGTAGTAGGTCGGAGCCGGTCGAGAATTGACCTAGTGTAGGTCGGAGCCGATCAAACACGAAGCTTGGTGTGGGCCTAGCTCAATTCTATACCGATTTTACTAAGTAACTCGCTAATCATAATGTTTTTTCAATTGGTCTAAATTTGTATACTCGAAATAGTTCCTTGCCATCTAAATCCTTCAATTTGACTCGCTCCTCCTAGCTGAATTTGATTGAGGATATATGATCCTTACTTACCCCTTGGATCCTAGATTGGAGCTCGATTTCTTTAAGGACCATATCGTCTACTTTCAAGTTGCGGGGTCCGACCTTTTTATTAAATGCCCTTGATATCCGTACTTGGTATATTTGGACATTGTGTAGAGCACGTAGATGTCATTTATATTTAGACATTGTGTAGAGCATGTAGACGTCGTTCATATAATAGAACCAATTCTTCATATCGTGCTTTTTCCTAGTCTCGCTTTTGAAATTTAGATTTTGGCTATAATTCTTAATGAAGGGATGGAAAAATCTCTACTAGAATTATTACTTCTATGCAATAAACTAAGGAGTAAGGAGTTATCCCCATACAAGTCTTAATTGAAGTCCGATAACCCAACAAGGAAAATGGTAACTTATCGGTCTAGTCCTCATTGCTAATAGTCATTTTTTCTATGATGTTAGGAATCCTTTTGTTAGTTGCCTCAACTACTCCATTTGTTTGATGACGATAGGGTAAAGACTTGTGATGCTGGATTTTGTACTTCTCTAGTAATTCTTCTACTTCTTTCTTGAAAAGGCTACTGTGGTCATGTCGTACCATATAACAACATATGATATTTCATGTCAAAAGCTTTGCCACGTGCTTCGATGTAATAGTAGCATAGGATGTTGCTTCTACCTCCTCGGTGAAATAGTCAATTGCTACTAGCACAAATTCGTGACCTCCTATTCCTTTAGGAGTCCCTTTACTAATGATGTCTATTCCCCAAGCTGAAAATGGCTAGGGTGATGAGAGTGTGGTAAGGAAAGAAGGTGGATAATGTCTGTAGATTTATGTATACCCGACACTTGTGGCACCTTTTGACAAAATCATGACAAGTGTACTATTATAGTTGACCAATAATACCCTAGTCTTTTGAAGACTCACATATAACTCTCTATCTCTCTTGCGTTTTGATTCTAAGTCATTCTGAGCCTTATAGAAACTTTTATCTAAGTTTTCATTATGTTTTGACCCACTCGTAAAGCATGTTCTTGCATATCTTTCCGAACTATGCTTCGACCCACTTAGACAAAGCACTCGGAATTAGATCATGAACAAATAATCTCTTTTACATACTTATTGTGAACACCAACTTTGTATTCCAAGTTAAAATGAATTATAGCATTAATTCTTTGGTTTTAAGTAAGTTTATTTATAGAGAGTTATTTGTTAGATCAAGTTCATATATCTTGTTGAGTTATTCTTTCTAACTTGATCATTGAAGGATTGACTCAATATAAAATGTAAACCTAATGGATATTAGACTTAGAAAATTCCACTCTTTTAGGCTAAAGATAATTAATTGCTTAATTACTTTGATTTAATAAATATTTGTGCCTAATCTTAGACCAAAGTATTTTTATACTTTGAGTACCAATGAGTTTTGCTTCGTAGGTTATTCAAACAAGCCTCGTTCTACTTTTGAAATACAAAAGCAACCGGTTTCTAGCCGTTAAACACCAACAGACAGAGGTTAACCATTTCTTGACATGGCTCACACACCATGTCAAGGTTGTTTATTTACAAAACTAGAAAACTGAAACTTTAAGTCTAACGGTTGTTTCCACCTCAATTTTTAATCATCACATGATGATTGGACCATCTTTTGGAGCCAAGAGCCATTACACAACGTTCACATCCCAACGAATCTCTTCGAGTGACTCAAACTAGCCGTTACAATGGCTACTCAAGAACAAGACTTAACAGTCATTCCGCCTGGGTGCTTATAAATAGAAGCCTCTTTGCAAGACATGAAGATGGCTGCTAAACATATTCCAACACTTATTTAGTGCATTTTTATTCAATCTTCATCTTACAACTCCTAATCTGTAATCTATTACTTTTTGAGTTGTAAAGAAAGTCTTGTAATCACTTACATTCTTTTCTTACATTCTTTGTAAATCCCTTGACTGAGCTGTAAGGGCTAACTCAGCTTAGTTATCCCTGACTGTAAGGGTTAACTCAGTCAGGAAGTACTAGGTCGGATAAGGGAACTTCGAGTCTAGGAAAAACTTGCAAAAGAATTATCTAAGGGATCAATTCTGGTTAGAGTCTGTCCTCTGTAATTGAGGATTCAATTAGTGGATTTGACTTGGTGCTTGGATTAGCACTGTCCTTGGTTTTCCGTCAAAGGAGGGTTTCCTCATACTTCGTTTGTCTATCTTTCGAGTCCAATCTATACTTAGAATTTATTTATGCTCAATTCCGTGCAAAAAGAGTTTGATTTTATTTAAAATCTTCTATCACCCTATTCATCCCCATCTCTAGGGTGACTTAACCTCTCCAAGGGCAAACCTTCTATTGGTATAAGAGCCTAGCCTTTTCAAGAGGATCTCACAATGCAAAGGTATAAAGATCGAATGGCTCAGAAAAATGGAGAGTTTGATGAAGGAAGATCGTCTACCGGACCACCCAAATTCAAGGGTCAAACTTTGCAGGTTGGAAGAAGATGATGGAATACTTCTTGATGGATAACGATGAAGATGTCTAGAACATCATCCAGAATGGGAACTTTATTCTAATGAAGATTGAAGGTGTAAGATCTGTACCTAAAGAGAAATATCAAGTACACCACCGAAGAGTCTAACAAGTTCGGAAGGAACTTCAAAGCTATGAAGACACCGATGTGTGCCATCAGCTCGAAGAGTGCAAAAGAGTTTTTGCCTATGTCACAACCAAAGAGGTGTGGGACACCCTTGTCAATACATGTGAAGGAACAAGTCAACTAAAGCAGGCGAAGATAATTCAATATCTTCACAAGTATGAGCTGTTCAAGATGGAGCTAGAAGATAACATCTCGTAGATGTATGCTCGGTTCATTAAGATCGCCAACAATCTCAAGTCTCTAGGTAGAAAGATCTCTCACAAAGAAATAGTTAGAAAAATTATGAGAAGTCTACCAAAGAGAAAATGGGTTACCAAGGTTACAACCATTGAAGAGGCTCGGAATCTTTCCCTAATAAAGCCGGATGAGCTCATTAGGAAGCCGCTTACTCATGAGATTCATTTGGAAGAAGAGGATGCAGAGGTCAACAACAAGAAGAACATTGCACTAAAGGCCTCGTAAAGCGGATGTCAAAGTCTCGAGCTCCTCAAAATAAGAAGAGATCCCATGACACTCATTGCTCGAGGCTTCAAAAAGATGATGAAGTACAAGAAGTGGCAAAAGAGGCCAAAGGAAGAGTTCTACAAGAAAGATAAAAAGGACAGGAATGGTGAATACTCATCCCTTTCAAAGTTATCTTTAACTAAGAACTCTGGTTGCTTTGAATGTGCAAGCAAGGAGCATATAGTCAAGGGCTATCCAAAGGGAAAGAAGGATAGAAGGAAGAAAAAGGCTATGATGGCTACCTGGAGTGATAATGACTCATCGAAGAAGATGATTATGATGAATCGAAGGTTTGCTCTTGGAGAGACTTAGTCACCTTAGAGGGGGTGAATAGGGTGATGAGGAAATTTGAACAATAAATGGAAGATTAAAGTTTAAAACAAACTTTAAGACTTTCCGAGTCTAAATTGGACTCGGAAAAGTATGAACTCGGAATTTACGCGGAAACCTTCCCGGGGCGTAAAACCACGGCCAGTGCTATCCAAGCACCAAGTCAAATCCACTATTTTGAATTCACAAAATACAGTAGATAAACTCAACCAGAATTGCTCCCTTAGACAATTCCTTACACGCTTTCCTAGACTCATAAATTCCCTTATCTCATCTAGTACTTCCTAACTCGCGGTAACCTTTACAGACTAGGGACAATCGAACCGAGTTAACCCTTACAGCTCGGTCAAGGGACCTTACTCGGAAAGTAAGAAGAAAGTTTGTGACTCGATTATAAGACCTTACAACTCGTAAAGATGTTAAGTACGGAATTGGAGTTGTAAGTAGAAGATTGAATATGAATACAAAGACTTTTACTTAAATATGTGTATTGACAATGGTTCCAGCAATCTTCAAGTCTTGAGGGTTGGCTTTTATTTATAGATGACCAAGCAGTTTAGCCGTTATGACTAGCTTCGATTAGAAGTCCTCTCGTGACCGTTATAACGGTTCTTCCGAGTCGCTTAGAAAAGATCTGTTGAGATGTGTACGTTGTGCAACGGCTCTTGTCTCCTTAGGATGTCTCAATCCACCGGTGATGTCTAAAAAGTAGGGTGGAAACCACCGTTGATCTTAGCCTTGAAGCTTTCCAGCTTTGGAAATAGACAATCCCGACACAGCCTTCTAGGCCTTGATCACAAGTTGAAAAAGCCTTGTGTGCTTGGTGATTTGACATCTTGAAGCTGGCTACTTTTCAAAAGTAGGATAACCTCGTTTAAATAACCTACAAAATTAAATTTATTTGGTTCTCAAAGTATAAATACTTTGGTCCAAGATTAGACACGGATAATAATTTAATTAAGATAATCAAGAGCATGTCGAATTTAATTAAGATAATTAAGATAACCTCGTTTAAATAACCCGAACTTGATTTAGATAAATGTAGTTCAAACAAAACAAGTCGACTAGAAGACATGAATTAACGCAGTAATTCACCCGAACTTGGAATATGAAATCGGACATGAGTTTAAACAAGTTAGAGCGAGTGTTTAAACATGCGATAAATCTGAGTGTTGTCCGAGTGACTCAAAACTACGGATGTGAAATGATGAGCAAGAGTATGCTTTCGAATCAGTCGAAACAAATGAAAACCTATGTAATAGTTTCGTAATACTCGAGAGAAGGTTCCGTACCACTCGAAAAGTGTCTATAGCACTTAGAATGACATGAAATCAAAACTTAAAAGAGATGAAGTTTGTACCTAATTCCTTGATAGTACTCGGAATGTTATACATGCAAGGTGCGAGTCTTCAATCTCCTTTTTTTTGATGAAAGGAATTCTTTACTCGGATAGAAACTTTGTTAGTGATAAAGCCCCGAGTTTTCATTCTTTCTCAATGAGCATGTCGGAATATAGAGATAAAATCATATAAAATATCTAAAGTGATTCAAAATTAGATTCTATTAGAGCAATTAAGGTTAAAGAGCATTAGAGCTAAAAACTAAATTATCGCATAGAAATGAAACGAATAGAACTTCGAGTATTGCTTATATCGGAGCAAGAACAAATTAACCGAGTTGATAAATTAAAGCAAGATGAACTCGGAAAATGAATTGAAACTCAAAAAACAGCTTATACCGAGAAAGAGATAAGCAGGAAATAGAAACTTCATTAATATTCACATAGAAAAGATATATACACAAAAGGTTGAGAGAAAAACTCCCCTAAACAAGACGATACAAATTTTCTAACTATTCTCCCCTTACCTTTCAAGTAAAAACAAACAGAGGAAGAATGTATCAAGAAGATACAAATTTGTATGTTTGGACAAAAAAAAGGAAACTTTAAGATGGTGGTGAGGGAGCGAGTCCGAGTCGAGGTGGAGGAGCGAGCGGTTCGCCTTCGCCGATAAGAGCGGGATGATGTTGAAGATCGAGGCGGGGCAGCACTGGGATCCGTGGGACGGGCTCGGCTCGAATGGCTAACCCAAAACCAGGTCATCCAGAGGTTCATCCTCTTGGAACTCGACCGAGGGAGGTGCTTGCTCGGGCCGGACAGCTGCTGATTGACCTTTGTTAGCGGGGTCTTCTAACCCACTCGGACTACCGTCCGAGCCGATCGGCTCTGGTTGGAGGATAGGAGCACCTTGTCCCTCTCGCTTCTTCGTGAAGGTTTGCTTAGGGGAGGCTAAGTCACCCTAGAGGGGGCGTGAATAGGGTGATGGAAGATTTTTAGAAAATCAAACTCTTTTGCACGGATTAGAGACAGAAATGCATTCCGAGTCTAGATTGGACTCGGAAAAGTGTAAACTCGGATATACGTGGAAACCCTCCTGGGGCGGAAAACCACGGACAGTGTCAATCCAAACACCAAGTCAAATCCACTAATTGAATCCTCAATTACAATGAATATGACTACCCGCATTTGTTTCCAAACAAATCTATTACAATTTTCCTGTGCTTAGAATTTACCTTATCTCGATCGACCTAGTACTTCCAAGTTGAAATTACCTTATCAACTTGGGATCCTCCAATTTTTCCCGGGGTTAGAAGTTCTCTTATCTAACCTGGTACTTCCAAACCGAGGTAACCCTTACAGTTTGTGACAACCGAGTTGAGGTAACCTTTACAACTCAGTCGGAGAGAAAGAGTGGAAGAGTAGTAGGAATTGCAATACAACCGACTCGAAAAATACAACTCGTAATATTAGAATTACAGTTTGGGAGTTGTATGCTAGAGAAGATGTTCAATATGGTCTCTCTTTTCTTCCATTCGTGAGTTGAAATCTTGTGCTAAGGCTTCTATAAATAGTCCGCCTTGAAGAAATAGCCGTTGAGCCTCCAACGTCTTTCCGTTGAAGCCGTTTTAGTCAACTAGCCATTGTAACGGACGGTCCGAGTCACTCAGATTTCGGAGCACCTAGAAATAGCCGTTGTGCCTTGGTCCTAGCTTCCAACAACTCTTTTTCCAGCTTTTGTAAACTAAAAAGCAGAACGAAAAGACCATTAGACTCGTAAATAAAATATTACCCAAAACAAGTAATGCACAAGGCTGTCGGTAAGTTCCGAGCTTTTCTAGAAATTCCAGCTTTTTGTCCGGCGAGTGCTTTAATGGTCGAAGCCTTTTATTTTTGCTTTTTCTTCAAATAATTGACATTAGAAAAACCTGCAAAAACATTAAGCACAATGGTTCTCAAAGTATAAATATACTTTGGTCCATATTTAGAGAAGGATTAGTCTAAATGAAGCATTCAATCACTAATTACCTTAATCTATTAATCCGAAATATTTCAAGTCTAATATTCAATATACTCGGATTCCATATATGCTAAAACTCATAAATAAATCATTCAATCTTAATGGGCACATGAGTTATATAGACATTTTACAATTACGCATGATTAAACAAATAATAGCGTAGGCAAACTAAATTCCGAGTCGACTAAGTGGGTCGAATCCGAGTTCGAGTGGGTTAGATCCGAGTGGGTCGGAATCTAGTTCCGAGTGGGTCGGATCTAAGTGGGTGAGACTTACTCATTCCGTCATAACTAACTCGGATTCTACTTTCTAAGTCCGAGTCCGACTTAGTGGGTCGGACTTAGTCGGATAATCTTAATATGCTTAAGTCCGAGTTCAGTCAAGAATAAGTCATATTGAAATGATGAATAAAGCATATGACTTAGTTAAATGAATTTCTTTTAGGATGCTTCTTACTTTATCCTAAGTTTAGATGAATGCATGAAATCAAAACACATTCAAGGGGTTAGTCAGTCATACCCGAGTTTTCATTCCGCTTCTTCCTTCTCTTCTTCTTCTTCCTTCTCCCCTTCCCACTTCTCCTTAGAGGGAGCTACCTCAGCCGCAGTCTCTTTTTCTTTTTCTTCTTCTTCCTCCCCTCCGGAGGAGGATTTGGTTGGGCTCGAGGATTCCTCGGATGTGTCCGAGTCAACCGGATCCTGAGCAGCCTTGGAACGTCTTTCCTGGAGGAGCTCTATCATCTCCTTCTGCTCCTTGACAAGTGCTTTCATCTCAAGAAGCACATCTTTGATGGAAAGTGGCCAGCCATGGGTAAAGAGACAGAAAATGTTCAGCTCAACGTGCATGCAAAACAACCGGGAGTGATTGTATTTTTCATGCGCATAATGTCAATCGAGCCCGGAGGATGATTGTTGATTATTTGTTCATAAATAAGTCAAGGTGTTAAGGAAGATAGTTGAGAAATCAAGCTCACCAAATTTCCATGGTTAAAGCTAGAAAAGATCGGCCAAGCATAATCAAGCAATGTTACAAGTATTATTATCTTAAGTGCTTTGAACATAAATAATTTCATGTCATGATGGGTCGGTCCAAGGGAGGGCCGAAGGGTTTATGGTCATGCATCACATGGAGCTGCCAAGAACACCAAGCTAGGAGCATTCTAGAAGACACTACCAAGTAGTGGAAGGTGGTTAGAAAAGAGCTTGGAGAAGGGGCAACAAATCTTGGCCACATGTTCCCTATCAAACAATACTTGGCTAGAAATTCTTCAAGCTTAACTTGGAGAGGAGGAAAGCATCTAATTAGTTAGCATTTTTGTTTTGCTTTATTTTTCATATTTTTCAGCTTGGATTCGGTTATGTAAATGCTCATATGAAGCATTATATATTCAAGCACCTATGCACCATTGTAACACACCCTTGATGAATATATGAATTTGAGCTTTGCTCTTGAGATGGATTTCTCAACCTTTTGAATCCTCAAAGCTGTATCCTAGGTTGGCATCTAGGTGGTGTCCTTTGAGTCTCCCAAACCCCGGTGGTGTTTCTGTATCCGGACCGTTTGAGAGCGCCCTTGATTCAGCTTGGTGGTGTTTCGTATCCAAGCCGAATCCAGGTTCTATCCAGCGACTTCCATCAACCATATCTCCCAATCCACGAATCATCTCTTTCCCAAATTTTACACACTTCATCATACATGAGTTGAGTCCATTTCCACCAAATCTCAGCTTAAACCAAGAACTCCTCCGTCCTCCACATCAAAACCAAACAAAGGGTATCAATCTGTACATCCAGCCAGCAGCGTCAACTTCTGGCTATCTGTTCAGGTAGTTCCCCTTATCCAAAATTCACGAAACTTGGTCACAACCTTCCTTCATCAGTTACCTCACTCCCTCCAAGTTTCGTCCAAATCCAAGCACATTTACCCCTCCTTTCACCCTTTTCCCCAGAACCGCACCTGCAGGTCCTATTCCGCCCGGTTGTGTGTTTTGCGGTTTTTCCATCTTTTTCTTTGCTTCCGCCACTACACATCATTTTTGGTATCAGAGCAAGTTCTGAACCTTGGGTGAGTGTATCCATTTCCACAAAAATCAAAAATCCAAAAAAATAGCCAGCCAACAAAAATTCCCGACCATGACTCGCCAACTTATTTTTGAGAAGGTCTTTGTGCGGTTTGAATGAGCTAGATGATGAGCAGCGTGAGAACATCTTTTACACAAGAGGCACCGTGCTTAACAAGGTGTGTTCTATCACTATTAATGGTGGTAGTGGTATGAACATAGCCTCATCAACAATGGTAGAGAAACTTGGACTTCATGTTTCACCCCATCCTCATCCTTACAACCTTCAATGGTTAGATCAAGGTGAAAATCTCCAAGTCAATTCTAAATGTCTCATTTCATTTAGTATTGGCAAGAGTTATCATGATGAGATATGGTGTGACATTGTTCCCATGGATGCTTGTCACATGTTGCTTGGGAGGCCATGGCTCTTTGATAGGAGGGTCATACACGATGGGTTCTTGAACACTTATACTTTTACCAAAGATGGCAAGAGGATCACATTGGTTCCCTTGTCACCTAGCCAAATTTCAAGACCTAAACCAAATGAGTCCATCCCAACCGACCAGCCCCCACTTTCCTCACAAAAGCTAGCCATGGTAACAAAACCCGAAGCTGAAAGTCCTCCTCAAAATATCCCTTCCACCATTAAAGAGACCTTGGCCAAACTCAACCACTTTGCCCCAAAAATTCCATACCACACCAAATCTGTCCAAGGAGCTACAACCGAGAAGAGAATGATGGAAGCCAATCTGTTTTGGCTTGAATCTTCTAGACTTGTGTGGAGTGTGAATACTCTTGCTGCCCAAGTACTTGGAGAAACCATAAAAGCTCTAGGCATTGTGAAGGAGTATGTGGAGCCTATTCTTTTGGTGCCAAAGGAAGATGACTTCCTTACCAAAAGCACTTGGTGTTGTATGTTATCTCATAGAATTTGGGCTGATCCAGATTGCTTTTACAACATCATGAGCACGCTAGAAGAGAAAGGAGAAAGGCCATACATGGAGCCGTTTTCTTTGTTGCCAAGGAGAGATGATTTCCTTCTTGAGGACATTCGGTTTTGGAGTTCTCATTGTGGCATACAAGAGCCGCATGTTCGAGAAGTGCACCATGAGGGTTTGGCTGAACATTTGAGCATAATTGTGACAATGCAAAGAGAGCAACCCCTATGTCAAAATAGGGAAGATGTTCAAGCCTATTCCCAACCGAAACTCCACGACCCAAGTCTTCCCACATTTCACCACCACCAAGGCCTTCCCTTGGCTGATTTAGACCCCAACCTTACACCTCCATTTAAACCACCATTACATCAATTTCTCTCCCTTGAATTATGGCCATGTAGAGGGGTTTATCACCTGACATTTTCTCCACCAGAATCCGGCCATACCTTCCCGAATAAAAACACCTTTGATCCTCTTCCACAAAATGTCCATCCCCTCACCATCACTCCACAAGCCAAAATTGTCCTTGACCCTCTACACAACAATCCTTTTCACTCACCACCACAAGAAAAACCATGTCTCCAAAAGGACCCCATCCCGGGGCTATTTTTCTCACATGGCCAGAATGTGATTTAAAGGCCAATGGTGCTGAAACATGGGCGAGATGACCGAGAAGAACAAAGAAGAAACTCCATGGACAGACTTCCATTTTTTCCATACCTAAGAAGGGTGATTTCCTTTTCATTGGTATTTGGTTGTTGAGTCCACATTATGGCCTGTCCGAATCTTTTGTTCAATGGAAGGACAATGTTAGTTTGATTGATTTTGATGGTATTTTAAGGCCAAATCATTTCTGTCCAAGCATTGAATATGAAGTTGTGGAGTTTGCCGTGCCAACTTTCATGGTGCCAAAGGGAGTTGTTTGTCTTCCTAAATACATGAGGCTTTGTGTGCTTTGTGATGGATTAGTTAATGGCCAAAGCAAGTACTACATTGTAAACATGATTGAGGAGTACCCGGACTGGCTGAATGTCCACAATCCGCCCATACAATCCACCTGCTGCCCAAGTACAAATGGACACCCCACTTTCGGCCACAACTTCAACTTGACAAATTTTTTTCCACACCCGGAAATTATGGCTTGTTCGAATTTGAGGACAAATTCTCTCCTACAAGGGGAGAATGATGGAAAGTGGCCAGCCATGGGTAAAGAGACAGAAAATGTTCAGCTCAACGTGCATGCAAAACAACCGGGAGTGATTGTATTTTTCATGCGCATAATGTCGATCGAGCCCGGAGGATGATTGTTGATTATTTGTTCATAAATAAGTCAAGGTGTTAAGGAAGATAGTTGAGAAATCAAGCTCACCAAATTTCCATGGTTAAAGCTAGAAAAGATCGGCCAAGCATAATCAAGCAATGTTACAAGTATTATTATCTTAAGTGCTTTGAACATAAATAATTTCATGTCATGATGGGTCGGTCCAAGGGAGGGCCGAAGGGTTTATGGTCATGCATCACATGGAGCTGCCAAGAACACCAAGCTAGGAGCATTCTAGAAGACACTACCGAGTAGTGGAAGGTGGTTAGAAAAGAGCTTGGAGAAGGGGCAACAAATCTTGGCCACATGTTCCCTATCAAACAATACTTGGCTAGAAATTCTTCAAGCTTAACTTGGAGAGGAGGAAAGCATCTAATTAGTTAGCATTTTTATTTTGCTTTATTTTTCATATTTTTCAGCTTGGATTCGGTTATGTAAATGCTCATATGAAGCATTATATATTCAGCACCTATGCACCATTAGTAACACACCCTTGATGAATATATGAATTTGAGCTTTGCTCTTGAGATGGATTTCTCAACCTTTTGAATCCTCAAAGCTGTATCCTAGGTTGGCATCTAGGTGGTGTCCTTTGAGTCTCCCAAACCCCGGTGGTGTTTCTGTATCCGGACCGTTTGAGAGCGCCCTTGATTCAGCTTGGTGGTGTTTCGTATCCAAGCCGGAATCCAGGTTCTATCCAGCGACTTCCATCAACCATATCTCCCAATCCACGAATCATCTCTTTCCCAAATTTTACACACTTCATCATACATGAGTTGAGTCCATTTCCACCAAATCTCAGCTTAAACCAAGAACCCCTCCGTCCTCCACATCAAAACCAAACAAAGGGTATCAATCTGTACATCCAGCCAGCAGCGTCAACTTCTGGCTATCTGTTCAGGTAGTTCCCCTTATCCAAAATTCACGAAACTTGGTCACAACCTTCCTTCATCAGTTACCTCACTCCCCTCCAAGTTTCGTCCAAATCCAAGCACATTTACCACTCCTTTCACCCTTTTCCCCAGAACCGCACCTGCAGGTCCTATTCTGCCCGGTTGTGTGTTTTGCGGTTTTTCCATCTTTTTCTTTGCTTCCGCCACTACACATCATTTTTGGTATCAGAGCAAGTTCTGAACCTTGGGTGAGTGTATCCATTTCCACAAAAATCAAAAATCCAAAAAAATAGCCAGCCAACAAAAATTCCCAGCCATGACCGCCAACTTATTTTTGAGAAGGTCTTTGTGCGGTTTGAATGAGCTAGATGATGAGCAGCGTGAGAACATCTTTTACACAAGAGGCACCGTGCTTAACAAGGTGTGTTCTATCACTATTAATGGTGGTAGTGGTATGAACATAGCCTCATCAACAATGGTAGAGAAACTTGGACTTCATGTTTCACCCCATCCTCATCCTTACAACCTTCAATGGTTAGATCAAGGTGAAAATCTCCAAGTCAATTCTAAATGTCTCATTTCATTTAGTATTGGCAAGAGTTATCATGATGAGATATGGTGTGACATTGTTCCCATGGATGCTTGTCACATGTTGCTTGGGAGGCCATGGCTCTTTGATAGGAGGGTCATACACGATGGGTTCTTGAACACTTATACTTTTACCAAAGATGGCAAGAGGATCACATTGGTTCCCTTGTCACCTAGCCAAATTTCAAGACCTAAACCAAATGAGTCCATCCCAACCGACCAGCCCCCACTTTCCTCACAAAAGCTAGCCATGGTAACAAAACCCGAAGCTGAAAGTCCTCCTCAAAATATCCCTTCCACCATTAAAGAGACCTTGGCCAAACTCAACCACTTTGCCCCAAAAATTCCATACCACACCAAATCTGTCCAAGGAGCTACAACCGAGAAGAGAATGATGGAAGCCAATCTGTTTTGGCTTGAATCTTCTAGACTTGTGTGGAGTGTGAATACTCTTGCTGCCCAAGTACTTGGAGAAACCATAAAAGCTCTAGGCATTGTGAAGGAGTATGTGGAGCCTATTCTTTTGGTGCCAAAGGAAGATGACTTCCTTACCAAAAGCACTTGGTGTTGTATGTTATCTCATAGAATTTGGGCTGATCCAGATTGCTTTTACAACATCATGAGCACGCTAGAAGAGAAAGGAGAAAGGCCATACATGGAGCCGTTTTCTTTGTTGCCAAGGAGAGATGATTTCCTTCTTGAGGACATTCGGTTTTGGAGTTCTCATTGTGGCATACAAGAGCCGCATGTTCGAGAAGTGCACCATGAGGGTTTGGCTGAACATTTGAGCATAATTGTGACAATGCAAAGAGAGCAACCCCTATGTCAAAATAGGGAAGATGTTCAAGCCTATTCCCAACCGAAACTCCACGACCCAAGTCTTCCCACATTTCACCACCACCAAGGCCTTCCCTTGGCTGATTTAGACCCCAACCTTACACCTCCATTTAAACCACCATTACATCAATTTCTCTCCCTTGAATTATGGCCATGTAGAGGAGTTTATCACTCGACATTTTCTCCACCGAATCCGGCCATACCTTCCCGAATAAAAACACCTTTGATCCTCTTCCACAAAATGTCCATCCCCTCACCATCACTCCACAAGCCAAAATTGTCCTTGACCCTCTACACAACAATCCTTTTCACTCACCACCACAAGAAAAACCATGTCTCCAAAAGGACCCCATCCCGGGGCTATTTTTCTCACATGGCCAGAATGTGATTTAAAGGCCAATGGTGCTGAAACATGGGCGAGATGACCGAGAAGAACAACGAAGAAACTCCATGGACAGACTTCCATTTTTTCCATACCTAAGAAGGGTGATTTCCTTTTCATTGGTATTTGGTTGTTGAGTCCACATTATGGCCTGTCCGAATCTTTTGTTCAATGGAAGGACAATGTTAGTTTGATTGATTTTGATGGTATTTTAAGGCCAAATCATTTCTGTCCAAGCATTGAATATGAAGTTGTGGAGTTTGCCGTGCCAACTTTCATGGTGCCAAAGGGAGTTGTTTGTCTTCCTAAATACATGAGGCTTTGTGTGCTTTGTGATGGATTAGTTAATGGCCAAAGCAAGTACTACATTGTAAACATGATTGAGGAGTACCCGGACTGGCTGAATGTCCACAATCCGCCCATACAATCCACCTGCTGCCCAAGTACAAATGGACACCCCACTTTCGGCCACAACTTCAACTTGACAAATTTTTTCCACACCGGAAATTATGGCTTGTTCGAATTTGAGGACAAATTCTCTCCTACAAGGGGAGAATGATGGAAAGTGGCCAGCCATGGGTAAAGAGACAGAAAATGTTCAGCTCAACGTGCATGCAAAACAACCGGAGTGATTGTATTTTTCATGCGCATAATGTCGATCGAGCCCGGAGGATGATTGTTGATTATTTGTTCATAAATAAGTCAAGGTGTTAAGGAAGATAGTTGAGAAATCAAGCTCACCAAATTTCCATGGTTAAAGCTAGAAAAGATCGGCCAAGCATAATCAAGCAATGTTACAAGTATTATTATCTTAAGTGCTTTGAACATAAATAATTTCATGTCATGATGGGTCGGTCCAAGGGAGGGCCGAAGGGTTTATGGTCATGCATCACATGGAGCTGCCAAGAACACCAAGCTAGGAGCATTCTAGAAGACACTACCAAGTAGTGGAAGGTGGTTAGAAAAGAGCTTGGAGAAGGGGCAACAAATCTTGGCCACATGTTCCCTATCAAACAATACTTGGCTAGAAATTCTTCAAGCTTAACTTGGAGAGGAGGAAAGCATCTAATTAGTTAGCATTTTTATTTTGCTTTATTTTTCATATTTTTCAGCTTGGATTCGGTTATGTAAATGCTCATATGAAGCATTATATATTCAGCACCTATGCACCATTGTAACACACCCTTGATGAATATATGAATTTGAGCTTTGCTCTTGAGATGGATTTCTCAACCTTTTGAATCCTCAAAGCTGTATCCTAGGTTGGCATCTAGGTGGTGTCCTTTGAGTCTCCCAAACCCCGGTGGTGTTTCTGTATCCGGACCGTTTGAGAGCGCCCCTTGATTCAGCTTGGTGGTGTTTCCGTATCCAAGCCGTAATCCAGGTTCTATCCAGACGACTTCCATCAACCATATCTCCCAATCCACGAATCATCTCTTTCCCAAATTTCACACACTTCATCATACATGAGTTGAGTCCATTTCCACCAAATCTCAGCTTAAACCAAGAACCCCTCCGTCCTCCACATCAAAACCAAACAAAGGGTATCAATCTGTACATCCAGCCAGCAGCGTCACCTTCTGGCTATCTGTTCAGGTAGTTCCCCTTATCCAAAATTCACGAAACTTGGTCACAACCTTCCTTCATCAGTTACCTCACTCCCCTCCAAGTTTCGTCCAAATCCAAGCACATTTACCCCTCCTTTCACCCTTTTCCCCAGAACCGCACCTGCAGGTCCTATTCTCGCCTGGTTGTGTGTTTTGCGGTTTTTCCATCTTTTTCTTTGCTTCCGCCACTACACATCATTTTTGGTATCAGAGCAAGTTCTGAACCTTGGGTGAGTGTATCCATTTCCACAAAAATCAAAAATCCAAAAAAATAGCCAGCCAACAAAAATTCCCAGCCATGACCGCCAACTTATTTTTGAGAAGGTCTTTGTGCGGTTTGAATGAGCTAGATGATGAGCAGCGTGAGAACATCTTTTACACAAGAGGCACCGTGCTTAACAAGGTGTGTTCTATCACTATTAATGGTGGTAGTGGTATGAACATAGCCTCATCAACAATGGTAGAGAAACTTGGACTTCATGTTTCACCCCATCCTCATCCTTACAACCTTCAATGGTTAGATCAAGGTGAAAATCTCCAAGTCAATTCTAAATGTCTCATTTCATTTAGTATTGGCAAGAGTTATCATGATGAGATATGGTGTGACATTGTTCCCATGGATGCTTGTCACATGTTGCTTGGGAGGCCATGGCTCTTTGATAGGAGGGTCATACACGATGGGTTCTTGAACACTTATACTTTTACCAAAGATGGCAAGAGGATCACATTGGTTCCCTTGTCACCTAGCCAAATTTCAAGACCTAAACCAAATGAGTCCATCCCAACCGACCAGCCCCCACTTTCCTCACAAAAGCTAGCCATGGTAACAAAACCCGAAGCTGAAAGTCCTCCTCAAAATATCCCTTCCACCATTAAAGAGACCTTGGCCAAACTCAACCACTTTGCCCCAAAAATTCCATACCACACCAAATCTGTCCAAGGAGCTACAACCGAGAAGAGAATGATGGAAGCCAATCTGTTTTGGCTTGAATCTTCTAGACTTGTGTGGAGTGTGAATACTCTTGCTGCCCAAGTACTTGGAGAAACCATAAAAGCTCTAGGCATTGTGAAGGAGTATGTGGAGCCTATTCTTTTGGTGCCAAAGGAAGATGACTTCCTTACCAAAAGCACTTGGTGTTGTATGTTATCTCATAGAATTTGGGCCGATCCAGATTGCTTTTACAACATCATGAGCACGCTAGAAGAGAAAGGAGAAAGGCCATACATGGAGCCGTTTTCTTTGTTGCCAAGGAGAGATGATTTCCTTCTTGAGGACATTCGGTTTTGGAGTTCTCATTGTGGCATACAAGAGCCGCATGTTCGAGAAGTGCACCATGAGGGTTTGGTCGAACATTTGAGCATAATTGTGACAATGCAAAGAGAGCAACCCCTATGTCAAAATAGGGAAGATACTTTGAAAAGGCGGTGGAGGAGAGAGACGTTGACATAAATAACAATGTCTTGAACTCTGGAGGCGAGTATACCCTCTGATGTGTAGTGGCGGAAGCAAAGAAAAAGATGGAAAAACCGCAAAACACACAACCGGGCAGAATAGGGCCTGATTGTGCAGTCTTGGGAAATCAGGTGAAAAGAGGGGTAAATGTGCTTGGATTTGGACGAAACTTGGAGGGGAGTGAGGTGACTGATGGAGGAAGGTTGTGGCCAAGTTTCGTGAATTTTGGATGAGGGGAACTACCTGAACAGATAGCCAGAAGTTGATGCTCGCTGGCTGGATGTACAGATTGATACCCTTTGTTTGGTTTTGATGTGGAGGACGGAGGGGTTCTTGGATGGGGCTGAAATTTGGAGGAATGGAAGTAGATGGACTGGAAGGATTGTGGTTAAAATTTGGCGAAAAATGGCTGAGGGAATTGGGAGATATGGAATGGCAAAGTCGCTGGATAGTACCTTGACCCAAGCTCGGATACGTAAACACCACCGAGTGAATCAAGGGCGCTCTCAAACGGTCCGGATACAGAAACACCACCGGGGTTTGGGAGACTCAAAGGACACCACCTAGATGCCAACCTAGGATACAGCTTTGAGGATTTAGAGGCTCGAGAAATCCATCCCGAAAAGAGTATAACACTCAAGGTTTGTATATTCATCAAAAAGTGTTTTTACAATGAGCTAGGCTTGCTGAATTTATAATGCCTAACAATGGCATTTACAAAGCTGAAAACAAAGCTGAAAATTAAAGCAAAATCAAAACAAAATTAGCCAAGATTCTTTCCCCTCCTCCAAGTTAAGATAGGAGAAATTTCAGCCAAGTATTTGATGGTTAGGGAACATGTGGCTACGGTTTGTTTCCCTTGGCCAAGCCTCCTTAATTCTTCTAGAATACTCTTCATGTGGGCTGCTTTGGCTGCTCCCCTTAGGCACCTAGGCATGTTGTATTTGACCTTGGACCGACCAGAATCAAATACAAATTATTTATGTGCAAAGACACCTTAATTCACGTTTTGTCATGGCCAAAATGCACCTTGCTCTAACATGGAGGATTTTAGGTTTGCTAGCTAATTCTTCTTGGCTCTCCTTCTTGACTCTTAGGTAAATAATTATTTATGAACAATCATAGAAAGATCACACTCTTGACTTCCCATCCTCCGAGATCAAAAATGATAATAAGAAATTCAAGTGTCTTGGGCTGATTTCCATGTATGTTTGATCTCTCTTGATGACTTGTCCTCGGTCCATGATCAAGGGCTGTCCACTTTCCATCACCCTCAGAGCTGGAGAGGTTGGAGTAAAACTCGAGACCGAGTTCGGGTAGATGAACTTAATGAAACAGAGGAAATTATAAACCCTTGTGGTTTTGATATTGTTTAACCATGAAAATTTAGTGGTTCGAAAGAATTTGTCATCCAACGTTAGGTGTTGGGTGACAATGATTTTAGAGGGGTTGGAAGGACCCTCTTGGCTTTTTGTGCGAGGTTTCTTGGTTGTAGAACCAAGAAAGTCCGGTGGGAACCTCTTTTCGGCATGTTTGAATGAGAAAAGAGAGAATGAACGTTGACGAGAGAGAGATAGCTCGAAGAGAGAGAGAGAGCGCGGAGAGTGAAAAAAAGAAAGAGTAGAAAAGAGCTGAGAGCAATCGGTACTTACTTGAGAGTTCTTTCACTTAGCTTGAGAGAGACGGTTCATGCTTCAAAAATAGTGAACTTGCTCGAGATGTTGTAAGCGAGAGAGAGAGTATGTAGAGAATAAAGTAGCGAAATGAAGGAAAAGGGATGCTATTTATAAAGAAAGAATTTTCCTTTAGTGTTCGTTCTAAGCCAGCTCTCCAACAGTCGCCTCAAACCAAGTGTGACTATTTTACTCTCCAACGGTTAGAATTCCAGTAGTTGTCTCCCCAACAGCCTATTTCTCTAATTGATGCGAGAGAGAGAGAGAGAGAGAAGAGAAGAGATTTTAAAAGAAATTTCGAAATTCTCCACTAATCTAGAGATGATTTCGTAAATGTGATGTCTATTTTTGTTTTCAAAATCGAGCTCGACTTAGTAAAGTTTCGAGTGACTCGAAACCGCAAACAAGTAATAACTCATAGCTTAGTATCACTAGGTCAACTGAACTAATTGTTATTAAAGCATAAGAACGAGACGCACATAATCATGCAAAGTAATTACACTCGGAAAAACACATAATCATGCATTAATCATGCCAAGTCATTCCTAATAAAGCAAAATTGATCCTCACTAAGTGGCTTAGTAAAGATATCAGCTAATTGAAGTTTGGTAGGAATGAAATCAAGTTCAATATCACCTTTCTCGAATGGTCTCTTAGAAAATGATACTTGACGTCAATATGCTTTGTCTTTAAGTGCTCGAACTCGTATTCTTAGTGATGCTGATTGCACTTTGATTGTCACACTTGATTGGAATTGATTTGAAAGAAAGTCTAAGATCTTTCAAGTGTTGCTTGATTCATAAAATTTTAGCACAGACATGCTCCAGCTGCAATGTACTCAGCTTCACTAGTTGATAGAGCTACTGAGTTTTGCTTCTTTGAGTGCTAAGATATAAGGGATTGACCCGGAAAATGGCGAGGCTCCTGAAGTGCTTTTTCTATCAACTACCCAACATAGTCAGCATCCGAGTATCTAGTGAAAGTCGGTTATAAGTCTCTTGAGTACCATAGACCTAGATTCCGAGTCCTTGCAAGATATCTCGAATATTCTCTTCACTCGCAGTGAGATGTGATTCTTTTGGATTAGCTTGAAATCTTGCACACAGTACATACACTAAACATTATGTCTAGTCTATCGGAAGTAAGATATAGCAGAAATCCAATCATACCTCGATAAAGTTTCGATCTATTGCTTTACGTTTTCGACTGAGTCTAGTTTTATGCTACTGCTCATAGGTGTTGCTGCATGTTTTGCGTCTTGAAGTTTATACTTCTTCAGTAGCTTCTTGGTATACGTTGATTGATGGACATAGATGCCATCTTTGTCTTGCTTGATTCGTAGACCAAGGAAGAAATTGAGTTCTCCCATCATGCTCATTTGAAATTCCTGTCTCATTAACTCGGAAAAATGTTGACATAGAATTTCATTAGTAGCTCCAAATATTATATCATCAACATAGATATGAGCAATAAGAAAGTCTTTCCCCTTGGTTTTTATAAAGAGAGTCTTGTCAATCTGACCTCTTCTAAAATCGTTTTGAACCAAGAAATTGCTCAGTCTTTCATACCAAGCTCTTTAAGACCATAAAGAGCTTTTGCAACTTGAAAACATGATTTGGAAATTCTAAGTTTTCAAATCCAGGGGTTTCTCAACATAGACTTCCTCTTCAATGAAACTATTAAGAAAAGCACATTTAACATTCATTTGATACAATTGATATTCATGCTTGATGCAAATGCCAATAAGATTATAATAGCTTCAATCCTAGCCATTGGTGCAAAGGTTTCTCCACAATCAATCCCTTCTTCTTGATTGTAGCCTTGAGCCATAAGTCTAGCCTTATTTTTGACTATCAACCCACCTTCATCTTGTTTGTTCCTGAAACCCATTTGGTTCCTATGACTAGGTGGTTATAAGGTCGTTTGGTCGAGTCTAGACTTGGTTTCTTCCAAAATGATTAAGTTCTTCTTGCATGGCCTCTACCCATTCAGGTTCATTTAGAGCCTCTAGTGCATTTCGGGTTCGATTAATGAAATGAATGCAGTGAATGCACATAGATTTTGTAGAGAGGAACGAGTTCTTACCCCACTGTGGATATTAGACAAGATGTTTTCGAGTGGGTGGCTCTAAGCATATTTGAAAGTTCTATCTGTCCTCTTATTCACCAGATTTATAGGTTCAATTAGTTGATCTTCGAACTCGTTCCGATTGACCTTCAACATTCCGAGCTGGCTCTTGAGTCGTTTCATTCCGAGTCACGTTGTTCCGAGTAACCTCATTCCGAGTGACCTTTCCTTGACTCTTTCTGATCTCATCTTCACTAAGATCATCTTGGCTGAGCTTTAGATCTAAGAATGTTGATTCACGTGGTTTTCCCTGTTCAATCTCATAAAAAACAATGTGGATACTTTCTTCCACTTTGTTAGTTCTTTTATTGAAAATGCAATATGCTTTACTATGAGATGAATAACTAAGAAAAATACCTTCATCTAACAGAGCATGAAACTTGGTCAGGTGATCCTTACCATTATTATGAATATAACACTTATATCCAAATGTTTTGAAGTATAAAATGTTGGGTTTCTTCCCTTTGTAGAGCTCGTATGGAGTTTTCTTCAAGATGGGTCCGATGAGGCATCTATTTAGTGTATAGTTTGCTTGTGTTGATCGCTCTGACCTAGAAATAGTAAGGTAGATCTTGTTTAATCATCATTGTCCTTCCTATTTCTTGAAGAGTTCGATTCTTTCTCTCCACTACTCCATTTTGTTAAGAAGTTCTTGGTGTTGAGAAGTTGTGGGAGATACCATTCTTATCACGAAGTCTGTAAATTCTAAGTAGTCAAACTCCCTTCCATGGTCGGTTTGAATTCTTTTGATATGAGTGTGAGACTCAACTTGAATTTTGTCTGCAGAGCTTGTTGAACTCTTTGAATGCTTCATTTTTGTGCTTAAGAAAACAAACCTAGGTGAATTGTGAGTAGTCATCAACAATCACAAGTATATATGATTTACCTCCGAGACTCTTGACAGGATTTCACCACATAAGTCCATATGCATCATTTCAAGAACTTTGGATGTGGAAACATTTTTAGAGACTTGAAAGATGATTTAACCTGTTTCCCTTTGTGCATGCTTCATAAATTTTATCTTTTTAAATGCACAGTTAGGCAATCCTCCGACTAAATTATGAGATGCAGGCTTCTTAATGGTGTGCGTGCTAACATGACCTAGTCTACGATGCCATGTCCATGAATCATCATGTAAAGATGCTTTCAAACAAGATAAATTCGACTCGGGCGTAAAGAGGAATAGTGTAGGTATTACCCGATCTCTTACCTAGGAGCTTAGTCTCCTTGGTAGTTGCATCGAAATATAACAATTGGTCCGAGTGAATTTTACCTCTTAACCTTTGCCACACAATTGAGAGATGCTATGTAGATTGTACTTCAATCCCTTGACAAGGTACACAGTGGCTGACCAGATTATCTCCCTTTCCAATCTTGCCTATCCCAATTATCTTGCCCTTGCTATCATCTCCAAATGTGACTTTGCCTCCCTTGTAATCTTCTAATTCGAAAAGAGTCTTGAGTCTCCCGACATGTGGCTTGAGCATCCACCTGTCCAGTACCAATGTCCTTTTGTTCTTTTACGAGTCACTTGCAAGTTTGAAACAAACTAACCTTTCTCACTTCCTCTAACGAACCTAGTAACTTCCTTTACTGTGGTCCTTTTCGAGGAAGAAGACTCTTGGGAACCCAAATTTGAATAACTTTGGGTTTGGTCCGATTTTGAGTCTTTCTTTTAGATAATTGAGCTTGTGTCTCTTTCTATTGAAAATCTTTTCTTTTATAAACTGGTGGAGAAGGTTTTCTCCTATAAGCTGGTCCGGGCTTAGTCCTCTTTGCATTCTTATGAATGGGACCATGCTTAGCCTTCCCGAACTTCACAGCTTTGGAATCATTTTTGAAAAGCTCCGAGTAGGAATTGGATTCCTCCTCCTTGTTAAAATTAAGTCCTTCTTTTATGAAGGAGACACATTAAGACCCTAAGAGCACGTTAAGGTTTTTCCGACCTTGAGTAAATTTCAAAACAAGTTCTTGAGACTCATTGAGCTTTTGCTTAAGATGCTCATTTTCTCTCTCGAGTGACTCAAACTCGGCCTCATTGGATTGAGCACTAGTCTTGAGTTCTCTTAGAGTAAGTCTCAGCTTTTCTAATTCATTTTTCAAAGAAATGCTCTTAGATGTAATAGACTCAAGTTGTTGTCTAAATTGAGAAGAATTAGAATTGGACTTCTCTTCCAAAGTATTGATGTGTTCAGCTAAATCAACTTTGGAAAACTTGAGGAAATATTCAATTACCTCGTAAGGATTCGTTTCCTCGTTGTCCGAGTGTGTTAAGCTTGTCGTACAAGCAACAAATTAAACCACTACTTAAACTTATAATAAACAATATAGCAAGGGCAAGTAGGGATCGAATCCACGAGGAAAGATATAATAACATGCAAGTTTTAATCTAATTAAATTTACTACTCTTAAAAACAAAACAGAAAATATAAATTAAAATCAATAACTAAAATTCATAGAAAATTATCTAATAACTAAATAAATAATTTATACAGAATAATAAAACTACAATAACCCAGAAATATTTTTGTATATTTTTAGAACAATTAAAACAGAAAACTAAAGCAGAAAATAAACAAATTCTAAAACAGAAAATTAAATATGCAAAATTCTGCACTAAAATACTTACGAAAATAAATACTAAAATTACCCAGAATAATAATACTAATTTTCTAAACCTAACCAGACCCAAAAATATAAAAACAAAATTTAAAATCTAATTTACGAATTTATTTTATTAAAAACCTGCAGTAATTAAATTCAAGAATTAAATCTGAAAAAATATCAAATTAATTCCAAAAATTCTAAAATTTAATCACAGCAAACTAGGACTCTATCTAAACCCTAAAAGAAAATAAAACACGAAAAATAACAAAAGAAACTATTTTTAAACTAATTTCTAACAAACTGACTCAAAAATAATAAAAACTGATAGAAAATTAATTCTGAAAATTAAATTATGTCAAGACTCAAAATTAAATTAAAATAAAATTACTAAAATTAACCTAAAATACTGATCTTTAGGGGGTAACGAAATTAATAATAAAAGACTATATATTTATAAATAAAAATTGACAAACTAAAGAAAATAACTAAAAAGCAAACAAATAATTACCAAAGATATCAAATTTATAAAAACACTTAGTATAATCTATATCCACCATGCAAATTATTATTTATCATTAACACACAAATTGATCTACCCATGAGCTAAACCGTAGAAGACAACCACTAGCGGATCTTCCCCGTTTTTCCTTAGTTATTAGTTTACTTAGGCCTAGCCCTAATATAAACCCTACTAATATTGATAACCCTAGCACTAGCACTAGAATTTAATCAAATTAGAGCATTAAGTATTAGAAAAACATCATCTAGCACCTAATAACCAATCTACTAGCAAATTGATTTAAGAAGGATCTATGATAATTTCCTAATTAAAAGAGATGGGTATGAGCCATCCATGATTAACTAGGGTGATACTTATGTCTAAAAGATCAAGCAATTACGTACTTAAACCCTCTAAACTATCACATGAATTTATATAAAACTAAATAGCGTGCACTCTAATTAATTAGACATAAATTCATAAACATTAAACACAAATTATCATAGAATCATGGATCAAATCAATAAGACAATAAAAATCAAAACTTTGTTTCAAAATAAATAATTTAACATGGCTTCAATGAGATTATACTAAGTATAAGAAAAACTACTCACACATCATGTAATTTAAAACATGTAAACTAAATAAAAC
Source organism: Talinum fruticosum (assembly GCA_021018815.1). Classification (NCBI taxonomy): domain Eukaryota; kingdom Viridiplantae; phylum Streptophyta; class Magnoliopsida; order Caryophyllales; family Talinaceae; genus Talinum; species Talinum fruticosum. Next base: position 479,163 of record JAITYX010000101.1, read on the forward strand.
TAGCATCTTTAGTATTAATCTATCAATAAAAACTCAATCTTTTCTAATAAAAATTACAAAACTAAATTATACTACCGATATTAGTTTCTTTGACCCGGGAAGATGAAGAAGATGATGATGGATGGTGGCTGGCTGGGCAGCGGACAGCAAGCAGCGAGCAAGGGGCAGCAGCGGCAGCCGCCGTGTTCAGCGGCAGTGCAGCGGCTGGCTGGTGGTGCAGCGGCGGCAGCACTGGTGGTGGCTGGGCAGCAGGTGGACGTGGACAGCAAGCAGCAGTGGTGATTTTGTGTGGCTGGGATGTATGTGGCTGGCTTCCCGGTCTCCTCCATGATGATAATAAGTAGTATATATAGGGTGAAAGAGTTAGGGTTTATTTCTCTTTCTTCTCTTCTAAGTTTCCTTTTCTATTCCAATTAGGATTTCCTAAAATATAATATCCTAAAATAAATATTTTATTACATATTATATTTATGGACCGACTTCATATATTTTCTTGGATGCTTGTCGGTAGCTAAAAATCCACTTTTAACGACTTTTCTTCTCTTCCCCACTTTATTCGATAATTACCTATAAATAGACAAAATAGAATAAATTAGATAAAATAAACTATATAATATAAACTCAATAACTACTAAAAATACGTATAAAATACGACTTAACAGAGTGATCCGAGTCCGACTCAAATTCAGCTTCCGACTCTAATAATGCCATCGGACACTTTGAGTCATCTCGAGTCTTCATCTTCTTCGGATGATTCTTCATCACTCCATGTGGCCATCATAGCCTTCTTCTTCTTTCTCGTCCCTTTTTCTTCTTGGACAGTCTTTGACTATATGATCCTTGGTGCCACATTCAAAATACCCGGAGTTCTTAGTTAAAGATAATTTTGAAGGGGAAGAGTGTTTACCTTTTCTATCCTTTTTGTCTTTCTTGTAGAACTCTTCTCTTGGCCGTTTATCCCATCTTTTGTCCTTCATCATTCTTTTGAAGCCTCTAGCGATAAGTGCCATAGGATCTTCTTCTAAGTTTGATGAATTCGATTTTCTTCTCTCGCTTTTTAAGGCCTTTAGCACAATATTCTTCTTAGTGTTGACCTCGACATCCTCTTCTTCCGGATGGATCTCATGGGTGAGTAGCTTCCCAATGAGTTCGTCTCGCTTTAATAGAGAGAGGCTCGAGCTTCCTCGATGGCTGTCACCGTCGGACCCTATCTTTTCTTGGGTAGACTTCGAGTATCTTTGTCCACATTTCCTCATAAGAAATCTTTTTACCCAGAGATTTGAGATTGTTAGTAATCTTAGCGAAGCGATTGAACATCCGAGTGATGTTTTCTTTTGGGTCCATTTTGAATAGCTCATACTTGTGAAGATATTGGTTTATCTTAGTGAAGCAGATTGAACATTTGAGTGATGTTTTCATGGCCTTAAAGTTCTTTCGAACTTTTTGCCTCTTCGATGGTCTACTCGACCATTGCTTTGGGCACGAGTCTTGTTTCTTCCATCTTCATTGGAATGCAGTTGCCTTCTCGTATGATGTTCCATACATCTTCATCGTGATCCAATAGAAAGCATTCCATGAGCTTCTTCCAAAGTGTACGAAATTTGATCCTTTAAACTTTGGTGGTCTCGCTCGAAGATCTTCCTTCATCGAACTCTCCATTATTATGAGCCATTTAATCTTTAGACCTTTGGATGGCTAAATCCTTTCTAAAAGGCTAGACTCCGATACCAATTGAAGGTTTGCTCTTGGAGAGACTGTCTCGATACCAATTTGAACAACAAATGGAAGATTAAAGTTTAAAACAAACTTTAAAACCTGTCTCGAGTCTAGATTAGACTCGTAAAAGTCTCGAACACTAAATTTACGTGGAAACCCTCCCGGGCGGAAAACCATGGCCAGTGCTAATCCAAGCACCAAGTCAAATCCACTATTTTGAATCCACAAAATACAAGTAGACAGACTCAACCGAATTGCTCCCTTAGACAATTCCATACAAGGTTTTCCTAGACTCGAAATTCCCTTATCCGATCTAGTACTTCCTAACTCGCGGTAACCTTTACAGCTAGGGACAACTAAGCTGAGTTAACCCTTACAGCTCAATCAAGGGGCCTTACTTAGAAAGTAAGAAGAAAGTTTGTGACTGATTACAAGACCTTACAACTCGGAAAGATGTTAAGTACGAATTGGAATTGTAAGTAGAAGATTGAATATGAATACAAAGACTTTTGCTTAACTATGTGTATTGACAATTGTTCTAGCAATCTTCAAGTCTTAAGAGTTGGCTTCTATTTGTAGACGACCAAGCAGCTTAGCCGATGTGACTAGCTTCCGATTAGAAGTCCTCTCGTGACCGTTATAAGGGTTTTTTGACTCGCTCGTAAAAGATCTGTTGAGATGTGTACGTTGTGCAATGGCTCTTGTCTCCTTAGGATGTCCTAATCCACTCGGTGATGGCTAAAAAGTAGGGTGGAAACCACCGTTGATCTTAGCCTTGAAGCTTTCCAGCTTTGGAAATAGACAACCCCGACACACCTTCCGGGCCTTGGTCGAAGTTGAAAAAGTCTTGTGTGCTTGGTGATTTGACATCTTGAAGCCTGGTTACTTTTCAAAAGTAGGATAACCTCGTTTAAATAACCTAAAAAAGTAAATTAATTTTGGTTCTCAATGTATAAATACTTTGGTCCAAGATTAGACACATATAATAATTTAATTAAGATAATCAAGTGCATAATTATCTCGAGTCGAAAAGAATGGAATTTTCCGAGTCTAATATTCATTATACTCAAATTCCATCCGGGTCGGTTTGGAGAAAGATCAAGTTAGATAAAGAATATCGGAATAAGAATACTTGATCTAGACAAATATAGTTCAAACAAAATAAGCTGACTAGAAGAGATGAATTAACGCAGTAGTTCACCCGAACTTGGAATATAAAGTTAGACTCGGGTTTAAACGAGTTAGAGCAAGTGTTTGAACATGCGATAAATTTGAGTGTTGTCCGAGTGACTTAGAACTACAGATGTGAAATGATGAGCAAGAGTATGCTTTCCGAGTTAGTCGAAGCAAGTGAAAATCTATGCAATAGTTTCTATAATACTTAGAGAAGGTTCCGTATCACTCGTAAAAGTGTCTATAGCATTTAGAATGACTTGAAATCAAAACTTAGAAGAGATGAAGTTTGTACCTGATTCCTTGATAATACTCGGAATGTTATACATGCAAGGTCCGAGTCTTTAGATTCGAAGTGACTTATGGCACCGATAGACTCGTAAGCTGAACTCGAGATAGACAATGACAACTCGGACATTAAGGAGACAAGTCCTCAGGAGGTAATTGAATACTTCTTTAAGTTCTCCAAAGTTGATTTAGCTAGATATATTTTAACTTTAGAAGAAAGTCCAATTCGACTCTTTAAATTTCAAAGAACAACTTGAGTCTCTTATTGTTGAGAGCAATGTCTTGAAAAATGAGTTAGAAAACTTGAGACAAAATCTGAAAGTACTCAAGACCGAGTGCTCAAGACAATGAGACCGAGTATGAGTCACTCGGAACAGAGAATGAGCACCTAAAAAGAAAGGTCAAGGAGTCTCAAGAGCTAGTTTTAAAACTCACTCAAGCTCCGAAAAACCTTGATCTTTTACTCGGCTCTCGCTGTGTCTTATCTAGGAAAGAAAGACTTGGTTACAATGCTCGAAGAGGAATCAAATTCCTACTTTAGTTTTTTCAAAACCGATTCCATAGCTATAAAGATCACAAAGGCTGAGCATAGTCCTATTCATAAAAATGAAACGAGGACTCGAGCCTGCATCAGCTTTAAAGGAAAAAGCCTTCCCCACCTGTTTATAAAGAAAGGATTTTCAAAGAAAAGAGACACGGACTTAGTTTTATACAAAAAGACTCGGAATCGGACCAAACCCAAAATCATTCAAATCTGGGTTCCTAAAAGTGCTCTTCCTCGAAAAGGACCATAGTAAAGAGAGTTACTAGGTTTGTAAGAGGAAGTGAGAAGGGTTAGTTTGTTTCCGTCTTACAGGTGACTCGAAACGAAAGGGTCACTGGTTCTTAGACAAGTGGTTGTTCACGCCATATGTTTGCAGATTCAAGACTCTTCTCGAGTTAGAAGATCCGAAAGGAGGCAAAGTCACATTTGGAGACAATAGCAAAGGCAAGATAGTGGGGATTGGCAAGATTGGTGAAGGAAAAACTCAGTCGATCCAGCTTTACCTTATCAAAGGGCTTAAGTACAATCTCCTTAGCATTTCTTAGCTATGTAACAAAGGGCAACAGTAAAGTTCACTCGGACGAACCGCTATATTTCCGATGCAGTCACCAAAGAGACAAAGCTCTCAAGTATGAGGTCAGGTAGCACTTATACTATTACTCTTTTAGATTCTAATTAGAATTTATCATGCTTGAAAGCATCTTTGAATGATGATTCATGGAAATGGCATTGTAGACTAGGTTATATTAGCTTGCATACTATCATGAAACTTGCATCTCATGGATTGTTTAGGGGTTTACGTAATCGTGCATTTAAGAAAAATAAAATATATGAAGCATGCACGAAAGGGAAGCAAATCGGATCATCTTTTAAACCACTCAAAATTATGACTACATCCAGAGTGCTTTAAGTAGTTCATATAGATTTGTGCGGTGAAATTCCTAGCTTAGGAGGTAAATCATATGTACTTGTTATTGTTGATGATTATTCATGATTTACCCGGGTGTGTTTTCTAAAGAACAAAATGAAGCCTTCAAATAGTTCACTAAGATTTGTAGGAAAATTTAGGTAGAGTCCGAGATTGAGATTAAACGGATTCAAACTAACCAAGGAAGGGAGTTCGATTGCTCGGAATTTATAGATTTATGTGACAAGAATGACATCTCTCACAACTTCTCTACACGAAGAACTCCTAAGCAGAATGGAGTAGTGGAAAGGAAGAATAGAACTCTTGAAGAAATAGGAAGAACCATGATGATTGAAAATGATCTACCCTACTATTTGTGGGCTGAGGCAATCAACATAGCAAACTACACACCTAATACATGCCTCATCGGACCTATTCTAAAGAAGACACCCTATGAGTTACATAAGGGAAAGAAGCCCAACATCTCCTACTTCAGACCATTTGGATGTAAATTCTTCATGTATAACAATGGTAAGGAACATCCGACTAAGTTTGATGCTAGATCGGATGAAGGTATATTTTTGGGTTATTTATCCCACAAGTAAAGCTTATTGTATATTTAATAGAGATAAAGATGACCTTGTTGAAGCTGAGCTCAAAAAGAGTCAAAAGAGAAGAACCGAGTCAACGTAGAATGAGGAAACTCGGAATGAGCCAACTCGTAATGCTATGACTCAAAATGATCAAAATCAAGAGCCGACTCAAAATGCTCGAAGAGCAAGCCAATGAAGAGGCTCAACAAGAACAACCAACTGATTATCGGCCTATTCAACCAACAAACTTGGTGAATCAAAGGACAAGTAAAGCTTTCAAATAAGCATGTAGTCACCCACCTAAGAACATACTTTCCGATATCAATGGTGGGGTAAGAACTCAATCTTCTTTGCATAATCTCTCGTGTATTTTCTGCATTCATATAATTAACGTAACTTAAAAATGCACTAGAGGCCCTAAATGAACCTGAATGGGTAGAGGCCATGGAAGAAGAGCTTAATTAATTTGTAAGAAACCAAGTTTGGACTCGACCGAGCAACCTTCCGACCAGTCAATAATAGGAACCAAATGGGTTTTCAAGAACAAACTGGATGAGGAAGGGTTCGTAGTAAAAAATAAGGCTAGACTAGTTCCTCAGTGGATATAACTAAGAGGAAGGAATTGATTGTAGGGAAACCTTTGCACCTGTTGCTAGGATTGAGACAATGGGAATTCTCTTAGCATTTGCATCTAGCATGAACATCAAAATTTATCAAATGGATGTCAAATGTGAAGACTCAGGTATAACCGTATATCTCTCTTAGGTTTTGATTCAATATCATTCTGCGCTTTATAAAATCCTTTATCTAACTTTTCATTCAATGCTGACCCAATTAAAAAGCACTTCATTGCATATCTCTAATCTGTGCATCGGACCCACTCGGACATCACTCGGAACCATCGCATGAACAAATAATTTCTCTATCACACTTATTCCGAGTACTCGACTTCTTGCTTCAAGTTAAAATGAATTATAGCGTTAATTTTTTATCTTTAAGTCAGCTTTATTCTTGCAAAATTATTTATTAGATCAAGTTTATATATCCTGATTTTCTACACTCTCTAACTTGATCATTTATGGATTGACTCAACATCGAATCTAAACCTAATGGATATTAGACTCGTAAAATTCCACCCTTTGAGGCCAAAGATAATTAAGCACTTAATTACTCTAATTTAATTATTATCTCGTGCCTAATCTTGGACCAAAGTATTTTTATACTTTGAGTACCAAAGTGATTTGCTTATGTAGGTTGTGGATACAAGCCTAATTTATTTTTGAAATACAAAAGCAACTCGTTTCTAACTCGTTAAACACCGATGAGTCGAAAATAGTTACTACTTGACATGGCTCGGATACCGTGTCATGGTTGTTTGTTTCTAAAACTAGAAAACTCCAACTCTGGGTCTAACAGTTGTTTTTAACTTAGTTTTTAATCACCACTAGATGATTAGACCATCTTTTGGAGCCACGAGCTGCCGTACAACGTTCACTTCCCTATTTTCCGAGTAACTCACAATAATCTGTTACAATGGCTAGTGAAGATCACAAGTCTAGAACCAGTCTCAACAGTTATTCTCGCTTGGATGTTTATAAATAGAAGCCACTTTGTGAGACTAGATGATTGCTGCTGATCATATTCAACACTTACTTAGTGCATTCTTACACAATCTTCTACTTACAACTCCAAATATGTTATTCTTACTTCTTGAGTTGTAAAGAAAGTCTTGTAATCACTTACATTCTTTTGTTACTTTCTTTGTAAGTCCTTTGAATGAGCCGTAAGGGTTAACTCAGCTTAGTTGTACGTGATTGTAAGGGTTATCTTAGTCGGAAGTACTAGATCGCTTAAGTGAACTTCGAGGCTAGGAAAACATTGTAAAGGAATTGTCTAAGGGAGCAATTCTGGTTGGAGTTAGTCTTTTGGAATTGAGGATTCAATTAGTAGATTTGACTTGGTGCTTAGATTAGCACTGTCCGTGGTTTTCTACCCCGGGAGGGTTTCCACGTTTTTATGTTTGTCAACCTTTCGAGTCCAATCTAAACTCATAATTTTTTTCTCGCTTAGTTTTATGTAAAAAGAGTTTGAATTTTTATCTAAACTCTTTCATCACCCTATTCACCCCCTCTAGGGTGACTTACTCTTTCCAAGAGCAAACCTTCAATTGGTATCGAGCCTAGCCTTTCAAAAGGATCTCACAATCCAAAGGTTCAAAGATTAGATGGCTCGGAATAATGGAGAGTTTGACGAAAGAGATCATCTACTGGACCACGCAAGTGCAAGAGGTCAAACTTTGCACATTGGAAGAAGATGATGGAATGCTTCCTGATGGATAATGATGAAGATGTCCGAAACATAATCTGGAATGGGAACTTCATTCCAACAAAGATGGAAGGAATCAGATTTGTGCCCAAAGAAAAATCTAAATACACCACCGAAGAGACTAAGAAGTTCGAAAGAACTTCAAAGCTATGAACACACCGATGTGTGCCATCAGCTCGAAGAATACAACAGAGTGTTAGCCTATGACATGACCAAAGAGGTGTGGGACACTCTTGTCAACACCTATGAAGGAACAAGTTAAGTGAAGCAGGCGAATATAAGTCAATATCTTCACAAGTATGAGTTGTTTAAGATGGAGCCGTAAGAGAACATCTCGTAGATGTATGCTCGGTTCACCGAGATCGCTAACAATCTTAAGTCTCTAGGTAGAAAGATCTCTCACAAAGAAATGGTCAGAAAAATTCGAGAAGTCTACCAAAGAGAAAATGGGGTACCAAGGTTACAACCATCGAAGAGGCTTAGAACCTCTCTCAAATAAAGCAAGATGAGGTTATTGGAAAGTCTGCTCACTCATGAGATTCATTTGAAAGAAGAGGATGCTGAGGTCAGCACCAAAAGAAACAATGCACTAAAGGCCTTAGAAAGCGGACGTCAAAGTCCGAGCTCCTCATAATTAGAAGAGGATTCCATGGACCTCCATCGCCCGAGGCTTCAAAAAGATAATGAAGTATAACAAGTGGTAAAAGAGGCCAAAGGAAGAGTTCTACAAGAAAGATAAGAAGGACATGAAAGGTAACTACTCAGTCCCTTCAAAGTTATCTTTAATTAAGAACTCTAGTTGTTTTGAATGTGGCAGCAAGGAGCACATAGTCAAAAAAATTGTCCTAAGAGAAAGAAGGACAGAAAAAGAAAAAGGCTATGATAGGTACCTGGAGTGATGATGACTCATCTCAACAAGAAGATTATGGTGACTCAAAGTGTCTTATGGCGCAAACAGACTCAAAAGCTAAATGTGAGTCGATAATACAACTCGGATATTGAGGAGACAAGTCCTCGGGAGTTGACTCGCACAAGGAAGGGTCACCGGTACTTAGACAAGTGGCTTCTCATGCCATATGTCCGGAGATTCAAGGCTCTTCTCGGAATTTGAAGATCCGAAAGAAGGCGAAGTCATAATTGGAGACAATAGCAAAGGCAAGATAGTAAGGATTTGGAAGATTGGTGAAGCAAAAACTCAGTCACCAAGTTTACCTTGTCAAAGGGCTTAAGTACAAGCTCCTCAACATCTCTCAACTATGTGACAAAAGCCAAGAGGTAAGGTTCACTCGCACCAACCGCTACATTTCTGATGCACTCACCAAAGAGACAAAGCTCTCAGGTCCGAGGTTAGGAAAATTAAAGTTGAGTTTGAAACTCGGATGAGAAGGATTCGAACCGAGCATGGAAGGGAGTTCGACTACTCATAATTTGCAGATTTCTCTGTCAAGAACGAGATTTTTCACAACTTCTCTACACCAAGAACTCCTCAACAAAATTGAGTGGTGGAGAGGAAGAATAGAACTCTTGAAGAAATAGGAAAGACCATGATGATTGAAAATGATCTACCTCACTATTTCTAGGCCGAGGCAACCAACACAAAGAAACTACACACTTAATAGATGCCTCATCGGACCCATCTTGAAGAAGACACCCTATGAGCTATACAAGGGAAAGAAACCCAACATCTCCTATGAAGGTTTGATCTCGGAGAAGCTAAGTCACCCTAGAGGGGGTGAATAAGGTGATGAGGAAATTCACTCGAGTTAAACACTTGATATGATTCTCGAGGAGAGTGTGAGTCAAAAATGAACTCGAAAAACACCGACTTAGAAATAAGTGGAAGATGAAGATATAAATTAGACTGAACTTTAAATCTAACTGAGTCTAGATTGGAGACAGAAAAGTATCAACTCGAAATTACGTGGAAACTCTCCTGGGGCAAGCAAACCACGAACCGTGCTAATCCAAGCATGAAGTCAAATCCACTATTTTGAATCCACAAAATACAGTAGAATGACTCAACCAAAGTTGCTCCCTTAAACAACTCCTTACGAGTTCTTCCTAGATTAAGAAATTCCCTTATCTCGATCTAGTACTTCCTAACCGAGATAACCTTTACAGACTAGGGACAAATGAGCCGAGATAAGCCTTACGACTCAGCCAAGGGACCTTACTCGAAAGTAAGAGTAAGTGTTTGTGACTCGATTACAAGACCTTACAACTCGGAAAATATTAATTACAGAGTTGGAGTTGTAAGTAGAAGATTGAAAATGAATACAAAGACTTTTGCTCAAGTATATATATTAACAGCTTGGTTCAAGCAATCTTCATGTCTTCGAGTTGGCTTCTATTTATAGATGACCAAGCAAACTAGTCGTTGTGAACATCTTCTGACTGGAAGTCCTTTGTGATCATTGTAGCACATTTTCCGAGTCACTCGTAAAATATCCGTTGATGTATGTTCGTTGAGCAACAACTCTTAACTCATTTGGAAGTCCGAAAACCACCGGCGGTGTCTTGAAAAGTAAGGTGGAAACCACCGTTAAGCTTAGCGTTGTAGATTTCCAGCTTTGGAAATAGACAACCCCGACACGATGTCTTGGGCTAGGTCGTAGATGGGAAAAGCCTTGCCTGCTGGTGATTTGAAGTTTTGAAGCTCGGTTACTTTTGTAATTCAAAAATAGGATAGCCTCGTTTGAATAACCTACAAAAGTAAATCAATTTGGTTCTAAAAGTATAAAATACTTTGGTCCAAGATTAGACCCGGATAATAAATTAATTAAGATAATTAAGTGCATAATTATCCGAGTCGAAAAACGAATGGAATATTCTCAGCCTAATATCCATGAGACTCAAAATCCATCCGAGTCGATCTAAGAGAGAATCAAGTGAAATAAAGAAGATTAGACTTGATTTAAACAAAGCAAAGTTTAAACAAAATATGCTGACTTAGAATAATGAATTATCAATTTAATTATTTTGGAACATAAAGTTAGATCTCGTGGTTGTGCAAAATAGAACAAGTGTTTGAACATGCGATAAATCGAGTGTTGTCCGAGTGACTCGAACGAGTGTGTGAACAGAGTATGCTTTCGAGTCGGTCGGAATCAAGTGAGAATGTATGCAATGGTTTCGTAACACTCGTAAAAGATGATCTATCACTCAGAAAAGTTTCTAAGGCACACAGAATGACTTGAAATTAAAACCTTATAAGAGTCGAAGTCTTATACCCGATTCTTTGATGGAAGTCGGATGATGTATATATAAAGTCCGAGTCTTCAATCTCCCCTTTTGATGAAAAGCATTCCATACTTAGAGAAAACTTTGTCGATGATATAGATATGGTGTTTTAATGTTGCTCAGAAAGTAAGTTTGTAAGATGTGATAAAATTTAGTTCTATCGGAGCAAGAAAACAAATACATGTAGACAAAACAATGATTGGCCACTAATAGCGGGATTATTAATGAAATGCATTTATTCAGTTAAGGAAAAGAGAATAACTCGAGTATTAGAGCAATGATAGATATAGTTGACATACTGAGCAAGAAATGGAAACTCGTAAATAATTGCATTAAGCATTAAACTCGAAATTATTAATGAAATGCATTAATTCATTAAAGATAAGAAAATTATACAAAAGAGAGGGTGACGAAGCTCCCCTAAACAAGACAATAAATTTTTCTAGCTATTCTCCCCTTGCCTTTCAAAGAAAAAAAAACAAAAACAGGAAGAATGTATCGTATGGAAAAAAAAATTGAAAAACAAGAGAAGAAAACTAAGAGGGAGGAGATGGAGCAGTCTAGGTTGAAGATGAAGGACGAGTAGTGCGGCTGCGCTGATAAGATCGAGAAGATGTAGTTGAACGCGGTGGGGTAGCACAGGATTTCTGGTATCGCCTCGCTCCGAGTGGTTGACCTAGAACGAGGTCGTCTAGAGGCTCATCCTCCCGGAACTCGACTCACCTGGAGGGTGCGCTCAGCCCGACCGGCTGCCGACCGACCATGGTCGGCAAGGTCTTCGACCCACTCGGACTCACCGTCCGAGCCGATCATCTTCGGCTGTGGTTCCGGAGCACTTGGACCCTCGCCTTCGCTCCTTGCTCCGCCTCTTCTTTCTCCCTTTCCTCGGACGGAGCTGGTTCAGCTGGAGGCTCCGCCGCTTCTTCTTTTCTTTTTTCGCTTCTTCTTCCTCTTGTGAGGAAGATTTGGCCGGACTCGAGGATTCCTCGGAGGTATCCGAGTCGACAAGTTCCCGAGCCTCCTTGGATCGCCTCTCCCGAAGGAGCTCGATCGGCTCCTCTCGCTCCCTAACTAGAGTCTTCATCTCGAGTAGCGCATCCTTCCGCTCTCGAATTTGGGATTGGGCTGTTTTTGGTTAATGGTGATAGACTCGAAGGACAGTCTTGAATGACCAGAGGGTGTCCTTGAACTCAGTGGACACCAAGAAGAGCTTGTCCATGACAACGAGTGGACAAGGCGAAGAGATAACTTGAGAAACACCCGAGGTGGAGGCACCACCAGGTGGAGGAGGTAGAGAGAGAGGAGTTTTAGTCTAAGTCCGAGCGAAGAAGGTGGCCTTAGTTCCGAGCTATGGACCCGCACACCCACTTGGGTTTCCTAGTATCCATACCCAAGAAGTTCCTTTTGCCAACGACTATGGCAGCCTTAGAAACTGCGTTAGGATGCAAGGGAAGAGGAACTTTGAATTGTTTGAAAACGAGGGTGAGAAGAGCCCCGAAAGGAAGAGGGGTGGTCTTCTTGTTCCGAGTCTAAGCCAGCACAACTGCCATTTACTCGAATGATAGCGAGGAAGAGGTCTACTTCGTAGCCCTCTAGAATATCAAATAGAGCTTTGAGATGCTTGGAGTTGGGGTTCTCCTTGCTAGAATGCTGTGAGAAGAAGGTTCTCATCAGCAAGAAACACGTAAGACGAGCTTCGACTTTAGTTGGGTCACAGAGAAGTTTTTGCGTGACCTAGGGAATTATTTAGCGTATTTCTCAAAGAAGTCGTCAACAACCTCGTTGAAAGGTATGGGGTTACCGTTGTTCAAGAAAAGAGAAGATACTTTGAAAAGTCGATGGAGGAGGGAAGTATTGATGCGAACGGTGATGTTACGAACTCGTGAGGTGTGAATACCCTCAAAGCTAGAAAGATGAGTGTAAACCGAGAGACGAGTTCGGGATAAATGAACTCGTTGAAACAAAGAAAATTGTAGACCCCGGTGGATTGGATGTGAGGCAACCATGAAAACTTTGTGGTTGGAAAGAATTTATCATCCAGCACCGGATGCTCGGGTGATAGGAGGTTTGGAAGGAGTAGAGGGACCTTCCCGGGTTTTGTGCGAGGCTTCTTGGTGGCGTAACCAAGAAAATTATGGTCGAACCTCTTTTCGGCATTTTGGTGTAGAAAGAGAAAGAGAATGATTTTTCAAGAGAGATAGAGAGAGAAGGCTCGAAGAAAATAAAAGAGTAGAAGAAGACAGAACCGAGAGTAACAGAGCTTACTTGAGATGTTCTTCACGAAGCTTGAGATCACCGAGCATTGATTTGATAGTAGAAATCTTGTCCACGAAGATGTAGTTGCGAGAGAGAGAGAGAGAGAGAAAGCGAATGGTAAAGTAACGAAATGAATGAAAATAAGTGTTATTTATAGAGAAGTAAGCGTCCTTCAAGTATCCATTCCGACTTAACTCTTCGACGGTCAGCTCGATCAGGTGGACTGTTCTCTCTTCCAACGGTTAGAATCCCAGCCAGCTTGTCTCCCAACAGCTAGTTATCCGATCTCAGCGAGAGAAAGAGAGAGAGAAAAAAAGATTTTGAAAATAAATTCGAAATTCTCCACTTGTCTAGAGATGATTTCGAAGTTTGATGTCCATGTTTTTCTCAAAATCCGAGTCCGACTCGAGTAAGTTTCGAGTGACTCGAAACTGCAATCAAATAAGAACTCTTAGCTCAGTATCATTGGTTCAACTGAACTAATAACTTATTAAAGAAATTATTCACACAACACATAATCATGCAGAAAATTTTCACATAGAAAAACACATAATCATGCGTTTAACATACCTAGCTCATTCCTAATAAAGCAAAACCGATCCTCACTAAGTGGCTTAGTAAAGATCTCAGCTAATTGAAGATTGGTAGGAATGAATTTGAGTTCAATATCACCTTTCTCGAATGGTCTCTTAAGAAATGATACCCGACCTCAATATGTTGTGTCTTTGAGTGCCTGAACTAGATTCTTGGTGATGCCGATTGCACTCTAATTATCACACTTGATTAGAATTGATTTGAATGTTAGTCCATGATCTTTCAAGTGTTGCCTTATCCATAAAATCTGAGCACATCATGCCCCAACCGTAATATACTCAGCTTCAGCAGTTGATAGAGCTACTGAGTTTTGCTTCTTTATGTGCCAAGATATCGGGATTGACCCTGAAACTAGCGAGCTCATGAGGTGCTTTTCCTATCAACTTTGTACCCAGACATAATCAGCATCCGAGTATCGAGTGAGAGTCGATTATGAGTGTCCGGAGTACCATATACCTAAATTCCGAGTCCCTACAAGATATCCGAAAATTCTCTTCACCGCAGTGAGATGTGATTCTTTTGGATTAGCTTGAAGACGGACACTAAACATTATGTCTCGCCTACTTGGAAGTAAAATATAGCAAAGATCCAATCATACCTCGATAGATTTTCCGATCTACTACTTTACCTTTTTCGTCCGAGTCCAGCTTTACGCTGCTACTCATGAGGGTTGCTGCATGCTTTGCATCTTGAAGTTTGTACTTCTTTAGCAGACTCCTTGGTGTACTTTGATTGATGGACATATATTCCATCTCTGTCTTGCTTGATTTGTAGATCAAGGAAGAAATTGAGTTCTCCCATCATACTCATTTGAAATTCCTGTCTCATTAACTCGGAAAATTCTCGACACGTAATTTCATTAGTAGCTCCAAAAATTATGTCATCAACATATATCCGAACAATCACAAAGTCTTTCCCCTTGGTTTTTATAAAGAGAGTCTTGTCAATCTGACCTCTCCAAAAATCATTTTGAACCAAGAAATTGCTCAGTCTTTCATACCATGCTTTGGGAGCTTGTTTAAGACCATAGAGAGCGTTTTGCGGTTTGAAAACATGATTTGGAAATTCAGAGTTTTAAATCCAGGGGTTGCTCAACATAGACTTCCTCTTCAATAAAACCATTGAGAAATGCACATTTCACATCCATTTGATATAATTTGATATTCATGCTACATGCAAATGCCAATAAAATTCTAATGGCTTCAATTCTGGCTACAGTGTAAAGGTTTCCCCACAATGAATCCCTTCTTCTTGTTTGTAACCTTGAGCCACAAGTCAAGCCTTATTTCTGACTACTAACCCACTTTCATCCAGCTTTGTTCTTGAAAACCCATTCGGTTCCTATGACTCGGGTGGTCAAAAGGTCGTTTGGTCGAGTCCGGACTTGGTTTCTTTCAAATTGATTGAGTTCCTCTTGCATGGCCTCTACCCATTCAGGTTCATTAAGGGCCTCTAGCGCATTTCCGGGTTCGGTTAATGATATGAATGCGGTGAATGCACATAGATTTTGAAGACAAGAACGAGTTCTTACCCCACTCGTTGATGTTAGATATGATGTTTTCTAGAGGGTGGCTAGAAGCATACTTGAAAGCTCTACCTGTTCTTTAGTTCATCAGATCCGTAGGTTGAATTAGTTAATCTGCAAAAGTTTGTTCCGATCAAGCTTGTTCATCGATTGTTCTTCAACATTCTAAGTCTGGTTCTTGAGTTGTCTCGTTCGAATCACTTCGTTCCGAGTGACTTCATTCAGAGTGTCATAGATTTTATTCTTGATGAGCTCATTTTCATCACGATCATCATCTCTGCTAAGCTTTAGGTCCGAGAATGATGACTCACTTGGTTTTTCCTGTTCAATCTCATCAAACACAACGTGGATGCTTTCTTCCACTTTGTTAGTTCTTTTATTGAAGATGCGATATGCTTTACTATGAGATGAGTAACCAAGAAAAATACCTTCATCTCGACCGAGCATCAAACTTGGTTAGGTGATCCCGACCATTGTTGTGAACAAAGCACTTACATCCAAAGGGTCCGTAGTATGAAATATTGGGTTTCTTCCCTTTATAGAGTTCGTACGGAGTTTTCTTCAGGATGGGTCCGATGAGGCATCTGTTCAAAGTGTAGTTAGCTGTGTTGACCGCCTCAGCCCAGAAATAGTAGGGTAGGTTGTGTTCAATTATCATAGTCCTTGCTATTTCTTCAAGAGTTTTATGCTTTCTCTCCACCACTCCATTTTGTTAAGGAGTTCTTGGTGTTGAGAAGTTGTGAGAGATGCCATTCTTATCACAAAACTCTGCAAACTCCGAGTAGTCAAATTCCCTTCCATGGTCGAGCTCAAATTCTTCTGGATCCGAGTCCGAGACTCAACTTGGATTTTCCTGCAGAGCTTGCTGAACTCTTTAACGACTTCATTTTTATACTTGAGAAAACATACCCGGGTAAATCGTGAGTAATCATCAACAATAACAAGCACATATGATTTACGTCCGAGACTCTTGACAGGGATTTCACCACATAAATCCATATGCAACATTTCAAACACCTTGGATGTGGAAACAATTTTCGGGGTTTGAAGGATGATCTCGACTTGTTTCCCTTTTGTGCATGCTTCACAAATTTTTATCTTTCTTAAATGCACAATTAGGCAATCCTCTAACTAAACCATGGGATGGAAGTTTCTTAATGGTGTGCATGCTAACATGACCTAGTCTACGATGCCATGCCCACGAATCATCATGAAGAGATGCATTTAAACAAGATAAGTTCCGATTCGGGTCGAAAGGGGAATAATGTAAGTGTTACCTGATCTCATACCCGAGAGCTTGATCTCTTTGGTAGCATTATCGAAATATAGCAATTGGTCCGAGTGAATCTTACCTCTTGACCTTTATCACATAGCTGAGAGATGCTTAGCAAGTTATACTTTAACCCTTTGACAAGGTATACTAGGTCGACCAGATTGCTTCCTTTCCCAATCTTGCCAATCCTAATTATCTTGCCAATCCTAATTATCTTGCCTTTGCTATCATCCCCAAATGTGACTTTTCCTCCTTTTTAGTCGTCTAACTCAAAAAGAGTCTTGAATCTCCCGACATATGGCGTGAGCATCCATTATCTACTAACCAATGCCCTTTTGTTCTTTTTTGAGTCACCTGCAAGTCGAAACAAACTAACCCTTCTCACTTCCTCTAACGAACCCAAGTAACACCCTTTATCGTGGTCCTTTTCTTAAGAAGAAGACTTTTCGAACTCAGATTTGAATGACTTTGGGTTTGGTCCGATTCCGAGTCTTCCGTTTAGAGAGCCGAGTCCGTGTCTCTTTCTTTTGAGAAACTTTTCTTTTATAAACCGGTGGAGAAGGCTTTCCCTCGTAAGCTGGTCCGTGCTCGGTCCTCCTTTCATTCTTATGAATGGGACCGTGCTCAGCCTTTCCGAACTTTACAGGTTTTGGAATCCTTTTGAAAAGTTCTGAGTAGGAATTGGATTCCTCATCTTTGTTAAAACCAAGACCTTTTTTTTCCGAAGGAGACACATTGGGAACCTAAGAGCATATCAAGGTTTTTCTGACCTTGAGTAAACTTTAAAACAAGATCTTGAGACTTGTTGAGCTTTAGCTTTAGTTGCTCATTTTCCCTTCGAGTAACTCGGACTTAGTCTCATTAGATTGAGCACTAGTCTTAAGTTCTCTTAGAGTAAGTCTCAGCTTTTCCAATTCATTTTTTAAAGAGATGCTCTCGGAATTGATTGACTTAAGTTGTTCTTTAAAAAGAAAAGAGTTAGAATTGGACTTTTCTTCCAAAGTGAAAATATACTTAGCTAAATCAACTTTGGAAAACTTGAGGAAGTATTTAATTACCTCCCGAGGATTTGTTTCCTCACTGTCTCGAGTGATCCGAATCCGACTCTGTTTCAGCTTCCGAGTCGAGAGTGCCGTCATACATTTTGAGTCATCCGAGTCTTCATCGTCTTCCGATGAGTCTTCATGACTCCATGTGGCCATTATAGCCTTTTTTTTCTTCTGTCCCTCTTTCTCTTAGGACAGTCTTTGAGCATGTGTTCCTTATCGCCACACTAAAAACAAGAAGAGTTCTTAGTCAAAGATAACTTTGAAGGGGAAGAGTGTTTACCTTTTCTATCCTTCTTGTCTATCTTATAGAACTCTTCTCTTGGCTTTTTATCCTATCTCTTGTGGTTCATTATTTTTTGAAGCCTCTAGCGATAAGTGCCATGAGATCCTCTTCCGAGTCGGAGGAACTCAGATTTGCTTCTCCGATTTCTAAGGCTTACAGCCGCAATGTTCTTTTTGGTGCTGACCTCTACATCCTCCTTTTCCAGGTGGATCTCATGGGTGAGAAGCTTCCTAATGAGTTCGTCCGGCTTCGGTAGAGACAGGTTCCGAGCCTCTTCGATCGCTGTTACCTTGGGACCCCATCTTCTCTTAGGTAGACTTCTAAGTATCTTTCTGCACATTTCCTCGTGGGAAATCTTTTTACCCAAAGATTTGAGATTGTTGGTAATCTCAGTGAAGTGGATAAACATTTGAGTGATGCTTTCTTCGGCTCCATCTTGAACAGCTCATACTTGTGACGATATTGGCTAATCTTTGCTTGTCCGACCTGGCTTGTGCCTTCATAAGTATTGACCAGTGTGTCCCATACTTCGTGGTTGTGTCATAGATAGACACTCGGTTGTACTCTTCCGATCCGATAGCGCACATCGAATGGTCATCGCCTTAAAGTTCTTTCGAACTTTTTGTTTCTTCAGCGAGTGAACTCGGCCTTTGTCTTGGGCAAGAGTCTTGTTTCTTCCGTCTTCATGGGAATGTAGTTGCCTACTTGTATGATGTTCCGGACATCCTCATCATGATCGAGCAAGAAACATTCCATGGGCTTCTTCCAAGTGCAGGAAGTTAGACCCTTTGAACTTAAGTGGTCTCGCTGGAAGATCTTCCTTCATCGAACTCTCCTTTGTTCCGAGCCATTTGATCATTAGACCTTTGGATGGTTAGATCCTTTCCGAAAGGCTACGCTCCGATACCAATTGAAGGTTTGCTCTCGGAGAAGCTAAGTCACCCTAGATAGGGGTGAATAGGGTGATGAGGAAATTCGGTTGAGTTAAACACTTGATATGATTCTGAGGAGAGTGTGAGTCAAGAATGAACTCGTAAATAAGTGGAAGACGAAGATACATATTGGACTAAACTTTAAATCTGACCGTGTCTAGATTGGACTCGTAAAAGTATCAACTCACAAATTACGTGGAAACTCTCCTGGGGCAGCAAACCACGAACCGTGCTAATCCAAGCACGAAGTCAAATCCATTATTTTGAATCCACAAAATATAGTACAATGACTCAACCAAAGTTGCTCCCTTAGACAACTCCTTACGAGTTCTTCCTAGATTAAGAAATTCCCTTATCTCGATCTAGTCCTTACAACTCGGAAAATATTAATTACAGAGTTGGAGTTGTAAGTAGAAGATTGAAAATGAATACAAAGACTTTTGCTCAAGTATGTGTATTGATAGTTGGTTCAAGCAATCTTCAAGTCTTGAGAGCTTGCTTCTATTTATAGATGACCAAGCAAACTAGCCGTTGTGAACATCTTCTGATTCGAAGTCCTTTGTGACCGTTGTAGAAGATTTTCTAAGTCACTCAAAAATATCCGTTGATGTATGTTCGTTGGGCAACGGGTCTTAACTCCTTTGGAAGTCCGAAACCACCGGCGGTGTCTTGAAAACTAAGGTGGAAACCACCGTTAAGCTTAACGTGTTAGATTTCCAATTTTGGAAACAGAAACCCCGACACGGTGTCTTGGGCTAGGTCTTAGATGGAAAAAGACTTGCTCGTTGGTGATTTGAAGTTTTGAAGCTTGGTTACTTTTGTAATTCAAAAATAGGATAGCCTCGTTTGAATAACCTACAAAAGTAAATCAATTTGGTTCTCAAAGTATAAAATACTTTGGTCCAAGATTAGACATAGATAATAAATTAATTAAGATAATTAAGTGCATAATTATCCGAGTCGGAAAAAGAATGGAATATTCCGAGTCTAATATCCATGAGACTCAAAATCCATCTAAGTCAGTCTAAGAGAGAATCAAGTCAAATAAAGAATATCAGACTTGATTTAAACAAAGTAAAGTTTAAACAAAATATGCTGACTTAGAATAATGAATTATCAATGTAATTTTTTGGAACATGAAGTCAGATCTGCAGGTTGTGCAAAATAAAACAAATGTTTGAACATGCGATAAATTCGAGTGTTGTCCGAGTGACTCGGAATAGTGTGTGAACAAAGTATGCTTTCCGAGTCAGTCAGATCAAGTGAGAATATATGCAATGGTTTCGTAACACTCGTAAAAGATGATCTATCACTCGTAAAAGTTTCTAAGGCACACGGAATGACTTAAAATCAAAACCTTATGAGAGCTGAAGTCTTCTATTTGATTCTTTGATAGAAGTCGGATGATGAAGTCCGAGTCTTCATCCTACTTTAGACCATTTGGTTGTAAATGCTTTATGCACAATAATGGTAAGGAAAATCTCACTAAGTTTGATGTTAGGTTAGATGAAGGTATATTTATGGGTTACTCATCTCATAGTAAAGCTTATCGAATTTTTAACAAAAAGACAAACAAAGTGGAAGAAAGTATCCATGCTGTTTTTGATGAGATTGACCTTGACAGGATAAGTGAATCCACCTTCTCGTAAGCTGAGCTCGGAAGGAGTTCAAATAGAAGAACTAAGACAACTTAAGCTAAGGCAACTCAGAGTGACCAAACTCAAAATGCCGTGACTCGGAATGAAGAAAATCAAGATCCAACTCGGAATGTTGAAGAACAAGTCAATACGAGACCGAGCAAGATCAACCACCTAAAGATCAACTTATTCAACCAACAAATTTTGTAAATCGGAGGACAGGTAGAGCTATCAAATATGCATCCAAGTCACCCATCCGAGAATATACTTTCCGATATCAACAATGGGGTAAGAACTCATCCTTCTTTGCAAAATCTGTGTGCATTCTTTGCATTCATATCCTTAACTCGAACCCAAAATGCACTAGAGGCCCTAAATGAACCAGAATGGATAGAGGCCATGCAAGAAGAGCTTAATCAATTTGAAAGAAATCGAGTCCGGACTTCGACCAAACAACCTTCCGACCACCCAAGTAATAGGAACAAAATGGGTTTTCAAGAACAAACTGGATGAGGAAGGGTTGGTAGTAAGAAATAAGGCTAGACTGGTTGCTCGGGGATACAACCAAGAGGAAGGAATTGATTGTGGCGAAACCTTTGCACCTGTTTCTAGGAGTGAGGCAGTTAGAATTCTTTTGGCATTGTATCTAGCATGAACATCAAGCTTTATCGGATGGATGTAAAAAATGTGCATTTCTCAATGGTTTTATTCAAGAGGAATTTTATGTTGAGAAACCCCTGGATTTAAAAACTCATAGTTTCCAAATCATGTTTTGAAGTTGCAAAAGCTTTATATGGTCTTAAACGGACACCCGTGAGTCGCGTATGAAAGACTAAGTAGTTTCTTGGTTACAAAATTATTTAAAAAGAGGTGAGATTAGCAACAATATTTTCATAAAAACCAAGGGGAATGATTTTCTTATCATTCATATTTATGTTGATGATGTCATTTTTGGAGCTACTAATGAAACTCTATGCTAAGAGTTTTCTCGATTTAATGAGACGGGAGTTCCTAATGAGTATGATAGGAGAACTCAATTTCTTTCTTGGTCTACAAATCAAACAAGACAAGGATGACATCTACGTCCATCAATCGAAGTATACCAAGGACTTATTGAACAAAATACAAGCTATAAGATGTGAAGCATGAAACAACACCTATTAGTAGCGAGTTGAAACTAGACTCGGACTGAAAAAGGTAAAGCTATAGATCGAAACTCTATAGAGGTATGATTGGATCCTTACTTTATCTCAAATCTAGTAGGCCAAATATCATGTTCAATGTCTGTCTTGGTTTAAGATTTCAAGCTAATTCAAAAGAATCACATCTCACTGCGGTGAAGATAATTTTTAGATATCATGAAGGGACTCGGAATCTTGGTCTAGGGTTTTCAAAAGACTCGTAACTAACTCTCACTAGACACTCGGATGCCGACTATGCTGAATACAAGGTTGATAGAAAAAGCACTTCAGGAGCATGCCAATTTCTGGGTCAATCCCTCATCTCTTGGTATTCAAATGTGAAGACTCAAGTATAACTCTCTATCTCTCTTAGGTTTTGATTCCAACTCATTCTGTGCTTTATGGAATCCTTTATCTAAGTTTTCATTCGATTCCGACCTACTCGTAAAGGACTTCACCGCATGTCTCTAATCCGTGCGTCCGACCCACTCAACATTACTCGAACCATCGCATGAACAAATAGTTTCTCTATCACACTTATTTTGAGTACGTACTTCTTACTTCAAGTTGAAATGAATTACAACGTTAATTCTTTATCTTTAAGTCAGCTTTATTCTAGGAGAATTATTTGTTAGATCAAATTTATATATCCTAATTTTTTGCGCTCTCTAACTTGATCATTTATGGATTGACTCAAGATGTAATATGAACCTAATGGATATTAAACTCGGAAAATTCCATTCTTTTAGGCCAAATATAATTAAGCACTTAATTACTTTAATTTAATTATTATCTCGTGCCTAATCTTGGACCAAAGTATTTTTTTACTTTGAGTACCAAAATGATTTGCTTTTGTAGGTTGTGGTTATAAGCCTAATCTATTTTTGAAATACAAAAGCAGCTCGGTTTCTAGCCGCTAAACACTAGTAGACCAAAAATAGCTACTTCTAGACATGGCTGAAATACTATGTCGTGGTTGTTTGTTTCCAAAACTAGAAAACTCCAACTCGTGTCTAATGGTTGTTTCCACCTCAGCTTTTAATCACTACCGGATAATTGGACAATCTTTTGGATCCAAGAGCCGTTCCACAATGTTCACATCCCAACGGATCTCTGAGTGACTCGGAATAGCCATTATAACAACTAGTGAAGTTCACAAGTCCGTAACTAGTCGCAATGGTTATTCTACTTAGATGTTTATAAATAAAAATCGCTTTGCAAGACAAGAATATTACCGCTGATCATATTCAACACTTACTTAGTGCATTCTTAAACAATCTTCTCCTTATAACTCCAAATCTGTAATTCTTACCTCTTGAGTTGTAAAGAAAGTCTTGTGATCACTTTAAGGTTTGCTCTAGGAGAGGCTATGTCACCCTAGAGGGGGTGAATAGGGTGATGATGAAATATGCTTGAGATTTAAAATAGATATGAATCCGAGGTGAGAAAGAGTGAAGGCCGAACTCGTAAAAGTACTAACTCGAATTCAAGTGAAGAGTGAAGAAACAGATTAAGCGTAACTTTGAAACCTGTCCGAGTCTAGAATGCATTCAAAAAGTAATAACTCGTAAAGTACGTGGAAACCCTCCTGGGGCAGAAAACCACGGACCGTGCTAATCCAAGTACGAAGTGAAATCCACTATTTTGAGTCCACAAAATTTAGCAGAGTGACTCAACCCAAGTTGCTCCCTTAGACAACTCCTTACAAGTTTTTCCTAGACTTAGAAATTACTTTATCTCGATCTAGTACTTCCTAACCGAGATCACCCTTACAGTTAGGGACAACTAAGTTGAGTTAACCGTTACAGCCCAGCCAAGGGACCTTACTTAGAAAGTAAGAAAGAGAGTGTTTGTAATCGAGTACAAGACCTTACAACTCGGAGAAATATTAACAATTGGTTCAAGCAATCTCCTTGTCTTGAAGGATGGCTTCTATTTATAGATGACCAAGTAGCTTAGCCATTGTGTGCATCTTCCGACTAGAAGTCCATTGTGACTCGTTGTAATAAATTTTTTGAGTCACTCGTAAAATATCCGTTGAGATATGAACGTTGGACAACGGCTCTTGACTCCTTTGGAAGTCCCAAAACAACCGGTGGTGTCTTGAAGAATAACGTGGAAACCACCGTTGTGCTTAGTGTTGCAGATTTCTAGTTTTTGGAAACAGACAACCTAACACACTCGTCTCGGGGCTAGGTCAAAGGTTGAAAAACCCTTGTTTGCTGGTAATTTGACGTTTTGAAGCTGGTTACTTTTGTAATTCAAAAATAGGACAGCCTCGTTTGAATAACCTACAAAAGTAAATCAATTTGGTTCTCAAAGTATAAAATACTTTGGTCCAAGGTTTGACACAGATAATAACATAATTAAGATAATTAAATGACTAATTATCTCGAGTTAGAAAAGGAATGGAATTTTCTTAGTCTAATATCCATGATACTCAAAATACCATCTTAGTCAGCCTAGAAGATAAACAAGTCAAAGGATTAGAGTAAACAAACTTGATCTAGACTAATCAAAGTTCAAACCAAATATGCTCGACTTGGAATAGTAAATTAACAATGTAATTCCTATAACATGATGTCGGACTGAGTTTATGTTTGTGAAATAAAGTGTTTGAACATGCGATATATCCGAGTGTTGAGTGACTCGAACCGAGTGTGAAGTGGTAAGTACAGGTATGCTTTATGAGTCGAGCTAGAGACACGCATAAACATATATAATAGTTTCTATAACACTCGAGAGAAAATGGTATATCACTCAGAAAGGGTTCTAAGGTACATGGAATGGCTTGAAATCAAAACCCTATAAGAGATGAAGTCTTATACCCGATTCCTTGATGAAACTCGTAAAAGTGTAAGCTTAAAGTCCGAGTCTTCAATCTCCCCTTTTGATGAAAGGCTTTCCATACTTAGACAAAAACTTTGTTAGTGATATAAATCTGATTTTGCAAACTTGCTCGAGAAATAACTTAAGATTTCATAGCTATAGAAGCAAGAAAAGAAATAAATCCAGATAGACAAGCAATTATTAATGAAATGCATTTACTTCATTAATGTCAAAGAAAATATTTACAGAGGGTGAGAGAGACTCCCCTAAACATGACAACAAATTTTTTCTATCCATTCTCCCCTTGCCTTTCAAAGAAAAACAAAAACGGGAAGAATACAACGAGAAGTACATATTTGATGTCCGGACAAAAGAGAAAAACATGAAATACCGTAAATAAAACACTAAGAACCTAAGGACGCGATGGATCAGCTGGGGTTAAGGAGGAAGGACTAGTGGTGCGTCGGTGCCGATAAGATCTTGACGATGTGCTTGAGCGCGCGGAGGAAGTACAGGAATCTCCGGTATCGGCTCGCCTCGAGTGGTCGACCCAAAACTAGGTTGTCCAGAGGCTCGTCCTCTTGGACCTCAATGACTCGGAGGGGTGTGCTCAGCCGACTCGCCGTTGACTCGGCCTTGATCGGCAGGTTCTTTCGACCCGCTCGGATCGCCGTCTCGAGCTAATCACTTCTGGTTGTGCTTCGGAGCACCTGCACCCTCGCTGTCGCTCGTGCTTCTTGCTCTCCTTGTCCTTCTCGGCTCTCCTTGATCGTAAGGAGCCGCCTCACCGCAGGCTCCTCTCGCTTCTTCTCCTTCTTCTTCTTCTTCTTCTCCTCGTCCGAGGAGGACTTGGCGGGGCTCGAGGATTCCTCGAGGTGTCCGAGTTACTTGGATCTTGAGCTACCTTTTATCTTCTCTCCCGAAGGAGCTCGAGAAGCTCCCTTTGCTCCTTTACTGCAGCCTTTATCTCAAGGAGCACGTCCCGTTGCTCTCGTATTTGAGATTGGGTGGTTTTCTGGTTGATGGTCATAGACTGGAAGACAGTCTTGAATGAACGGAGAAGGTCCTTGAGTTCAAAGGACACGAAGAAATTTTATCCATGAAAGCGGTGGACAAAATGGAAGAAAGAGTTTTGGAAGCACCTGAGGTGGAGGCGCCACCAGGTGGTGCAGAAGAGAAAGAGGTGTTTCGACTCGAGTCCGAGGTGGAGAGGGTGGCCTCGGCTCTAAGCTGTTGATCCACACACCAGGTTTAGTTTCCGGTATCCGTACTCAAGAAGTTCCTTCTTCCCGACTACAATGGCAGCCTCGAAACGGCGTTCGGATCTAAGGGAAGAGGAACTTTAAACCGTTTGAAAATGACAAGTGAGAAAAGCATCGAAAGGAAGAGGGGTGTTCTTCTTGTTCCGAGTCCGAGCCGGCACAGCTGCCATTTGCTTTATGATAGCAGGAAAGAGGTCTACTTCGTAGCCCTCTAGGATATCAAAAAGAGCTTTAAGTTGCTTGGAGTTGGGGTTCTCCTTGCTGGAATGCCGTGAGAAGAAGGTTCTAATCAGAAGAAACACGTAAGACGAGCTTATGACTTTAGTTGGGTCATAGAAAAGTTTTTACGTGACCCGTGGAACTGTTTAGCGTACTTTTCAAAGAAGTCGTCAGCGACCTCATTGAAAGATATTGGATTGCTGTTCAAGAAAAGGGAAGATACTTTGAACATTCGATGGAGGAGGGAAGTGTTTATTCGAACAATGATGTTCTAAACTCTAGAGGTTAGAATACCCTCGTAGCTGGAAAGGTGAGTGTAAAACTCGGAGATGAGTTCAGGATAAATGAACTCGCTGAAACAGAGAAAGTTATAGACCCTAGTCGATTGTATGTGAGGCAACCATGAAAATTTTGTGGTTGGGAAGAATTTATCATCCAGACGCAAGGTGCCGGATGACGAGAGGTTTCAAATTTGAGGGGCCTTCCCGGCTTTTGTGTGGGGTTTCTTTGTGGCAGAGCCAAGAAAGTCGTGGTGAGAACATCTTTTCGGCATTTTAAAGGAGAAAAGAGAGAGCAGATAAGCTTGGGAGAGAGAAGGAAGAAGGAGCTCGAAGAGAGTGAAAGAGAAAAAATAAAAGAGTAGAAGAAGAAAGAGTGTGAGAGCAACAGAGCTTACTTGAGATGTTCTTCATGAAGCTTGAGATCACCGGGTATCACTTTAATCACAGAGCGCTTGTTTACGAGGATTTGATTTTGAGAGAGAGAGTAAGCGAGGAGTAAAGTAAAGAAATGAAGGAGAATAGGTGTTATTTATAAGAAAATAAACGTCCTTCAATATCCATTCTCACTCAGCTCTTTCAGCGGTCACCTCGGACCGGTGTGACTGTTTTCTTCTACAACGGTTAGAATTCCAACGGTTTGTCTCCCAACAGCTAGTTGTCCGATCACGGCGCACGAGAGAAAGAGAAAAAAGAAATATTTTGAAAATAAATTCCAAAATTCTCCACTTGTCTAGAGATGATTTCAAAAGTTTAATGTTCATTTTTCTCAAAGTCTCGAGTCCGACTCACCTTAGTTTCGAGTGACTTAGAAACTAGAAGTAGGTAATAACTATCGGCTCAGTATCACCGAATCAACCGAACTTATGGTTATTAAAGAATCGTAAGCACAAATCACATAATCATGCAATGAAATTTTCACATAGAAAATACATAATCATGCATTTAACATACCAAGCTCATTCCCAATGAAGCAAAACCGATCCTCACTAAGTGGCTTAGTAAAGATATCAGCTAATTGAAGATTGGTAGGAATGAATTCGAATTCAATATCACTTTTTCATAATGGTCTCTTAAGAAATGATACCCGACTTAATGTGTTTCGTCTTTGAGTGCCGAATTGGATTTTTGGTGATGCCGATTGCACTTTGATTATCACACTTGATTGGAACCGATTTGAAAGAAAGTCCAAGATCTCTCAAGTATTGCTTTATCCACAAAATCCGAGCACAACATGCTCCAACTCGCAATATACTCAGCTTCGGCAGCTGATAGAGCTACCGAGTTTTGCTTCTTTGAGTGCTAAGATATTAAGGATTGACCCGTAAATTGGCAAGCTCCCGAGGTGCTCTTTCTATCAACTTTGTATCCAGTGTAATCAGCATATGAGTATCTAGTGCTAGGTAATTATGAGTCTCTAGAGTACCATAGACCTAAATTATGAGTCTCTGCAAGATATCCGAATATTCTCTTCATCGGAGTGAGATGTGATTCTTTTGGATTAGTTTGGAATCTTGTGCATAGATAGACACTAAACATTATATCTGGCCTAATGGAAGTAAGATATGGCAAAGATGCAATCATACCTCGATAGAGCTTCTAATCTATTGCGTTACCTTTTTGTCCGAGTCCAGCTTTATGCTATCGCTCATAGGTGTTGCTGCATGCTTCGCATCTTGAAGTTTATACTTTTTCAAGCAACTCCTTGGTGTACTTTGATTGATGGACATAGATTTCATCTTTGTCTTGCTTGATTTGTAGACCAAGAAAGAAATTGAGTTCTCCCATCATGCTAATTCCTGTCTCATTAACTCGAAAAATCTCGACATAGAAATTCATTAGTATCTCCAAAAATTATGTCATCAACATATATCTCGAGTGATAAGGAAGTCTTTCCCTTGGTTTTTATAAAGAGAGTCTTGACGATCCGATCTCTTCTAAAATAATTTTGAACCAAGAAATTGCTCAGTCTTTCATACCAAGCTCTGGGTGCTTGTTTAGGTCCATAAAGAGCTTTTTGCAGCTTGAAAACATGATTTGGAAATTCCGAGTGTTCAAATCCAGTGGGCCGCTCAACATAGACTTCCTCTTCGATAAAACCATTAAGAAATGCGCACTTCACATCCATTTGATATAACTTTATATTCATGCTAGATGCAAATGCCAAGAGGATTCTAATGGCTTCAATCTCGGCAACAAGTGCAAAGGTTTCCCCACAATCAATCCCTTCTTCCCGATTGTAACCTCGAGCCATAAGTCTAGTCTTGTTTCGACTACCAACCCACATTCATCCAGTTTGTTCTTGAAAACCCATTTGGTACATATGACTGGGTGGTCGAAGGTCGTTTGGTCGGAGCCCGGACTTGATTTCTTTCGAATTGATCGAGTTCCTCTTGCATGGCCTCTACCTATTCAGGTTCATTTAGGGCCTCTAGTGCATTTTTAGGTTTAGTTAATGAAATGAATGCAGTGAATGCACATAGATTTTGAAGAGAGGAATGAGTTCTTACCCCATTGTTGATATCGGATAATATGTTTTCTAGTCGATGACTAGAAGCATATTTGAATGCTCGTACCCATTCTTTGGTTCACCAGATCCGTAGGCTGAATTCGTTGATCTTCGAAATCTGTTCCGAGTGGGCTTGTTCAAGCATTCTCGAGCGTGTTCTTGAGTTGTCTCAGTCTAAGTCACTTCATTATGAGTGTCTTCATTATGAGTGTCATGGATTTGATTGTTAAGGAACTCATTTTCATCACAATCATCATCTCGCTAAGCTTCAAGTCCGAGAATGATGATCCACTTAAATTATCCTGTTCAATCTCATCAAACACAACGTGGATGCTTTCTTCCACTTTGTTAGTGCTCTTATTGAAAATGCGATACACCTTACTATGAGATGAATAACCCGTAAAAATACCTT
The DNA here is from genome assembly GCA_021018815.1 of Talinum fruticosum. Classification (NCBI taxonomy): domain Eukaryota; kingdom Viridiplantae; phylum Streptophyta; class Magnoliopsida; order Caryophyllales; family Talinaceae; genus Talinum; species Talinum fruticosum. The sequence goes on from JAITYX010000101.1 coordinate 508,188, forward strand.
CATATGATCGAGCATCAAACTTGGTCGAGCGATCCTTACCATTGTTGTGAACAAAACACTTACATCCAAAGGGTTTGAAGTATGAGATATTGGGTTTGTTCCCTTTGAAGAGCTCGTATGGTGTTTTCTTCAAAATGGGTCCGATGAGACATCTGTTCAAGGTGTAATTTGCGGTGTTTATTGCCTCAACCCGTAAATAGTAGGGTAGATTGTGGTCAATCATCATTGTCCGAGCTATTTCTTCAAAGGTTCTGTTCTTTCTCTCCACCACTCCATTTTGTTGAGGAGTTCTTGGTGCCGAGAAGTTGTGGGAGATGCCATTTTTGCCACAAAACTCTGCGAATTCTAAGTAGTCGAACTCCCTTCCATGGTCGGTTCGAATTCTCTATATCTAAGTCTTGGATTTTTCTGCAGAGCTTACTCGAACTCTTTAAATGCTTCATTCTTGTGCTTAAGAAAACATACCTAGGTAAATCGTGAGTAATCGTCAACAATAACAAGTATATATGATTTACCTCCAAAACTCTTAACGAGGATTCCACCACATAAGTCCATATGTAGCATTTCAAGCACCTTGGATGTGGAAACTGTCTTCAGAGATTTGAAAGAAGATCTGACTTGTTTCCCTTTTGTGCGTGCTTCACAAATTTTATCTTTCTTAAAAGCACAATTACGCAATCCTCCGACTAAACCATGAGATGCTAGTTTCTTAATAGTATGCATGCTAACATGACCTAATCTACGATGCCATGTCCATGAGTCATCAAGAAGTGATGCTTTTAAATAAGATAAATTCTTACTCGGGTCGAAAGAGAAATGAAGACTCGGACACTCGCTCGGCACAATTCCGAGTTCTAACAAAGGAATCGTGTATAAGAATTTCTCACTTATAGAGTTTTGATTCCAAGGCATTCTCTCGTACCTTAGGAACTTTTCCGAGTGATATGATATCTTCTCTAAGTGATATAGCATTTACTTCATGTACTCTTGCTTGTCCCCGTGTGACTCGTAATGTATTGAGAATATCCCACTTAGTTCCGAGTCCCTCATCACTTAGATATATCGTATGTTGAATTGACTAGTATTTCACTTTACCGCACTCGAGTCCGACTTCATGTTATAAGTTCTATTTTGTTGGAGTCGCGCTTCTAGTCCGAATCATACTTAGTCTAGATCATGTTTGTTTCACTCGATATTCGTTGTATAACTTGAGTCTTGCTTAGACTAACTCGGATGGAATTTTGAGTTTCATGGATATTAGACTTAGAAAATTCCACTCACTTTTTGACTCGGATAATTACTTACTTAATTATCTTAATTATTTTATTATCGTTGTCTAATCGTGGATAAAAGTATTTTATACTTTGAGAACCAAAATTGATTTACTTTTATAGGTTATTCAAATGAGGATTTACTTTTTGAAATACAATAGTAACCAGACTTCAAAACGTCAAATCACCAAGCAGACATGGCTTTTCCTCTTCTCTCGTCCTAGCCCCGTAAGATTGTGTCGTGGCCGTCCGTTTCCAAATCTGGAAAAGTAAAACACCAAGCTTAACGGTGGTTTCCACCTTATCCTTCAAGACACCGCTAGTGGTTTTGGGACTTCCAAGAGAGTTAAGAACCGTTGCCCAACGTTCATTTCACAACGGATACTTTCCGAGTGACTCGGAAAGTTCTTAACAACGGTCACAAAGGATCTCCCGTCGAAGTTGGAGATAACGGCTATGCTCGCTTGGTTATCTATAAATAGAAGCCAACTCACAAGACTTGAAGATTGCCAAACCTATTGTTAATACACGTACTTTAGCAAAGTCATTGTATTCACTCTCAATCTTTAGTTACAACTCCCACTCTGTAATTCATTATATTCCGAGTTGTAAGGTCTTGTACTTAGTTACAAACACTTTCTTACTTTCTAAGTAAGATCCCTTGACCGAGCTGTAAGGGTTAACTCAGCTTAGTTGTCCCTAGCTGTAAGGGTTATCTCAGCTAGGAAGTACTAGATCGGATAAGGGAATTTCGAGTCAGGAAAACTTGTAAAGAGTTGTTTAAGGGAGCAACTTGGGTTCGGTCAGTCTACGGTATTTTGTGGACTCAAAATAGTGGATTTGACTTCGTGCTTGGATTAGCACGGTCCGTGGTTTTTCGCCCCAGGAGGGTTTCCACGTAATCTCTGTGTCTTTACTTTCTGAGTTCATTCTAGACTTAGACAGTCTCAAAGCTTCAGCTTAATCCGCTTCCTTACTCGTTATTGCGATTCCGAGTTCATACGTTTCGACCCCACTTTTGACTCAAAATTAGTTTTTGTCTCTACTTTAGCAAAGAGTTTGTTTTTCATCGAAAACCTCCATCACCCTATTCAGGCCCCCTCTAGGGTGACTTAGACTCTCCCCGGGCAAACCTTCAATTGGTATCGAGCCTAGCCTTTCGTAAAGGATCTAACCACCCAAAGGTATAAAGATCAAATGGCTCGTAACAACGGAGAGTTCAATGAAGGAAGATCTTCCAACGGACTACCAAAATTCAGAGGATCAAATTTCATGCACTGGAAGAAGCTCATGGAATGTTTCCTTCCGGATCATGATGAAGATGTTTGGGAGATCATACAACAAGGAAACTATATTCCCTTGAAGACAGAGGAGTTTAGAATCATTCCCGAGACAAAGGCCGAGTTTACTCTGTGTGAAGCGGAGAAGTTCGAAAGAACTTCAAGGCAATGAACATTCCGATGTGCGCCATCGCTCGTAAGAATATAATCGAGTATTTGCTCGCGATTCAACCAAAGAAGTGTGGGACACACTGGTCAACAGCTATGAAGGCACAAGCTAGGTCGACAAGCGAAGATCAGCCAATATCTTCATAAATATGAGCTATTCAACATGGAGCCGGAAGAGAACATCACTCGGATGTTCATTCTATTTACCGAGATTACTAAGAATCTCAAATCTCTGGGTAAGAAGATTACACAAGAAGAAATGTGCAGAAAGATACTCAAAAGCCTACCAAAGAGAAGATGGGGTCCCAAGGTGACTACCATAGAGGAGGCTCGGAACCTATCACTTCTAAAGCCGGACGAGCTCATCAAGAAGCTTCTCACTCATGAAATCCACCTAGAAGAGGAGGATGCCGAGAGCAAGCACCAAAAAGAACATAGCACCGAAAGCCTCGTAAACCGGAGAAGCGGATCCGAGCTCCTCCGACTCGAAGAGGATCCCATGGCACTCATTGCTAGAGGCTTCAAGAGAATGATGAAGCACAAATGATGGGACAAAAGGCCAAAAGAAGAATCCTACAAGAAAGATAAGAGGGACAGTAAAAGGTAAGTATTCTTCTCCTTCAAAGTTATCTATATCTAAGAATTTTGGATGTTTTGAGTGTGGCAAGCAAAGACCACATAGTTAAAGACTCGTCCAAAAAGAAAAAGGGATAGAAAGAAGAAAAAGGCTATGATGGCCACATGGAGCGACGAGGACTCATCGAAGATGATGGCAATCTCTCGACTCGAAGGAGAAAGAGAGTCGACTCGGACTCGTACAATGAGGAAACAAATCCTCAAGAGGTAATTGAATACTTCCTCAAATTCTCCAAAGCCGATTTAGCTAAATATATTTTTACTTTGGAAGAAAAGTCCAATTCTAATTCTTCTCATTTCAAAGATCAACTTGAGTCAATTTCATTTGAGAGCATCTCTTTGAAAAATGAATTGGAAAAATTGAGACTTACACTCGGAGAACTCCGGACTAATGCTCAATCCAATGAGACCGAGTCCGAGTTACTCGAAGAGAGAATGAGAAGCTAAAGCAAAAGCTCAATGAGTCTCAAGATCTTATTTTCAAATTTACTCAAGGTCGAAAAACCTTGATATGCTCTTAGGATCTCAATGCGTTTCTTTCGAAAAGAGGGCCTTGGTTTCAACAAAGAGGAGGAATCAAATTCCTACTCGTAACTATTCAAAAGGATTCCGTAACCGTAAAGTTCAGGAAAGCCGAGCATGGTCCCATTCATAGAAATGAAGGGAGGACTAAGCCTAGAGTTGTTTACAAGAAGAAACCATCTTCTTCAGCTTCCAAAGGAAATGTTTTCAAAAAGAAAGAGACACAGCACTCGCTTCTCGCAAGGAAGACTCGTAATCGACTCGAACCTAAAGTCATTCAAATCTGGGTTCCGAAAAACTTTCTTCCTCGTAAAAGGACCACAAGTAAAGAATTTTACTGGGTTCGTTAGAGGAAGTGAGAAGGGTTAGATTTTCTCTGCTTTTACAGGTCACTCGAAGAGATCAAAAGGACATTGGTACCTTGACAAGTGGATGTTCATGCCATATGTCACTCTTTTCTCGAGTTAGAAAAACATAAAGGAGGAAAGGTCACTTTTGGAGATGACAAGCAAAGGCAAGATAGTTGGGATAGGCAAGATTGGGAAAGGATGCAATCTGGTCACCCAGCTTTATCTTGTCAAAGGATTAAAGTACAATCCGCTTAGCATCTCTCAACCGTGCGATAAAGGTCAAGAGGTAAGATTCACTCGCACCAACTGTTACATTTCGATGTTACCACCAAGGAGGTCAAGCTTTCGGTAAAAGATCGGGTAACACTTACATTATTCCTCTTTCGATCCGAGTCGAATTTATCTTGCTTAAAAGCATCTCTTCATGATGACTCATGGACATGGCATCGTAGATTAGGCCATATTAGCATGCATACTATGAAAAATTGGCATCTCATGGTCTCGGTTAGGGGTTTACCTAACCGTGCTTTTAAGAAAGATAAAGTTTGTGAAGCATGCACTAGAGGGAAACAAGTCGGATCATCATTCAAATCTCTTAAGACAGCTTCCACATCAAAAGTGCTTGAGCCACCGCATATGGACTTATGTGGTGAAATCCTTGTTAAGAGCCTCGGAGGTAAATCATATATATTTGTTATTATTGATGATTATTCACGATTTACCCGGGTGTGTTTTCTTAAGCACAAAAATTAAGCATTCAAGGAGTTCAGCAAGCTCAGTAGAAAATCCAAGTTGAGTCTCGGACTTAGATCCAGAGAATTTGAACTAACCATGGAAGGGAGTTCGACTACTCGAATTCTCGTAGTTTTGTGACAAAAATGGCATCTTTCACAACTTCTCAAGCACCAAGAACTCCTCAAAAAATGATGTAGTGGAGAGAAAGAACAGAACCCTTGAAGAAATAGCAAGGACAATAATGATTGAGCACAACTTACCTTATTATTTCTAGGCCGAGGCAAGTCAACACAGCCAACTATACTCCGAATAGATGCCTCATCGGACCCATATTGAAGAAAACACCTTATGAGCTCTACAAAGGGAAGAAACCAAATATTTCCTATTTCAGACCATTTGGATGTAAGTGTTTTGTTCACAACAATGGTAAGGATCACCCGACCAAGTTTGATGCTCTGGTCGGATGAAGGTATTTTTCCGGGTTATTCTTCTCACAATAAAGCTTATCGCATTCTTAATAAGAGAACTAACAAAGTGGAAGAAAGCATCCACATTGTATTTGATGAGCTTGAATAGGAAAAACCAAGTGAGTCCTCATACTCGGACTTGAAGCTCAGCAGAGAAGATGATGAAACCGAGTCTACAAAGATTCAAACTCAACCGGCTCGTAATGAAGTCACTCGAGTGAAGTGACTCGAATGAGACACCTCAAGAACCCGCTCGTAATGAACAAGCTAATGAAGAAGATCACTCGTAACAAGCTTCGAAGATCGATAGCTCAGCCCACAAATCTTGTGAATCGGAGAACAGGTAGAGCATTCAAGTTCACTTCTAGTCATCCACTAGAAAACATACTATCTCGATATCAACAAGTGGGGTAAGAACTCATTGCTCTCTTCAAAATCTATGTGCATTCACCGCATTCATTTCATTAATCGAACCCGTAAATGCACTAAAGGCCCTAAATGAACCCGAATGGGTAGAGGCCATGCAAGAGGAACTCAATCAATTCGAAAGAAACCAAGTCCGGACTCCGACCAAACGACCTTCCGACCACCCAGCCATAGGAAACAAATGGGTTTTCAAGAACAAGCTGGATCAAGGTGGGGTGGTAGTCGAAACAAGGCTAGACTTGTGGCTCAAGGTAACAATGAAGAAGAAGGAATTGATTGTGGGGAAACGTTTGCACCTGTTGCCGTAATCAAAGCTATTAGAATATTCTTGACATTTACATCCAAGCATGCATATTAAATTATATCAAATGGATGTTAAGTGTGCATTTCTCAATGGTTTTATTGAAGAGGAAGTCTATGTCGAGCAGACCTCCTGGTTTTGAAAACTTAGAATTTCCAGATCATGTTTTCAAACTTCAAAAGGCTCTCTATGGTCTTAAACAAGCTCCCCGAGCTTGGTATGAAAGATCGAGCAATTTCTTGGTTCAAAATGATTTTGAAAGAGGTCGATCGACAAGACTCTCTTTATAAAAACCAAAGGGAAAGATTTCCTTATTGTTCAAATCTATGTTGATGATATTATCTTTGGAGCTACTAATGAATATCTATGCCGAGAATTTTCCGAGTTGATGAGTCAGGAATTCCAAATGAGTATGATGGGAGAACTCAATTTCTTCCTTGGTTTACAAATCAAACAAGACAAAGATGAGATCTACGTCCATCAATCCAAGTACACTAAGGACCTCGCTGAAGAAATACAAACTTCAAGATGCAAAGCACGCATCCGCACCCATGAGCAAAGCAGTATAAAGCTTGACTCATACGAGAAAGGTAAAGCAATAGATCGAAACTCTATTGAGGTATGATTGGATCTTTGCTATATCTTACTTCCAGCCGACCGTATATAATGTTCAAGTGTTTGTTTATGCGCAAGATTCCAAGCTAATCCAAAAGAATCACATCTCACTACGGTGAAGAGAATATTCGGATATCTTGCAGAACTCGTAACTCAGGTCTATGGTACTCAAGAGACTCAAAACCGACCCTCACCGGATAATCGATGCGAACTACGCTGGATACAAAGTTGATAGAAAGAGCACTTCCGGAGATTGCCAATTTCTTCGTCAATCCTTAATATCTTGGTACTCAAAGAAGCGTAACTCGCAGCTCTATCAACTCGCCGAAGCTAAGTATATTGCAGCTGGAGCTCGTTGTGCTCGCATTTTATGGATACAACAACACTTGAGAGATCTTGGACTTTCTTTCAAATCGGCTCCAATCAAGTGTGACAATCGAGTGCAATCAGCATCACAAAGAATCCAGCTTCAGCACTCAAAGACAAAGCATATTGAGGTCAAATATCATTTCTTAAGAGACCATTCTCGTAAAGGTGATATTGAACTTGAGTTCATTAATACTAATCTTCAATTAGCCGATATCTTTACTAAGCCTCTTGGTGAAGATCAGTTCTATTTTATTCTGAATGAGCTTGGTATGTTAAATGCATAACTATTTTTTTCCATTGCTCGATTATACGTTATGTGCTTATGCTTTATTGCTGGCTATTAGTTCAGCTTGATTTCGTGATACCGACCCAATAGTCGTTAGTTTCCGAGTCACTCGAAACCAATCCGAGTCGACTTAGACGTCGAGAAAAATTGGACTTCAAATTTCCGGAATTATCTCTAGATTAGTGGAGAATTTCATAATATATTTTCAAAACTTTCTTCTCTCTATCTCTCGCTCTCTCAGGATTTGTGATGAAATGATAGCCAATGGATTTCAAACTGCGATGAATCCTAACCATCGAAGAAGAGAACCGTCACACCTGGCCTAAGGTGACCGATGGACAAGCCGAGTCGAACGGATAGTTAACGGACGTTTATCTTTCTATATATTGTGGCTATTCATCTTCGTTTCGTTACTTCTCATGGAAGCTTTCTACGTCTACAAGTGGTCTCCGGACATTTTCAAGCAACGCAAAGCTTATCTCGAAGTAAGCTCGACTACTCTCAACTCTTTCTTCTACTCTTTTTCTTTCGTTCTCGTGAACTTACTCTCTTATTTTCTTCCTCTAAAGTTTCATCTTTCTTTCCTCATTCTCACAAAATGCTTAAGAGAGGTAATCATCCCGACTTTCAAGGCTCTTCCTCTAAAAAGCCTCGCACCAAAACCCGTAAAGCTCAACCCCTTCTAAGCCTCGTTGCACCCAAGATCTTACCCTGGATGACAAATTCTTTCCAACCATAAAATTTTTGTGGTTGCCCACATTCAAACCACTCGGTGTCTATAACTTTCGTGTTTCAGTGGAGTTCATTTACCCCGAACTCGTTTCGAGTTTTACACTCACCTCACTCACTCGAAGGTGTTTTAACCTCCAGGGTTCGGAATGTGACTGTTCGCATCAGCACCTCTTTCCTCCACCGCCTGTTCAAGGTTTCCTCTCTTTCTTGAACGGCAACCCTATTCCTTTCACCGAAGTCGCCGACGACTTCTTTGAAAAATACGCTAAAGAGTTCCCCGAGTCACGTAAAAATTTTTCAATGACTCAGCTGAAGTCGAAGCATGCCTTCTGTGCTTCTTGCCAATGAGAACATTTTTCTCTCAAAGATTCCAAAGCAAGGAGAACCCCACCTCCAAGCATTTAAAATCACGTTTTGACATTCTTGAGGGCTACGAAGTATACCTCTTCCCCTCCATAATTGAAGCGGATGGCAACTGTGCTACTCAACTCCAAAATAAGAAGAACACCCCTCTTCCCTTCGGTGCTCTTCTCACCCTTGTCTTCAAACAATTTAAACTTCCTCTCCCCTCGCACCCAACCGCCGTGTCGAGGCCGCCGTTGTGGTCTGGCAAAAGGAACTCCAAGGGTACGGGTACCAGAAACTCAGCTCGGTATCCGGGTACACAACTCGGAGCCGAGGCCTCCTTCTCCGCCTCATACTCGTAAAGAAACCCTCTCTCTCTCACCGCCCCTCGTTGGTGCTTCCACCTCGAGTGCCCAAAAGTCTCACTCCCTATTTTTTCCTCCACTTTCATGGACAAAATCAACTTCGTGTCCTCTCGAATTCAAGGACTCGCTTCGCTCATTCAAGACTCGTCTATCAGCCTATGTTCATCAATCAAAAACAGCCCAGCCCCAAATCCGAGGGCAAGCAAACACTCGGTTCTTGAGATGAGGGAGTTGGTGAAGGAGCGTATGAGCCGGTCCAGCCTCCTTTAGGAGAGAAGGTCCAAGGCGGCTCAGACCGTGGCAACTTGAAGCATCTTCGAGCCCGAGCCCGACCTCCTCGTAAATCGGGAAGAAGAAGAAGTAGACAAAGAAGAAGCATACGCCGAGGAGCCCGTGGCCGAGGCAGCTCCGATCGGGCAAGGGGTGGAAAACAAAGAAGAGGCAGCGGGAACAGCTAAGGGTCGATCGCTCCTCACGCTCAAGTGGCGCACTCAGCTCGTAAGGTAGTCCGAGTGGGTCGCAGACCTAGCCGTGCTACGACAACATGCAGCTAGATCGACCGAGCAGCCCCTCCAAGTACCGAGGTCCACATGGAGGAACCCTAGATCCACTCATTCTCGGGTCGCCCACTCGGAGTCGAGCCCTTGACGACAATCCCGGCTTCTCCCTCCGTCGCGCTCAAGCACATCGTCAAGATCCTATCGCGCCGGCGTACCTCTCATCCCTCTCGCTTCCACTCGTACATCCCCCTCTCCCTCGTAGGCGCCATGCACCGTGTCACAATTCCACAGCTCGCCGATTTTTCTTCTTTCGAGAGATTTCTACTTATTTCTTTTGTCCAGTACATCAAATTTGTACTCACCGTTAAATTCTTCCCATTTCTTTTGTTGTTTTTGCTGAAAGGCAAGGGGGAGAATATAAGATAGAAACTTGTTGTCTTGTTTAGGGGGAGTTTCTTTATCTCGTGTACTCTCTTTAATTTCAATGAATTAATGCTTTTTCTTCAATTTTCTCTGTGATTATTGATTATCGCAACCATATCTCGAGTTAACATTATTGCATTGCCAAGCATATTTTCTTTATGATCTCGATACATTAAGCTTGCCTTACTTATCCGATTTCATACGCAAGTATTCAAAAGCATATCCTTATCACTAACAAAGTTTCTGTCTAAGTATGGAATGCTTGTCATCAAAAAGGGGAGATTGAAGACTCGTACACCGCTCGGCACAATTCTCGAGTTCTAACATAGGAATCGGTATAAGAATTTCTCACTTATAGAGTTTTGATTCCAAGGCATTCTCTCGTACCTTAGAAACTTTTCTGAGTGATATGGTATCTTCTCTAAGTGATATAACATTTACTTCATGTACTCTTGCTTGTCTCTGTGTGACTCGTAATGTATTGAGAATATCCCACTCGCTTCCGAGTCCCTCATCACTTAGATATATCGCATGTTGAATTGACTAGTATTTCGCTTTACCGCACTCAGTGTCCGACTTCATGTTATAAGTTCTATTTTGTTGGAGTCGCGCTTCTAGTCCGAATCATGCTTAGTCTAGATCATGTTTGTTTCACACCGATATTCGTTGTATAACTTGAGTCTTGCTTAGACTAACTCGGATGGAATTTTGAGTTTCATGGATATTAGACTCGTAAAATTCCACTCACTTTTTGACTCGTATAATTACTTGCTTAATTATTTTATTATCTCGTGTCTAATCGTGGACAAAAGTATTTTATATTTTGAGAACCTAAATTGATTTACTTTTGTAGGTTATTCAAACGAGGATTTACTTTTGAAATACAATAGTAACCTAGCTTCAAAACTTCAAATCACCAGCAGACATGGCTTTTCCTCATTTCTGTCCTAGCCCCGTAAGATTGTGTCGTGGCCGTCTCGTTTCCAAATCTGAAAAGTAAAACGCCAAGCTTAATGGTGGTTTCCACCTTATCCTTCAAGACACCGCCAGTGGTTTTGGGACTTCCAAGAGAGTTAAGAACCGTTGCCCAACGTTCATTTCATCAACGGATACTTTCCGAGTGACTCGTAAAGTTCTTAACAACGGTCACAAAGGACCTCCCATCGAAGTTGGAGATAACGGCTATGCCGCTTGGTCATCTATAAATAGAAGCCAACTCACAAGACTTGAAGATTGCCGAACCAATTGTTAATACACGTACTTGAGCAAAGTCATTGTATTCACTCTCAATCTTCTACTTACAACTCCCACTCGTAATTCATTATATTATGAGTTTTAAGGTCTTGTACTTAGTTACAAGCATTTTCTTACTCTTTAAGTAAGATTCCTTGACCGAGCCGTAAGGGTTAACTCAGCTTAGTTCTCCCTAGCTGTAAGGGTTATCTCAGCTAGGAAGTACTAGATCGGATAAGGGAATTTCGAGTCTAAGAAAACTTGTAAAGAGTTGTTTAATGGAGCAACTTGGGTTCGACCGGCCTACGGTATTTTGTGGACTCGAAAATAGTGGATTTGACTTTGTGCTTGGATTAGCACGGTCCGTGGTTTTCTTCCCAGGAGGGTTTCCACGTAATCTCTGTGTCTTTACTTTCCGAGTTCATTCTAGACTCGGACGGTCTCAAAGCTTCAGCTTAATCCGCTTCCTTACTCGTTATTGCAATTCCGAGTTCATACGTTTCGACCCCACTTTTGACTCGTAATTAGTTTTTGTCTCTACTTTAGCAAAAGAGTTTGTTTTTCATCGAAAAACCTCCATCACCCTATTCACCCCCTCTAGGGTGACTCGGACTCTCCCCGAGCAAACCTTCAAGGAATAATGTAAGTATTACCCGATCTCTTACCGGAGAGCTTGATCTGTTTGGTAGCATCATCGAGATATAACAGTTGGTCCGAGTGAATCTTACTTCTTGACCTTTATCACAAAATTGAGAGATGCTAAGCAGGTTGTACTTTAACCCTTTGACAAGGTATACTAGGCCGACCAGATTGCTTTCTTTTCCAATCTTACCAATCCCAATTATCTTCCCTTTGCTCGTCATCTCCAAATGTGACTTTTCCTCCTTATAGTCTTTTAACTCGTAAAAGAGTCTTAAGTCTCCCGACATGTGGCGTGAGCATCCACCGTCCACATACCAATGCCCTTTTGATCTTTTCTCGAGTGGCCTGCAAAACAGAGACAAACTAACCCTTCTCACTTCCTCTAACGAACCCAAGAAGCACCATTTACTCGTGGTCTTTTTCTAAGGAAGAAGGTTTTTCGAACCCGGATTTGAATGACTTTAGGTTTGGTCTCGATTCTCGCCTTCCACTTAGAGAACTCGACTCAGTGTCTCTTTGTTTTGAAAAACTTTTCTCTTATGAACTCGGTAGAGATGATTTTCTTCAGTAGTCTGGTCCGGGCTCAATCCTCCTTTCATTTTTATGAATAGGACTCGTGCTCAACCTTCTTGAACTTTACAGCTTCTGGAATCCTTTTGAAAAGATCTACGTAGGAATTAGATTCCTCCTCTTTGTTAAAACCAAGACCTTCTTTTCTAAAGGAGACACATTGAGATCCCAGTGCATATCAAGGTTCTTCTAACCTTGAATAAACTTTAAAACAAGATCTCGAGACTCGTTGAGCTTTTTCTTTAGTTGCTCATTTTCTTTTCTCGAGTAACTCGGACTCAGCCTCATTGGATTAAGCACTAGTCTTGAGTTCTCTCGAGTGTAAGTCTCAGCTTTTCCAACTCATTTTTTAAAGAAATGCTCTCGTAAGAAACTCGACTCAAGTTATTCTTTAAAATGAGAAGAATCGAATTGGACTTCTCTTCCAAAGTGAAAATATACTTGGCTAAATCAACTTTGGAAAATTTGAGAAAGTATTCAATTACCTCTTGAGGATTTGCTTCCTCATTGTCTCGATTGATCCGTGTCCGACTCGCTTTCCACTTCGAGTCAAAAGTGCCATCGGACACTTTGATTCATCCGAGTCCCGATCATCTTCCGATAAGTCCTCGTCACTCCATGTGGCCATCATAGCCTTCTTCTTTCTTCTCGTCCCTTTTTCTCTAGGGACAGTCCTTGATTATGTGTTCCTCGCCGCCACATTCAAAACGACCGAGTTCTTAGTCAAAGATAACTTTGAAGGGGAGGAATAGTTACCTTTTCTATCCTTCTTGTCTTTCTTATAGAACTCTTCTTTTGGGTTTTTATCCCATCTCTTATGCTTCATCATTCTCTTGAAGCCTCGTAGTGATAAGTGCCATGGGATCCTCTTCCGAGTCGATGAACTCGGATCCGCTTCTCTCGGTTTATGAGGCTTTCAGCAGCAATGTTCTTTTTGGTGCTAACCTTTACATCCTCCTCTTCCCGGTGGATCTCATAGGTGAGAAGCTTTCCAATGAGTTCGTCTCGGCTTTCGTACAGACAAGTTCTCGAGCCTCTTCGATAGCCGTCACTTTGGGACCCCATCTTTCTCGGGTAGGCTTCGAGTATCTTTCCGCACATTTCCTCGTGGGAAATATTTTTACCCGTAGATTTGAGATTGTTGTTAATCTCGAGAAAGCGAATGAACATCCGAGTGATGTTTTCTTCTGCTCCATCTTCAACAACTCATACTTATGAAGATATTGGCTTATCTTTGCTTATCCGACTCGGCTTGTGCCTTCATAAGTCTTGACCAGCATGTCCCATACTTCTTTGCCCGTATCACAGTGCGACACTCGGCTGTAGTCTTCTAATCTGATGGTGCACATCAGAATGTTCATTGCTTTGAAGTTCTTTCGAATTTCTCTCGCTTCATCGCCAGTGAACTCGGCCTTTGTCTTGGGTACGAGTCTTGTTTTTTCCATCTTCATGGGAATGTAGTTGCCTACTTGTATAATGTTCCAGATATCCTCATCGTGATCTAGTAGGAAACATTCCATGAGTTTCTTCCAAGTGCACGAAGTTAGATCCTTTGAACTTTGGTGGTCTCGTTGGAAGATCTTGCTTCATCGAACTCTCCATTGATCTAAGCCATTTAATCTTTAAACCTTTGGATGGTTAGATCCTTTCCGAAAGGCTAGGCTCGATACCAATTGAAGGTTTGCTCGGGAGAGGCTAAGTCACCCTAGAGGGGGTGAATAGGGTGATGATGAAATATGCTTGAGATTTAAAATAGATATGAATCTCAGGTGAGAAAGAGTAAAGGATGAACTCGTAAAAGTACTAACTCGTAATTCAAGTGAAGAGTGAAGAAATAGATTAAGCGTAACTTTGAAACTGTCCGAGTCTAGAATGCACTCGGAAAAGTAATCACTCGAAAGTACGTGGAAACCCTCCCGGGCGTAAAACCACGGACCGTGCTAATCCACGCACGAAGTGAAATCCACTATTTTGAGTCCACAAAATTCGATAGACTCGGCTCAACCCGAGTTGCTCCCTTAGACAACTCCTTACAAGTTTTTCCTAGACTCAAAAATTACCTTATCTAATCTAGTACTTCCTAACCGAGATCACCCTTACAGCTTAGGGACAACTAAGCTGAGTTAACCCTTACAACCTAAGTCAAGGGACCTTACTTAGAAAGTAAGAAAGAGAGTGTTTGTAATCGAGTACAAGACCTTACAACTCGGAGAAATATTAACAATTGGTTCAGCAATCTCCTTGTCTTGAAGGATGGCTTCTATTTATAGATGACCAAGTAGCTTAGCCATTGTGTGCATCTTCCGACTAGAAGTCCATTGTGACTCGTTGTAATAAATTTTTGAGTCACTCGTAAAATATCCGTTGAGATATGAACGTTGGACAACGGCTCTTGACTCCTTTGGAAGTCCCAAAACAACCGGTGGTGTCTTGAAGAATAAGGTGGAAACCAACGTTGTGCTTAGTGTTACAAATTCTAGTTTTTGGAAATGGACAACCCTAACATAGTCTCTAGGGCTAGGTTAGAGGTGGAAAAAGCCTTGTCTCGCTGGTGATTTGACGTTTTGAAGCCAGGTTACTTTTGCAATTCAAAAATAGGATAGCCTCGTTTGAATAACCTATAAAAGTAAATCAATTTGGTTCTCAAAGTATAAAATACTTTGGTCCAAGGTTAGACACGAGATAATAACATAATTAAGATAATTAAGTGACTAATTATTTGAGTCGAAAAGGAATGGAATTTTCTCGAGTCTAATATCCATGATACTCAAAATTCCATCTTAGTCAATCTAGAAGATAAACAAGTCAAAGGATCGAGTAAACAAACTTGATCTAGACTAAACAAAGTTCAAACTAAATATACCGACTTGGAATAGTAAATTAACAATGTAATTCGTGTAACATGAAGTGAGACCCGAGTTTATGTGCGTGAAATAAAGTGTTTGAACATGCGATGTATCCGAGTGTTAAGTGACTTAGAATTGAGTGTGGAGTGGTAAGTACAGGTATGCTTTCCGAGTCGACCGAGACACGCATAACCATATATAATAGTTTCTATAACACTTAGAGAAAATGTTATATCACTCGTAAAGGGTTCTAAGGCATATGGAATGGCTTGAAATCAAAACCCTATAAGAGATGAAGTCTTATACCCGATTCCTTGATGGAACTCGTAAAAGTGTAAGCTTAAAGTCCGAGTCTTCATTCTCCCCTTTTGATGAAAGACATTCCATACTTAGACAAAAACTTTGTTAGTGATATAAATCTGATTTTGCAAACTTGCTCAACAAATAACCTAAGATTTCATAGCTATCGAGCAAGAAAAGAAATAAATTCAGATAGACAAGCAATTATTAATGAAATGCATTTACTTCATTAATGTCAAAGAAAATATTTACAGAGGTTGAGAGAGACTTCCCTAAACATGACAACAAATTTTTTCTATCTATTCTCCCCTTGCCTTTCAGAAAAAAAAAAACGGGAAGAATACAACGAGAAATACATATTTGATGTCCGGACAAAAGAGAAAAACATGAAATACCGTAAATAAAACACTAAGAAACTAAGGAGGCGATGGATCAGCCGGGGTTGAGGAGGGAGGACGAGTGGTGCGCCGGCGCCGATAAGATCTTGACGATGTGCTTGAGCACGGCGGAGGAAGTACAGGAATCTCTGGTATCGGCTCGCTCCGAGTAGCCGACCCGGAACTTGGTCGTCCGAGGCTTGCCTCTTGGAACTCAACGACCGGAGGGGTGAAGCATGCAGCCACACTTATGAGTAGCAATTTGAAATAAGACTTAGATGAGAAAGGTAAATCTATAGATCAAAAACTCTACAGAGGTATGATTAGATCTCTACTTTATCTCACATCTAGGAGGCCGGATATCATGTTCGATGTCCGCCTTTGTGTAAGATTTCAAGTTAATCCAAAAAGTCACATCTCACTACGGTGAAGAGAATTTTTAGATATCTTGCAGGAACTCAAAATCTTGGTCTTTGGTTTCCGAAGGACTTAGAACCGACTCTCAGTGGATACCGAGATGCCGACTAAGCTGGATACCATGTTAATAGAAAGAGCACATCAGAGCATGTCAATTTCTCGAGTCAATCACTTATCTCCTAGCACTCAAAGAAATAGAACTCAGCTTGCTCTATCAATTATTGAGGCCGAGTACATTGCAACCGGAGCTTGGTGTGCTTAGATTCTCTAGATCAAGCAAAGCACTTGAAGGATCTTGGATTATCATTCACATCTATCCGAATCAAGTTTGATAATCAAAGTGCAATTAGCATCACTAAGAATCCAGCTCAACACTAAAAGACTAACCATATTGAGGTCAAGTATAATTTATAAGAGACCATTCTGAGAAAGGTGATATTGAGCTTGAATTTACTCCTACTAAGTTTTAGTTAGCTAATATTTTAACTAAACCATTTAGTGAGGATCAGTTTTATTTAATTAGGAATGAACTTGGCATGATTAATGCATGATTATGACACTTATGGCGTGAGTTATTCTTTCATGATTATGTGTTATATGCTTTGAATAGATAACAAATGGATTAGTTGATTTAGAGTGAAACCGAGCTATGAGTTATTAATATTCTGAGTGTTAGTCACTTAGACATTTTTACCGAGTCGACTCAGATTATGAGCAAAATGGACATTAAAATTATGAGGTAATCTCTATATAAATGGAGAATCTTAGAAAAATTTTAGAAAACTCTTTCTTCTCTCTCTCTCTCTCTCTCTCTCTCTCTCTCTCTCTCTCGTGACACAAACTACCCATTGGAAGAAAGCTCGTTAGAAAACTAGCCGTGACAATGCAGAGCGACACAACGGTCCGAGAACCGTTGCTTGGTATTTGGGTCGAAAGACAGTTGAAGCCTTTTCGGCTATAAATAGCACCACCTCACTTTCTTTTCTTTCCTTTACCAACTTATTACTAGCACTCTTGCTCTTTTCGCTCTCAAACTCTCTCTCGCTCACTTGTGTTCTCTCTCCGAATCTCATGTCTCTTTATTTTCTATCCTCTCTCTACTCTCTCAATCACTTTCTCTAATCTCTTTGCGAACATGGCTAAGAGAGGAGTTGCTCAAGAAGGAGGTTCGGCCACCAAGAAGGGCAGTAACCAAATCTAAGACCGAGGCCGTACTCGAGCAAAGGTAAAGAAGTTTCCTCAGATCCTCCAAAATATTTTGTCACCTAACATTTCATTTTAGATGAAAAATTCTTCCCTACAACCTCCTTTTCTTGGTTAAAACACATCACAAAAACCGGTGTATACAACTATCTCTATTTTTGTTAATACATCTATCTAGACCTAGTGTCTAAGTTCTATTCTCATATGACTTCTAATGAAGGCATTATTATTTCTCTTGTTAAGGGTAAGACCGTTCTCGTCAACCTTTCCTTACTTTACAAACTCTTTCATGTGAAGACCCTTTTTCTCAACTCCAATCCCGTTCCTTTCACCGATATTGCCGACAATTTCTTTGATAAGTTCGTTAAAGAGGTTCCCGAGTCCGGAAAGAATTTCTCTCGTGACTCGGATGAAGTGAGAAGCAAGATTTATTTGCTTCATTCTGATGAGAACCTTATTCTCTTATCATTCCTATAAAGAGAACCCCAACTTAAAAGTTCTCAAGGTTCTCTACGATATTCTTAAAGGTTACGAACTAAACCTCTTTCCTTTTTTTTCTAGAGTAGATGGCAACTCGTGCTCGCTAGCTCTAAGAAGTCTACTTCTTTTCCTTTCAAGGCACTTCGGAGTACTACTTTTAATCGGTTTCAGGTCCTTCTTCCTTCGACCCCAAAGATTACTTAGAATCTCTAGTCCTGTCTCAGGCGGGAATGAGTTTTCGAGTCTAGGACATTAGGAAGATAAACCTGGTGTCCGGATTCATGTGCCCGAGTTACCTCCTCCATCTCCTCCTCCTCGAGCTCGCACAACTCCGGAGGTCCCACTTCCGACCGTTGGACCTTCCGCTTCTCAATTCATTCCTTCTATTAAGCTACTTGCATAGATAGCCAACAAATTTGCGTCTCTAGTTGAAGATTTGCAATCAACTCTAAAAATATTCAAAACTTTCATTCCAACCCTGGTTCTAATGCAGAAACAAGCTTAGTCTCAGCTCTGCGAGAACCAAGAACTAATTTCGAGCTCAAGGAGATCATCAAGGAACAACAGGATAGATCGGACATCTCCAAGATCGCAAGTCTAAGGCGGAGGAGGACTCAGTAACCACTAAAACTTCGAGGAGTCCTCCAGCTCGCTAAGTCACAATCAGCTGAAGCCGAGGAAGAAGTCGAAGATGGGGAAGAAGTTGAAGTAGAGGAAGAAGAAGTAGAAGATAAAAAGGGAAAAGAAGAAGAAGAAAACAAAGGGGAAGAAGTCTGCTCAACGATAAGGACCAGGGCAACAAAGAACCTAAGTTGATCTCCTCTTAACACGCTCGTAGTGCCTCAAAAGAGATCGGCGATGTTGGTCGGTCCAAAGCCCTCGCCTTAGAAACACAAGCAAGTAGTCTGTCTTTGAGTAAGATAAAGAAGCCGAGGATGATATGCCTTTGGTTCGTAGAATTAGGACATATCAACTTCCCGATGTACTAATTCTACGACCTCTTCGCTCAACTACATCAACACAAGCATATAGGCGAAGGCACACCGCTCGCTCCTCAACCTCAATACAACTTACCCCTCCCTCTCAATCTTAATTTTTTTACTCGGATGTCCAACATCTACTGTAATTACTTGATCTTTCTTCGCTCCTTTTGGTATTTTTGCTGAAATGCATAGAGGGAGAGAAATAGATAGAAATTTAGATGTTTGGTATATAGGGAGCTTTTCCCTTTTTCTTGTATATATGTCTCTAGCAATGAATGAATTTGTTTTTTTTTTCTCGAGCATATATGTTTCTGAAAGAAATTGATAGAAATTTAGATATTTGGACTTCTTTTTGCTTCATGCTTGTGTGGCATTTAACTAAGATACATTATCTCCTTGTTTTTATCTGGGGATACCATTAGGAGTAGCGATTCCATAAACAAATTCTTTGATACGTTCAAAGAAGGAGACTGCCTGTTAGATCAAACCTTAACCAATGTCGGGCTTGGTATACTCTTCACTAGTTTAAGTCACTTGTGCAATCTCACCGACCGGGTGATCACTCGGGCTATTAGTGACCGATTTAAGGACATCACTAACACTTTCATCTTCCCTTTGATGAAATGACTATTACCCCTCCGAACTTTGTTCTCTTTATGGGTTCAAACTTTTTGGGTGAGCATTTGGTGTATGACCGAAATTTATATAAAAATCGTGACTATCTACATCACCTTTTTGCTTTGATTGCTCTTTAATTTCCCTAGACCAACTCTTTTAAATACTTGATCCTAATTTTTGCCTTAGCTAGGAAGAGTTGTGGGCTTGACATGACCCACAACAACAGCCTCGAATTGTGATATCACTTATGTTTAGCATGTCCATCTTTTTCGACTAAGGGTCCAATGTCCACGACCATTATCTAGCTAACTTAGTGGATTTAGACCATATAACGATTTTAATTGGGGTTGAAGACTCGGACTTTGCATGTATAACATTTTGAGTACTATTAAGGAATCAGGTACAAACTTCATCTCTTGTAAGTTTTGATTTCAAATCATTCTAAGTGCTATAGAAACTTTTCTCGAGTGATACACAACTTTTTCGAGTGTGACGAAACTACTGCATAAGTTTTCATTTGGTTCCGAGTGACCCGGAAAGCATACTCTTGCTCATCTTTTCACATTTGCAGTTTTGAGTCACCGAGACAACACTCGGATATATCACATGTTCAAACACTCACTCTAACTCGCTTAAACTCAAGTCTCGACTTCATATTCCAAGTTCAGGTGAATTACAACATTAATTCATCTCTTCTAGTCGACTTGTTTTGTTTGAACTATATTTGTCTAGATCAAGTATTTTTATTCTGATATTCTTTATCTTACTTGATCTTACTCCAGATCGAGTTAGATGGAATTTGAGTATAATGAATATTAGACTCAGAAAATTTCATTTCTTTTTGACTCGGATAATTATGCACTTAATTATCGTAATTAAATTATTATCTCGTGTCTAACCTTGTACCAAAGTTTTCTATACTTTGAGAACCAAAATTGATTTACTTTTGTAGGTTATTTATAACACCCCAAAACCCATCCTAGGAGTATTACACCGCCGGAGTTCCTCAAAGGAACTCCCAAGGCTCACTCAGGTCTTGGCTTAGCTATCTTAACCCACTTTAAAGGTAAGGAATATAATTTCCTATAAGAGTTAGAAGTTTTCTAAAAACTTTGGCGAGTTCTCGCTTGAACTATGGCCCAACCCATAGGCTAAAAGCCTTAAAACCTGCATGAAAGTCACAATAAAACTCAATGAGCCACATGCTCGGAGTATACAACTAAACGGTCACACACCGGAGTATATTCACAACTACAAAACTCACATGTCGAACTAGTTTACAACCTAAGTCATGAACTCGTAAAAACTAGATTTACAACCACTTGAGATCAAAATTTCCGGAGAAAGGAAATCTCCGGCTTGTCGAGCTACTAGTTCGATTTCTATACATACATTAAGCTTACTATACGTTATCTGTCTATTTACATAAGTAATTGAATAGATAAAATATACTAAACATGAAACACATACACTTGACTCGCAGCCATGGTGGCCACTCGAAGACAAGCATTCCAGTCATCTCGTCTCGGGGGTACCTACAACTAGGAGGGAAAAGGGAGGAATTTGTGGGGGTGACCAATAAACCACGGGCTCACCGAAGTCTTACACCCCGAAAATGGAAATTCTTTACACATATTACTCATAATAATGAAATCGATGAAAACGTAATAACATAATACAAATCTATATACTTTCAATGAAATATGTTGTAACGTAAAGATCAAGACTCTTTTAATCATTTGAAAGCGCGGTTTCACATTCATCACAATTCTCTTTCGGGATTGAATCAACATTCTAGGCCTTATAAGGATTCGAACTAGCACTTCTTTTCTTATAATTTCTCTTAGTTTCTCCGATTTCTCCGATTTCGCTGGGCGCGACCCGAAATAAAAGGCTCCCGGGACCTATCTTCTAGGAAGTCTCGGATCGGGCATCCTTCCACTGCAGGACCCTCGTTAGAACCCTTCCCTTGAAGTTTCTAGCAGGGCATCCCCAGTTCGAACCCTTCGGTATGCTAAACGATCCGTAACCAGTTGATTCAAAACAAATTGCACATATTCATTCATCACATTCACTTTAACAACTTTCTCAAATCGATTTAATATCAAGGAAGGCATGACACCACCTGTCACTCTTATAAATTCACTTTCTCAAATCTAGTTTACTTTCTCAAACAAGTTTCACTTCTTTAAAACATATTCACGTTTGAAAGGCAGTTCACAAGAAGTTGCATTCAAGGATCATTTCACATAAAACACAAAACTCATTTCAAAACTACTTTTGAACGTCATTTTACAATCACTTGTACGGATAGTAGGAACTCAACACAGGTAGTCATTCTCAACTTTATTCCTAACTACACCTTTCTTAATTTCCTAATTTAGTAATATTGATTCCTTTTCCGAGCCACAATAACCACAAGTAGATATCACCTAAATCAACGTTTCCATTTTTCACAATTCATTGATTTTTATCTTAATTACTCATTTTATGCCTCTACTTTATAACTCAACTTCTTTTACCCATACTCAACCACTTCACTCTTGATCCGACTTTATCACTTAAGTCCCTCTTGCTATGTTTAACTTCAAACTCGATTTAATCTTCAAGGACTTAGACATGTTCTAAACTCAATTTCATCTTAGACTTTCCAACTTGCTATTTCGCTATCTCAATTGTATGTCCATCATGATGAAGTCATGTTCCTCCTTTATACTCAAATCATCATTTCCTACTACGCATCGTTATCTTCCGACGCAAGAACTTAGGAAGTTTCTATGGTCTAACTGGAACATCAATTCGCGATTTGCACCAAATTTACCACTTCTTTGTCCTTAAGTGCCATTTGAGATTTTCATAATATTTTTTGTACCTACGCAACCTAACTCCTTCTAAACATTCAAGCATCTCAACTCAGCCCTATTCAACTACTAAGCTCCTTTAGGTTTCATATTCGGACTCAACAATTACATTCGATTTTCTCATAACCTAATTCAGTTCTAACGATGTCCTAGCTTCGTTTTATCACATAAACATTCAATAATCACAACAAACTCATTTGGATTTCGAAATTACTAATAGTTTAGAGTATAAGACTACATACCTCGATTCAGTGGATTGACGGTTTGCTTGGTTTTCTCGAGATTCAGCTCCCCTGGTTCGGTTCCTCCTTTCCTTCCTTTTCCCCGCTGCTAGCCTCGGTTTCGCCGCCCTCCTCCGTGTCCGACGCCGTTGCTGCCCATCGTTGCGTGCCCACCGGCTGCCTCCCTCTCTCGCCCTCACGTTCGTGTCCCTTTCTTGGCCTCGGTTTCGTGCTCGACCATTTCCTCGCGCTCGCAGCCGCTTCACCGCTCGCCGTTCAAGCATGCCGGTCTCCGGCCTCTCTTCCTCACCTTCGCTCTCGCTCGCCCTCTTAGTCTCGTTCTATCTCTCCCGCAAGGCCTCTCTCTCTCTCTCGTTCCCGGTTCGTTCGGTCATCAAATGGATGTTAAATGTGCTTTCCTTAATGGTTTCATTGAAGAGGAAGTCTATGTTGAGTAACCCCTGGATTTGAAAACTCGGAATTTCCAAATCAAGTTTTCAAGTTGCAAAAGGCTCTTTATGGTCTTAAACAAGCTCCCGTGAGCTTGGTATGAAAGATTGAGAAATTTCCTGGTTGAAAATGATTTTAGAAGAGGTCAGATTGATAAGATTCTTTATATAAAAACCAAGGGGAAAGACTTTCTTATTGCTTAGATCTATGTTGTTGATATAATATTTGGAGCTTCTAATGAAATTCTATGTCGAGATTTTTCCGAGTTAATGAAACAGAATTTCAAATGAGCATGATGGGAGAACTCAATTTCTTTGTTGGTCTACAAATCAAGCAAGACAAAGATGGATCTATGTCCATCAATCAAACTATACCAAGGAGGTGTCGAAGAAGTACAAACTTCAATATGCAAAACATGCAAAGAACCCCTATGAGCAAAGACAGATAAAACTAGACTCGGACAAAATAGATAAACCAAGTAGATCGAAACTTTATCGAGGTATGATTGGATCTCTAATATATATTACTTCCAGTAGGCGAGACATAATGTTTAGTGTATGTCTCGTGTGTAAGATTTCAAGCTAATCCAAAAGAATCACATCTCACCGAGGTGAAGAGAATATTCGGATATGTTGTAGGGACTTAGAATCTAGGTCTATGGTACTCAAGAGACTAAGAACTAACTCTCACTCGGATACTCGGATGCTCGACTATGCTGGATACAAAGTGGATAGAAAAAGCACCTCGGGAGCCTGCCGCTTCTTGGTCAATCCCTTATATCTTGGCACTCAAAGAAGCAAAACTCAGTAGCTCTATCAACCGCTGAAGTTGAGTACATTACAGCTGCATCATGCTATGCTCACATTTTATGGATCGAGCAACACTTGATAGATCTTGGACTTACATTCAAATCAATTCCAATGAAGTGTGATAATCAAAGTGCAATCAGTATCACTAAGAATCCAGTTCAGCCCTCAAAGACAAAGCATATTGAGGTCGGTATCATTTTCTAAGAGACCATTCTGAGAAAGGTGATATTAAACTTGAATTCATTCCTACCAAACTTAAATTAGCTGATATCTTTACTAAGCCACTTAGTGAGGATCGGCTTTGCTTTATTAGGAATGAGCTTGGCATGATCAATGCATAACTATGTGCTTTTTTAGTTGAATTACTTTGCATGATCCGGTGCTAAATGTTCCGCATTTATGCTTTAATAACAATTTGTTCAGTTGACCTAGTAATACTCGAGCTATGAGTTATTACTTATTTTCGGTTCATGAGTCACTCGTAAACATTACTAAGTCGACTAAGATTTTGAGAAAAATGGACATCAAACATCCGAAATTATCTCTAAATCAGTGGAGAATTTCATAAATTTCTTTTAAAATCTCTCTTTTTCTCTCTCTCTCTCGCCCGCCTCGATCGGAGAACTAGTCGTTGGTAGACAAGCGCTGGAATTCTAACCGTTGGAGAGCAGGACAGTCACACCGGTCCGAGGCGACCGTTGGAGAGCTAGGTCGAATAATCACCGACGGAAAATTCTCTCTATAAATAACATCCTTTTTCCTTCATTTCGCTACTTTACTCTCTACATAATCTCTTTCTCAGTTACTACATCTCTAGCAAGTTCACTGTTTTCAAGGAACGAATTGACCCTCAAGCTAAGTGAAAGAAATCTCAAGTAAGCATTGATTGCTTTCATCTCTTTTTCTACTCTTTCATTTTCTTTTTATTCTCTACTCTCTACTCGCTCTCTCTCTTCGAGCTATTTCTCTCTCAAAGTTCATATTCTCTCTTTTCTCATTCAAACATGCCGAAAAGAGGTTCCCACCTGGACTTTCTTGGTTCCGTAACCAAGAAACCTCGCATAAAAAGCCAAAAGGGTCCTTCCAACCCCTCTAAAATCATTGTCACCCAACACCTCATGTTGGACGACAAATTCCTTTGAACCACTAAGTTTTTGTGGTTAAACAACATCAAAACCATAGGGGTTTATAATTTCCTCTGTTTCGGTGAGTTCATCTACTCGTAACTCGTTTTTGAGTTTTACTCCAACCTCTCCAGCTCCGAGGGTATACTCACCTCTAGAGTTGAAGACGTTGTTGTCCGTGTCAACGTCTCTCTTCTCGACCGCCTTTTCAAAGTATCTTCTCTATTCCTCAATATCAACCCTCTACCTTTCAATGAGGTTGCTGATGAATTTTTAAGAAGTACGCAAAAGAATTTCCCGAGTCACGCAAAAACTTCTCTATGACTCAACTAAAGTCGAAGCCCGTCTTTTGTGTTTCCTGCCGATGAGAACCTTCTTCTCTCAGCACTTGCGCAAAGAGAACCCTAACTCTAAGCATCTCAAAGCTCTCTTTGATATCCTCAAGGGCTAAGAAGTAGACCTCTTTCTAGCCAAAATCGAGCGGATGGCCGTTGTGCCAACTCAAACTTAGACTAAGAAATCCACCCCACTTCCCTTTGGGGCCCTTCTCACTTTCATTTTCAAGAGGTTCAAAGTTCCTCTCCCTTCAGATCTTAACGTGATTTTTAAGGCTGCCATTGTTGTTGGCAGAAAAGAACTCCTTGGGTATGGATACCAAGAGACCCAACCGGTGTCCGGGTTCACAGCTCATAACCGAGGCCACCTTCTTTGCCTCACACTCGGACACAAACTTCTCTCTCTCTACCTCCTCCACCCGGTGGTGCCTCCACTTCAGGTGTTTCTCAGGTTCTATCTTCTGCCTTGTCCACTGCCATAATGGACAAGATCTCCACGGTGTCTACCGAACTCAAGGACACCCTCCGGTCATTCAAGAATGTCCTCCAGCCTATGACCATCAATCAAAAGACTACTCAATCCCAAATCGGAGAACAACAACATGTGCTTCTTGAGATAAAAGCACTCATTAAGGAGCAGAAGGAGATGATAAAGCTCCTCTAAGAAAGACGTTATAAGGTTGCTCAGGACTCGGTTGACTCGGATACATCCGAAGAATCCTCGAGCCCAGCCAAATCCTCCTCCGGAGGGGAGGAAGAAGAACAAAAGAAGAGGAGCCTACGGCTGACACAGCTCCGTCTCGAGGAGAAGGAGGAAGTGGAGAAGAAAGAGGAAGAGAAGGAAGAAGAAGAAGGAGCCGAAGCGAAGAGAGGGACAAGGTGCTCCAGCCCTCCAACCGGACCGATAAGCTCGGACAGGAGTCCGAGTGGGTCGAAGACCTCGTGTCCAGCCCGAGTAAGCACCTCCCTCGGTCGAGTTCCAAGAGGATGAACCTCTGCATGATCTAGTTCCGGGTCAGCCACACAGAGATGAGCCCGTCCGGGAGATTCCAGTGGTGCCCCGCCTCGATCGTCAACATCATCCTCGCTCTTACCGGTGAAGACGCACTCGCTCGGTCCTCTACCTCGACTCGATCGCTCCTCTCTAGCTTCTTAAATTTTTTTTTCCTGTTTTTTTCTATCCAAACATACAAATTTGTATTTTCTTGATCTATTCTTCCTTTGTTGTTGTTTTTGTTGAAAGGCAAGGGGAGAATAGTTAGAAAATTTGTGTTGTCTTGTTTAGGGGAGTTTTCTCTCACCTCTTTTATGTATATATCTTTTCTATGTAAATGCTAATGAAGTGTCTATTTCGTGCTTATTTATTTCTCAGTATAACTGTTTTCCGAGTTTCAATTTATTTTTTTGAGTTCATCTTGCCGCAATATATCAACTCGATTACATATTATTTTTCTTGCTCCGATCTATCAACTCAGCCTGAGTTTTTCTTGGTGCTCGATATAAGCAATCTAAATTTCACTTCACTCCTATGCAATATTTCAGCTGTTAGCTCTGATAAAATCTAAGTTTGAATCTCTCTAGATATTTTATACGATTTTATCTATATACTCTGACATGTTCGTGGAGAAAGAATGAAAGCTCAGTGGCTATAACACTAACAAAGTTTCTATCTCGAGTAAAGAATGCCTTTCATCAAAAAGGGGAGATTGAAGACTCGGACTTTGCATATATAACATTCCGAGTACTATCAAGGAATTAGGTACAAACTTCATCTCTTGTAAGTTTTGATTTTAAATCATTCTAAGTCCTATAGAAACTTTTCCGAGTGATACAGTAACCTTTTCTAAGTGTTACATAAACTACCGCATAAGTTTTCATTTGTTTATGACTTACTCAAAAAGCATACTCTTGCTCATCTTTTCACATTTGTAGTTCCGAGTCACTCAGCCAACACTCAGATATATCGCATGTTCAAGCACTCGCTCTAACTCGCTTAAACTCAAGTATGACTTCACATTCCAAGTTCAGGTGAATTACAACATTAATTCATCTCTTCTAGTCACCTTGTTTTGTTTGAACTATATTTGTCTAAATAAAGTATTTTTATTCCGATATTCTTTATCAAATTTTATCTTTCTCCAGAATAACTCTAATGGAATTTGAGTATAATGAATATTATACTCGTAAAATTCCATTTCTTTCTGATACGTATAATTATGCACTTAATTATCGTAATTAAATTATTATCTCGTGTCTAACCTTGGAGCAAAGATTTCTATACTTTGAGAACCAATATTGATTTACTTTTGTAGATTATTTGAACGAGCTTATCCTCGTTTTTGAATTACAAAAGTAACCGGTTTCAAGATGTCAAATCACCAGCGAGACAAGGCGTTTTCTAGTTTTGTTCAAGGCCTAGACACTCGTGTCGTGGTTGTCTGTTTCCAAACTAGAAATCTTCAATGCTAAGCTCAACGGTGGTTTCCATCTTACTTTTTAGACACCACCAGTGGATTGGGAAATCTTAAGGAGTCAAGAGCCGTTGAACAACGTTCACATGTCAACGGATCTTTCTCGAGGGACTCGAAGAACCGGTACAACGGTCACAGAGGACTTCTAATCGAAGCTAGTCACAACGGCTAAGTCTGCTCGGTCATCTATAAATAGAAGCCAAATCTCAAGACTTAAAGATTGCTGGAACGATTGTTAATACACATACTTAAGCAAAAGTCTTTGTATTCATATTCAATCTTCTACTTACAACTCTCAGCTTGTAATTCATATTTTCTCGAGTTTTAAAGACTTATAATCGAGTCACAAAACTCTTTCTACCCGAGGAGGGTTTCCACGTAAATTCCGAGTTCATACTTTTCTAAGTCCAATATAGACTCGTGAGAGGCAAAGTTTGTTTTAAACTTTAATCCTCTATTTATTGATTAAAATTTCATCATCACCCTATTTACCCCTCCTCTAGGGTGACTCGGTCTCTCAAAGAGCAAACCTTCAAGGGTGTACCCACATACGCTTGTTTGATAAGGGGTTTACATGTGGGTGCCCGATGTACTACTGCCGGAAGAATTCAGTTAGCTATATGTCTTTGACCGACTTGTGGAGGATTATTGAGGTTTGCTCTATTCCCCTTTTCCTTTAATTTACTTTTATTTTTATCTTTTATGTATATAAAAATTTACTTCTATGATAAATTTGCACCGATGTACGAGTATTTCCCTCAATTTTTCCTCGCTCAAAGAATCACCTAATATTTCCAGCGATAGTTGCATGGGTGAAAGTCTATCTTACTCAACGGAAGGAAGCTAGGCTTGCCTTTTGCGTCGGATTCTCAACAAAGTGACTACGATATGCTTCTTCGAAGTTTTAGATTTCAGATTAGTATGGTCCAAAATAAAGTCGTTTTACTGCCTTCCAATTTCTTCCCTACCTACGATATGGGTCGTGGTGGAACCGGTGACGACCCATACCCGTGCCTGGATGCTTCGCTCAATCAGCTTGAGTTTGCTATTATTGCTTTATTGCTTTATTGCTTAGGGTTGAATTCTTCCGCTTGGGATAAGCTAATTTTCACCCATGGTGCCTAAATCAACTTCCTCCATGATTTTGAGTTGCAAGGAATCTAAGTGAGAGGCGGGTCCTTTATTGCTTAGACTAAGTGCCTCTGTAAATCGGAGTTCAGGCTCAGTAGCACTTGTATGGGCAGCTTGGACTTATTTGAGTATTTGTAGCCGGACGCTACTCATTGCGAATTTCGAGGATGAAATTCTTGTAAGGAGGGGAGAAATGTAATACCCGAATTTTAAAGAACAAGACTCGGAAAGTATAGAATTATTGAGTATTATTTCGTGCATCTAGGGGTGAGTGACTCGATTTTATTTACGGCCAGGCTTATAACTTTAAAATTTCCTTCGAACCTACTATCGAATAAACTAAATGAAGGAAATCGCCTCTCTTTTTCCTTATGAGCTAAACCGTTTGGTGATTAGGAATTGTCGTGGCCAGCGTATTAAAATAAGTTAGGATGCAGCGAAGATAAAGAGAACGGAAGGGAGGAGATATGGACTATGGGCCGGTGATTACTTTGGTTGAATTATGAAGAAGTGAGAAAGATAAATTGTGGGTTTAATTATTATTACGTTTAGCAAAAGAACAAAAAGGAAAAAGATTAATAAAAAGGAAATAAAGAGGTGGGTTTTGGGTTAAGTGGAGAAATGAGGTAGAAATCAATTTGGGGTCTAATAAAGATCATTAACCGACCCAATTAGGCGGTGGAAAGTGAAAGGAGAGGAAAGAAGGCTCGGGAAAGAAGGAGGCCGAGCAAAATCAGGAAAGAGGAAGCGAGAACAGAGCAGGGAGGCGGGAGAGCGGGAGAGACCGAGAGGAGGCTGGTGGCTCGCCCGGCGACCGGTGGGCGAAGGGAAAACGAGGGGTCGGGAAGGCGAAAGAGAAGAGAAACGGAGCGAAGGAAGAAGGGAAGAGGGAGGACCGAGCATAGAGAGAGAAAGAGAAGGCGAGTGGTGCCGGGGTCATGGAGACCGAGATTTGGTCGACGACCACCGCAGCACCTGTAAAGCAATGACCGGCGATGCTAATAGGCGACGAGCAAGGGAAGAAAGCGAGAGACTGGGGTAGAGCGAGGGGAGGAGGAAAGACCTGGAATAGAGACAAACGAGCTAGAATTCGGGAGGCCGGAACAGGGGAAAAGCAACGGCAGAAGGGGGAAAGACCGCGGCGAACGCGTGAGGGCCGGACCGAGGGGCGGCAGGAAACCGGAGCCGTTGAACCGAAGCAAGAGGAAGCGAGAGTCCCCGAAACCGAACGTAACCGAATGTAGAGCAGAGACAAGCAAGCAATTCGATCAATTCCAAACCCGAGAATCCGAGGTGGGTAGTCTTATACTCTAAACTATTAGTACTTTCGAAACCCAAATGGATTTGTTGTGAATGTTGAATGTGTTCTGTGAATATTGAATTTGTTGTGAACGTTGAGTATCTCAGTACTGTGCAACGGACCTAATCGTTGTTCAAGATTGAAATAAAAGCTTAGAATGGATTTAGAGAATTGATAGGGCTGAATCGGGACATGAAAGGAGTTACTTGGGTTAAATAGAAGAATTAAATTGGGAACTTTAAAGAGATTTAATAGTTACTTAAGGTTGAATTGGAACCTACCGATTCTCAAGAGGTTAGATTGCATAGGTCAAATGAGTAGTATCGAAGTTTTGATTAGCTATTAAGGATGAAGAGTTGGGACATGAATATAAATTATGGGTTAATTAAGTCTTAGAGGTTCTTGAACCTCGCAGTATTAAGAGCTAATTACGAATATTAGGAAATGGTAGGTCGAAGTATAAAGAGGAGTATGAATTCGTGTTGAGTGATGTGCAACAGGGACATGTAAGTGAGAAATGGGTGATTGTGAGATTAATTACGTTCGAAGTATATTTAATTCCTCGAGGCTGAATTGAGCGTGAAAATAAGCAAAGCTAACGGAAATTGAATAATGAAAAGTGATTAAGAGTTTTATAACTAAGGACGGACAAACAAGAGTCAAGTAATGAGATAGAGACATACAATGGGAATTTAGGAATTTGAGGCGAACCGAGAATGTTAAGGTTAAGTTGAGTTGAAATCTATGTAAGCCTTGAGCTGAAATTAAGTTTAAAGACGAGCTTAGCATTAAGGAATTTAAGTGATAAAGTGAGATTACGAGTTATATGGATAAATATGAGCAAAGGAAGTTGACTTATAAAATAGAGGTGTAGAATGAAGGGTTGAAGCAAAAATAGAGAATGGTGAGAAGTTAAGGCATTGAATCGGGTGGTGTCCATTTGTGGTTATTGTGGCTCGTAAAATGGAAATCAATCTTACTAAACCGATGAATTGAGAAAGGCATAGTTGGAAAAGAGTTGAGAATGATTGCTTGTATTGAATGGTGATTATTCGTGCTATGTGATTGCTTTACGTGATGCTCAAAAGTAGTTTCGAAAGGAGTTTTGTATTTTACGTGAAATGATCCTTGAATGCACTTTCTCGTGAAATGTCTTTCAAACGTGAATGTGTTTTAAAGAAGCAAAGCTGATTTGAGAAAATGAATTTATAAGGGTGACACGTGGTGTCATGCCTTCCTTGATACCAAATTGATTGAGAAAGTTGTGAAGTGAATGTGATGAATGAATATGTGCAAATTGTTTTGAATCGACCGGCTACGGATCGTTTAGCATACCGAAGGGTTCGAACTGGGAACGCCCAGCTAGAGACTTTGAGGGAAGGGTTCTAACAGGGTCCTGCAGAGGCGGGATGCCCGCTCCGAGACTTCCTAGAAGATAGGTCCCGAGAGCCTTTTGTCGGGGTCGCGCCCGAATTAAAGAAGTGCTAGTTCCAGTCCTCGAAGGCCTAGAATGTTGATTCAATCCCCAAAGAATTGTTCATGAATGTGAACCTGTGTTTTTAAGTGATTGAAGAGTCTTGATCTTTTTCATTGCAAGAGATTTCAGTGAAAAGTATATAGATTTGTATTATACTATTATGCTTTCGCAGATTTCATTATTATGAGTATTATGTGTAAAGAATTTCCATTTGAAGGGTATAAGACTCCGGCGAGCCCGTGGTTTATTGCTCACCCCCACAAATTCCCTCTTTTCCACCCCAAGTGTGCAGGTACATTATCGAAGGTAGGATCTACGCGTCGGACAATCCGGACCCTTATTGATCGCTGAGTGCTAGAGCGACTCAAGGAACCGACATGCATTGTTATGATTCTAAATGTTGTATTTGTAATTTAGTTCATATAGTTGTACCCGATGTACTCGTAAACCATTTAGATTGTTTTAAGTTTTATAGCATGATTGGTTGGACTCCAGCGTGTGGTCGTTGAGTTGTATACTCGAGCGTATGGCTCGTTGAGTTATATTATACTTTTTATGGAAGGTTTTAAGGCTTTAAGCCTATGGTATAGTCTATATTACAAACGAACTCTGCCGAAATTTTTAGGAAATCTCAAGTTCCTTTGGGAAACCACCTTTGTTACCTCCGAGTTGGGATTAGAGAGCCAAACTGGCACTGATAGAGCCTTGGGAGTTCCTGTAAGGAACTCGGCGATGTAATACTCCTAGGGGGTGTTTTGGGGTGTTACAGGTTTTCCGCCCCGGGAGGGTTTCCACGTAAAATCTGAGTTCATACTTTTCGAGCCCAATCTAGACTCGGAGAGTCTTAAAGTTTGTTTTAAACTTTAATCTACCATTGATTGTTCAAATTTCCTCATCACCCTATTCATCCCCCTCTAGGGTGAATAAGCCTCTCCAAGAGCAAACGTTCAATTAGTATCGAGCCTAGCCTTTAAGAAAGTATCTAACTATCCAAAGGTCTAAAGATCAAATGGCTTTGAACAATGGACGAGTTCGATGAAGGAAGATCCTCCAAGTAGACCACCAAAGTTGAAAGGATCAAATTTCGTACACTCGGAAGAAGCTCATGGAATGCTTTCTACTCGGATCATGATGAAGATGTATAGAACATCATACAAGAAGGCAACTACATTCCAATGAAGACGAGAGGAAATAAGACTTGTGCCTAAAGCAAAGATTAAGCACACCATCGAAGAGACAGAAAAGTTCGGAAAGAACTTGAAGGCGATAAACATTCCGATGTGCGCCATCGGCTTAGAAGAATACAATAGAGTGTGAGCTTGTGATACAGCCAAAGAAGTGTGGGACACTATTGTCAACACATATGAAGGCACAAGCCAAGTTAGACAAGCGAAGATAAGCCAATAACTTCACAAGTATTAGTTGTTCAAGATGGAGCCAGAAGAAAACATCACTCATATGTTCATTTGCTTCACTGAAATTACTAACAATCTCAAATCTATGGGTAGAAAGATTTCCCATGAGGAAATGTGCGAGAAAGATACTCGAAGTCTACCCAAGAGAAGATGGGGTCCGAAGGTGACAGCCATCAAAGAAGCTCAGAACCTCTCTCTATTAAAGCCAGGCGAACTCATTGGAAAGCTACTCACCCATGAGATCCATCTAGAAGAAGAGGACACTGAGGTTAGTACTAAAAAGAATATTGCACTAAAGGCCTTAGAAAGTAAAGAAGAAAATCTGAGTTCATTAGACTTAAAGGAAGATCCCATGGCACTTATTGCCGGAGGCTTCAAATGAATGATGAAGCACAAAAGATGGGATAAACGGCCAAGAGAATAGTTCTACAAAAAGACAAGAAGGATAGAAAAGGTAAACATTCTTCCCCTTCAAAATTATCTTTAACTAAAAACTCTGGCTGTTTTGAATGTGGCAGCAAAGAACACATAGTCAAAGACAGTCCAAGGAGAAAGAGGGACAAAAATAAGAAGAAGGCTATGATGGCCACGTCGAGTGATGAAGATTCATCAGAAGAAGATGAAGACTTAGATGACTCAATGTGTCCGATGGCACTATCGGACTCGTAAGCCGATCCGAATTAGACTCGGATCACTTAGACAATGAGCAAACGAATCCTCAGGAGGTAATTGAATATTTCCTCAAGTTTTCCAAAGTTGATTTAGCTAAATATATTTATACTTTGGAAGAGAAGTCTAATTCTGATTTTTCTCAATTTAAAGAACAACTTGAGTCTATCACTTCGAGAGAATTTTTTGAAAAATGATTTAGAGAAACCGAGACTTACTCTAAGAGAACTCAAGACTAGTTCTCAATCTAATGAGACCGAGTCCGAGTCACTCGAAGAGAAAATGAGCATCTGAAGCAAAAACTCAATGAGTCTCAAGAACTTGTTTTGAAGTTTACTTAAGGTTAGAAAAACCTTGACACACTCTTAGGGTCTCAATGTGTCTCCTTCAAAAAGAAGGACTTGGTTTTAACAAGGAGTAATCTAATTCCTACTCGGAGCTTTTCAAAAATGATTCCAGAACCGTAAGGTTTAGGAAGGATGAGCATGGTCCCATTCATAAGAATGAAAAGAGGACTGAGCCTGGACCAGCCTACAGGAGAAAACCCTTTCCACCAGTTTATAAAAGAAAAGATTTTCAAAAGAAAGAGACATAGACTCGGTTTTGTCAAAGAAACACTCGGAATCGGACCAAACCCAAAGTTATTCAAATATGGGTTCCCAAGAGTCTTCTTCCTTAGAAAAGGACCACAGTAAAGGAAGTTACTAGGTTCGTTAGAGGAAGTGAGAAAGGTTAGTTTGTTTTTGACTTGCAGGTGGCTCAGAAAAGAACAAAAGGGCATTGGTACTGGAGAGTGGATGCTCACACCACATGTCAGGAAACTCAAGACTCTTTTCTGAGTTAGAAGATTACAAGGGAGGCAAAGTAACATTTGGAGATGATAGCAAGGGCAAAATAATTGGGATAGGCAAGATTGGAAAAGGAGACAATCTCGTCAGCCCTGTCTACCTTGTCATGGGATTGAAGTACAATCTACTTAGCATCTCTCCACTGTGTGACAAAGGTCAAGAGGTAAAATTCACTCGGACCAATTGTTATGTTTCTAATGAAACTACCAAGGAGACTAAGCTCTTAGGTAAGAGATCAAGTAATACCTACAGTATTCCTCTCTCTTACCCCAATCAGAATTTATCTTGTTTAAAAGCATCTCTACATTATGATTCATGGACATGGCATCGTAGACTAGGTCATGTTAGGATGCACACCATTAAGAAGCTTGCGTCTCATGGTTTAGTCAAAGGACTGCCTAATTGTGCATTTAAGAAAGATAAAATTTGTGAAGCATACACAACAAGGAAACAAGTAAGATCATCTTTCAAATCATTCAAAACTATTTCCACATCCAAAGTGCTTGAATTTTTGCATATGGATTTATGTGGTGAAATCCCTGTCAAGAGCCTCGGAGGTAAATCATATGTACTTGTGATTGTTGATGACTGCTCACGATTTACCTGGGTATGTTTTCTTAACCACAAAAATGAAGCTTTCAAAGAGTTCAGCAAGCTCTGCAGGAAAATCCAAGTTGAGTCTCGGACTCGGATCAAAAGAATTCGAACTTACAATGGTAGGGAGTTCGACTACTCGGAATTTGCAGAGTTTTGTGATAAGAATGGTATCCCCCACAACTTCTCAGTACCAAGAACTCCTCAACAAAATGGAGCGGTGGAAGAAACCCAACATTTCATACTTCAAACCCTTTGGATGTAAGTGTTATGTTCATAACAATGGTAAGGATCACTTGACCAAGTTTGATGCTCGGTCGGATGAAGGTGTTTTTCTTGGATATTCATATCATAGTAAAGCATATCACATTTTTAATAAAATAACTAACAAAGCTGAATAAAGCATCCACATTGTTTTTGATGAGATTGAACAGGGAAAACCAAGTGAGTCAACATTCTCGGATCCGAAGCTGAACCGAGATGTTGATCTTAGTGAAGACGAGCTCGAGAAAAGTCAAGGAAAAGTCACTCAAAACGAAGTGACTCATAACAACATGACTCAGAATAAGACAACTCAAGAGCTAACTCAGAATGTTTGAGGCCAATAAGATGAGCAAGCTCACTCACAACGGACATCCGAAGATCAACCAATTCAACCTACAAATCTGGTGAACTAGAGAACAGGTAGAGGTTTCAAATATGCTTCGAGCCACCCACTCGAAAACATCTTGTCCGATATCAACAGTGGGGTAAGAACTCGTTCCTCTCTACAACATCTATGTGCATTCAATGCATTCATTTCATTAACTCGAACCCCGAAATGCACTAGAGGCCCTAAATGAACCTGAATTGGTAGAGGCCATGCAAGAGGAACTAAATCAATTTGAAATAACCAAGTCTCGGACTCCGACCAAATGACCTTCCGACCACCCAGTCATAGGAACCAAATGGGTCTTCAAGAACAAACTGGATGAAGGTGGGTTGGTAGTCGAAATAAGGCTAGACTTGTGGCTCAAGGTTACAATCAAGAAGAAGGGATTGATTGTGGGAAAACCTTTGCACTGTTGCTAGAATTAAAGCCATTAGAATCTTATTGGCATTTGCATCAAGCATGAATATCAAACTGTATAAAATAGATGTTAAATGTGCTTTTTTAATGGTTTTATTGAAGAGGATGTCTATGTTTGAGCAACCCCTGGATTTGAAAATTTAGAATTTCCAAATCATGTTTTGAAATTGCAAAAAGCTCTTTATGGTCTTAAACAAGCTCGCAGAGCTTGGTATGAAAGATTGAGCAATTTCTTAGTTGAAAATGATTGTAGAAGAGGTCAAATTGACAAGACTCTCTTTATAAAAACCAAGGGGAAAGTCTTTCTTATTGCTCAAATTTATGTTGATGATATAATAATTGGAGCTACTAATGAAATTCTATGTCGAGATTTTTCTGAGTTAATAAGGTAGGAATTTCAAATGAGCATGATGGGAGAACTCAATTTCTTCCTTGGTCTAAAAATCAAGCAAGACAAAGATGGATCTATGT
Source organism: Talinum fruticosum (assembly GCA_021018815.1). Taxonomy (NCBI): domain Eukaryota; kingdom Viridiplantae; phylum Streptophyta; class Magnoliopsida; order Caryophyllales; family Talinaceae; genus Talinum; species Talinum fruticosum. The sequence continues at coordinate 544,893 of JAITYX010000101.1, forward strand.
CCATCAATCAAAGTATACCAAAGAGCTGCTAAAGAAGTACAAATTTAAAGATGCAAAACATGCAGCAACACCTATGAGCAAAGCAAGAAAACTGGACTCGGATCGAAAAAGGTAAAGCAAGTAGATCGAAACTCTATCAAGGTATGATTAGATCTCTACTATATCTTACTTTCAGTAGGCTAGACATAATGTTTAGTGTATGTCTCGTGTGCAAGATTTCAAGCTAATCCAAAGGAATCATATCTCACTACGGTGAAGAGAATTTTAAGTTATCTTGCAGGGACTCGGAATCTAGGTCTATGGTACTTAAGAGACTTAGAACCGACTCTCACCTGGATACTCGGATGCCGACTATGCTGGATACAAAGTTGATAGAAAAAGCACCTCAAGAGCCTGCCAGCTTCTAGGTAAATCCCTTATATCTTGGCACTCAAAGAAACGAACTCGGTAGCTCTATCAACTACGTGAAGCTGCATACATTACAGCCAGAGCATGTCGTGCATAGATTTTATAGATAAAGCAACACTTGAGAGATCTTGCACTTACATTCAAATCAATTCCAATCAAGTGCAACAACCAAAGTGCAATCAGCATCATTAAGAATCCAATTCGAGCACTAAAAAACAATGCATATTGAGGTCGGGTATCATTTTCTAAGAGATCATTCTGAGAAAGGTGATATTATACTTGATTTTATTCCTACCAAACTTCAATTAGCTGATACATTTATTAAGCCACTTAGTGAGGATCGGTTTTGCTTTATTAGGAATGAGCTTGGCATGATTAATGCATAATTATATGCCTTTCCGAGTGGAATTACTTTACTTGATTATGTGTTAAATGTTCCATTTTGATGCTTTAATAACAATTAGTTCAGTTGAGCCAATGATACTGAGCTATGAGTTAGTGCTTGTCTGCAGCTTCTAAGTCACTCGAAACTTTACTATGTCGGACTTAGATTTTGAGAAAATGGAAATCAAACTTATGAAATTATCTCTAGATCGGTGGAGAGTTTCGAAGTTTCTTTTAAAATCTCTCGGTTTCTTCTCTCTCTCTCTCGCATGGATCGGAGAACTAGCCGTTGTGCGACAATCGCTGGAATTCTAACCGTTGGAGAGCGGAACAGTCACACTAGTCCGAGGCGACCGTTGGAGAGTCGGGTCGAACGAACACCGAGGGAAAATTCTTTCTCTATAAATAGCATCCTTTTTCCTTCATTTCGCTATTTTACTCTCTACATACTCTCTCTCTTTCTCGCTTACTACATCTCGAGCAAGTTCACTGTTTACGAAGAACGAACCGTCTCTCTTAAGCTAAGTGAAGGTGATCTCAAGTAAGCACCTATCGCTCTTGGCTCTCTCTCAACTCTTTTATTTCTCTTTTCACTCTCTTCTCGCTCTCTTTCTCTTCGAGCTTCCTTTTATACTCTCTCTCTTAAAGTTCATGTTCTCTCTCTTTTCACACTTAAACATGCCGAAAAGAGGTTCCCACCCTGACTTTCTTGGTTCTACAACCAAGAAACCTCGTACAAAAAGCCAAGAGGGTCCTTTCAACCCCTAAAAATCATTGTCACCCAACACCTAACATTGGATGAGAAATTCTTCCCAAGCACAAAGTTTTCGTTGCTGAATTACATCAAGAGAACAAGGATTTATAATTTTCTCTGTTTCAATGAGTTCATCTACCCGAACCCGTTTCGAGTTCTACTTAAACCTCTCTAGCTCGAGGATATCCTCACCTCCAGAGTTCAAGATGTTGTTATCCGTATCAACATCTCTCTCCTTCATCGTCTTTTCAAAGTATCTTCTCTTTTCCTCAACAGCAAACCTATACCTTTCAATGAGGTTGATGATGAATTCATTAAGAAGTATGCAAAATAATTTGCCGAGTCACGCAAAAACTTTTCAGTGACTTAACTAAAGTCATAAGCCCGTCTTCTGTGTTTTTGTCGATAAGAACCTTCTTCTCGTCAGCATTCAAGCAAAGAAAATCCTAACTCCAAACATCTCAAAGCTCTCTTTGACATTATTGAGGGTTAGAAGTAGACCTCTTTCCAGCCATAATCGAGCGGATGGCCGTTGTGCCGGCTCGGACTAAAAATCCACCCCTCTTCTTTTCTGGGGCCTCCTAACTTTTATTTTCAAACAATTCAAAGATCCCTCCCCTCGGATGCGAACGCGGTTTCTCAGCTGCCATTGTTATTGGTACAAAAGACTCCTTGGGTATGGATACCAGGAAACCCAACCGAGGGTCTAGGTCCATAGCTCATAACTTAGGCCACCATCTCCGCCTCGGACTTGAACTCAAGCCCCTCTTTCTCTACCTCCTCCACCTAGTGGTGCTTGCACTTCAGGTGTTTCTCGAGTCCTTTATTCCGCCTTGTCCACCGTAATCATGGACAAGATCTCCTCTCGTGTCCACCGAACTTAAGGACACACTCCGGTCATTCAAGACTATCCTACAGTCAATGACCATCAATTAAAAGATTGCTCGAGTCCCAAATCAAAGACCAGCAAGATGTGCTTGTTGAGATGAAGGCACTCGTCAAGGAGCGAAGGAGATGATTGAGCTCCTCCAAGAAAGGCGCTCAAAAGCAGCTCAGGACCCGGGTAACTCGGATACATCCGAGGAGTCCTCGAGCCCGGCCAAATCCCGCTCTAGGGAGGAAGAAGAAGAAGAAGAAGATGAGACTACGGCTGAGGCAGCTCCCTCCGAGGAAAAGGAGGAAGGGGAGAAGGAAGGAGAACAAAAGGAAGAATAAGGAGCAGAAGCGGTAGAGGGACAAGGTGCTCCCACCCTCCAGCCGGAACCGATCAGCTCGGACGGTAGTTTGAGTGGGTTAGAAGACCCTGCTGACAAAGGTCGATCAGCAGCTGTCCAGCGTGAGCAAGCACCTCCCATTGGTCGAGTTCCAAGAGGATGAACCTTTGGACGATCTAGTTCTAGGTCAGCCACTCAAAGCCGAGCCCATTCTAGAGATACCAGTGTTGCCCCCACCTCGTTCCTAAACATCATCCCGCTCATATCGGCGAAGGCGCACCGCTCGTCCATCCACCTCGACTCGATCGCCCCTATCCACCTTCTAAAATTTCTTTTGTTTTGTTTTTTTGTCTAGACAAACAAATTGTATCTTCTTGATACATTTTTCCTCTTGTTGGTTTTACTTGAAAGGCAAGGGGGAGAATAGTTACAAAAATTTGTTGTCTTATTTAGGGGAGTTTTTCTCTCACCCTTTTGTGTACATATTCTCGTCTATGTGAATATTAATGAACTTTTTATTTCTAGCTTATTTATGTCTCAATGTAATTGCTTTCTAAGTTTCCATGTCCTTTCCGAGTTCATCATGCCCTAATATATCAACTTAGTTACATTTTTTTCTCTAATCTATCAACTCAGCTTGTTTTGATAAGCAATACTCTAAGCTCGATTCACTTCATTTAAATACGATATTTCAGCTTTTAGCTCGACGCACTCTAAGCTTAATTGCTCCGATAGAATCTAAAGTTTGAATCACTCTAGATATTTTATGCGATTCTATCTCTATACTCCGACATATTCTTTGAGAAAGAATGCAAAATCAGGTCTATAACACTAACAAAGTTTTTATCTAAGTATGGAATGTCTTTCATCAAAAAGGGGAGATTGAAGACTCGGACTTTGTATGTATAACGTTCCGAGTTCTCTCAAGGAATCGGTATAAACTTTATCTCTTGTATGTTTTCATTTTAAGTCATTCTAAGTGCTATAGAAACTTTTCTGTGTGGTATAGAAACTTCATCTCTTATATTCACTCGTAAAGCATACTTTTGCTCATCATTTCACACTTATAGTTCCGAGTCACTCGGACAACACTCGATTTATCGCATGTTCAAACATTTCCCTCTAACACATTTAAAATCAGGTCTAACTTCATATTCTAAGTTCAAGTGAATTATGGTGTTAATTCATCTCGTTAAGTCAGCATGTTTTGTTTGAAATATATTTGTTTAAATCAAGTGTTCTTACTCGATATTCTTTATCCAACTTGATCTTTCTCTAAGAAGGAATTAGAGTATAATGAATATTAGACTCAGAAAATTCCATTCTTCCAAGACTCGGATAATTATGCACTTAATTATCTTAATTAAATTATTATCTCGTGTCTAATCTTAGACAAAAGTATCTTATACTTTGAGACCCAAAATTGATTTACTTTTGTATGTTATCAAAACGAGATTATCCTACTTTTGAATTACAAAAGTAACCGGGTTCAAGATGTCAAATCACTAGCAAACAAGGCTTTTTCTACTTCGACCAAGGCCCGGACAATCGTGTCGGGTTTGTCTGTTTCCAAAACTAGAAATCTTCAACTCTAAGCTCAATAGTGGTTTTCAGCTTACTTTTCGGACACCGCCGATGGATTGGGATATCCTAAAGAATCAAGAGCCGTTGCACAATGATCACATCTCAGCGAACCTTTTATGAGCAACTTAGAAGAAAAGTTACAATGGTCACAGAGGACTTCTAATCGAAGCTAGTCACAACGGCTAATCCGCTTGGTCATCTATAAATAGAAGCCACTTCACAATACTTAAAGATTGCTAAACCCATTATTGAAATCAATTGTCTATACACATACTTAAGCATAAGTCTTTGTATTCATACTCAATCTTCTTATTACGACTCCAACTCGTATTTAACATCTTTCCGAGTTGTAAGGTCTTGTAATCAGTTACAAACTCTCATTCTTACTTTCGAGTGAGGTCCCTTAACCGAGCCGTAAGGGTTATCTCAGCTCGCTTGTCCCTAGCTGTAAAGGTTAACTCGGTTAGGAAGTACTACATTAGATAAGGGAACTTTTGAGGCTAGGAAAACTTTATAAGGAATTGTCTAAGGGAGCAATTCTGGTGAAGTCTTTCTACCGTATTTTGAGGATTCAAAATAGTGGATTTGACTTGGTACTTGGATTAGCACTGGCCATGGTTTTCCGGCCCATGAGGGTTTCCACGTAAAATTTGTGTTCATACTTTTCTGAGTCCAATCTAGATCGAGACAGTCTTAAAGTTTGTTTTAAACTTTAATCTTCCATTTATTATTCAAATTTCCTCATCACCCTATTCACCCCCTCTAGGGTGACTAAGCCTCTCCAAGAGCAAACCTTCAATATTCGTTTATAAGTTCCTATTATTAATTATGTATTTTTACTATGAATTAGACTCGATGCAAAAAGGATGAATGCAAAACTCATTCTAAAATGCTTTCTTTATTCACATGATGCAAAAAAAGTCAACGAAAAAATGTAAAAATTTGCATTAGCCCCCATTCCTTCCAAAAGAAGATGATAAAAAAAGAAATAGAATCAATTAGTAACAGATACGATCCAATGTAGTTGGATTGCAATTCGAAAATAAAATGGGCTGAAACACTAAGGTGGCCCAATACTCAAAACTCTACTCTTGAGCATAGCGAGTTGGACAGGTCAAGCAAATCGAGCCAGTCAATAGGTCGGGCCCTACAAGCGGCACGAGAGGTGGGGTAATTGCGACATCAAATGCTAATAAATAGGGGTCACGGTGAATGAACTATAACATAATTGAGAGAACCTAACAAAAGTGATCCTAAACAAGTCACATTCCCTAAAAAATTCTCACATATGAAATCATGAATTTTGTGGTTGAATTGAACCACTAGATGCACGAATTAAGGAAGGTAAAGAAGATTGGTCTATTTATATGTGGATTAAACACTGTCTTCAACATCGGGCATGTGACGATTCACTAGTCCCTTCGAGAGCAAGTGGTTTCCTACTGAGATCTCGCAACTTATGTCTTCAAATTTGGGAATACGGAACTCGCCTTCTTCATCAAGAGTTCGACGCTATTCTCGGTTTTACCTGTCGGACTAGGTTAGTTGTTCCCACATCTTATAGTAACATGGTGGGAACCTATAGGTAGTCTTTAATTCTAAAAAGAGGGATCTAAGGTTGATCATGATCAAGAATGAGGTCGGCTTGATCCAAGTCCTTTTACATGGATTGTATACCACCACACTTCTTGGTTTAAGCCTAATAGTGCTAATCAAGTCCAAGTATTGGAGTGAGTACTTGGATGAACCTGCCATGTTTTGCAAAGTCGAAGGAAGTGCATTTTGAGGCTATCTTTGAGTTCTATATAGAATGAATAGAGGAAGCTGAGTACTCGTGATGCATAGGACTTTAAGGGATAGAGAATGGGAACAAAAGAAGGATGCTCCTACTACCGCACCACTATAGCTCAGCGATGTTGATCTCCAAGTCAACGAGGAGACTTATAGGAGAGAGGCTGAAGGTAAGAAAGAAGAAGAAAGAAGGGTTCGTCGAATTGAATAAGTGAAGAAGCGAACCTAGGAAGATACAGGAGAGTCTAGTGACGCAAAAGGAAAAAAGGTCAAGATTAACTAGGAACCAACTATTAAAAAGTAGGATTAGGAATGCCATTTTAAAATTTGTTTCACCTCTTAGTATTTTATTTTATGTTTAAGTAGTATGCTTGTTTTCCATTAGCTATGTATCGGGATAAGTAGAGGATTATCCTTATTATCAATAATGTAAAAAGCATGCTATATGCTTACTCTTATACTTTATTGAAATTAATCGCCCACAAATAAAAATGGATCGCCCTTGAATAAATTATACATTGATCCAAAAATAATAATAATAAATATGGACCATTGCCTAATTATGGACCACTTGAAAAAAAAAAATCATGTGAAGAAAATAAGGAAGGCCACCTGTAGTAGGCCGGAGCCGGCCGAGAATTGACCTAGTATGGGCCGGAGCCGATCGGACATAGGCCTGGTGTGGGCCTAACTCAATTATGTACCGATTTTACTAAGTAACTTACTAAGCATAATGTTTTTTCAATTGGTCCAAATTTTTATACTGAAATAGTTCCTTGCCATCTAAATCCTTCAATTTGATTGTTCCTCTTAGCGGAATTTGGGTATATGATCCTTGCTTATCCCTTGGATCCTGGATTAGCGCTCGATTTCTTTAAGGACCATATCACCTACTTTGAAGTTGCGGGATTTGACCTTTTTATTAAATGTCGTTGATATCCGTACTTGGTATATTTGGACATTGTGTAGAGCACGTAGACGTCGTTTATATTTGAACATTGTGTAGAGCATATAGATATCGTTCATCTAATAGGTCCAATTCTTCATATCGTGCTTTTGCCTAGTCCGCTTTTGAAATTTAGATTTTGGCTATAATTCTCAATGAAGGGATGGAAAAATCTCTACTAGAACCGCTTCTAGGCAATAAACTAGGGAGTAAGGAGTTGTTACTCGTACGGGTCTTAATTGAAGTCCGATAACCCAACAAGGAAAATGGTTGCTTATCAGTCTAGTTCTTATTACTAATAGCCATCTTTTCTATGATCTTACGAATATTTTTGTTAGCTGCCTCAACTACTTCATTAGTTTGAGGACGATAAGGTGAAGACTTCGATGCTGGATTTTGTACTTCTCCAGTAATTTCGCTACTTGTTTCTTGAAAAGACTACTATGGTCATGTCTAACCTTATAACAACATATGATATCATAGGTACAAAACTTTGCCACATGCTTCGACGTAATAGTAGCATAGGATGCGGCTTCCACCTACTTGGTGAAATAGTCAATTACTACTAGCACAAATTTGTGACCTCCCATTCCTTTAGGAGTCACATTACTATATCGATGTCTATTCCCCAAGCTGAAAATGGCTAGGGTAATGCGAGTGTGGTGAGGAAAGAATATGGATGATGTTGTAGATTTATGTATACCCGACACTTGTGGCACTTTTTGATGAAATCATGGCATTGTACTATCATAGTTGACCAATAATACCCTAGTCTTTTGAAGACTCGGGTATAACTCTGTATCTCTCTTGGGTTTTGATTCTAAGTCATTCCGAGCCTTGTAGAAACTTTTATCTAAGTTTTCATTCTATTTTGACCCACTCGTAAAGCATATTCTTGCATATCTTTCTTAATTGTGCTTCGACTCACTCGGACATCACTCGAAATCACTCGAATTATCGCATGAACAAATAATCTCTCTTACATACTTATTGTGAGCACCGACTTTGTATTCCAAGTTAAAATGAATTATAGTGTTAATTCTTTGCTTTTAAGTTAGTTTATTTATGGAGAGTTATTTGTTAGATCAAGTTCATATATCCTTTTGTGTTATTCTTTCTAACTTGATCATTTAAGGATTGACTCAAGATCGAATCCGAACCTAATGGATATTGGACTCGGAAAATTCAACTCTTTTAGGCCAAAGATTATTCTCGTGCTTAATTACTCCGATTTAATTATTATCCGTGCCTAATCTTAGACTAAAGTATTTTTATACTTTGAGTACCAATGAGATTTGCTTCGTAGGTTATTCAAGTAAGCCTAATCTACTTTTAAAATACAAAAGGAATGTTTCTAGCCATTAAACACCAACAGTACGGAGATTAACCATTTGTGGACATGGATCGGACACCGTGTCGTGGTTGTTTGTTTCCAAAACCGAAAAAATGCAACTTTGAGTCTAACGGTTGTTTCCACCTCGGTTTTCAATCAGCACCAGATGATTACACTATCTTTTGGAGCCAAGAGCCGTTACACAACGTTTACATCGCAACGGTTATCTTCGAGTGACTCGGACTAGCCATTACAATGGCTACTTAAGTTCATCAATCCAGAACAAGACTCAATGGTAATTCTGCTCGGGTGCGTATAAATATAAGCAACTTTGTAAGACTTGAAGATGGCTGCTAAACATATTCCAACACTTAGTGTATTCTTATTCAATCTTCGACTTACAACTCCTAATCTGTAATCTCTTACTTAATGAGTTGTAAAGAAAGTCTTGTAATCACTTACATTCTTTTCTTACTTTCTCTGTAAATCCCTTGATTGAGATGTAAGGGCTAAGTCAGCTCAGTTGTCCTTGATTATAAGGGTTAACTCGATCGGAAGTACTAGATCGGATAAGGGAACTTCTAACCGTAGGAAAAACTTGTAAAGGAATTTCTAAGGGAGCAATTCAGGTTAGAGTAAGTCCTTTGTAATTTAGGATTCAATTAGTGGATTTGACTCGGTGCTTGGATTAGCACCGTACGTGGTTTTCTCGCCCCAGGAGGGTTTCCATGTACATCTGTTTGTCTATATTTCTAGGTCCAATCTAAACTCGGAATTTGTTTCTGCTAAGTTCTTTGCAAAAAGAGTTTGATTTTATTTAAAATCTTCTATGGAGATTTGCTTTTGGAGAGTCTAAGTCACCCTAGAGGGGAGTGAGTAGTGTGATGAGGAAATTTTAACTAACTTAGGAACTTTAAGCTTGAAAAGAATAAACAATTGAATCCGAGTCTAGATTGGACTCGGAAAAGTATACACTCGAAATACGTGGAAACCCCGGTGTAAAAAACCATAGACAGTGATAATCTAAGCACGAAGTCAAATCCACTACTTTGAATCTTCAAAATACAACGGATCGACTCAACCAAAATCGCTCCCTTACATAATTCCTTACAATGTTTTCCTAAACTCGAAGTTTGCTTATATAATCTAGTACTTCCTAACCGAGTTAACCTTTACAGTTAGGGAAAATTGAGCTCGGATAACCCTTACAACTCAATCAAGGGACCTTACTTAGAAAGTAAGAGAAATATGTAACGATTACAAGACTTTACAACTCAAAAAAGTATTAAGTACAGACTTGGAGTTGTAAGAAGAAGATTGAATGAGTAATGTACCAAGAGAGATAGTTTCAGCAATGAATTCAGCAATCTTCAAGTCTTGTGAAGTGGCTTCTATTTATAGATGACCAAGCGAGTGACCATTGTGTCTTGGTTATGAACAAAAGTCTTTATCGGCTGTTGTAACGACTCTTCCGAGTCACCGAGAAAAGATCCTTAGGGACATGAACGTTGTGCAACGGCTCTTGGCTCTTAAAGATGATCCAGTCAATTAGTGATGTCTAAAAAGCAAGGTGGAAACCACTATTGAGCTTGGCATTGGAGTTTTCAAGTTTTCGAAACAGAAAACCATAACATGGTGTCCGAGCTCTGTTCGAAGTAGATAAAACTTGTCTGCTAGTGATTTACATCTTAAAGCCCGCTACTTTTGTATTTCAAAAATGAGATAACCTCATTTGGATCACCTACAAAAGTAAACTACTTTGGTTCTCAAAGTATAAAGTACTTTGGTCTAAGATTAGGCACGAGATAATAATTTAATTATGATAATTAAGTGCATAATTATCTTAAGCCTAGAATAGTGGAATTTTCTAAGTCTAATATTTAATATACTCAAATTCCATCGAGTCAGTCCTAAGAAAGATCAAGTTAAAAAGAGTAAAATCATCGAGTATAAAGACTTGATCCGGACAAATAATTCTCAAATAAACAAACAAACTTAGAAAGAGGAATTAATACAGTAATTCACTTTGCGTTGAAATATGCAATTAGAACTCGGAATAAAAGTGTTAGAAAAATTATTTGAACATGCGATAAATCTGAGTGTTGTCTCGAGTGAGTCGAAACATTTGTGAATTACATGTTATTAAATGTGAATCTTATGTGTGATCGCCAATGGACTAATATGCAAAGTGAAAAAAGGGGCTAGGTTTGGGTTATTTACTAGCCTTAGTGGAGCTGATCACCTCACCAAGAATTTCATGTGCAAAAGATAGATTTTTCGTAGTTGTTGTGATTTTTCAAAAGAGGCCGACCAACGGATATGAGGTTCCGGCTTGCGACTAATCTTATGTCTTTATGCTTGTAATGCTTGGGTGATACGCTGGACTGGAGTTTTGATTATGTAAATGTAAATTTCCAATAAAGGACTTTGTATTTTTGTTGGATGTTTGTAAAAGAATCGATGGGTTGTACCAAAACCCTTTTCATTTATATAAATATTCACGTCTACCTTTCAACCTTATGGTAACTCCAAGCACGTGGCTCGTTCGGTTTGTTGTTGTGGATAATCCGAGCATGTGGCTCGTTGACTTTATTATTGTATCTTGTACAGGTATAAGGCTTTAAGCCTAAAGGATTAGTCAAATTACAAACGAAACTATGTCAAATTTTCCGGAGAATCTTCGAAAATATAGAAAACTCTTTTACGATTTTTAAGATAAAAGCTAGCAAACCTAATTTGAGGTCTTAAGTAGCTTTAAGGGTTTCTTTCTGGGAATCCTAGTTTCTAATACGCCGACCCAGCAGGGGTGGGGTGTTACATATTTCTTAAGCAAAACAATTAGAAAATAAAAAGAAATCATTTTTCCGCGAAATAGCCGGCCGAGCGGAGTAACTACCTAGCCAGGAGCTAAGCCCGATTATCATCCGAGGTTTGCAGATCGTCCGCACTAGCTGGTGGCATGATTCGGTTATCTAGTTGAGACTAATGAAGTAGTCATAGTCCGATGATTTAAGCAATCAAAATGATCCATTTTTTCGACATTTTTACCAGAAATGTCAAGAGGCAATTTATAAAGTAAAAAAGCCAAAGTAAAGGTGTCGCCAATTAGTTTTAAGAAATAAAAACAAATAAAATTAAACGGTTTCCAAATTTAGCATGAAAAACTAAATTAGAAAAGGTTTTTCAAAGGGACTCCATTGGTCAAACCAATGATCCGATATTCGGGGCGATGATACGAAATAAGAAGGATTGCTCCTCATTCTACCCTTCAACAAACGACCACTACTAAGCAAAATTTTGAATTGAAATTACGTTAAATAAAACAAGCAACCAATACGCAAAATCCAAAAATTAAAATAGTCAAAGCATGCTTCAAAACGATAAAGAAAAGTAATTAAGAATGCGGTAAATAAAGAAATAAAAGAAAGCAAAAAAATATATATAATTTACATACGGTAGGGAGGAAAGTAAAGGCGATACAACTTTAATCCAGTAATAAGAAAGTAGTAAAAAGTGATAAAAACGATAAACACAAACTTAAAGATCGATTAATTGCGCCTTCGGATTGACCCACCTACTAGTCTTCGATTTGAAGTGAAGTGAGTGAAAATGTGGACAATAGAGTGTGGTAGAGAGAGAAAGAGAGATATTTTCACCAATGGGGTTTTTTCCAGCAGAAAGTAAGGGGTACCCTCTATTTATAAGAAATTTTAGGGGAACCCTAAAATCACCTTTCAGCCGCCAAAGTTTGACTGGACCAAGCCCCGGAATGCCAAAAGGATAAAAAACTTGATATACACCCTGGCCAAAATGACACCATTATAAGATTCCTTGAAATCGGAGTCCGTCATAAAGTCATCGTACGGATGTTCGGGAGTGCCGCGTTCGGCCACTATAATGAGTAAAATGCTTGTCTTTGGGTAGCTTGAGGATCGGCTCGGTTCGACTCTGTGTATGGGAGTCAAACCTGCCATGGGTCGATCCAAAAAGTGGCTTGCGGGTTGGCCCAAGTGATAATAGGTTGTTTTTATGATGCTCGAACGGTTTTTGTGGTATATTGGCTTCCATCGGGGCTATTATCAATCCGGTCATGACTCGAATTCACAAACGAGACTGCGATTTCATCACCGGGTGTAGACATCGAAAACCCGTAACTCTTATCTTGTTTATTTATGTTATTTTTATTTTGTTAGGCCGGTGATGAAATTCCAATCCTATATGCATACTCCTATCACAGTCGAAGTCTAATTGCCATGACGGAAGCCAGTAAAGCACAAAAAGTCATTAGCACCACAAAAATAAGCCTTTTTGTTTGGGCTGGTCTACAAACCCATTTTCTTTCAGTCGGACCAAGCGCGGGTCAAGGCTCCTAACTAGGAGAAGGTCGGCGCCGTGTTTCAAGCGTTGCTCGCTCCCTAAACACGAGCATTTCATCGCCAACATTCCAGCGTAACATAGAGCTCAAAATGTCCATACGATGTCATTTAGGCTAACGCCGTACTCGCATGGCTTTCTACACCAAAGCGCTGCTTTTTACTCCATGCGCCCAATGAAGGCACAATAGTCAACTTCACCAAATGACGCCGTATGGAGCTCGTGCCGCACACCATGGCTTTCTATGCCCAAAGCATTGCGTTTTGCTCCGATGTTCAACCAAGGCACTGAAGGTTAATTTTCTAGGCGACGTCGTTTGGAGGCCGGTGTTGTGCTTCTCGGCACCTTTCGTGGGATTTCCAGTTTAGGTGGATTTTATCTCGTTTTTTCTAGATTCCGGCCGGCTTGATTCAGTTGTTTGACGGCTAACTACTTGCTTTTAGGTCATTTTGGGTGACCTAACCCCGAGCCTATAAATAAAGGAGTTTATTCCTCATTTTAGGTCGTTGTATTTTGACCTTTGGTGCTGATTATTAACCTACCTACTCCACTTTCAGCTAAGCAACCCCTCGTTTACTAAACCCTAGCTACACACCGCTGAATTTAGGCTAAGAGTTACTGAATGCCAATTGATATTCTAATCTCTTGGCTTATTTTTAGCTAACCGTTGCTTTACCAAACACCTCCATTATTTTTCCTACACTACTTTAGCTCCACAAAATCCATAAATAGCTTACTTCAATCTCGTTCATCCACCGTCACACATCCGGATCCGGTTTGTGATTCAAGATCAGCAGGTGGGAACACTTGAGGGCGTTCAATTCACTCGTCAATTCCGACTATGGTTTATTTAATTTATGATTTTTACCATTTTTCATATTGTGGGCCAAAATGTAATCGTTTTTAGTTCCTCCCCGTCTGCTGTAATTTTATTTTTATCGCTTTTCATTTTTCTTTCTTTATCCCTTTCTTAATTGCTTTATTGCTTACTTCGCATGCTTTGATTGATTTAATTTTCATATTTATATATTGTATACTTGATTCAAAACATGTTCTTTAAACTCACAATTCGAATTAGTAGAGGCCATTTGTCGACTGGGCGAGAATGGAATGTTTATCCCTACATTTCCTACCTTCGCCCCGAACACTAGATTATCTTTTCTAGACCAATGGAATCATTTTTAAACCTCTTTCAAACTTTGTTTTCACATACTAAGATTGGAAGAGTTTTATTTCATTTTTTTAGTTTTTATTTCGAAACCGACTAACGACACTCCCTTTTCTATTTTTATTTCTCCTAAATTACATCTCGGCATTTCAAATTTAAAATGATAAAAACAAATTCATTTTCTGACAACTAAGGCCATGGATCGAGATTGACCCTTTAATCACGGCCCATGGCTGGAGTCGGTGATCGAACAATGTTGGATATTACCGATGCCGACCGATCATCGGGCAAGGCTCCTGGTCCAAACTAGTGTTATCACACTTTTTTGACCCAAAAGCCTTGCAGCAAAATTTAAATTATGCTTTTTCTATTTTCCTAAATTATTAAATAATATCCCAAGACTTCTAAAATTAATTTAGAAAATAAAATATTAATAAAATCGACAATCACTATTCTGCTAAAACAGACTTTAATTAAATTACCAAAAATCAAAAATCTCGATAAGAGCTGCATCCCCATTTTCTAAATAAAATTTCAAAAGAATCTTCATAAATCTAAAAGACCCGACATTCGTGGAGAAACTCGGTCCTGCCTTACGGGGTGTTTTTCACCCCTACTAGGTGACGGGTCTTGGTTCTTACGAGTGGCGACTCCGCTGGTGATGTGTCACTTATTAAGAGGGTGAAACTTGAAAATTTGAATTGTGAGTTTTCTTAATGTGTTTTCCATTAGACATATTGCATTTAGGCAACCTTGGACATAGTTGCTTTGAATTTCGATAATTAGGCTTTACCTTTAAGAAATTTTTTTAGAAGAGGTCGAATAACCAATTTACTCTCCCCTTATAGCACGCTCTCTTGGTTTTTACCGAGAGGCACCGAGAATTGATGTTATTTCCTGTCATGCACTCCATGGAGGACTAAATTCTCGAACTATGAGACACCAAGTATCCTCCTTCTTTTGATCATAAATTCTTGGTTGTCTAGGTGGTACTTTTCTCTTCATTTTCTTGCTTGAATGAGCGTGTTTGTTTTAATACTTAACCCTTTTCTTGTGAGCTTTTAGATTAAGTTTAGTGTGCTAAATAACCCTTGCATTGGTGCAAATACAACACCATAGTTAATTTCGTTGAGTTGGTCCAATATATGCATTTTTAGCCAAATTTCGAAATTTTTTAAGTCCCTCGATTCATTGCATTTACGAGTCGGTCTAAAAACTTCTCTTTTAGTCTCGACTTTTTCTTGCAGCCACCGGTCACTAGGCTCGGTCGGCACCGGCCACCTTTGGTCAATCCAAGAGGGTCCTACCGAGGATCCTCCTCTCTTTTCTTAGTCAATATTAGGGGTTTTTTAGGGGCTTCGACTTTTCAGCATGCTTGCATTCCATTTTTACATTTAGCCAAAATAAAATTCATCTCCAAGTACGTGAGTCAATTTTTTGCATTTAACCAAAATAAAATTCACCTGAAAATAGGTGAGTCCATTGTTGTATTTTTGCTAAAATTAAAAATCATATCCATTAAGGTGAGTCCATTCATTTTATTTTTTTCATTTAGCCAAAATTGAAATCATATCCATTAAGGTGAGCCCATTCATTTAATTCTTGCATTTAGCCTAAAATAAAATTCATCTTAAAATAGGTGAATTTTTGTTTGCATTAGCCAAATTTTAAATTCACCACAAATTGGACGAGTCTAGCACTTGAGTCATTAGCATCAATGCATTTCCCTTTAATTGCTTCGCATTTCTTATGTGCATCCAAATAAACAACATTCTTTTAATTCCTTTTTTCCTAGTCTCTTCGGGTTTTCACTAGCACTTGAGTCCCTTCCTCCCCAAAATAAAAAGCTCGTTTTCTAACGGTTATTCTCCGGGTTACGGAATACGGAAGCCTACCGCCATTTGATTTTGTTGGAACCCAAGCTCCAAAAGGTTAGAGCGCTTCCGCAAAGAGTCCAGTACAACTTCCCTCACTCTATACCTCAATCTATGCCAATGCGATGAACCTCGGTGCACACAACACCAGTCCAATCAATTTTCCACCATAAGACAAGTACCCAAAAACAATTCCCCTCCAGTAGATGAACAACCACAACCATCTCGCTATCATTACCTTGCTCAATGAATCCTCAGCTAAAAGGGAAGCCCGGATTGAGGCTCACGATCAAAAAATAGAAACCATGTCCGAAACTCTCGACCTTATCTTGAAAACTCCGTAGAAAAAGAAGAGAAAGAGAAGGAAAAAGAGAGACAGGAAAATGATGAGAAAGAGAGACAAAGGGACAAATAAATAACGAGAACGAAACGGAAAAGGAGAGAGAAGAAGAGGAAGGAAAAGAGATAGTACTTCCACCACGTGATCCTCGAACCTAAGACTCGATCCACAAATATATCGAGAGAGAAGATGCTTAGAGAATCCGCTATGTTCAAGAGTCACTGCTTTGACCTCAAGGGGTTCACTTCAATCACCAAAGGAAAACTACCTCCTAAATTCACTATGCTAGATATCAAGTTTCATGGTTTTGAGAATTCCCATAATAATATTCGCAAGTTCATAGGAGCAATGGCTCTTAAAAATGTACTCGAAGATACTTACGACATCATCTTCCCGTGGACATTGATAATGATTTGATTGGAATGATTTATTCAAAGAATTCCTATATCAATATTCCTATATCACTAATATACCTGTCACAGTTCGAGATTTAGAGTTGATCAAACAAGTGAGGAAATAGAGCTTCACCGACTTCCTCACCGGATGGAGGGCAAAGGCTGTCTATATGGTATATCGACTTTCAAGAAGGACCAAGTTAGAATTATTGTGAAGAATCTTCAGCCCGCCTATAATCAACATTTGAAGTTCCTACCATTCATGAGCTTTACAGGCCTTAGAGACGGGGTGTGCTGATAGAAGAAGAGTAGTGTGCCGCGACCACAAAAGGCGTGGCTGGTTATAGAGCTAATTATCAATCCAAAACCAAGAAAACCTCTAACATGGGAAAAACCAAGTAGGGGTGTAGATGTTAATTCCCTTAATAGTTATAACGACTATACTCGCTATAGATAATACATATGCTCAAGCCGCTTGACTGCTTATTGTCAAAAGGGAAAATTGAGTTACCACCGTAAAGCGTGAATTAGGAACTACGAAGTATAAAAACTCTATAAGAACCATCGTGCACGAGGACCCGATATGGAATAATGTTTGACTATCAAGAACAAATTAGAGAGCATGTTCCGCAATGGTCAACTTGCTCTCCCTAAGGTCGCTTAGAAACCCAACAATAGCAAGAACCCATTCAGCGGCACCTTAGCCATCTTTTTCGAACCCATTCCAAGTCGGTGGGGTCCCTCTGTCTTTATTTAAGACATCAATGAGTCTAAACCACTAGTTAGGTTACGTTCTTTAGACCTAGAGATTCATGGATTATGGGTAAGTGATGAAAGAGGATGTCTATGAGACTAAATATGACAATGATGTCAACTTTTGGAGCATGCGACCCTTAGGAGAAGATGACTTTTGGGGCGAACCAAAAATTCCGAAGTCCAAGTTACATATCGGACTTGGATGACACAATGCACCAATGGGTCCACAATAGACTCAAGAAGCCTTAAAAGAAGTTGCCAAAGAAGAAGACCTAATCCTTAAAGAGCTTCAAAATATCAAAGTTCACATTTCCATATAGCAACTCATATCTAACTCCAAAAGCATAAGCAAGTGTTAATCAATGCAATTAGTAAGATTGAGGTCTCTCCCGAAACCACGCCTAAGGAGGTGGTAGGATTGGTTAATAATGGGGATGGAATCATTACATTTGACAAAAAGACCTACATCAAGAAGGCATTACACACAACAATGCCCTTTATGTAACTATAACTTGCATGAACAAGTTTATCCCTCTAACCTTAGTGGAGAACGGATTTGTTGTAAAAGTTTCTCCTTAGAGGACTACTAAAAGGTTAGGCATCAGAGAGAAAGAACTTTATAAGGAAATTGTTCATCTCCGAGCATACAATAATTCCAAAAGAACAATTCGGGAATAGTGACTCTTCCAATCAATGTCGAGCAAGTGGTGAAGAACATTAACTTCTATGTCCTAGACATTACAATTAATTTCAATCTCCTTCTAGGATGCCCTTGATTACATGACCACCAAGCAGTGCCCTCTACACTCGCACAAGAAGGTCAAGATCATTATTAAAGGTCAGGTGATAAGCTGTCAAAGGAGATAACCTCTGCGGCACCATCACTTCTAAGGAGTCTGTCATTGAAATTAAGCATGAAGTCGATCACAAAGAACTTAATGGATTTGAGAATATAGCTACTGTAAAACAGGATGAAGCACATCTTAACTTCAATCCTTTTGTGAAACCTAGTGTCCATTTGATGGTAAGGAAGAAGGGATATTTTACTAGCTTAGCTATAGGCGGGAAGGCATACCTCCCAATCTTTCCACCCTTTGAACCCAACAATAATTTCAAGTTCCGACTAGGCTATCATCCAATTGCTAAGGAAGTAGCCAAGGCTAAGTGGGAAATATAGACTAGGAGGATTGTATCACTCATGCTTCGCTTTATTAAGTCTTATCCTCACACTTTAAATGGGCAATTTACGAAAGAAGGGGACAACTTCCCTTACTATGGTTTACCTAAACCTTATTATCTAAAGGAGAAGGGAATTCTAGTCCCTGGATTATAAATCTTCAATGATTGTCATGTGCTAGAAAAGGAGGCACCTTACCTCCCCAAAAGGAACACTCAACCTAAGACTAGACTAATCTGGATGAGAGAAATATCTCCGGTCCGTTGTTTGGACAACGTAAATGCTTAGAGGGAATTTAGTTTTGGTACTATCCTAAGCTATGTCGCACCCACAGTTCAGCCCATCCAAGTTCATCACCGATGTCGACATAGGGGTTCAAGCATATAACTTTGATTGATGTTATAGAGGTCCAAGAGTTCACCATCATTTTAGGAAAGCGATCTATTTCTAAGTCTAGGAGTAGGGTTGTTGATTCTTTTTCGATTCTCGTGAGTTCAACTTCCATTTCGTAATTTCTATTCATGAGTCTAGTGTCCTCCTTTCTTCATGCAATAAGATAAGTCTTTCCGCTTATCTTTGCTTCCTCCTGTTCTTAATTGTTTTTCCTCTAATGATGAATAAGAAATCCCTAGAAGATCATGAAAATCACTCACTAATAATAAAGGAAACAATAACTATTAACTTAGGATCAACATATCAACCTCAAGAAGTTAAAATTAGGAAAACACTCAATCTAGAAGAGCAAAGCAATGTACTTCGCTCCTTACAGAATTTATAGATGTCTTTGCATGGTCCTACAAAGACATGCCGGAATAGAACCAAGCATAACGAAACGTAAAATTCCACTCTACGAAAATGCTAAGACAATTAAGCAAAAACTTAAAAGAATAAAACCCGAGTAGGCACTCGAAGATCAAAGAAGAAGTTTAAAAGCAACAACAAGTCTGGATTTATTAAGGTAGTCCAATACCCTCGGTAGATAGCAAACATAGTGTCGGTTTGAAGAAAATGACAAGGTTAGGATACGCATCGACTTTAGGGATTTGAATAAGACAAGCCCCAAGGATGACTTTTCGTTACCCCATATCGAGATTTTAGTCGACAACATGGCTAGTCATGCCTTATTCTTATTCATGGATGATTATGTCGAATATAACCAAGTAAAGATGGCTGAAGAAGTCATGGAAAAACGACCTTCATCACTCAATGGGGACGTACTTGCAATGTTATGATGCCGTTTGGACTAAAAAATGCTAGAGCTACATATCAAAGGATAGCCACGATGTTCCTACATGACATGATACACAAAGAAGCCAAAGATTAGGTTGATGACATGATCATCAAGTCCAAGGATAGGTCATACTACCTACCTAGCCTTAGGAAATTCTTCGAAAGACTACGAAAATATAATATGCGCCTTAACCCATAAAAGTGTGTCAGTGGGGTAACCATAGGAAAAGCTGTTAGGCTATGTTGTTAGTCTTAAAGGAATTAAAGTTGATCCATCAAAGATCAAAGCCATCGAGGAAATACCACCGCTGAAGAAAGAGAAGGAAATACGGGGTTTTGGGAGCATTTGCAATATATTAGTTGTTTCATATCAATACTATCTATGGTTTGTGAACCCATCTTCAAGAAGCTCAAAAAAGGAGCGAGGCCTATTTGGGATGAGGATCGCCAAACAACATTCGAGAAGGTTAAGGAATATTTGGCCAATCCACCGGTTCTAATTTGCCCTAACCCAAAAACCATTGCTCTTATACCTTGCCATGACAAAGACTACAAAGGGAGCATGTTAGCTTAACGGGACGAGAAAAGAAGAGCACACGGTGTAGTATGTAAGCAAGAAATTCTTAGATTGCCGGACCTATATACACCTCTAAAGAAGACATCATTAGATTTAGTGTGGGCCACCAAGAAACTTAGACACTACATTTTACCCCACACGGTACACGTAGTAGCACCAATGGACCCCATCAAGTATATTTTAGAACAACCAACTATCGGTAGTAAAATAGCTAAATGTACTTTAATCGAGCTTTCGATCGGATGGGTTTTGCAGTAGGGATCCTTTTAGTTTCACTAAAGGGATCACATACTCCCATCTCGGTTAAACTGGATTTTGAAGTCACCAACAACGCTGCGGAATATGAGGCATCTATTTAGAGACTCTAAGCTACCATAGAGATAAGAGCCATGAACATCAAGGTTTACGGCAATACAAGTTTGATCAGCAATCATATTTCACAAAAATGGAAGGTACCGAGTGAGGGATTGGCACCTTACCAAGCGCATTTAATAGAGTTAGCCAAACATTTCTACATGGTATCATACACCTACCTTCCTAGGGATGACAATTAATTCACAAATGCCTTAGCCAAACTGGCATCCAAGATCAATATCCCTAGTGGCATTCATTCAATGCCCATTCATATAGAACAGAGGAGTAAACTCGCGCACATATAGGCGATAGCGTGAGTACGGACCAAAATAGTTTGTACCATGATACTTAGAAAACCAAGGATACCCATAGGACTCCACACCTTGAGCCCAACGAGCTATCCGAATGTTAGCTACATAATGTTTCATAAATCAAGGACAATTGTACAAGAACATGGGAATTAGCTTACTTTGTGTCAATCAACATGAAGCGGAGCGCATAATGGTTGACGGTCGTAGTGGGGAATGTGGACCTCATATGAACGGAAGAATGTAGAAAATAAAGAGATTAAGGTATCATTGGTCAACCATGACAACAGATTGTTATGAGTTTGTTAAAAGATGTCACAAGTGTCAAGCTTACGAGCACTAACCACCATCCTTTTTAACAACACTCGCATCGCATCGACCATTCTCGGTTTGGGGCATAGACATCATTGATAAAGTGACCCTTAAAGGAACAAGCGGTCAGAAATTTATCTCAGTAGTAATTGAGTACTTCACCAAGTGAGTGGAAGCGAGTATCCTTTGCAACTATAACATCAAAACATGTGGCCAAATTCATAACTCATAATGTCATCTTTCGATATGGGCTGCCACATGATTTGATTAGTGACCATGGTAGTAATTTCAACAAAGAGGTAGAAGATTTAGTGAGCAAGTACAAGATCAAGCATCATAAGTCTTCTCCTTATCGCCCTCGGACCAACGCAGCAATCGAGCTCGCCAACAAAAACATCGGAAAGATAGTGGAGAAAATGTTGGTCGAGTTATAAGGATTAGCCCCATAAGTTTCCCTTTGCTTTATGGGGCTATCGAGCCTCAATTAGAGCCTCAACGGGGAGCAACCCCTTACTCCCTAGTGTATGGCATGGAAGTAGTCCTTCCAAAAGAAATTGACATCCCTTCTTTGTGAATCATTGTTAAGTCGTATTTTATACGTATTTTTAGTAGTTATTTAGTTTATATTTTATAGTTTATTTTATCTAAATTATCCTATTTTGTTTATTTTTAGGTAATTGACGAATAAAGTGGGAAGAGAAGAAAAGGCATTAAAAGTGAATTTTTAGCTACCGACAAGCATCCAAGAAAATATATGAAGTTGGTCCATAAATATAATATGTCATAAAATATTTATTTTATGATATCATATTTTAGGAAATCCTAATTGGAAGAAAAAAGGAAATTTAAAAGGGAAGAAAGAGGAATAACCCTATCTCCTTCACCATATATATACTACTCGGTAATCATCATGGAGAAAGGAGGTTGCCCACGCAGCCCTTGCTGCTCTTGCTGGCCGCCCAACAACATCCCTTCGTTGCCCACATCAACCGCTGCCCATTCCCCCTTCGCTGCCCACATAGCTCCCTGGCTGCCCACCACTTCGTCACTCTGCTCCTCACAGCCGCTGCCCACCTTCGCTGCTCCCCCTCCTCATGCTAATCCTCTCCCTCACTAATCACATTAGTCATCAATCACCATCCATAATCATTCTCATCATCCCCATGCAGCCAGCATCATCATCTCTAATCATCAACAACGTCATCGTCTTGTGGCCGCAGAAACTAATATTGGTAGTATTATTTAATATTGTAATGTTTTTACTAGTAAAGATTGAATTTTTATTAGATTAAAATTAAAGATGATATTTTTGTTTAGTTTATGTGTCCCAAGTTACATTATGTTTGAGTAGTTTTTCTTATACTTAGTATAATCTACTTGAAACCATGTTCGATTATTTATTTTGAGACAAAGTTTCGATCTTTATTGTCTTGTTGGTTAAATCCATGATTCTATGATAATTTGTGTTTAATGTTTATGATTTTATGTCTAATTAATTAGAGTGCACACTAATTAGTTTTATATAAATTCATATGATAGTTTAAAAGGGTTTAAGTACGTAATTGCTTGATCTTTTAGACATAAGTATCACCTTAGTTAATCATGGATGGCTCATACCCATCTCTTTTAATTAGAAAATTATCATAGATCCTTCTTAAATCAATTTGCTAGTAGATTGGTTATTAGGTGTGTGTTAATGATAAATAATAATTTGCATGGTGGATATAGATTATACTTAGTGTTTTTATAAATTTTATATCTTTGATAATTATTTGTTTACTTTTTAGTTATTTTCTTTAGTTTGTCAATTTTCATTTATAAATTTATAGTCTTTTATTATCAATTTCATCATCCCCCTAAAGATCAGTATTTTAGGTTAGTTTTAGTAATTTTAATTTAATTTTATTTTGAGTCTTTATGTATTTTAATTTTCAGAATTAGTTTTCTGTTAGTTTTATTATTTTTAGTCATTTTGTTAGAAATTAGTTTAAAAATAGTTTATTTTGTTATTTTTTGTGTTTTATTTTCTTTTAGGGTTTAGATAGAGTCCTAGTTAACTGTGATTAAAGTTTAGAATTTTTGGAATTAATTTGATATTTTTTCAGATTTAATTCTTGAATTTAATAACTGCAGATTTTTCATAAAATAAATTCGTAAATTAGGTTTTAAATTGTATTTTTATATTTTTAGGGTCTGGTTAGGTCTAGAAAATTAGTGCTAATATTATAGGTAATTTTAGTATTTATTTTCGTAATTATTTTTGTGCAGAATTTTACTTATTTAATTTTCTGTTTTAGAATTTGGTATTTTCTGCTTTAGTTTTCTATTTTAATTATTCTAAAAAATATACAAAAATATTTCTGGGTTATTATTCTGTATAAATTATTTATTTAGTTGTTAGATCATTTTCTATGATTTTTAGTTATTGATTTTAATTTATATTTTCTATTTTGTTCTTAAGAGTAGTAAATTTAATTAAATTAAAGCTTGCACGTTATTGTATCTTTCCTCGTTGATTCGATCCCTACTTCCGTATACTATATTGTTTATTATAAGCCTAAGTAGTAGTTTAATTTGTTGCTTGTACGACAAGCTAACAATCATAGCAGAAAGTAAGATTCTCGAAGCATAATGGGACAAAGCACGTTACGAGGAGTTTGTCTTACTAGATGAAAGGCACTTGCATGCTTTACATTATGGCCAAATGTACCAAAAGCGTATATCAAGGGCATTTAACAAAAAGGTCTTACAAGTTGGAGATTTGGTCCTTAAGGAAATCACAGGACCTATTCAGGACCCTTGAGGAAAATTCACGCCTAATTGGTAAGGCCCATATATGCTCGAGTCAAATACGACGACTAATCAAATAGACGGATTTAGATGGAGAAGAAGTATTTTAGTACACTAACTTGGATCAGTTAAAAAATTATTATGTTTAGCATAAAACTAGACAGTTTTCGCAATTTTCCAAGCCTAGCCCAATCAAGCCACACCCTTGGTTGGCGCTGGGCACCGCCGGTCAATGACGGGATGGCCGGGACAATATACTCCTAGTGCTGATATTTTATTTTTTGACATTTAATTATTATTTAGGGCGGTCTATTTCATATGGTCCATCTATTAATATATTCCTTTAGGTGAGTGATAAAAAAATTGTTACAGACATAAAAGTGAGCATAAAACTTACCTTTTTACTTTATTAATAATAAAGGGTGAGCCTAATTCTTATCCAAATACATAGCAAAAAAGGGAAAATAACAAGCACAATACTTGAAAAATTAAATGTTCTAAAGAGGCAAAACAAAAGTTTCCTAAATTTTTATTCTTTCTTAATTCTAAGCCCCGATCAATCTTAACTTTTTTCCCTTTTGAACCGCTAGTCTCAGCTGCGTTTCCACGGGTTTGCTTTCTCGGTTCCTCAATCCTGCGAGCCCTTTTATCTTCTTCCTCCTTAGCTTCTACCTCTCTCCGAGCGAGCTCATTCGTCAATCTGCAGGACTACCTCATGAATCTAAAGAGGCGCAGCTGCGAGAACACCTCCTCTTAGGTCGCGTTTTTGAACCATCAATGCTTTGTGTCTTTTAGGATTAGTCTCCTTTATCCATTCTAGATAAAATCCAGAGACAACAGTAGATCGTTTGTCTACACGTTTCGAGTAACCAAGGCAGGTTTATCCAATATTCACCCCATGTACGCACCCGCCTCGGGTTGCCTAAAATATTAATGGAAGCAGGCGCGATACAATCCAGGTAGGGGATATCTTGCACTCGTCCCATTTTTCGCATTACACGGTGCTGGGAAATAGTATGTACTAGTTTCAAGTCCTAGTAAACGTACTAAAGGATGCCTCTTAGTATGTGTCCTAAATTAGGACATCCTTTAGTGCTCGATGCACCATATGATAGGATGTCCTGCCCTAAACCAAGTCTTTCACCAGAAAAATGTCCTTTCAATCAGCAAAGTAAGCCATTGTCACCGATAAAATTGGGTATCCAGGTATTGGTGAGGTTTTTCAAGTCCCGCACTATCTCGACGTCCTCTACAAGCCGGATCAACACAATATAGATAAAACCAAAATTAATAATGTCATGCAACGCCAAATTTATCCTAATTTGCTGCCCATCGAGAGCAAAATCAAAAATTAAATAAAAAGGATGAGAGAAAAACTAGAAAAGCGGGAATTTTGTTTGGTTTCGTCGGCGCCACCCTTCGGCCCCATTAGCTTGTTCCCGAACGTTTTAGTACTGCTTACTGTCACAATAGGGGGCTGCCTGTGAAGTCCTCGTTTGGATTTGCTTCCATTCGGTCCAGCCCTAGGATGGTTTCTACAACAATCGGAGGAGTCGGGAGCGGTAATCCCCATATTGTTCGGTGATGTTCAACAACGAAGCGGCGCGAAATCCCTATGACCTCCCACGAATAGGAAACCACCTATTAGGCATGTGATAATGGCTCGATGCCTTTGAATAAGCATCGATCCGGAGGCATACATAGAACCAAAGTGAGACATCGAGTCGGTGAGATTCACTTTGTCCCCTACCAGAATCTACCTCATATTCGTGTTATTTAGACTCAACGAGATGTTTATAGGTCCCCTCCATATTGGTTGACAGCGTAGAAACTATAGGTCTAGTTCGGCGTTGGTGAATCACTACTACTAAAATCACTTTTAACGATGAGCCTTTAATGACGGTTAAACATATAAACTGTCATGAAAAATGGACCGGTGGCATTTTCGTAAAACAATGCGGTTTTTAATGTATATATGACGACGATTCAACAAAACAACCGTCGTCTAAAGTTTCTATTGAGCCTTAAACTACGGTTTTTACACGATCGCCGTCATAGACTTATCTATGACGACGGCTCAGGTACTTAACCGTAGTCTAAGTACTTTAGATGATGGTTTTTCATATTAAACCATCATCTAAAGTTCTGCACCTCTCTTTTGACCTCACTCTCTCCACAAGGCTGCACATCTCTCGCCGACCTCACTCTCTCCGTGTAGCCGCACCTCTCTCGCTGACTCCTCTCTCCGGGCACCACCAGGTTTGTCTCTTTCTCTTAATCTTTAGCATTTTGCCCTAAATTCCATTGCGGGTTTTTAATTACGTTATTGTTTGCCTTGTCATTTTCAGCATTTTCATGAAACTCGAAAGTGTGAGAGTGCTCTCAATTTTAGATACAAACTCGAAAGTGTATTTTAGGAGTCTTATTTTTTACGGTGTTTTAGAGAAAATTTGTAGATTAATCTTTGAAGACTCGGACTTTATACTTACACTTTTACGAGTTCCATCGAGGAATCGAGTACAAGACCTCTTCTCCTATAGAGTTTTGATTCCAAGCCATTCCATGTGCCTTAGAAACTTTTACGAGTGATATAGCATTATCTCCGAGTGTTATAGAATCTACAATATATGTTTCCGATTGTTTCGATTGATCGACTAACTCGGAAAGTTTACGTCTACATGCCCCTTCACACTCGGTTACGAGTCACTCAACACTCGGGTATATTGCATGTTCAAACACCTTTGTTCACGCACATAAACTCAGGTCGACTTCGTGTTATAGGAATTACAATGCTAATTCTCTATTCCAAGTTAGTTTATTTTATTTGAACCTTATTTAGTCTAGATCAAGTTTGTTTACTCTAATTATCTTCTAGGTCGACTCGGATGGAACTTTGAGTATCATGGATATTAGACTAAGAATTTTCCATTCCTTTTCTAACTCGAGATAATTAGTCATTTTATTATCTTAATTATGTTATTATCACGTGACTAATCTTGGACCAAAGTATTTTATACTTTGAGAACCAAATTGATTTACTTTTGTAGGTTATTCAAACGAGGCTATCCTAATTTTGAACTGCAAAATTAACCGAGCTTCAAAACGTCAAATCACCCGGCAGACAAGGCTTTTTCCACCTCGACCTAGCCCCGAACATTCGTGTGAGGATTGTTTGTTTCCACAAATTGGAAATCTGTAACACCAAGCTCAACTGTGGTTTCCAACTTATTTTTAAAGACATTACTAGTGATTTTGGGACTTCTAAAGTAGTCAAGAACCGTTGCTCAACGTTCATATCTCAACGGATATTTTCCGAGTGACTCGGAAAATCCTTTGCAACGTCACAAAGGATTTCCGGTCGGAAGATGGACACAATGGCTAAGCTGCTTGGTCATCTATAAATAGAAGCCAACATTCAAGACTTGAAGATTGCCGAATCTATTGTTAATACACATACTTGAGAAAAAAAAATCATTGTATTCATTCTCAATCTTACGCTTACAACTCTAATTACGTATTTAATAACTTTCTCGGTTGTAAGATCTTGTACTTAGTTACAAATACTTTTTCTTATTCTCTAAGGTAATTCTGTTTTTCTTAGTCGGTTACAACTCTAATTCCGTATTTAATAACTTTCTGAGTTGTAAGGTCCCTTGACTGAGCTGTAAGGGTTAACTCAGCTCAATTTTCCCTAATTGTAAGGGTGATCTCGGTTAGGATATATTAGATTAGATAAGGTAATTTCTAAGTCTTGGAAAAACTTGTAAGGAGTTGTTTAAGGGAGCAGGTCGAGTCAAGTCGGTCTACTGTATTTTGTGGACTCAAAATAGTGGATTTGACTTCGTGCTAGGATTAGCACGGTCCGTGGTTTTCACGCCCGGGAGGGTTTCCACGTACTTTATGAGTTATACTTTTCGAGTGCATTCTAAACTCGGACAGTCTTGAAGTGTCGTTTAATTTGCTTCTTCACTCTGCACTGATTTACGAGTTAATGATTTTACGAGTTTATCCTTGCCTCTCATTCAGCCTAGATTCATATCTGTTTTAATTTTCAAGCAAGTTTCCTCATCACCCTATTCACCCCCTCTAGGGTGATTGATACTCTCCAAGAGCAAACCTTCAATTGGTATCGAGCCTAGCCTTTCGAAAGGTTCTAACCATCCAAAGGTTTAAAGATCAAATGGCTCGAGAATAATGGAGAGTTCGATGAAGGAAGATGTTCCAGCGAGGCCACCAAAGTTCGAAGGATCCAACTTCGTGCACTAGAAGAAACTCATGGAATGTTTCCTACTTGGATCATGATGAGGATGTCCGGCACATCATACAAGTGGGCAACTACACTCCCATGAAGACAGAAGAAACAAGACTCGTGCCCAAGACAAAGGTCGAGTTCACGGTGATGAAGCGAAAAGTTCGAAAGAACTTCACGGCGATGAACATTCTAATGTGCGCAATCAGCTCGGAAGAATACAACCGAGTGTCGGCCTGTGACACGGCCAAAGAAGTGTAGGAGACACTTGTCTACACCTATGAAGGCACAAGCCAGGTCGGACAAGCAAAAATAAGCCAATATCATCATAAATATGAAGTACGTTCAAGATGGAGCCGGAAGAAAACATCACTCGGATGTTCATTCGATTTACTCGGATTACCAACAATCTCAAATCTCTGGGTAAAAGATTTCCCACAAGGAAATGTGCAGAAAGATGCTCGAAGCCTACCCAAGAAAAGATGCGGTCCCAAAGTGACAACTATCGAAAAGGCTCGGAACATGTCTCTACTAAAGCCGGACGAACTCATTGGGAAACTTCTCACCCATGAGATCCACCTGGAAGAGGAGGATGTAGAGGTCGGCACCAAAAAGAACATTGCGGCTGAAAGCCTCGGAAACCGAGAAGCGGATCCGAGTTCTTCGACTCAAAAGAGGATCCTATGGCACTTATTGCTAGAGGCTTCAAGAGAATGATGAAGCACAAGAGATGGGATAAGAAGCCAAAAGAAGAGTTCTACAAGAAAGACAAAAAGGATAAAAAAGGTAAATACTCTTCCCCATCAAAGTTATCTTTGCCTAAGAACTCTGGTTGTTTTGAATGTGGCGATAAGGAACACATAGTCAAAGACTGTCCAAAAAGAAAAAGGGACAGAAAGAAGAAAAAGGCTATGATGGCCACATGGAGTGACTAGGACTCATCGAGAATAGGACGAGGACTCGAGATGACTCAAAGTGTCCGATGAAACTTTCGACTCGGAAGCGAAAGCAGAGTCGGACACGGATCAATAAGACAATGAGGAAGCAAATCCTCAAGAGGTAATTGAATACTTTCTCAAATTCTCCAAAGTTGATTTAGCTAAGTATATTTTCACTTTGGGAGAGAAGTCTAATTTTGATTCTTCTCATTTTAGAGAACAACTTGAGTCAATTTCTTCGAGAGCATTTCTTTAAAAAATGAGTTGGAAAAGCTGAGACTTACACTCGAGAGAACTCAAGACTAGTGCTCAATCCAATGAGACTGAGTCTAAGTTACTAAGAAAAGAAAATGATCGGCTAAAGCAAAAGCTCAACGAGTCTCAAGATATTATTTTAAAGTTTACTCAAGGTAAGAAAAATCTTGATATGCTCTTGGGATCTCAATGTGTCTCCTTCGAGAAAGAAGGTCTTGGTTTTAACAAAGAGGAGGAATCCAATTCCTACTCGGAGCTTTTCAAAAGGATTCTAGAACTGTAAAGTTCGGGAAGGCTGAGCATGGTCCCATTCATAAAATTGAAAGGAGGACTGAGCCCGGACCAACTTATAGGAGAAAACTATCTCCACCGATTTCTAAAAGAAAAATTTTCAAAAGAAAGAGACACACACTCAATTCTCTAAACGGAAGACTCGAATCGGACCGGACCCAAAGTCATTCAAATGCGGGTTACGAACAACCTTCTTCCTCATAAAAGGACCACGGTAAAGGGTGTTACTTGGGTTCATTAGAGGAAGTGAGAAGGGTTAGTTTGTTTTCTATTTTGCGAGGCTAGTAAGAAAAGATCAAATGGGCATTAGTACTGGACGGTGGATGCTCACGCCACATGTCGGGAGACTCGGGACTCTTTTACGAGTTAGAAGAGTACAAAGGAGGAAAAGTCACATTTAGAGATGACAGCAAAGGCAAGATAATTGGATAGGCAAGATTGGAAAGGAAGGCAATCTGGTCAACCCATTGTACCTTATCAAAGAATTAAAGTACAACCTGCTTAGCATCTCTCAATTGTGTGATGAAGGTCAAGAGGTAAGATTCACACGAGACCAACTGCGTTATTTCCGATGTTGCTACCAAAGAAACCAAGTTGTCGGGTAAGAGATTAGGTAATACTTACATTATTCCTCTTTCGACCCTAGTCGAAATTTATCTTGTTTAAAAGCATCATTTCTTGATGACGCTCGGACATGGCATCGTAGATTAGGCCATGTTAGCATGGATACTATTAAGAAATTGGCATCTCATGGTTTAGTCAAAGGATTGCCCAATCATGCTTTCAAGAAAGATAAGATTTGTGAAGGTTGCACAAAGGGAAACAAGTCGAGATCATCTTTCAAATCTCTGAAGACGGTTTCCACATCCAAGGTGCTTGAAATGCTACATATAGACTTATGTGGTGAAATCCTGTAAAGAGTCTTGGAGGTAAATCATATGTATTTGTTATTGTTGATGATTACTCACGATTTACTTGGGTGTGTTTTCTTAAGCAAAAAAATGAAGCATTCAAAGAGTTCAGCAAGCTCTGCAGGAAAATCCAAGTTGAGTCTCGGACTCGGATTCAAAGAATTCGAACCGACCATGGAAGGGAGTTCGACTATTCGGAATTTGCGAGTTTTGTGACAAGAATAACATCTCCCATAACTTCTCGGCGCCAAGAACTCTTCAACAGAATGGAGTAGTGGAGAGAAAGAACAGAACTCTTGAAGAAATAGCTAGGACAATGATGATTGAACATAATCTACCTTACTTTTTCTGGTGCGAGGCGGTCAACACGACCAACTATACCTTGAGCAGATGCCTCATCGGACCCATTACGAAGAAAATAATGTACGAGCCCTACCAAGGGAAGAAACCCAATATTTCATACTTCAACCCTTTGGATGTAAGTGTTTTGTTCACAACAATGGTAAGGATCACATGACCAAGTTTGATGCTCGGTCGGATGAAGGTATTTTTCTAGGTTATTCATCTCATAGTAAAGCTTATCGCAATTTTAATAAGAGAACTAACAAAGTGGAAGAAAGCATCCACATTGAGTTTGATGAGCTTGAACAGGAAAAACCAAGTGAGTTAACATTCTCGGACCTAAAGCTCAGCAGAAATGATGATCGTGATGAAAACGAGCCTATCGGGAATCAAACCCAACCAGCTCAAAATGAATTGACTTAGAGCGAAGTGACTCAGAATGAGACAACTCAAGAACCCACTCGGAATGATGAAGGACAATCTAATGAGCAGTGAAGACTCAAACTCTATACTTAAACATTTTCTGAGTTCCATCCGGGAATCGGGTATAAGATCTCCTCTCTTATAGGGTTTTGACTTCAAGTCATTCCATGCGCCTTGTAAAGTTTTCTGAGTGATATAGCATTTATTCCGAGTGTTCTAGAAATTATTTCATATGTCTTTGTGTGACTCGACCGACTCGGAAAGCATACTTGTACTAACTCGGTTGTGGGTTACTCAACACTCGGAATTATTGCATGTTCAAACACTCGTATTCACAAACATAAACTCGGAGTCCGATTTCATGTTCCAGGAATTACAATGTTAATTTTCTATTCCAAGTCGGCTTGTGTTGTTTGAATTTTGTTTTAGATCAAGTTCGTTCACTCGATATTCTTTATCTAACTTGATTCTCTTTTAGAGTGACTCGGATGGAATTTTGAGTATCATGGATATTAGACTTAGAAAATTCCATTCCTTTTCGACTCGAGATAATTAGTCATTTAATTATCTTAATTATATCATTATCCGTGTCTAACCTTGGACCAAAGTATTGTATATTTTGAGAACGAAATTGATTTGCTTTTGTAGGTTATTCAAACGAGGCTATACTATTTTTTACAGCAAAAGTAACCGGCTTCAAAAACGTCAAATCACCAGCGAGACAAGGCTTTTTCCACCTCGACCTAGCCCTAGACAACTGTGTCGGGATTGTCTATTTCCAAAATTGGAAATCTATAACACTAAGCTTAACGGTGGTTTTCACCTTATTTTTCAAGACACCACCAGGTGGTTTTGGGACTTCCAAAGGAGTCAAGAAGCTGTTGCACAACGTTCATATCACAACGGTTATTTTCACGAGTGACTCGAGAAAATCCTTTACAACGGTCACAACGGACCTCCGGTTAGAAGATGGACACAACGGCTAAGCTGCTTGGTCATCTATATATAGAAGCCAACTTTCAAGACTTGAAGATTGCCGAATCTATTGTTAATACACATACTTGAACGAAGTAATTGTATTCATTCTCAATCTTCTACTTACAACACCAATTCCGTACTTCATAACTTTCGAGTTGTAAGGTCTTGTACTCGATTACAAACACTTCCTTTCTTACTCTCTAAGTAAGGTCCCTTGACTGAGCTGTAAGGGTTAACTCAGCTCGGTTGTCCCTAACTTTAAGGGTGATCTCGGTTAGGAAGTACTTGGATCAAATAAGGTAATTTCTAAGTCTATGAAAAACTTGTAAGAAGTTGTCTAAGGGAGCAACTCAAGTTAAGTCGGTCTACGATATTTTGTGGACTCAAAATAGTCGATTCGACTTCGTGCTTGGATTAGCACGGTCCGTGGTTTTCTGCCCCAGGAGGGTTTCCACGTACTTTACGAGTTTTTACTTTTACGAGTACATTCTAGACTCGGACGGTTTCGAATTCCGTTTAATCTGTTTCCTCACTGCTTACTTGAATTACGAGTTTATGCTTTTCTTAGCGTATCCTTGCCGTTGTTTTAATTTTCAAACAAGTTTCCTCATCACCCTATTCACCCCCTTTACGGTGATTTATACTCTCCAAGAGCAAACCTTCAATTGGTATCGAGCCTAGCATTTCGGAAAGGATCTAACCATCCAAAGGTTTAAAGATCAAATGGCTCGGAACAATGGAGAGTTCGCTGAAGGAAGATCTTCTAGCAGACCACCAAAGTTCAAAGGATCTAACTTTGTGCACTTTGGAAGAAACTCATGGAATGTTTCCCTCTTGGATCATGATGAAGATGTCTAGAACGTCATACAAGAAGGAAACTACCTTCCCATGAAGACAGTAGAAACAAGACGTGCCCAAGATCAAGGCGAGTACACCACGAGGAAGCGGAGAAGTTCGAAAGAACTTCAAGGCAATTAACATTCGATGTACGCCATTAGCTCGAGAAGAATACAACCAAGTGTCCGCTCGTGACACGGCCAAAGAAGTGTGGGACACACTAGTCAACACTTATGAAGGTACAAGCCAGGTCGGACAAGCGAAGATAAGCCAATATCTTCATAATTATGAGCTATTCAAGATGAAGCCAATAGAAAACATCACTCGAGATGTTCATTCGATTTACTTGAGATTACCAACAATCTCAAATCTACGGGTAAAAAGATTTCCCACGAGGAAATGTACGGAAAGATACTCGAAGCCTACCCAAGAAAAGGTGGGGCCCCAAAGTGACGAGCTATCAAAGAGGCTCGGAACTTGTCTCTACTGAAGCTAGACGAACTCATTGGGAAGCTTCTCACCCATGCGATCCACCTGGAAGAGGAGGACGCAGAGGTCGGCACCAAAAATAACATTGCGCTGAAAGCCTTAGAAACTAGAGAAGGCGATTTGAGTTCCTCTAACTCGGAAGAGGATCCCATGGCACTTATTGCTAGAGGCTTCAAGAGAATGATGAAGCACAAGAGATGGGATAAGAAGCCAAAAGAAGAGTTCTATAAGAAAGACATTAAGGATAGAAAAGGTAAATACTCTTCCCCTTTAAAGTTATCTTCGACTAAGAACTCCGGTTGTTTTGAATGTGGCTGCAAGGAACACATAGTCAAGGACTGTCCGAAGAGAAAAAGGGACAGAAAGAAGAAAAAGCTATGATGGCCACATGGAGTGACGAGGACTCATCGGAAGATGATGAGGACTCGAGATGACTCAAAGTGTATGATGGCACTTTCGACTCGAGAATCGGAAAGCAGTCGAGACACGGATCAATCAAACAATGAGGAAGCAAATCCGCGAGGAGGTAATTGAATACTTCCTTAAATTCACCAAAGTTGATTTAGCTAAGTATATCTTCACTTTGGAAGAGAAGTCCAATTCGATTCTTCTCATTTTAGAGAACAACTTGAGTCAATTTCTTCGAGAGCATTTCTTTAAAAAATGAGTTGGAAAAGCCGACACTTACACTCCGAGAACTCAAGACTAGTGCTCAATCCAATGAGGTTGAGTCTCGGTTACTCGAAAGAAAATGAGCAGCTAAAACAAAAGTTCAATGAGTCTTAAGATCTTGTTTTAAAGTTTACTCAGGGTCGGAAAAACCTTAATATGCTCTCGGGATCTCAATGCGTCTCCTTCGGAAAAGAAGGTTTTGGTTTTAACAAAGAGGATGAATCAAATTCCTACTCGGAACTTTTCAAAAAGGATTCCGAAGCTGTAAAGTTTAGGAAGGCTGAGCACGGTTCCATTCATAAAAATGAAACGAGGACTGAGCTCAAACCATCTTACAAGAGAAAACAATTTCTTCCCGTTTATAAAAGAAAAGTTTTTCAAGAAAAAGAGACACGGACTCGGTTCTCGAAACGGAGGACTCGAGAATCGGACCAAACCCAAAGTCATTCAAATCGGGTTTCGAAAAACCTTCTTCCCAGAAAAGGACCATAGTAAAGGGTCTTACTTGGGTTCGCTAGAGGAAGTGAGAAGGGTTAGTTTGTTTTCTCTTTTGCGAGGCCACTAAGAAAAGATCAAAAGGACATTTTGTACCGGACGGTGGATGCTCACACCACATGTCGGGAGACTCGGGACTCTTTTACGAGTTAGAAGAGTACAACGGAGGAAAAGTCACATTTAGAGACGACAACGAAGGTAAGATAATTGGGAGAGGCAAGGTTGGAAAGGAAGGCAATCCGGTCAGCCCAGTATACCTTGTCAAAGGATTAAAGTACAACACTGCTTAGCATCTCTCAATTGTGTGATAAATGTCAAGAGGTAATATTCACTCGGACTAAGCTGTTATATTTCGATGATACCACCAAGAAAATCAAGCTCTCGGGTAAGAGATCGGGTAACACTTACATTATTCCTCTTTCGACCCGAGTCGGAATTTATCTTGTTTAAAAGCATCACTTCTTGATGACTCATGGACATGGCATTGCAGATTAGGCCATGTTAGCATGCATACTATTAAGAAACTGGCATCTCATGGCTTAGTCGGAGGATTGCCTAATTGTGCTTTCAAGAAAGACAAAGTTTGTGAAGCTTGCACAAAAGGGAAACAAGTCGGATCATCATTCAAATCCTTGAAGACAGTTTCCACATCCAAGGTGCTTGAATTGCTACATATGGACTTATGTGGTTAAATTCTGTTAAGAGCCTCGGAGGTAAATCATATGTACTTTTTATCGTTGATGATTACTCACGATTAACCTGGGTGTGTTTTCTCAAGTACAAAAATGAAGCATTCAAAGAGTTCAGGAAGCTCTGCAGAAAGATCCAAGTTGAGTCTCGGACTCAGATTCAAAAAATTCGAGCCGATCACGGAAGGGAGTTCGACTACTCGGAATTTGCGAGTTTTGCGACAAGAATGGTATCTCTCACAACTTCTCAGCACCAAGAACTCCTCAACAAAATAGAGTAGTGGAGAGAAAGAACAGAACTCTGGAAGAAATAGCTAGGACAATGATGACTGAACATAATCTACCCTACTATTTCTTGGCTAAGGCGATTAACACCGCAAATTACACCTTAAACAGATGCCTCATCGGACCCATTCGAAGAAAACACCTTACGAGCTCTATAAAGGGAAGAAACCCAATATCTCATATTTCAAACCCTTTGGATGTAAATGTTTTGTTCACAACAATGGTAAGGATCACTCGACCAAGTTTGATGCTCGGTCGAGATGAAGGTATTTTTACGGGTTATTCTTCTCATAGTAAAGCTTATCGCATTTTCAATAAAAGAACTAACTAAGTGGAAGAAAGCGTCCACATTGTGTTTGATGAGCTTGAACAAGAAAAACCAAGTGAGTCAACATTCTCGGACCTAAAGCTTAGCAAAAGTGATGATTATGATGAAAACAAGCCTATCATGAATCAAACCCAACCAGCTCGGAATGAAGTCACTCGGAACGTAGTGACTCGGAATGAGGCAACTCAAGAACCCACTCGGAATGATGAAGGACAAGCTGATGAACAAGTTCACTCGGAGCAAACTTTTGAAGATAAACCAATTCAGCCTACGGATCTAGTGAATCGGAGAACGAGTAGAGCATTCAAGTATGCTTCTAGTCATCCACTAGAAAACATATTATCCGATATTAACAATGGGGTAAGAACGCGTTCCTCTCTTCAGAATCTATGTGCATTCATTGCATTCATTTAATTAATCGAACCCAAAAATGCACTAGAGGCCCTAAATGAACCTGAATGGGTAGAGGCCATGCAAGAGGAACTCAATCAATTCGAAAGAAACCAAGTCCGGACTCCGACCAAATGACCTTCGACCACCCAGTCATAGGAACCAAATGGGTCTTCAAGAACAAACTGGATGAAGGTGGGTTGGTAGTCGAAACAAGGCTAGACTTGTGGCTCAAGGTTACAATCGGGAAGAAGGGATTGATTGTGGGGAAACCTTTGCACTGTTGTCGGAATTGAAGTCATTAGAATCCTGTTAGCATTTGCATCTAGCATGAACATCAAGTTATATCAAATGGATGTTAAGTGTGCTTTTCTCAATGGTTTTATCGAAGAGGAAGTCTATGTTGAGCAGCCCCTGGACTTGAAAACTCGGAATTTCCAAATCATGTTTTCAAACTTCAAAAAGCTATTTATGGTCTTAAACAAGCTCCCGGAGCTTAGTATGAAAAGACTGAGCAATTTCTTGGTTCAAAATGATTTTAGAAGAGGTCGGATCGACAAGACTCTCTTTATAAAAATCAAGTGGAAAGATTTCCTTATCGCTCGGATATATGTTGATGACATAATTTTTGGAGCTAGTAATGAAATTCTATGTTAAAATTTTTTTGAGTTAATGAGACAGGAATTTCAAATGGGTATGATGGGAGAACTCAATTTCTTCCTTGGTCTACAAATCAAGCAAGACAAAAATGGAATCTATGTCCATCAATCAAAGTACACCAAAGAGTCTGCTGAGAAAGTGTAAACTTCAAGATGCGAAGCATGCAGCAACACCTATGAGCAGGAGCTTGAAGCTGGACTCGGACGATAAAGGTAAAGCAATAGATCGAAACTCTATCGAGGTATGATTGGATCTTTGCTATATCTTACTTCCAGTAGACCGGATATAATGTTTAGTGTCTATCTATGCACAAGATTCCAAGCTAATCCAAAAGAATCACATCTCACTGCGGTGGAGAGAATATTCGAGATATCTTGCGGGGACTTAGAATTTAGGTCTATGGTACTCCGGAGACTCGGAACTAACTCTAACTGGATACTTAAATGCCGATTACGCTGGATACAAAGTTGATAGAAAGAGAAATTCGGGGCGTGCCAATTTTTGGGTCAATCCTTAATATCTTGGCACTCAAAGAAGCAAAACTCGGTAGCGCTATCAACTGCCAAAGCTGAGTATATTGCAGTTGGAGCATGTTGTGCTCGAGATTTTATGGATAAAACAACACTTCAAAGATCTTGGACTTTCTTTCAAATCGGTGCCAATCAAGTGTGATAATGAGAGTGCAATCGGCATCACCAAAAATCCGGTTCGGCACTCAAAGACGAAAGACATTGAGGTCGGGTATCATTTCATAAGAGACCATTACGAGAAAGGTAATATTGAACTCGAATTCATTCCTACAAATCTTCAATTAGCTGATATCTTTACTAAGCCACTTGAGTGAGGATCGGTTTTGCTTCATTAGGAATGAGCTTGGTAATGCATAATTATGTGTTTTCTATGAGAATATCTCATTGCATGATTATGTGTTATGTGTTTACAATTCCTTAATAACCATTAGTTCGGTTGATTCAATGATACTGAGCTGATAGTTATTATTTATTTCAAGTTTTTGAGTCACTCGAAACCTAGGTGAGTCGGACTCGGACTTTGAGAAAAATGGACATCAATCTTCGAAATCATCTCTAGACAAGTGGAGAATTTCGGAATTTATTTTCAAAATCTTTCTTTTTCTCTCTCTCTCTCTCGCGCCTTGATCGAGACAACTAGCCGTTGGGAAACAAACCGTTGGAATTCTAACCGTTGAAGAAGAGAACCAGTCACACCGGTCCGAGGTGACTAGCTGAAAGAGATGAGTCAAAACGGATGCCGAACGACGTTTATTTTCTTATAAATAGCGCTTATTCTCCTTCATTTACTTTACTCTACGCTCACTCTCTCTCTCGAAATCAAATCCTCGTGACTAAAAGCGACACTCGGCGTTCTCAAGTTTCATGGAGAACATCTCAAGTAAGCTCTGTTGCTCTCAATCTCATTCTTCTTCTACTTTTTCCTTTTATCTTCTCTCTCTTCGAGTCTTCTTCTCTTCTACTCTCTCTCAAGCTTACCTACTTTCTCTTTTCACATTAAAATGCCGAAAAGAGGTTCTTATCCTGATTTTCTTGGTTACGCCACCAAGAAACCCCGCACTAAAAGCCAAGAAGGCCCCTCAAATTCTAAACCTCTTATCATCCGAGCATCTTGTGCTTGGATGATAAATTCTTCCCAACCACAAAATTTTCGTGGTTACCTCACATACTGATCGACCGGGGTCTACAATTTTCTTTGCTTCAACGAGTTTATATATCCTGAACTCGTTTACGAGTTCTACACACATCTTTCCAGTTGTGAAGGTATTCTCACCTCTAGAGTTCAGAACATAACTATTCAAATCAATACTTCCCTTCTCCATCGTCTATTCAAAGTATCCTCTCTCTTCTTAAACAACAATTCAATTCCTTTCAATGAAGTCGCAGACGACTTCTTCGAAAAGTATGCCAAAGAGTTCCCCGGGTCACGTAAGAATTTTTACGTGACCCAACTAAAGTTAGAAGCTCGTCTTCGTGTTTCTTGCTGATGAGAACTTTCTTCTCACAGCACTCTAGCAAGGAGAATCCCAACTCCAAGCACCTCAAATCACTCTTTGATATACTCGAGGACTACGAAGTAGACCTCTTTCCTGCTATTATTTAGCAAATGGCAGTGTGCCGGCTCAAACTCGGAACAAGAAGAACACCCCTCTCCTTTTCGGTGCTCTTCTCACTCTCATCTTCAAACAATTCAAAGTTCCTCTTCCCTCAAATCGATTGTAGTTTCGAGGCTGCCATTGTAGTTGGCAAAAGTGAACTTCTAGGGTACGGATACCGGAAGCCGAACCTGGTGTGCGGGTTTACAGCTCGAGCCGAGGCCACCTTCTCCGCCTCGGACTCGGAAAGACATTCCTCTTTCTCTTCCTGCACCACCTTGTGGTGCCTCTACCTCGAGTGCTTCTAAAACTCTCTCTTCCATTTTGTCCTCTGCTTTCATAGACAAAATCTCCTCTGTGGCCTTGGAACTCAAGGACCTCCTCCGGTCATTCAAGGCTGTCTTCCAATCTATGACCATCAACTAGAAAACCGCCCAATCTCAACTCCGAGAGCAACAGGATGTGCTCCTCGAGATGAAGGCTACGGTGAAGAAGCGAGAGGAGCCGATCCAGCTTCTTCGGGAGAGACGATCCAAGGCAGCTCAAGATCAAGGAGACTCGGACACTTCTTAGGAATCCTCGAGCCCTGCCAAGTCCTTCTTCGACGAGAGGAGAGAATGAAGAAGAAGATCAAGAAGAAGCGGAAGAGCTCGCGGGCGATGCGGCTCTTTCTAAGCATGGTGAGCCGGAAGGCCAAGGAGACCAAGAAGGACAAGGAGCAACAATCGTGGGTCCGGGTGCTCCTAAAGCGCAACCGAAGTGATCGGCTCGGACGGCGGTTTGAGTGGGTCGGAAGAACTTGCCGATCAAGGACGGTCGGCATCGAGTCAACTCGAGCACACCCCTCCGAGTCATTCGGTTCCAAGAGGACGAGCCTCCGGACGACCTAGTTTTGGGTCGGCCACTCGGAGCCGAGCCAATGCCGGAGATCCCTGTACTCCCTCCGCCGCGCTCAAGCACATCGTCAAGATCTTATCAGCGCCGGCGCACCACTCGTCCTTCCTCCTTCACTCGGACTAACCCATCCCCTCCTTAATTTGTTAGTCTTTTATTTACGATGTCTCATTTCTTTTTGTCCGGACATCAAATATGTACTTCTTGTTATATTCTTCCCATTTTTTGTTTTTGCTTGAAAGGCAAGGGGAGAATACATAGAAAAAATTTGTTGTCTTGTTTAGGAGCTCTCTCTCACCTTGTTTAAATGTTTCTATCCGTTAA
This sequence comes from Talinum fruticosum, assembly GCA_021018815.1. Taxonomy (NCBI): domain Eukaryota; kingdom Viridiplantae; phylum Streptophyta; class Magnoliopsida; order Caryophyllales; family Talinaceae; genus Talinum; species Talinum fruticosum. Next base: position 585,537 of record JAITYX010000101.1, read on the forward strand.
ATTAATGAAGTACTGCATTTCATTAATAATCTCAAGTTTCTTGCTCTAATATGTTATTTACAGCAATGAATCCATCTCGCTTTTACTCTATTTCTTACTCGATATGATAGCTCTTGCTATGGAATCTTAAGTTATTTTACGAGTAAATTTGCAATATCACTTACAAACTTTCTGTCTAAGTATGGAATGTCTTTCATCAAAAAGGGGAGATTGAAGACTCGGACTCTATACTTACACATTTTCCGAGTTCCATCCAGGAATCGGGTATAAGATCTCCTCTCATATAAGGTTTTGACTTCAAGTCATTCCATGCGTCTTAGAAACTTTTCTGAGTGATATAGCATTTATTCTAAGTGTTCTAGAAATTATTTCATATGTCTTTGTGTGACTCGATCGACTCGGAAAGCATACTTATACTAACTCGGTTATGGGTTACTCAACACTCGGAATTATTGCATGTTCAAACACTCGTATTCACAAACATAAACTCGAGTCCGACTTCATCTTCCAGGAAATACAATGTTAATTTTCTATTCCAAGTCGGCTTGTGTTGTTTGAACTTTGTTTTAGATCAAGTTCGTTCACTCCGATATTCTTTATCTAACTTGATTCTCTTTTAGACTCGACTTAGATGAAATTTTGAGTAGCATGGACGAAGATTTGCTCGGGGAGAGTTTGAGTCACCCTAGAGGGGGTAAATAGGGTGATAGAAGTTTTTCGTGGAAACTTTAGCTCTTCGTCAAAAACAGGACAGAGACCAATTCCGAGTCTAACAACGAGGTCGAAAAGATTGGACTCGGAAGGCTATTAAGCGAGAATGAGCAAGAGTTGTAAAAATGTCCGAGTCTAGAATGAACTCGGAAAGATAACACTTAGAGATTACGTGGAAACCCTCCCGGGGCGAGAAAACCACGGACCGTGCCAATCCGGACACGAAGTCAAATTCACTATTTTGAGTTCACAAAATACCATGAATCGGTCGAACCCGAGTTGTTCCCTTAGACAACTCTATACAAGTTTTCCTAGACTCAGAAATTCCCTTATCCGATCTAGTACTTCCTAGCTGAGATAACCCTTACAGACTAGGGACAACTAAGCTGAGTTAACCCTTACGAGCTTAGTCAAGGGACCTTACAAAAAATGTAAGAAAGAGTTTGTAGCGAGTACAAGACCTTACAACTCGGAAAGTAATGAATTACGAGTGGGAGTTGTAAGTTGAAGATTGAAAGTAAATACAATAACTTTGAGCAAGTATGTGTATTAGCAATAGGTTCGGCAATCTTCAAGTCTTGTGAGATGGCTTCTATTTATAGATGACCAGGCAGAGTAGCCGTTATCTTCATCTGCTGATTGAGAGTCCTCTGTGACCGTTGATAGAAGCTTTACGAGTCACTCGAGAAAGTATCCGTTGTAATGTGAACGTTGGACAACGGTTTAACTCTCTTGGAAGTCCCAAACCCATTAGCGGTGTCATGAAAGATAAGGTGGAAACCATCGTTAAGCTTGCCGTTCCAGTTTTCCAGATTTGAAAACGAGACGGCCACGACACAATCTACTGGGACTGGAGCAAAGAAGGTGAAGAGCCATGTCTGCTTGGTGATTTGACGTTACGAAGCCGGTTACTTTTGTAGTTTGAAAAGTGTATCCTCGATTGAATAACCTACAAAAGTAAATCAATTTTGGTTCTCAAAGTATAAAATACTTTGGCCCAAGATTAGACACGAGATAATAAAATAATTACGATAAATAAACCAAGCGATCATCCGAGTCGAAACGAAGTGGGATTTTACGAGTCCAATATCCATGATACTTAGAATTCCATCCGACTTAGTCTAAGCGAAGAATCAAGTTCGATAAAGAATATCGGAGAGGATTAACTTGATATAGACTAAGCATGAAACAAGCTAAAAATACGACTATAACAAAATAGGACTTATAACCACAAGTCGGATTACGAGTGAGAAAAGACGAAATACTAGTCTATTCAATTTGCGATATATCCGAGTGATGCTAGACTTAGTATCGAAGAACCAGTTTTCGAGTCGCTTATAGATAAGCAAGAAATATAATAAGTAAGAGTTGTATCACTTAGAAAAGATACTATTTTACTTGAAAGAAGTTTCGAGATACGAGAGAATGCCTTGGAATCAAAACTCTGTAGGTATGAGATTGTTATACCGATTCCTTTCATACAACTCGGAGAAGTATTGAGCAGTGTCTCGAGTCTTCAATCTCCCCTTTTTGATGAAAGGCATTCCATACTTAAACAGAAACTTTGTTAGAAAATGATTACGAGTGATTGCGCATGAGATGAGATGAGTAAGGCATACTCAATGTATCGGAACAATACTTAATGTATCGGAGCAAAAACTAAAGTATTAAATAATTAATATTCACTAAAAAAATATATGCTAGCAATAATGAACTCATAAATTAATAATGAAATGCATTAGTCCATTAAGAAAATTCAAAAGGGCGGAAAAACTCCCCTAAACAAGACAACAAGTTTTTCCGACTCTATTTCTCTATTTCTTCCCCTTTGCCTTTCAGCAAAAAACAACAAGAAAAAGAAGCGAAGAAAAGAGCAAGTAGTACAACTTAGATGTCCGGACAAAAAAATTTCGAAAAGAAGAAAACTCTAGCAGAGCGAGGAATTATGACTCGGTGCATGGCGCCTATGAGGGAGATGGAGATTTCGAGTGGAGGCGGAGGGAGCGGAGGTTCGCCGGCGCCGATATGACCTTGACGATGTGCTTGAGCGCGGCGAAGGGAGAACCGGGATTATCATCGGGGCTCGGCTCCGAGTGGCCGACCCGGAGTGAGTGGATCGAGGGGTTCTTCCCTTGGAACCTCGATGGCTGGAGGGGCTGCTCTGTCTAACCTGCTTGGAGTAGCGAGGTCTTCGACCCACTCGGACTACTGTCCGAGCTGAGTACTGCTTGTTTGAGCTTGTGGAGCGATCGACCCTCAGCGGTTCCCACTTGCTTCTTCTTGGTGATCCTTCCCTTGCCCGGATGGACCTGCCTCGGCCGTAGGGTCCTCGGCGTCTGCCGCTTCGCATCTGCAGCTTCTTCTTCTTCATCCCCATCTGTCCGAGGAGGTCCGAGTCATCATGGTCTCGAGCCGCCTTGGACCGTCTCTCTCGAGGAGCTCGACCAGCTTCTTACGCTCCTTTACCAATTCCCTCATCTCAAGAACTAGAGACTACTGCTCTCGAATTTGGGATTGACCGGTCTTGAGATTAATGGTCGGATTTTGGAAAACAGATTTGAAGGAGCGAGTATGTCTCCGAAATCGGAAGACACGGAGTTGATCTTGTCCATAAAAACAGGGGACAAGAGAGCAGAGAGGATTTTGAGGCACCTGAGGTAGAGGCACCACCAGTTGGAGAAGGGAGAGAGAGAGAGTTGATTTACGAGTCCGAGGCGGAGAAGAAGGCCTCGATTCCGAGTTATGCACCCGGACACCGGGTTCGGTTTCCGGTATCCGTACCGCTGCAGTTCCTTTTTGCCGACCACAACGGCGGCCTCGGACACGGCGTTTGGATCCGAGGGGAGAGGAACTTGGAATTGTTTGAAGACAAGGGTCGGAAGAGCACCGAAAGGAAGGGAGGTGTTCTTCTTGGATTGGAGTTGAGCTGGCACAGCGAGCCACCGCTCAATGATGGAGGGAAGAGGTCTACTTCGTAGCCCTCAAGAATGTCAAAAGAGCTTTGAGGTGCTTGGAGTTGGGGTTCTCCTTGCTAGAATGCTTGGGAGAAAAAGGTTCTCATCGGCAGAAAGCACGGAAGACGAGCTTCGACTTCAACCGTCACGGAAAAGTTTTTCCGAGACTCGGGGAACTCTTTGGCGTATTTTTCAAAGAAGTCGTCGGCGACTTCGAGTGAAAGGAATGGGGTTGCTGTTCAAGAAGAGAGAGAGACCTTGAACAGGCGGTGGAGGAGAGAGGTGTTTAGACGAACAGTTATGTTCGAACCCTAGAGGTTAGAACATTTTCGGAATGGGTGAGGTGAGTGTAGAACTCATAAACGAGTTCGGGATAGATAAACTCGCTGAAGCACATGAAGTTGTATGCTCCGGTGGTTTGAATGTGGGACAACCAAGAAAATTTGGTTGTAGGAAAGAACTTGTCGTCTAGCACAAGGTGCTTCGAGTGACAATGGGTTTAGAAGGGGTGGAGCTTTACGGAGTTTTGGTGCGAAGCTTTTTAGAAGAGGAGGAGACTCGGAAGTCGGGATGGTTTCCTCTTTTAGGCATATTGAGAGAAGGAAGGAAAGATGAAACTTTCGAGTAGGATAGAGAAGGAGAGGTAGAAGAGAAGAAACAAAAAAGGTGTAGAAGAAAAAGATGAGAGCAGTCGAAACTTACGAGAGATGGCTTCTTCGATGCTTGCAGACGTTCAAGGATGATCTGTTCACGTAGTAATCTTCCGCGAAAAGTTTCGTTTGAGAGAGATGGAGTGTAGAGTACCGAGACGAAGATGAATAGACGCTATTATAGAAAATAAGTGCGCCCGTCAACTATCCGTTTAATATAACTCCGTTCGACTCGGCTTGTCCATCGAGTCACCAAAGACCGGTGTGACGGTTCTCTTCAACGGTTAAGATTTCATCGGTTAGAAATCCACGGCTAAAATCGATCACAGCGCTCGAAAGAGAAAGAGAAGGATTTTGAAAATAAGATCCGAAACTCTCCACCGATCTAGAGATAGTTTCGGAAATTTGAAGTCCAAGTTTCTCTACGTCCGAGTTTGACTCAGATTGGTTTCGAGTGACTCGAAACACAAAATAACTACCAGCCCAGTATCACTGAATCAACTGAGCTAATGATTATTAAAAGTGAAAAAAAAAACACATAATTTGCAATGGATAGCATATAATTAAGCATTTAACATACCAAGCTCATTCCGAATAAAACAAAACCGATCTTCACGAAGAGGCTTAGTAAAGATATCGGTTAATTGAAGATTAGTAGGAATGAACTCTAGTTCAACATCACCTTTTTCGAGTGATCGCGTAAGAAGTGATACCTAGCCTCGATATGCTTTGTTTTCGAGTGCTTGGACAGGATTCTTGGTGATACTGATTGCGCTTTGGTTGTCACACTTGATTGGAACCGAGTTGAGGAATAGTCCAAGATCCTTCAAGTGTTGCTTAATCCATAGAATCTGAGCGCAACGAGCTCCAGACTGCAATATATTCAGCTTCGGCAGTTGATAGAGCTACTGAGTTACGCTTCTTTGAGTGCCAAGATATTAGGGATTGACCCGAAATTGGCACGCTCCGGATGTGCTCTTTCGATCAATTTTGTATCCTGCGTAGTCCGCGTCCGAGTATCCGAGTAAGAGTCGGTTACGAGTCTCCGGAATACCATAGGCCTAAATTCGAGTACCTGCAAGATATCCGAATATTCTCTTCACCGCAGTGAGATGTGATTCTTTTGGATTAGCTTGAAATCTTGCGCATAGACAGACACTCGAACATTATATCCGGCCTGCTTGGAAGTAAGATATAGCAAAGATCCAATCATACCTCGATAAAGTTTTTGATCTATTGCTTTACCTTTCTCGTCCGAGTCAAGCTTTATGCTTGCTTGCTCATGGGTGTAGATGCGTGCTTTGCATCTTGAAGTTTGTATTTCTTCAACAATTCCTTGGTATACTTAGATTGATGAACAAAGATTCCATCCTTGTCTTGTTTGATTTGTAAGCCAAGGAAGAAATTAAGTTCTCCCATCATACTCATTAGGAATTCTTGACTCATCAACTCGAGAAAATTCTCGGCACGAGAGACTCATTAGTAGCACCGAAAATAATATCATCAACATAGATTTGAACAATAAGGAAATCTTTCCCCTTGGTCTTTATGAAGAGAGTCTTGTCGATCTGACCTCTTTTAAAATCATTTTGAACCAAGAAGCTACTCGAGTCTTTCATACCAAGCTCGAGGTGCTTGTTTAAGACCATAGAGAGCCTTTTGAAGTTTGAAAACATGATTTGGAAATTCCGAGTTTTCAAAACCAGGAGGTCTGCTCGACATAGACTTCTTCTTTAATAAAACCATTGAGAAATGCACACTTAACATCCATTTGATATAGTTTAATATGCATGCTTGGATGCAAATGCCAACGAGTATTCTAATGGCTTCAATTCAGCTACTTGGTGCAAAGGTTTCCCCACAATCAATTCCTTCTTCTTGATTATATCCACTGAGCCACAAGTCTAGCCTTATTTCGACTATTACACCATCCTCATCCAGTTTGTTCTTGAAAACCCATTTGGTTCCTATAGCTGGGTGGTCGAAAGGTCGGTTGGTCGGAGTCTAAACATGGTTTCTCTCGAATTGATTGAGTTCTTCTTGCATTGCCTCTACCCATTCAGGTTCATTAAGGGCCTCTAGTGCATTTTTGGGTTCATTTAATAAAATGAATGTAGTGAATGCACATAGATTATGTAGAGAGGAGTGAGTTCTTACCCCGAGTGTTGATGTCGAGAGTATGTTCTCTAGTGGATGACTAGAAGTAAACTTGAATGCTTTACTGTTCTCCGATTCACGAGATTTGTGGGTTGAACCACTTGATCTTGTTACGAGTGATCTTCTTCATTGGCTTGTTCGTTACGAGTGAGCTCTTGAGTTGTCGTATTATGAGTTTCCTCATTCGAGTGACCTCATTTTGAACGAGGTTGAGTCCGAGTCTTTGTAGTCTCGGCTTCATCATCATCTCTATAAAGCTTCGGTTCTAAGTATGATGACTCACTTGGCTTCTCCTGTTCAAACTCATCAAACACTACGTGGATGCTTTCTTCCACTTTGTTAGTTCTTTTGTTAAAGACACGATAAGCTTTACTATGAGAAGAGTAACCCGAGAAAAGTACCTTCATCCGACCTAGCATCAAACTTGGTCGAGTGATTCTTACCATTATTGTGAATAAAACACTTGCAACCAAAGGGCTTAAAGTATGAGATGTTTGGCTTCTTCCCTTTGTAGAGCTCGTAGGGCGTTTTCTTGAGAATGGGTACGATGAGGCATCTGTTTAAAATGTAGTTAGGCTGTGTTGACTACCTCGGCCCAGAAATAGTAAGGCAAATTGTGTTCAATCATCATCGTCCTTGCTATTTCTTCAAGGGTTCTGTTCTTTCTCTCTACTACTCCATTCTGTTGAGGAGTTCTTGGTGCTTGAGAAGTTGTGAGAGATTCCATTCGATCGTAGAACTACGAGAATTCGAGTAGTCGAACTCCCTTCCATGGTCGGTTCGAATCTTTTGAATCTGAGTGCGAGACTCAACTTGAATCTTTCTACGAGCTTGCTTGAACTCCTTGAAGGCTTCATTTTTATGTTTGAGAAAACACACCCGGGTAAATCTTGAAAAGTCATCAATAATGACAAAAATGTAGGATTTTCCTCCGAGGCTCTTTATTGGGATTTCACCACATAGATCCATATGTAGCGGTTCAAGCACCTTTGATGTCGAAACAGTCCTAAGAGATTTGAATGAGGATCGACCTGTTTCCCCTTATACATGCTTCACAAACTTTGTATTTCTCAAAGATACGGTTAGGTAAACCCCTAACCGAGACCATGAGATGCCGGCTTTTTGATAGAATGCAGGCTAATATGACCTAATCTACGATGCCAAGACCATGAATCATCGTGAAGAGATGCTTTTAAGCGAGGATAAATTCTAGCTTGGGTCGAGAAGAGGAATGATATAAGTGTTACCGGATCTCTTACCGAGAGCTTTATCTCTTTGGTGGTCTCATCCGAGATGTAGCACTTAGATTGAGTGAATCTTACCTCCGACCTTTGTCGCATAGCTGGGAGATGCTAAGCGGATTGTATTTTAGTCCTTTGACAAGATAGGCTGGGCTCACCAGATTGCTTCCATTTCCAATCTTGCCAATACCAACTATCTTGCCTTTCTTGTCATCTCCAAAAGTCACTTTTCCTCCTTTGTATGATTCTAGCTCGGAAAAGAGTCCTTGGTCTCTGACATATGTCGTGAACATCCGCTGTCCAGGTACCAATGTCCTTTTGATCTTTTACGAGTGACCTGCAAAACAGAGAGAATCTAACCCTTCTCACTTCCTCTAACGAACCCGAGTAACATTCCTTACTATGGTTCTTTTCGAGGAAGAAGGTGTTTCGGAAAACATATTTGAATGACTTTGGGTTTTGTCGGATTCCGAGTCTTCCTCTCGGAGAATTGAGTCTGTGTCTCCTTCTTTTTGAAAACCTTTCCTTTTGAAACAGGAGAGAATGGTTTCTTTTTGTAAATAGTTCTGGGCTTAGTCCTCCCTTCATTTACGTGAATGGGACCGTGCTCATCTTTCCTGAACTTTACGGTTACGGAATCCTTTTTGAACAATTCCGAGTAAGAATTGGATTCTTCCTCTTTGTTGAAACCAAGACCTTCTTTTCGAAAAGAGACACATTGTGATCCTAAGAGCATGTCAAGGTTCTTCCGACCTTGAGTAAACTTTAAAACCAGATCTTGAGACTCGGTGAGCTTCCTTTTTAGTTGCTCATTTTCTTTCTGAGCAGCTCGGACTCGGTCTCATTAGATTGAGCACTAGTCTTGAGTTCTTTGAATGAGAGTCTCGGTTTTCTAATTCATTTTTCAAAGAAGTGCTCTCGAAGTAATTAACTCAAGTTGTTATTTGAATTGAGAAGAATCGGAATTGGACTATTCTTCCAAAGTAAAAATATACTTAGCTAAATCAACTTTGGAGAACTTAAGAAAGTATTCGATTACCTCCCGAGGATTTGTTTCCTCATTGTTTGAGTCCGAATCGACTCCTGTTCAGCTCTACGAATCGAAATTGCCATCGGACATTTCGAGTCATCCGAGTCCTCATCATCTTCGATGAATCCTCATCGCTCCATGTTGCCATCATGGCTTTCTTCTTCTTTCTGTCCCTTTTCCTTTTTGGACGAGTCCTTGACTATGTGGTCTTTGCTTGCCACATTCGAAACAACCAGAATTCTTAGTCAAAGAAAATTTAGACGGGAAGTAAACTTACCTTTTCTGTCTTTCTTATCTTTCTTGTAGAATTCTTCTTTTGGCCTTTTGTCCCATCTTTTGTGCTTCATCATTCTCTTGAAGCCTCTTGCAATGAGTGCCATGGGATCGTCTTCGAGTCGGAAGAGCTCGGATTTGCTTCTTTGGATTACGAGACTTTCGGTGCTAAGTTTCTTTTGGTACTGCCCTCGGCATCCTCTTCTTCTAGATGGATCTCATGAGTTTCCGATGAGCTCGTCCGGCTTTAAGAGTGAAAGGTTACGAGCCTCCTCTATGGCGAGTCACTTTCGGACCCCATCGTCTCTTGGGTAGGCTTACGAGAATTTTCCGGCACATTTCTTCATGGGAGATTTTCTTTCCCGAGAGATTTGAGATTATTGGTAATCTCAATGAAGCGAATGAACATCCGAGTAATATTCTCCTCTGGCTCCATTTTAAAAAGCTCATATTTATGAAGATACTTGACTGATCTTTGCTTGTCTTACCTAACTAGTACCTTCGTAGGTATTGACTAAAGTATCCCACACTTCTTTAGCAGAGTCACGAGCGGAGACTCGATTATATTCTTACGAGCTTATGGCGCACATTAGGATGTTTATTGCTTTGAAGTTCTTTCGAACTTCTCTGCTTCTCTGGTGTGAACTCGGCCTTCGTCTTGGGAATGATTACGAATTCATTTGTCTTCATTGGAATGTAGTTTCCTTGTTGTATGATTTCCCATACCTCTTCATCATGATCCATAAGAAAACATTCCATGAGTTTCTTCCGAGTGCCCAAAGTTTGATCCTTTGAATTTTGGTGGCCTGTTGGAAGATCTTCCTTCGTCGAACTCTCCGGTGTTCTAAGCCATTTGATCTTTAAACCTTTGGATTGTTAGATCCTTTACGAAAGGCTAGGCTCGATACCAATTGAAGGTTTGCTCGGGGAGAGTCCGAGTCACCCTAGAGAGGGGTGAATAGGGTGATAGAAGTTTTTCGTGGAAACTTTAGCTCTTCTGTCAAAAGCAGGACAGAGACCAGTTCGAGTCTAACAACGAGGGTCGAAAAGATTGGACTCGGAAGGCTATTAAGCGAGAATGAGCAAGAGTCGTAAAAATGTCTTGAGTCTAGAATGAACTCGGAAAGATAACACTTAGAGATTACGTGGAAACCCTCCTAGGGCAGAAAACCACGGACCGTGCCAATCCGGACACGAAGTCAAATTCACTATTTTGAGTCCACAAAATACCGTGAGCTGGCTGAACCGAGTTGTTTCCTTAGACAACTCTATACAAGTTTTCCTAGACTCGAAATTCCCTTATACGATCTAGTACTTCCTAGCTGAGATAACCCTTACAGCTAGGGACAACTAAGCTGAGTTAACCCTTACGGCTTAGTCAAGGGACCTTACAAAGAATGTAAGAAAGAGTTTGTAGCGAGTATCGAGACCTTACAACTCCGAAAGTAATGAATTATAGAGTGGGAGTTGTAAGTTGAAGATTGAAAGTAAATACAATAACTTTGAGCAAGTATGTGTATTAGCAATAGGTTCGGCAATCTTCAAGTCTTGTGAGATGGCTTCTATTTATAGATGACCAGGCAGAGTAGCCGTTATCTTCATCTGCTGACTAAGAGTCCTCTGTGACCGTTGATAGAAGCTTTACGAGTCACTCAGAAAGTATCCGTTGTAATGTGAACGTTGGACAACGGTTTAACTATCTTGGAAGTCCCAAAACCATTAGCGGTGTCATGAAAGATAAGGTGGAAACCACCGTTAAGCTTGGCGTTCGGTTTTCCAGATTTGGAAATAGATAGCCACGACACAATCTACTAGGACTGGAGCGAGAGAAGGTGAAGAGCCATGTCTGCTTGGTGATTTGACGTTACGAAGCTGGTTACTTTTGTAGTTTGAAAAGTGTATCCTCGATTGAATAACCTACAAAAGTAAATCAATTTTGGTTCTCAAAGTATAAAATACTTTGGCCCAAGATTAGACACAAATAATAAAATAATTACGATAAATAAACCAACCGATTATCCGAGTCGAAACGAAATGGCATTTTCTAAGTCCAATATCAATGATACTCGGAATTCCATCCGACTTAGTTTAAGCGAAGAATCAAGTTCAATAAAGAATATCGGAGAGGATTAACTTGATATAGACTAAGCATGAAACAAGCTAAAAATACTGATCTGTAACAAAATAGGACTTATAACCACAAGTCGGATTACGAGTGAGAAAAGACGAAATGCTAGTCTATTCAATCTGCGATATATCCGAGTGATGCTTGGACTCGGTATCGAGAGAACCAGTTTTACGAGTTGCTTACGGATAAGCAAGAAATATAATAAGTAAGAGCTGTATCACTTAGAAAAGATACTATTTTACTGAAAGAAGTTTACGAGATACGAGAGAATGCCTTGGAATCAAAACTCTGTAGGTATGAGATTGTTATACCGATTTCTTTCATACAACTCGGAGAAGTATTGAGCGAGTGTCGACTCTTCAATGGATGTTAGACTCAGAAAATTCCATACCTTTTCCGACTTAGATAATTATTCATTTAATTATCTTAATTATATCATTATCTATGTCTAACCTTGGACCAAAGTATTTTATACTTTGAGAACGAAATTGATTTGCTTTTGTAGGTTATTCAAACAAGGCTATCCTATTTTTTACTGCAAAAGTAACCAACTTCAAAAACGTCAAATCACCGGCGAGATAAGGCTTTTTCCACCTCTAACCTAGCCCCGGACACTCTCTCAGGATTGTCCGTTTCCAAAACTGGAAATCTGCAACACTAAGCTCAACGGTGATTTTCACCTTATTTTTCAAGACACCACTAGTGGTTTTGGGACTTCAAAGGAGTCAAGAACCGTTGCTCAACGTTCATATCTCAACGGTTATTTTCTGAGTGACTCGGAAAATCCTTTACAACGGTCACAAAGGACCTCCACTCGGAAGATGGACACAACGGCTAAGCTGCTTGGTCATCTATATATAGAAGCCAACTTTCAAGACTTGAAGATTGTCGAATCTATTGTTAATACGAGATACTTGAACAGAAGTCATTGTATTCATTCTCAATCTTCTACTTACAACTTCAATTTTGTATTTCATAACTTTCGAGTTGTAAGGTCTTGTACTCGATTACAAACACTTTCTTTCTTACTCTCTCAGTAAGGTCCCTTGACCGAGCCGTAAGGGTTAACTCAGCTCGGTTGTCCCTAACTGTAAGGGTGATCTCGAGTTAGGAAGTACTAGATCGGATAATGTAATTTCGAGTCTAGGACAAACTTGTAAGGAGTTGTCTAAGGGAGCAACTCAGGTTAAGTCGGTCTATGGTATTTTGTGGACCCAAAATAGTCGATTCGACTTTATGCTTGGATTAGCACGGTCTCAGTGGTTTTCCGCCTCAGGAGGGTTTCCACGTACTTTATGAGTTATTACTTTTCTAAGTACATTCTAGGCTCGGACAGTTTCGAATTCTATTTAATATGTTTCTTCACTGCTTATCGAATTCCGAGTTTATGATTTTCACGAGCGTATCCTGCCGCTAACTCACATCAGATCCTTATTTGTTTTCAAGCAAGTTTCCTCATCACCCTATTCACCCCCTCTACGGTGATTTATACTATCCAAGAGAAAACCTTCAAATAGGATCACTCGGAACAAGCTTGAGAAGATCAAGCAATTCAGCCTACGGATCTGGTGAATAAGAGAACAGGTAGAGTATTCAAGTCCGCTTCTAGTCATCCATTAGAAAACATATTATCCGATATCAACAGTGGGGTAAGAACTCGTTCCTCTCTTCGAGTTTATGTGCATTCACTGCATTCATTTCATTAACTCGAGCCTAAAAATGCACTAGAGGCCCTAAATGAACCTAAATAGGTAGAGGCCATGCAAGAGGAATTCAATCAATTCGAAAGAAACCAAGTCTGGACTTTGACCAAAAGACCTTCGACCACCCAGTCATAGGAACCAAGTGGGTTTTCAAGAACAAAGCTGGACGAAGGTGGATTGGTAGTCATAAACAAGGCTAGACTTATGGCTCAAGGTTACAATCGGGAAGAAGGGATTGAGTGTGGGGAAACCTTTGCACCTGTAACTGAATTGAAGCCATTAGAATATCGTTGGCATTTGCATCTAGCATGAATATCAAGTTATATCAAATGGATGTTACATAATTTTTGGAGCTAGTAATGAAATTCTGTGTTGAGATTTTTTGAGTTAATGAGACAGGAATTTCAAATGAGTATGATGGGAAAACTCAATTTCTTCCTTGGTCTACAAATCAAGCAAGACAAAAATGGAATCTATGTCCATCAATCAAAGTACACCAAGGAGCTGCTGAAAAAGTATAAACTTCAAGATGCAAAGCATGCAGCAACACCTATGAGCAGTAGCTTGAAGCTGGACTCGGACGAAAAAGGTAAAGCAATAGATCGAAACTCTATCAAGGTATGATTGGATCTTTGCTATATCTTACTTCTAAGAGACCAGATATAATGTTTAGTGTCTGTCTATGCACAAGATTCTAAGCTAATCTAAAAGAATCACATCTCACTTGCGGTGAGGAGAATATTCGAGATATCTTGCAGGGACTCGGAATTTAGGTCTATGGTACTCCGGAGACTCATAACTAACTCTCATTGGATACTCGAGATGCTGATTACGCTGGATACAAAGTTGATAGAAAGAGCACCTCAGGAGCTTGCCAATTTTGGGTCAATCCTTAATATCTTGGCACTCAAAGAAGTAAAACTCAGTAGCTCTATCAACTGCCGAGGCTGAGTATATTGCACTTGGAGCATGCTATGCTCAGATTTAATGGATAAAGCAACACTTGAAAGATCTTGGACTTTCTTTCAAATCGGTTCCAATCAAGTGTGATAATCGAGTGCAATCAGCATCACCAAAAATCCAGTTCAGCACTCAAAGACGAAACACATTGAGGTTAGGTATCATTTCCTAAGAGACAATGCTGAGAAAGGAGATATTGAACTTGAATTCATTCCTACCAATCATCAATTAGCTGATATCTTTACTAAACCACTTAGTGAGGATCGGTTTTGCTTTATTAGGAATGAGCTTGGCATGTAAATACATAACTATTTGCTTTCTATGTGAAAATTTTTATTGCATGATTATGTGTTATGTGATTTCATATCTTAAATAACCATTAGTTCAGTTAATTTAGTGAAGCTGAGTCGATAGTTATTATTTATTCCCAGTTTCGAGTCACTCGAAACCTAGCTGAGTCGGACTCAAACTTTGAGAAAAATGGACATCAAACTTCGAAATCATCTCTAGACAAGTGGAGAATTTCGGAATTTGTTTTCAAAATCTTTCTTTTTCTCTCTCTCTCTCTCTCGCCGTGATCGGACAATAAGCCATTGGGAGACAAACCACTAGAATTCTAACTGTTGTGGAAGAGAACAGTCACACCGGTATAAGGTGACTCGCTGAAAGAGATGAGTTAGAACAAATACTGAAGGACGTTTATCTTTCTTATAAATAGCGCCTATTCTCCTTCATTTCTTTACTTTACTTTTCGCTACTCTCTCTCTCGAAATCAATTCCTCGTGACCACGTTCTCGGTAACTAAAAGCGACACAGCGCTCTCAAGCTTCGTGAAGAACATCTCAAGTAAGCTCTGTTGCTCTCAAACTCATTCTTCTTCTACTCTTTTCTTTTATCTTTCACTATCTTCGAGCTCTTTTCCCCTACTCGTTCTTAAGCTTATCTACTCTTTCTTTTCTTCATAAATATGATGAAAAGAGGTCCTCACCATGATGTTATTAGTTCCGCCACAAAGAAACCCCGCATAAAAAGCTAAGAAGGCCCCTTATATTCTAAACCCGTTGTCACCCAAGCATCTTGCGCTCGATGATAAATTTTTACCAACCAAAAATTTTCGTGGTTGCCTCACATACAGTCGACCGGGGTCTACAATTATCTTTGCTTCAGCAAGTTCATATATCTTGAACTCATTTCTGAGTTTTATACTCATGTTTCCAGCTCCGAAGGTATTCTAACCACCAAAGTTCGGAACATAACTATTTGAATCAATACTTCCCTCCTCCATCCTCTGTTCAAAATATCCTCTCTCTTCTTGAACAGCAATCCAATACCTTTCAATGAGGTCGCCAACGACTTCCTTTAAAAGTATGCAAAAGAATTCCCTAGGTCACGCAAAAATTTTTCGTGACCCAACTAAAGTTAGAAGCTCGCCTTCGTGTTTCTTGCTTATGAGAACTTTCTTCTCACAGACACTCCACCAAGGAGAACCCCAACTCTAACCATCTTAAGGCTCTTTTTGACATCCTAGAGGGCTATAAAGTAGACCTCTTTCCTTTCATCATTAAGCAAATGGTAGCTGTGCCAACTTCTTCTAATCATGGAGAGCCGGAAGGGCAAGGAGAACAAGAAGGACAAGGAGCAAGCAAGTGAGGGTCCGGGTGCTCCTGAGCGCAACCGAAGTGATCGGCTCAAACAGCGAGTCTCGAGTGGGTCGGAAGAACTCTGCCGATCAAGGACGAGTCAGCAGTAGGTCGGCCTGAGCACACCCCTCCGGTCGCCGAGTTTCAAGAGGACGAGCCTCCGGACGACTTAGTTCGGGTCGGCCACTTAGAACTAAGCCGATGCCAGAGATTCATGTACTTCCTCCACCGCGTTCAAGCATATCGTCAAGATCTTATTAACGCCGGCGCACCACTCGTCCTTCCTCCTCAACTCCGACTAATCCATCCCCTTCTTAGATCCTTAGTCTTTTGTTTACGAGTGTTTTATTTTTTTCTTTTTTGTCCGGACATCAAATATGTACTTCTTGTTGAATTCTTCCCTTTTTTTTTTTTTTTTTTTTTTCTTTGAAAGGCAACGGGGAGAATAAATATTAAAACAATTTGTTGTCTTGTTTAGGCTGAGTCTCTCTCACCCTCTATAAATATTTATTTTTGATGTTAATGAAGTAATGCATTTCTTTAATAATTATTTAGTATCTATCTCGATTTTATCTTGTCTCTTGCTCTGTTACTTTCACTCTTGCTATGAATTCTCAAAGTTACTTTACGAGCAAGTTTATATAATCAGATTTTTATCACTAACAAAATTTCTATCTAAGTATGGAATGCCTTTCATCAAAAAGGGGAGATTGAAGACTTAGACTTTATACTTACACTTTTCCGAGTTCCATCGAGAAATCGGTATAAGACCTCTTCTCCTATAGAGTTTTCATTCCAAGCCATTCCATGTGCCTTAGAAACTTTTCCGAGTGATATAGCATTTTCTCTTAGTGTTATAAAATCTACTATATATGTTTCCGAATGTTTCTCATCGACTAACCGACTCGTAAAGCTTACG
Organism: Talinum fruticosum; assembly: GCA_021018815.1. Taxonomy (NCBI): domain Eukaryota; kingdom Viridiplantae; phylum Streptophyta; class Magnoliopsida; order Caryophyllales; family Talinaceae; genus Talinum; species Talinum fruticosum. Next base: position 601,903 of record JAITYX010000101.1, read on the forward strand.
TCTACATGCCTCTTCGCACTCGGTTCGAGTCACTCAACACTCATGTATATCGCATGTTCAAACATCTTTGTTCACGCACATAAACTCAGGTCCGACTTCGTGTTACAGGAATTACAATGCTAATTCTCTATTCCAAGTCGGCTTATTTTGTTTCAACCTTGTTTAGTCTAGATCAAGTTTGTTTACTCCGATTATCTTCTAGACCGACTCGGATGGAACTTTGAGTATCATGGATATTAGACTCAGAATTTTCCATTCCTTTTCCGACTCGGATAATTAGTCATTTAATTATCGTAATTATGTTATTATATGTGACTAATCTTGGACCAAAGTATTTTATACTTTGAGAACCAAATTGATTTACTTTTGTACATTATTCAAACAAGGCTATCGTAATTTTGAACCGCAAAAGTAACCGGCTTCAAAACGTCAAATCAACAACGAAACAAGGCTTTTTCCACCTATGACCTAGCCCCGGACAATCGTGTCGGGATTGTTTGTTTCCACAAATTGGAAATCAGTAACACCAAGCTCAACGGTGGTTTCCACCTTATTTTTAAAGACACAACCAGTGATTTTGGGACTTCCAAACTAGTCAAGAACCATTGCTCAACGTTCATATCTCAACGGTTATTTTCTGAGTGACTCGGAAAATCCTTTAAAACGATCAAAAAGGATTTCCAGTCAGAAGATGGACACAACAGCTAAGCTACTTGGTTATCTATAAATAGAAGCCAACATTCAAGACTTGAAGATTGTCGAATCTATTGTTAATACACATACTTGAGAAAAAAAACATTGTATTCATTCTCAATCTTCTACTTACAACTCCAATTCCGTATTTAATAACTTTCTGAGTTGTAAGGTCTTTTACTTAGTTACAAATACTTTTTTCTTACTCTCTATGTAAGGTCCCTTGACTGAGCTGTAAGGGTTAACTCAGCTCGCTTGTCCCTAACTCGTAAGGGTGATCTCGGTTAGGAAGTACTAGATCAAATAAGGTAATTTCTAAGTCTAGGAAAAACTTGTAAGGAGTTGTTTAAGGGAGCAACTCAGGTCAAGTCAATCTACTGTATTTTGTAGACTCAAAATAGTGGATTTGACTTCGTGCTAGGATTAGCACGGTCCGTGGTTTTCCGCCCAGGAGGGTTTCCACGTACTTTCGAGTTATACTTTTTTAGTGCATTCTAGACTAAGACAGTCTTAAAGTGCCGTTTAATTTGCTTCTTCACTCTATACTAATTTCTAAGTTAATGATTTTTTGAGTTTATCCTTACCTCTCACTCACCCCGCATTCATATCTGTTTTAATTTTCAAGCAAGTTTCCTTATCACCCTATTCACCCCCTCTAGGGTGATTTATACTCTCCATGAGCAAACCTTCAATCTTATATTTAAGGAATTTAAATGGATAGAATTATAAAAATGAGAGAAGAGAAAAAAACCGACCAAAATTAAGGAACCACGGTTCTCGGTGGTCAAGCACGGGCCGTGCCGGACTACACGGTCAACCCGTGTTAGCTGCTACCCAGCCCAACTTATGTGTTTCCATCCGAAAATTGTTGTACATGTTTATTTATCAAGATTTGTATAATTTCTTGTAGTATAAGATGTATTCTTCCAAAATTACAAAAAGCTTGAGGGGGCAAACTATGATGAACAAGGAGAAGTTGGTTCGGAGTAGAGACGATCAAACTCTCCTCACACAGGTCAATTTTGATAGCCATGGAAATGTTATAGGTGAGAATAAAGCTACCTGTATGAGCTACGTTCGTACGGCAACCTGCCGCCTCGTGAACATGAACTTCGAGAGAATGGGCTGATGTCCCCGATTCCATTAAGGACAAACTATGGACTGATATTCGGGTAAATAAATACATCTCAACTTAGTATTGTAACTTATATTGTAAAGGGTAAATAAATACGTCTCAATTTTAGATAACGTTCAACTTGAACATTAATGAATCTCAAATCACCTCCTCAAAACACAAGACCCTCATGTCGGCGGCATAAAAGTTTAGAGACTTCAAATATCGCATTGGCATTATATGGGTCTACAAAAAAGCAGATAAAACAAGAAGGTAGACCTTGGGAGGTCTACAATTGTATCACCGAGGAGGATTGGAGATTATTTAAGTCACATGTCACCTATCCGGAATACACGATAATTTCATTCAATATTCAATCTTATATACATATAGTGTGATGTTGGTTGTCGAATTGACATAAAAAGGAATAAATGTTTCGTTCTCTTAAATATTACTTGCGCAGCTAATAGGTGAAGCCAACCGGAAGAGGATTAAGAGTAATCTATACCCTCATGTTTTGTCCCTTGGGGGTACGCGATGTTGGAGGAGAGGTTGTATAAGCAAAAGCTTAAACAACTTCAAAACACATCCGATAAAGGTTCCACCATAGATAGTTCGCAGCTCGTTGTCGATAGAGACGAGTCTGTGGATCAAAGGAAGAAAAAGAAAGATGGAAACTTTACTACGAACAATGTAGAAGCTCTTTCTCGCCGACTCGTGAGTTTTTTACTATCTATTTTGAGAACTTATCGGTTTATTTTGTGAATTTGTCAAATGATAATATTTTTTTCTTCTTACAAGAGTCTTTATTAGAGACATCGACTTCAAAAGTCACCGACACCATGGGGATGAGGGACAAGCTAGCCTTGGCCTTACAAAGAGATGAGCATCCCGGTCATGTTCCTGCCGTCGTTGGGCGGGTGGGGATAGTTGAGCACTTCGGGACTAGGAAGAAGTGCCTTACCTCTTCTAGCCAAGCACATATGGAGGCCCAAATGGCTCAAATGTAGTCCTAAATAGCGAGATGAGGGCGCAGATGTGGGCAAAGATGAGGTTGTACATCACCAACATCGGTATGTTGTTACCTAGCAACTTTGATGATGTATGTCCTTTCTCACATCACACACCAGCCAACATGAACACGAGCTCACTCATTAACCAATTCGAAGTTCACGCGGAGGTAATTCAAATTTTACAACCTAATTATATTTGCATATTTATATTTTGACTAATTAATGTATAATCTTGTTGAATAATTACTTATAGTACGTTTTTGTTGTTGCGTAACTCGGCATGTGGTCGTTGAGTAATTAGTTATTTAGTATGTTTTTGTTGTTTCGGATGAGGGTAGTTATCCTGGGAAAATGTTTACTTGTTAGGGGGAACTATATCCGTGCATTTTCGGGGTTTTTAGGTTATTTAACTTCTATGTCAAATGTTTACTTATTCTTATTTTGCCGACGAATTGCAAGTTAGCTTCTCATCACCCTCCCTTAGAGCATGTTGTGCCATTGGGTGTTGTTTTCCCGTGGAGGGCAGATTTTGTCATTCACGGGACACCCTTGCAGTTGATAACGTGAGGGTGAGTGTAAAAAGGTCATAAACGGGAAAGGCGTGTGTCAATTGCCAATCCGGGAGCGGACCTCCACACCGTTGACGACGCGAGTCAACGCTCTTCTTGGTTTGCCCAAGAGTTTGGTCATCCTCATTACGATAATTCATTTGTATTAAAAATATTAGATTTAGTCTGTTGTTAAAATCACGTTATATATTGATTATTGACTAGGATATCGGGGACAGATCCGAGAGTGGGATGAAGGGCGCCAAGTGGCACAAGCAAATGTTCGAGTGGCGTCCATTCGTTGTCCGAAGAAGTTTCCTCTCAAATCCATTGAGGAGTCTCGCATGAATTGGTGTGCTACTCTAGAAAGTTATGTGCGGACTCGTCAACGAGAGGACCAATCATCCGTAGCACGCCAGGCCACGTATTTGGGCTACGTGAAGCGGATATGTTAGTCTTTGTCTTCCCGGACGACATACTCGCAATTTTAAGTCACTCGTAAACTTTATCGAGTCGACTCAATTCTTGAGAACATTGGACTTTAAACTTATGAAATCATTTCTAGGTTAGTGGAGAATTTCATAAATGTCTTTTAAAAATTTCTCTCTCTCTCTCTCTCTCTCTCTCTCTCTCTCTCTCTCTCTCTCTACCGCCCACATCAATAAGTGAACTAGCCGTTAGGAGATAGACACTAATCTTCTAACCGTTGGAGAGCGGAATGCAGACACACCGGTCCGAGGCGACCATTGGAGGTTTAGGTCAAAATGGATATTGAAGGACACTTCTTTCGCTATATATAGCATCCATTTTCCTTCATTTCGCTGCTTTACTCTTTGCTAACCTAAACTCTCGCTCACTTACTCTTGCACTCTAAGCTCTCAATATTCTCAGCACTCTCGTACTCTCTCTCTCTCTCTCTCTCTTTCTTTGAGTTCACTCTCTTTCTTCTCAAACACCTCAACCATGCCTAAGAGAGGCTCCGCTCTAGACTTTCTAGGGTCCGCAACAAAGAAGCCTAGAACCAAGAACCAAGAGGGTCCTTCTAACCCCTCTAAAATCCTCGGTCACCCAACATCTCACGTTGGACGACAAGTTCTTTCCATCCTCAACCTTCTCATGGTTAAAACACATCAAAACCACTCGGTGTATTTTCTATGTTTCAGGTGAGCTCGTATACCCGTAACTCGTTGTCTGAGTACTACATAAAGACTCAAGTACAAACTTCATCCCTCCTAAGTTTTGATTACAAGCCATTCCGAGTAACATAGAAACTCCTGTTTAAGTCTTCATTTGATTCTAACCGACTTAGAACACACGTTCTTGTCTATCTTGTCACATTGACATTTCGAGTCACTCAAACACCACTCGGACTTATCGCATGTTCAAATAAATCTCTCTAACACTTCTTATATGAGTTCCGACTACATATTCGAAGTAAAGTGAATTACGATATTAATTCATCTTTCTATGTCGATATATTTGTTTAAGAATTATTTGTCCGGATCAAGTAAGTACACTATTATGTTTTCATTCTTATAACTTGATCTTTATTAAGATTGACTTTGATGGAATTTGAGTATAATGAATATTTGACTCAGAAAATTCCACTCTTTTAGGCCGGAGATAATTATGTACTTAATTATCCTAATTAAATCATTATCTCGTGTCTAATCTAAACCAAAGTATTTTATACTTTGAGAACCAAAATTGTTTACTTTTGTAGGTTATCCAAATGAGGTTATCTTAGTTTTGAATTACAAAAGTAACCTAGCTTCAAGCTATCAATCACCAGCAGACAAAGCTTTTCTACTCGCTGAACAAGGCTCGGATGTTGTGTTAGGGTTATTTGTTTCCAAAACTAGAAAACCTCAATGCTAAGCTCAACAGTGGTTTCCACCCTACTTTTAAGACAGCACAAGTTGATTGGAGCACGCTTAGGAGCCAAGAGCCGTTGCGAACGTTCACATCCCAACAGGTCTTTTCCGAGGGACTTAGAAGAACCGTTACAATGGTCAAGAAGGACTTCGTTTAGAAATTAGTCACAAGGGCTAATCCGCTTGGTTATCTATAAATAGAAGCCACCTCTCAAGACTTGAAGATTGTTGGAATTATTGTTGAAACACATTACTTAAGCCAAAGTCCTCGTATTCATACTCGATCTTCTACTTACAACTCCAAGCTTGTAAATCATACTTTCGAGTTGTAAAGTCTTGTAATCGGTTACATACTCTTCTTACTTTCCGAGTAAGGTCCCTTGATTGAGCTGTAAAGGTTAACTTAGCTCAGTTGTCCCTAGTTGTCATGGTTACCTCGGTTAGGAAGTACTAGATCAAATAAGGGAATTTCCGAGTCTAGGAATTGTTTAAGGTAGCAATTCTAGTTGAGTCGGTCTATTGTATTTTGTGGATTCAAAATAGTAGATTTGACTTGGTGCTTGGACTATCACCGTGCGTGGTTTTCTACCCCAGGAGGGTTTCTACATATATCCGAGTTTACACTCTTCCGAGTCCAATCTAGACTCGGATTGTCTTGATTATTCTTTTCAAGGTGAAATCTTCCAAGTTTGTGAAAATGTCCTCATCACCCTAGTCACCCCCTCTAGGGTGACTAAGACTCTGTAAGAGCAAACCTTCAAGTTCGCGTAACTATTATTAGTGAAGCGTATTAATTCCTTCCTCCAAATTTTCTCGCCCGAACTAACTAAATAGAACCCGAGACCACTTATGCCACTTACTTAGGTTTAACCTAAGTGATGCTTAACAAAAAAAGGCAAAGAAAAGATAATGGAAGAGGGGCAATTAGGTGTTAAGTCTAGAAAGGAGATTAGTGTTAGGAAGAGGAGTGTTGGCAATTTGTGTAGGAACCACAGCAAAAGGAAGGAGGAAAGGAATTAAAGGGAAAAGAAAAGAAGAAGGGGTCGGGTCAAAGAAGGAGCAGAAACAAAGCAAGAAGGAGAGAAGGGGAAAAGCGAGAGGGAGAACACAAAGAGAGAGGGAGCGAATGTGAGTGCAAAGGCCAAAAAGAGAAAGAAGAGGCCGACGAGTTAGGCAATCGGCGGACTCGAGGACAGCGGCCGCGAACGCGGGTAGGCGGCAAGTGAAGGAAAGAGTAAGGAACTGAGACAGAGTGAGAGATGGAAGGAGAATCCAAAATAGAGAGCAGCAGGAACCACATACAAACAGCAAGAGAGAGAGCGTAAGAGCCGGGGAGGAGGCCAGCCTGAATAGCGAGAACGTCGCGGCTGGTGGGCAAAGGGAGAGCGAGAGCTCGGGAGGCTAGAGTAGAGCAACGAAAAGGGGAAAGCGAGAATGAGGAACGAGAAGCGAGAGCAACGCCCAAAGAAGAGGAACGACGACCGGCAGAGAGGGCGACGGCGAGCGACAACGAGCAAGCGGGAAGTGAATGGAAGCGAAAGACCGAGTGAGAGCCGGGCAAAGGGAGACCGAGGCTAAGAAGGAGCAAAGCAGCGAGAGGGGGAGAGCACGAGATAGAGTTAGTCAAAGGCGGAACGAGAAAAAGAGGAGGGCAAGGAACCCGAATCAATTCATCCAAATCAATAACATAAACCTTAGAATTCGAGTTGGGTGGTCTTATACTCTAAACTAATAGTAATTTCGAAACCCGATTGAATTTCGTTATGAATATTGAATGCTTATGCTATAGGATGAATTTAGGAAGTAATTAGGGATTAGAGACTCGGACTTTATACTTACACTTTTCCGAGTTCCATCGAGGAATCGGATATAAGACTTCATCTCTTATAGGGTTTTTATTTCAAGTCATTCCATGTGCCTTAGAAGCTTTTCCGAAGTGATATAACATTTTCTCCGAGTGTTATAGAAACTATTATACATGTTTACGCTTGACTCTAACTCGACTCAAAAGCATATTTCTACATGCCACTTCACACTCGGTTCGAGTCACACAACACTCGGATATATCGCATGTTCAAACACTTTATTTCACGAGCATAAACTCAGGTCGACGTCATGTTCCAGGAATTACATTGTTAATTTACTATTCCAAGTTAGCATATTTAGTTTGAACTTTGTTTAGTCTAGATCAAGTTTGTTTACTTTGATCTTCTCCTTTGACTTGATTGTCTTCTAGATCGACTAAGATGGAATTTTGAGTATCATGGATATTAGACTCGTAAAATTCCATTTCTTATCCGACTCGGATAATTAGTCACTTCATTATCTTAATTATGTTATTATCTCGTGTCTAATCTTGGACCAAAGTATTTTATACTTTGAGAACCAAATTGATTTACTTTTATAGGTTATTCAAACGAGGTTATCCTAATTTTGAATTGCAAAATAACTCGGGTTCAAAACGTCAAATCACCAAGCAAACAAGGCTTTTTCCACCTCTAACCTAGCCCGAGACACCGTGTCGTGGTTGTCTGTTTCCAAAATTGGAAATCTGCAACACTAAGCTCAATAGTGGTTTCCACCTTATTTTTCAAGACACCACCAAGTGGTTTTGGGACTTCCAAAGGAGTCAAGAGCCGTTGCCCAACGTTCATATCTCAACGGATATTTTTGAGTGACTTAGAAAATCCGTTACAATGGTCACAAGGGACTTCCAATCGAAGATAGACACAACAGACTAAGCTGCTAGGCCATCTATAAATAGAAGCCATCCTTCAAGACAAGGAGCTTGTTGAACCAATTGTTAATACACATACTTAAGCATAAGTCATTGTATCCATTCTCAATCTTCTACTTACAACTCCAATTCCGTATTTAATATTTCTCCGAGTTGTAAGGTCTTGTACACGACTACAAACTCTTTTTCTTACTTTCTAAGTCAGGTCCCTTGACCGAGCCGTAAGGGTTAACTCAGCTCGCTTGTCCCTAACTCGTAAGGGTTATCTCGGTTAGGAAATACTAGATCGGATAAAGGAATTTCGAGTCTAGGAAAACCTTGTAAGGAGTTGTCTAAGGGAGCAACTCGGGTTGAGTCGAGCCTACCGAATTTTATGGCCTCAAAATAGTGGATTTAATTTCGTGCTTAGACTAGCACCGTTCGTGGTTTTTGTCCTAGGAGGGTTTCCACGTACTTTCCGAGTTATTACTTTTCTAGTGCATTCTAGACTCGGACAGTTTCAAACTTCCGCTAATCTGTTTCTTCACTCCTCACCTGTACTCGAGTTAGTGCTTTTCTCAGCTCATCCTTGACTCTCGCTCACCTCGGATTTATATCTATTTTAAATTTCAAGCAAATTTCATCATCACCCTATTCATCCCCCCTCTAATTAAGTTTGTTAAGGCTGAATTGGGAATCGAAGATTGTGATAGAGTTAGATTGCTTAGGTTTAAGGAGTAATATGGAAGTTTCAATTAGCAATTAAGGATGAAAAAGTTGTGATTTGGGTACGAATTGTGAGTTAATTTAGCATTAGAGGACTTCCCGATTCCGTGCGTTGGAAGGTAGCCGTTGATATTGGGAAACAAGTGATTTGGAGTATAACGTAAATGTGTGAGTTTATCTTGAGTAACGCACAATTGAGGTAGGAAAGTGGAGAGCAGGTGATTGTTAGGTCAAATTGAGTTTAGAATATATCTAAGTCTTTGAGATTGAATTGGATTTGAAGATAAGTGGAGCTAGAGGAATTTTGAGTAATGAGGTGAGATTAAGCGTTATATGGCTAAGAGTTGGCATTAGAGAGTTAGCTAATGATATGGAGACATAATATGAGAGTTTAAAGTAAAGATAATAGTTGGTGACGAGTTGTGACAGTTTGGGTTAAATTATGAATGTTTGTGATTATGGAGGATTTTATGACTTCCGGTTATTATGGCTCGGAGGAGTTTTAGTATCCGAATTCAGTGTGCTTGAAAGGGAATTGAATTAAGGTAAAATGAACGTTGGAGTATAGAGAAGGTGCGGGAACTTGGAGTATCAAGGGAGTATATGTTTATATTGATTGAGTGTGGCTTTGAAAACGGAGTGAGACGAGAATTACGTATATGGGAATAAGAGATTCTTGCTTGAATAGAATGTGTATGAGTATGAGTGAATGCTAAGTACTTGGGTGAATCCTTGACTTAATGTGATAGCTTGGAATGCTAAGTCTTAGTGTAGAAGTGCTTGATGCCCGAAGTTATTTGATTCTAAATAATGCTCGAAAGTTAGTTTTGAAAAAGAGTTCAAATGTTTATGCAAAACGATACTTGTTTATGATTCTTGATAAATACTTGTCGACTTGAAATGTATTCTAAAGAAGCGAAACCGATTCGAGAAAGTGATTTTGGAAGGGTGACACTTGGTGTCATGCCTTCGCGATGATAAACCGATTTGAGATTTTGGTTAGAAACCAAGTTTGACAAGTGATTGTGATCACTTCGGTTTTAAAAGAATTTTGGGCTAAGGATTGTTTAGACTTGAGGAAGGAGGTGGTCGTGCATATCGGGATGATCATCAACCGATGATGTTGATTCTTTCCTCGACGAGGAAAGCAGAGCGTTCCAAGAGTTTGACTAGAGATAGGTCCCGGGAACCCGAGTCAAGGGGTCGCGCCCGAGAAATCTATCTCGGAGCTAATTCAATCGTCCAAAGCCCCAAAAGGATATTCGACTTCGAACCGAGAGTATTTGAATGGAAATGTAGGTGGTTACACCACCTTGTTTTAAGTTGATTCAGTTCCAAAAAGTGTTGATGATTACGAAACTGTACCTTTACATTGATTGAAGTGTTATGATCCTTATGTTGCAAATGATTTCACGGGATTTCATTGAAAAGTATATAGATTTGTATTATGTTATTATACTTTCACCGATTTCATTATTATGAGTAGTATGTGTAAAGAATTTTTGTTTTAAGAGAGTAAGACTTTCCGATGAGCTCATGGTTTGCTCACCCCCAAAAATTTCCCCTTTTCGCCGTCCTAGTGTTACGGTACACTTTCGTAAGTTGTGATCCGAACTTAGCATATTCTAGACTCTTGCCGATTGTCTGTTTCTGAATTGCCAATTGCTGAATAATTCAAGTTGCTCGACATGCATTCCATATGTTCTAAATGTTGTAGCTTGTAATTAAGTTCATATAGTTTGTACCGGATGTATCCCGAACCATTTAGACTGCTTTTAAGTCTTTATCCATGATTGGTTGGACTCTAGCATGTGCCCGTTGAGTTATGTACTTCGAGCGTGTGGCTCATCGAGCTGTATTATAATTTTTATGCAAGGTTTTAGGGCTTTAAACCTTGGGGACAAACCATATTACAAACGGAACTCTGCCGAAATTTTTAGAAAACTCCAAACTTTTTTGGAAAAATTACCTCAATTACCTATAAGTTGGAGTTAGAAAGTCAAGCCGACACCTAAATGAGCCTTGGGAGTTCCTTGTGAGGAACTCGGCGATGTAACACTCCTAGGGTGGGTTTTGGGGTGTGACATATACATACTTATATAAAAATGTGTTATTTGTAGTCACCATTGGATGCTTGTTGCCATATATCCAAGGCCTAATATGGCCTACTTCCTTGATCCTCCGGGTCGTGATGTGAGGGAAGATATCAAGAACGTCAAGGCATGAGTTCATACTTTTAATAATTTTATGTTGTTTTGTTAATTAGTAACCGTTCAATGGTATGTCTATCTTGAATTTTATTTTTCCGATTGAAAAATAGTGCTCTAGTGCGTTATCATTTTGGCGGAGATATCAAAGACAAACGAGTGAATGAGAAAGTATAACCACTAATTGTCCCCACTAAGGTGAGGTTCTCTTGGTTATTAGAGTCCACTTTAGATGTTTTTCATTTCATATTACTTGCTAGATACTTAAGTACTAATTAATTCTCTATGTGTTGGGAATCTATTTTATTATTGTAGTGCCATAAACAACCGGGAACGTGGAGTGTGGCTTCTACACTCTCCAAGTACATGAAAGAGATTGTGCCAAACTCGAAAAGAATGCTAGTCCAAAAGAGGTATAGTTGCACTTGTATTGATTATTATATATTCTTTTTTCAGCTTCATTAACACTTGCACTAACCTAATTAATATGTCTTTTACAGCATTGGTCATAATATTTCCTAGGAAAGAAGCCATCCACTCCCTATACTCGATGAATTACTCAACGAATTAAAACAAGGTTGGGCACAGTTTATGTACAACCGTATAAAGGAATAGGTATATATATTACAATTATTCTTCATTATTTGATAGGTCAAGTTTGTGATTTTAGTAGTCATTCATAGTTATAGGTATAAATATCTACATAGGATTATGGTTTATATATGTGTTTGTTGTTTTGTATATATATTCCGGTGAAGAGGAAGGCCTATATACAAAATGTGCTGAGTATGTTGTTTTCTATATATTCCGGTGAAGAGTGTATTTGATTGTGGTTTGTATATGTTTTTTTTGTACTCGTAAAGAGGAGCAACCAAATATGAGAAAAATTATTTTAAAAATCAGACTTATGACGACGATTCTTAACGTAAAACCGTAGTCAAGGGCTCATTTATAACGACGGTTCAAATGAAGGAACCGTCGTCATAGGTGCTCTGTAATAAGTTTTTCCAACTACAGAGGACGACCTATGACGACGGTTAAGATGAAGAAAATGTTGTCATATATTGACCTATAACTACAATTTTTCCATTTGAACCGTCATCATATATTAACCTATAACTATGGTTTTGAACTCGTAGTAAAAGGTGGTACATACAACGACGCCCAAATACACGATGCCTCGTTAACCGTCGTTAAATGTCCTTTTTAACCGTAGTTAAAAGTGGTTTCCGTAGTAGTTAATTAGAATGGAATCAAACTCTTCAGGAAGGGGACATAATTCTTTATCCCCAAACCTAAACACGTGATATTTAGGATCCCAAAAGGCTACTATAGCCCTCAACAAAGTCCAGTGGATCCTTACCTAACTAATGTCGAAGAGAGTGTTCGGCTCGTAATTCGACAACTCTAGCTCTGTCTACATCATTCATCTCATCCATCTAACGGGTTAATTCAGTAATGAAATTCATTTTTCCGGGAAATTGAAGAAACGAAGAAAATGGGAATTTGTTTTAGGGACTGTCTTCGAAGAGTTGCAGTTGAATACTCGAAGGTATACTTCCAATAAACCTACCACCAGTCCTTTTTATAGCGGATTTTTCAGAGCACAATCCTCCTCACTCACACCACTGTTGCTCGCCAAAGCCCGGATCGTGCTCGAGCTGGCATTGGCCAGGCGGCCGTTCCTTGCATTTCTTGTGGTCCGAGCATTTTTTATAAGTGTGTTAGTCTCCATTTAAAGCCCATTTATGTTAAAACCCAATCACTTATGGACTATGCAACTTACCATTTTCAATTTTCTTTTTGTTTATTTTCTTTTGTGGGGGGATGGGGGCTAATGCAACTTTTTTTCAAATTTGTCTTTGAATTTTTTTGCATCATATAAATAAATAAAGCATTTATAGAATCGAGTCTTTGCATTCATCTCATTGCATAGAGCCAAAAAGTAAAAAATATATTAATATTAACACAATTAACCATCCTGGAAGTGTTTATTCAATCTTTATCATCAGCAAGCATAGTCGAAGAGATAATTGTCGATATCTTCTAAGATCAAGGTTGAAATTCGCCTATCTCTCACAACTTGTGAAAAATCGGCCCTGTAGTCCCAAGTTGATTGGGAGGCCTCATAATAAGGCTCACTATATGATATCGGATTAAAATCATACGGGTTTCCGTAAGGATCAAGTGCTCGCAAAGGTATAACATCCATGTCGAGTCTTAAAAGAGCTAGGCCCAAAATCAGAATAATTAGGCCTAGATACGGAAGTACTTGGCCCCGCTTCGAAGCACGGCGACCGTGAGATCGCTGGGATAAATGTCGTCAAAAGCCAGCTCCGAGTAGTACTACGGTACAATATTTGTTGACTAGTGGTACAAGTTTGAATCCTTGACCTGCCAAGGAAAAACCTCCCGATGGAGGGGACCTAGAACGACAGTCCTACAAAAGTGAAAGAGTGATTAGCACATATACTAAGAGCTCATGAGTTAGCACTTTAACTAACTAGACTAACCCGAAACTATCGGAACGCCTAACCAAGTAAATAAATCCTTGAATGCCTTAAGGGTAGATTGGAATTTGATAGACATTTTTAAGTTTGCTCCCGATCGTGCCACAATTTCATCATGTTAGTAAGACACTTTTAGCATTAAACTAAAAGTAGAAGAGCATAATACTCTTACCCCTTTCCAGCTTCTTCGGGAGCGGATGCCCTACACATTTGGACTCGGGAAGTTTCGAATCCTAATAATACATGGAGACTCTCTAGGTTGAGACACATTAACCTCAAGACACACAATATAGACGTCGCCAAGGAAAAGTTGTAGAGATAAGGTTAATTTCCACACCAGAAATATACTCGCACAAAAAGAAAATGGAGACTTACTAATCGGGTCATAATCCGTCCTAAATATTGAGCATAGGATGAGCCCGCATCCACAAACCGCATATAGGGGTATCCATTAGTTATTTCTTCCTACTCCTCTTGAGTTATTGAGCGAAAGTAAAACATGGTTTAAGGTGGATCTTGGGGAACGAAAGTTGGCTACATATTGTAGCGGATTTGTGGCATAACCCGCTCACCGAAGTGCCAACGAAACTAAATGGACTCTCAAACGGAATTCGTCTTCGCTTAACTCTCTTACAACTCCAAGGCTCGGACGGAGCCGAATTCGGGTCCAGGGATGAAAATTGGCCTGCACACACAGGATCCATGAAACAATAAGCGAAAACTAGCAAAGTTGGGCAGCCAAGCACGGTCGTTTGGCTGGCGCCAGCCACACCACGGCCACACCACAGGTCATAAGTCAGGCGAAATCGAGGAGAAAAAGTAGGAAATTCTAGGCCATTTTTAACTCAAAATTTAAAGTATAAAATTGACATATCATGGCCACGTTGTTGAGGGCATACCTCAATGAGGCAATTCCATGCACCTTTTGTTGTTGGAGATGGACTTTAGCCCATGCCATTGAAGCTAGAAAAGAAGGATGATTTCTTGAACTAGATGAAAATTAGGAAAAATATTCATACAACCACGCTGCAAATTTACAACGTAAGTAAGATTCTTATCCACGTAAGATAGATATTTTGAAGACTAAAATAAGGACGATCATACGTCGATGACCTTCCACAAACCAAACAAGGGAATGTAATTTTGAAAGTCCTCGGTCGTTGTGTGTCTATCCCCGGAACGTAAGCCCTTCATGATACAAGTGTACGCGGGCACACCCTAATTAAGGTCTTTAATCTTATCTAAATCCACCAAGTTGACAAAATAGTGGACATGTACTTTAGAACCTTGGCCCGAAAAATGGATTTGCTTAGCATGAGGGCAAGCACTATTCGGATTTGTTGTTGTGGATTATGTTGAGCCCACGATTCAACATTTTCAAAAGCCTCGGAAGGAGTGGAGTATTTGAAGTTGTTGGCCTGAGGAAATCCGCTTGCTATGAGACCAAAGGAGTGACGTAAATAGTCACGATTCTTATATAAGTCCCGGTCGGACATTAGGGGTTCCCCTGAAAATGCAAACCCATAAGAACGGCAAAATCAAGAGGTGTAATGATCATTTCCCTCAATGGGAGATGAAAAGTATTGGTAATGTCCAAAACCGTTCATTAATGGCTCGAGTAGGGTCAAGTTCTTTTCAATCGCGCATATGACTCAAAGCAAGGAAAAGATGGCCAAACTTGGTAGTAGCCATGATTTGCTCCAAGGGGTAGTTTCGCTCCATGAAGGTCTTGATGAACTTCGTAATGGAACCGCTACTCCGAATGATACCCTTGTTAAAAAATGAAATCCAACATAATCTTGGTTAAAGATGCCATGTTAACACATGAATGAAGGAACTCTAGTCAAGAAGATTATCATACAAGATACGGCAAGAGATAAAACATGGCTCTCGGCTTCCACCAAGAGGTCATGGGGGTTCCATTCATGATGAGGGCGCCACTCCCACTCGAGGAAGTTATCGTAGATAAGGCCCTCAGCTCTTTTCCTCCTAATAGGATGAGCACATCTTCGAGACATTTGAAGAAGTTTTGCATGAAAACCAATCTAGTTTTCTCAAGGCAAAATGTGAGCAAGCTAGAACAAGGTTAAAGCAAGCAAGAGGAAGCAAAGAGAAGAGAAAGTGAAATGTGCAAAATGAACACACCAAGTTATAGGCAAAATTTGGCTACTTTGACTAGTGCATGAGACAAAGTTTAAAAAGCAAGAGGATACCAAACATGGAAACTAGGTGCATGCGCAGAGACAAGGCATGCCCAAAGCTTGACCGAGCACCGACCACGAGGCTCGACCAAAGTCGGCTTCACGGCAGCCTTGTAAGCATAGGTTGGGGTCTAGCTGGTGTTGTCCAATCGGGCATGGCTGGATGTTTCTTGGAGCATTATGCATATGAATAGATCTTTGGAGCTCACAACTTTAAATTAATCAGATTCATTCCTCAATTTGTTTTCGACTCGAATTATTCGAGTCAAAATACTAAACTTTCACGTATACAATTATCCACTAACGAATATGATAGTCCAAGTAGAATTATTAAGCCAAGCTTCGGATTAAAAGATGATCAAGCTTCAGAAAAATTACCGAGCTTCAGGACTTTAATTAAGCCAAGCCGAGGACCATTTTACCTAACATCATAACGCATGAATCATGATCAAGTCCAGACCCTATTTTGGAGTTCACGTTCAACAACAACCAATTCCGGACATATCAAACTAATCATCATTCAAAGCAATGCCTAAAGAGCGAGATAAGTATCCTTTAGTGTCTACTTTGACCCTTCGTCTTTCGGACTCAGTCAAAGTGAGGGCCAACTATAGACACCAAAAACGTGTCACTCTTATCTCCTTTATTTCTATTATTTTTATTTTGTCGGCCCAGTGATGAAATCCCAGTCCTCTTTGCGAACTCGGATCACGATCGAGTTTGATTTGTGTGACTGGAAGCTAGTCAACCACAAAAACCCATTACCACCACAAATATAAGCCTTTTTGTTTGGGTCGACCCACAAACCCATTTTCTTTTGGCCGAACAAAGCTCGGGTCAAGGCTCCCATCGAGGAGAAGGTCAGCACCGAGCTGCGAGGCCTTGCTACTCGCTAAACGCAACATTTCATCTTCGACATTCCAAGTGTAACATGGAGCTTAAAATATGTGTGCGACGTTGTTTAGGCTGGCGCCGCACTTCATGGCTTTCTATGCCAAAGCACTACGTTTTGCTCTAGTGTTCAACCAAGGCACGGAAGGTCGGTTTCAAGGCGACGTTGTTTTGAGGTTGCCTCCGCGCTTCTCAAGCACCTCCTGTGGGATTTTCGGTCCAGGTGGATTTATCCCGCTTTTTCTAAATTTTGGCTGGTTAGGTTTAGTTGTTTGATGACTCACTACTTGCTTTTAGGTCATTTTTTGTGTCTTAACCCCGAGCCTATAAATAAAGGAGTTTGTTCCTCATTTTAGGTCGTTGCATTTTGACCTTTGGTGCTGATTATTAGCCTAGTTGTTCCAATTTTAGCTAAGTAGCCCCTCTTTTATCGAACCTTAGCTACGCACCGTTGAATTTAAACTAAGAGCTACTGAATGCTAATCGGTATTCTAATATCTTGGCTTATTTTCAACTAACCGTTACTCTACCAAACGCCTTCATTATTTTTCTTACATTACTTTACCTCCAAAAATTGCACAAATAGTTTACTTCAATCTCGTTCATCCACGTCACGCTTCTAGATCATCTCGTAGTTTAGCTGCATTTCAAATTACGGTTTAGCCGCAATGCACAAATAGTGGACGGTCTGCTGCATTTCGGGGATTGTACCTCCAAACGCCGTGTTTCACCTCGGAGTTTAGCTGCAATGCGAGAAAGAAGATCGAAACCCTAGGTCATTTGTGACCTAATCATTTCCTATAAATAGAGAGGTTAGGATCTCATTTGGGATATGGCTTCTTCCTATGTGTTATGCTTTGGTGAAGTATGATTAAGAGCTACCGAATATTCTTTTATTCCGATCTCTTGGTCTCCATTAAGCTAGTACTCCCTACATTACAATCAACCTTTGAACCCTAATACTACATCGAGTCACACACATCTTCCTACCTACCTTCACAAAAACTCACAAAAAGACCTATCTAGTAATCGTTGTCATGCTTTGAGATCCTGTTCGAGATCCGGATCTGCAGGCGGGACAACCTAAGGGCGCCAAAGCGGCCTTCAAATTACGGTTTATTTAAATTTTCATTATTTATCGTTTTCATTATTGTGGACAAATATGTAATCGCATTTTATTCTTCCCCGCCCGATGTAACCTTTTTATTTTCGTTTTCACTTTCTTTTGCCTTTCTTTTCATTTTCATTATTGCTTTCATTTATTGCTTTCATATTTGCTTTTATCGCTTTCGTTAGCATGCCTTGATTGTTTTAAATTTTGCATCTTAATATGTTGTATGCATGTCGTTAATGCATTATCCAAACTCACCTCTCAAATTAGTAAATGTTGTCTTTTTACGGGCGGAACGGAAGGGCTTATCCTTACGTTTTGTACCATCGCCCCGAATCTGGATTCTCGATTCTCGACCGATGGAGTCAATTTTAAACCTCTTTCAAGCTTAGTTTTCTCATACTAAGATTGGGAGAACATTTTTTTATTTTGTTTTGTTAGTTTTTATTTCTAAAACCGACTAACGACTCTATTTTCTTATTTATTTCTCCTAATTAGCTCCTCGGCATTTCGACTAAAAATAACAAAAAGGACTTTACATCTGATAGTCGGGCCATGGACTGAGACTAATCACCTCAGTCATAGCCCATGGGTGGCGTCGTGAATCGTTAGACGCTAGCTCTTGTCGGCACCGGATGGTCAATGGGTAGGGCTTCGGTCCAAACCGGTGTTTTCACACGAGGCTTGGCCCAAAAGCCCTACTGCAGAAATAAGTTCATTTTGATTTGTTTTATTTTAGTTTTGAAATAATATCTCGGGGTTTCTAAAAATAATTCCTAAAATATAATGATTAATAAAATTGCCATGCACCTTTTCTTAATGATTCCAAATCGGATTATAAAAATCGGGAATCTTAATAAGATATTGATCCCCATTTTCAAAAACTATCATCTTTAAAACATCATGTCCACATTCAAAAAGAGAAAACATCCCGCCAATTAGCGGGTAAGCGTGGGACCCGGCTCGGGTTTCGGACGAGGTCCGTGGTTCCTACAACAATTAAGTGCTTTTAGTGATTTTAAGTGAATTAAGAAATTTATGTAATTGGAGAGATTCAAGTGATTTGTAAAAAGAAATTTTTGTACCTTAAATAAATAGAGTGAGCAAGAGGAGTAAATTAAAAAGGGATGAATTTAAATGCATTTGGAGTCAATTTTAGGAAAAAGGTAATTGAATTTTAGAAAATAATACGACATACGGCAGATCGACTCAAGTTGTGGACTATGTTCTTGAATATTTTACAACCAATTGAAATTAACATACCATAACGTTAACAAGTTAAGAAATGTTTTACCTAAATGAAACTCACCTAGTCACAAGAAATCGCAACAATAACAATAACAATAACAACAACAACAACAACAACAACAACAACTACAATAATAATAATAATAATAATAATAATAATAATAATAATAATAATAATAATAATAATAATAATAATAATAATAATAGTTCAAATCAAGTTACGTGAAGTATCGACTTCATTAATGAAATATTTTATTTTTAAAGTGATTGTTAAGGACATTAATATCGGTAATCTGAGTCGTAATTTCAGAAAGAAACAAAGGGGAAGGGAATACCAAGTATCAAGGTATGTTTATTTCTTGTGTCTTAGGAAAATTCACGTGTTTATATATATCAATATCAAAACAGCTTTTCTTAATTAAAAAGGAATAGTTTTAAATATTGTTTGTCATCTCATTATATGGCCTACCCCATATCAATTATCTTATATCATGATCATATCATATCATATATTTAGTTATTATTAACCGGACTTCCCGATCGGTCCGGGTGTACGCATATTTAGGGAAACCGATGATTATAAGGAGCCACTCGGATAATAAAAAATAACTGTTTTACCATATTTTTCCTATCTACTTTATAAATGAATTGAAATGCATGCGCTAAAAATATATCTTCACTTAAATCATTTACAAGTACATGGATAAGCGTGCTGAGTTTCGGCTCATTACTTTGAAATGTTTTCTCTGTTTTGGTTTAGGTAAGGTTTAAGTAGAGGGAAGCAAGACGATAATTATTTTGGTTAACGAGAGTTAGAGGTTCACAAGTGGTAGTTAGGAATGTGATTTTTGGGAGTCATATAATTTGTGGTTAAATAAGTAGTTATAATGATGGTATTTGTTAACATGTCTCTCGTTTATATAGTTATAAGTTGGGCGTCTTAAGCATTGTGAACTTCAACTTTACAAGTGATGTTTGTATTTGAATTGGGAGTTGCCTTGCTCTTTGTTGAAAAGTGGCGGTAACGCTTTTAATCCTCTTTTCTTCTATGCTAATTACTAGTCAATGAATCGTTAACACTAAACTGGAGATTATGGAGTTTGGGGGCGTTATATATATATATATATATATATATATATATATATATATATATATTACATAAAATAATTTAGCTAAGTTAGAATGGTATTTTATTCACTTTATAAGATTAAGAGTATGTTATACCCTTAACCAAAAATTTTAATTAAAAAACTTTCTTTATAATTTTGATTGCTATAGATTATTTCATTATGATTGCTTTTTGTAAAGTTGATTTTGTATGCTTAATTTAAAATAAATGTTTGGGATTTGTCACATCTTGATAGATTATGAAGGATTTGAGTAATGCTTCAATTGGTTTTCTAGCATTTTTCTAATTGTTAATAGAATGGTAAGTAAAAGTGTTACGGACTTTGGGCCTAAATATGTAATTAGCTTAGCAAATAGCGGCTAAGACTAGTTCACTAAACTCAGTGGTGGATTCAGGAATTTAAGGAAGGGGGTTCAAAATAAATTAAATAATAGTCTACACAATACAAAAGTTAACATCTGCTTTTAAAATTAATATCACATAATGATAACATTACATCTCATACAATTGTTTTCGTCGAGTCCTCATATTTTGAAAGCGCTCCATGATGCCATCAGTAGATAGACTTTCAAATAAATCATCCTCAAAGTAAGTAAGAACAGTATCATTCAATAACTCATCCGATATCCGATTGCGTAAGTTGGTCTTGATATACTTTATCGAAGAAAAACTCTTTCAATTGTTGTCGTAGAAACAGGTGAAATCAATGCCAACTTCAAAAGTAATTGTACATGAGGAGAACTCATATACTTCTTGGTTTTAATCATCCTTGTGGAGAGTTCACCAAGTCTATTCAAGTTAGAGAATCTTTCATCATCAAGTATATTATCAATGAAAGTATCCAATTCACCACTATGGGCCTCGAGTGCCTAATTCATCAAAATCATCTCGATACAACCGAGCCATTTTGAGTATCTTGTTCTTGTCAAAGTTGGAGAAAGAGTCAGCAGGATTCAAACAAGCCAAACCAAGAACCAACTCAGTGCTAACTTCGTAAAGCGACTATTGAGTTCTAGCATTTGCATATCAAGAATCGAATAGAACACATAAACGATAATAATGCTCATTTGTCACGTAAGAAACTCTACGTTTTGACTTTCCTCAAGCATGAAGAGGAGCGAAATCATCCATGTCAGGAATCTCAATATCGTGCTTCAAACAAAATGAACTAACATCATCTATCAAAGAGTCCCATCCTTGATCCCTTGCAAGCCGCAATTGTTTCTTAGTCTGTGTTAAGAAGTGATATTGCATTAACAAGCGTCTTGATACCTTCTTTGCAGAGCTTGACCCAATGCATTAGTAATGCCTAACACAAAATTCATTAGATATAATAAAAAAGCAAAGTCATATATCCGAATTTGGGTCGGTTTCGAATTAGTTGTTTTCGAATGTCGAGCTTAGTATGAATTTGGGTCACTCGGAGTGGGATCAGTTTTTGAGGTATTTCAGTGGAAAATGTTAGCATCAAATTGACATAAGAAGAACCCCTTCAAAAAAAAAAAAAAAAAATTGACATAAGAGGAAAAAACCCATCGAAGTAAATGGACTTTGCATGAAAACCGAGTGGACGATGCTCTATCCGCATTTGCATTCAAGCCTTCGTAATAAATATTGCACCAGGGTTGTTTTCGGTCATAGTGTTTCCCATGTTTCAAGCGTTATGTTTCAAGCGTTTGAATGTTGCAGTAATGTTGATAGTTGTCTACTAGTCCTTAGTCATTGTTTGACCCCAAATAGATTTTGCATTTACTACGGTAGTTATATCTAATTTACTTTGAAAATTTGTTGAGCATAAAACAACCAAGGGTTTTATAGCAGAACTAATTGACAACTAATCAAATAATTCACATCCTTATGTGTATGCTCAACATCTTTTAACCTATTGATATAGGCCACTTTTATATTATGATATTCTTCACATTTACTAACAAAGCACCTAAGAAATAACATATTCTCAAATTTCTTATTGTAGGAGCCACGACCTATGGCCATGTTTCCCACAAATGTTGGCTTCACATGACGTGTGCTTAGGACTTTTGGAAGAGATTTTTAAGAAGGGTTGATTGGTGATTTTAATAAATCGTTTTACTTTTGATATCAATTTTAGAAGTCTCGGGATACTTTATCGGACGTAATGGAAAGAAATGAAAGAGTTATTGCAGCAAAGCAACTGGAGCAGGTGTAGACACCGAAAACATGTCGTCCTTATCTTTTTATTTATGTTATTTACTTTTGTTAGCCCGGTGTAGGAACCACGACCTGTCCCTCCGTAGAGGGAAAAACACCCCGTAAGGTAGGACCGAGTTTTCCCATGAATGTCGTGCCTTTTTTATTTTTGAAGACTCTTTTGAAAGTTTATTTAGAAAATGGGGATGCACCTCTTATTAAGATTTCTGATTTTTGGTAATTCAACTAAAGTCTGTTTTAGCAAAATAGTGATTGGAAATTTTATTAATGTTTTATTATATAAATTAATTTTAGAAATATCGGAGTATTATTTCCCAATTTAGAAAAATAGAGAAAGCATAATTTAAATTCTCGCTGCAAGGCTTTTGAGTCAAAAAAGGTGCGATAACACCGATTTGGAACAGAGCCTTGCCCGGTGATCGGCTGGTGTCGGCAAGTGTCAGCACCATGGGGTCACCGGCACCGGCCATGGGCTGTGACTAAAGGGTCAATCTCGGTCCATGGCCTTGACTATCGGAAAATGAATCTGTTTTTGCCATTTTAAATTAAAAATGACGAGATGCGATTTAGGAGAAATAAAAATCGAAAAGGAGAGTCGCCAGTCGGCTTTAGAAATAAAAACTATCACAAATAAAAGAAAATGCTCCCAATCTTAGTATGGGAAAACTAAGCTTGACAAATGACTCGCATCGGTCTACAACCGAGAATCTCGTGTTCGGGGGAATGTACGAAATGTAGAGATAAGCCCTTCCATTCCGCCCATCGACAGACGACCTCTACTAATTAAAATTGTGAATGTAAAGAACATGTTTTCAATCAAGCATACAACATATAAATATGAAAATGAAATCAACCAAAGCATGCAAAGTAAGCAATAAATCAAATAAGAAAGCGATAAAAAAGCAAAAAGAGAAGCGATAAAAATAAAATTGGAGTGGGCGGGGAGGAACTAAAAATGATTACATTTTGATCCACAATATGGAAAACGGTAAAAAGTATAAATTAAATAAACCGTAATCGGGATTGAAACTAAATTGACCGCCCTCAGGTTGTCTCACCTGTTGATCTTGAATCATGAACCGGATCTAGAAGCGTGACGTGGATGAACGAGATTGAAGTAAATGGACTTTGCATGAAAACCGACTAAGAGGAACCCTATCTTCTAGGTAGTCTCATATCGGGCATCCCGCCACCGCAGGACCCTCGTTAGAACCCTTCCCTCGAAGTTTCTAGCTGGGCGTCCCCAGTTCGAACCCTTCGGTATGCTAAACGATCCGTAGCCGTTGATTCAAAACAATTTGCACATAATCATTCATCATATTAACTTTAACAGCTTTCTCAAATCAATTGAACATCGAGGAAGGCTTGACACCACGTGTCACCCTTATATATTCACTTTCTCAAATCTGATTTACTTTCTAAAATAAGTTTCGCTTCTTTAAAACATAATCACATTCAAAAGGCAATTCACCTGCCCTCTTTCTCGCCTAGTCTCTCACTCTCTTATCCCTCCGCTCGCACCTACTCGCGTGGCCGGTGGTCGCCGGTCCTCCTCCCCTTGGTCTCCTTCGCCCGCTCACTCGCCTCCTCCCTCTCTCTCTCTTTTTTCCCGTTCGGTGCTCCTTCCCCTCCCCTGTTTTGCTTCTAGTTCTTCGTTTTCTTTCCCGTGCCCCCCTTTGGTCCCTTCTTCTTTTATTTTTCTTGCATTCTCTCTCCACCGCTAAACAAAATTTGCCACTTCCTTCTATTGGACCTCCAATTAACCTTTCTTATCTGGTCATAATCCAACCAAAGTAATCATCAGCTCGTGTACGACAAGTTCTTATCCCTTCTTCCTTTTGTCCTTTTATGCCGCTGCATACTAACTCATTTTAATACGCCGGCCACAACAACTCCTAACCGTGCAAAGGTTCAACTCAATAGAAAGGGAGGCAATTTCCTTGATTTAATTTATTCAATAGCAGCCTCCAAAGAGATACTAAAGTAATATGTTTGGCCGTAAATAAAATCAATCACTCACCCCCGCCGGATGCGCGGAATAATACTAAATAATTCGGTGCTTCACAACTGCTTTTATTAAAATAACAGGCATTACACCTATACCGCCTAGACCGAGATGAAGCGTTAGGATGAAAAAGAAATGCAATTAATGGACTGTCCTAAAAAAGGGAAAAGATAATTTTTTACTTTTGGCTAAAATGCACATAATGGACCAACTCGAGGAAATTAATTATGGTATTTTATTCGCACCCATACAAGGGTTAAATAGCACTCTTAACCTAACCTAAAGACTCACAAGTAAAAGATTAAATACTAAAAGCAACCACACTCATCTAAGTATGCAAATGGAGAGAAAAGGGACATGCTAAACAACAAAGGGTCTATGGTCAAAAGAGGGATCAATCTAAGTAGGATACATGGTGTCTTATAGTTTGAGCATTTAGTCCTTCGTGGGTGCACAAAAGGAAAAAACATGAATCCTAAGTGCCTCCAAAGAGAGCGTGCTATGAGGGAAGAGGTACCGCCTCCCTAACAATCAAGCCTAGCTGGGCTCGTCTAGGTTAGCAGCTCAAACCTCTTCCAAAATTTGTTCAAAAAGGGTAAAGCCTAAAGGTCAAAATTAAAAATAACTATGTTCGAGGTTGTACAAATGCAGGATTCCTAATACAAATACGTTATAAAAACTCACAACTCAAATTTTCAAGTCTCACCCTTTTAATAAGTGACACGTCCCCAGCGGAGTCATCACCATAGGAATCATAGACCTCGTCCGAAACCCGAACCGGGCTTCGTACAATAGGAAGGATTTTCTCTCCTTTTTGAAAGTGAAAATGATTTTTGAAAGGTGATAGTTTTTGAAAGTGGGGATGAATCTCTTATTAAGATTTCCGATTTTTATAATTTGATTTGGAGTCATTTAAGCAAAGGTGCATGGCAATTTTATTAATTATTTTATTTTAGAAATTATTTTTGGAAACCCCAAGATATTATTGCAAAACTAAATTTAAACAAATCGAATGAATTTAATTCTGCCGTAGGGCTTTTGTGCCAAGCCAATATGAAAACACCGGCTTGGACCGAAGCCCTACCTGGTGCCTGTATGGTTCACAACACCGGCCATGGCCCATGATTGAGGTGATCGGTCTCGGTCCATCGCCCGATCGTCGGATCTAAAACCATTTTTTGTTATTTTTTAGTAAAAAATGTCGAGGACCTAATTAAGAGCAATAAATAGGAAAATAGAGTCACCAATCATTTTTAAGAACAAAAACTAACAAAAATCAAAATAAATAAATACTCTTCCATTCTTAATATGAGAAAACTAAGCTTGAAAGAGGTTTAAAATTGACTCCATCGATTTAGAATCGAGAATCCAAATTTGGGGGCGAAGGTACGAAACGTAGGGATAAGCCTTTTCATTCCGCTAGTCAAAAGACGGCCTTGACTAATTTGAGAGGTGAATTTAGATAATTCATTCAAGACAAACATACAACATATTAAGATGTGAAATTTAAAACAATCAAGACATGCTAACGGAAGTGATAAAAGCATATATGAAAGTAATAAATGAAAAAGATAAAGAAAACGAAAATAAAAAGGTTACATCGGGCGGGGAGGAATTAAATGCAATTACATCTTTTTCCACAATACTAAAAACGATAAATAACGAAAATTTAAGTAAATCGTAATTTAAAGGCCGCTTTGACTAGGTTGTCTTACTCGCTGATTTAGATCTTGAACCAGATCCGAAAGTGTGACGATGGTGACTGGATGGGGCTTTTTGCGAGTTTTTGTGAAGGTAAGTAGCAAGATGTGTGTACTAAGTGAGTGTTACCCTAGTGGTAAGTACTCGACACTTGCACGCTCTCCACCAAGGTTCAAATCTTGGTGAAGACAATTTCTTTGCTATGTGTGCAAGAAGTTGGGATGTGTCTGTGGATTTGGGTTTTAAGCTTGGGTTTGGTATCTTTACCCCTTCCCATGTGCCTTTAAGCCCAACTGGTTTACTCCTGAGATAGGGGCCTAATAGGGTCGTCCATACTTACCATATTTACAAAAAAAGTAGGAAGATGTGTGTGACTCGATGGAGTATTAAGGTTCAAATGTTGTTCATAATGTAAGGAAGATTAGCTGAAGGGAAACCAAGAGATTAGAATAAGCAAATATTCAGTAGCTCTTAACCAAACTTCAAGCAAGCATAACGCATAGGAAAAAGTCATCTCCCAAATGAGAGCTTAAACTCTCTATTTATAGGAAATGATTAGTTCAAAAATAACCTAGGGTTTCAGTTGAAGCGACCAACCGAAATGAGTAAAAACCAACTAATAGAATCACAAACAATTGGACCAAATCAGGCTTAGACTGCATCCCGGGAATAATGTCATGATGCGCGGCACCGGACATAGATAACGTCGTATAGTCCCTAGCTTCTTTCCGTGTTGTAGCTAAACTCCGAGGGTGAAACGCAACGTTTGGGGGCAAAATTCCCTAAAACACGGCGTCGGCCATGATTGACATCGTTTTGTGAAAATAAGCTCCATGTCTTAATTGGACATTTTGGAGCAAAACACAACGTTTTGCTAATGTTTACCATGAAAAGCGACACCGCCAATGCGACATCATACGGATAAGTTTTAGCTCTGTGTCTTGGTTGGACGCCGGCGATGAAATACGGCGTTTTGAGCGTTGAAGGGATTTGTGCATAGCGCCGTCATGGAGTTGACTCTAGAGGGTTGACCGGGCTTGAACTATCCGAAGAAAAGGGTTTTTGGACCGATCCAAGGTAGAAAGGTTTTTTTTGGTGTCAATAGATTTTTGTGGTTTTCGACTTCTATCATGCCAATCGGATACGGATCGTGATCCGAATCCATAAACAGGACTGGGATTTCACCATCTAGACGATAAAACAACATAAAATACAGAAATAAAAGAGATAAGAACAACACGTTTTAGGTGTCTACAATTGCTTAAATTACTTAAATCACTTAATTTACTTAAATCACTAAAATTGCTTAATTTACTTAAATCACTTAATTTACTTAAATTACTAAAATCACTTAATATGCTTAAATCACTTAGATCACTTATTTTTCTTAACTCACTTAATCCACTTATTTCGACATTTATATATATATTCCAAAAAGGATATAACATGCTCTACCATTAAACACCCCACCTCCAAGATTCATAACTTACACCAAATAATCTTAAATTTTCTCATTAATAATTCAGAATTTCCACAAAAGCATTATTTCATC
Source organism: Talinum fruticosum (assembly GCA_021018815.1). Taxonomy (NCBI): domain Eukaryota; kingdom Viridiplantae; phylum Streptophyta; class Magnoliopsida; order Caryophyllales; family Talinaceae; genus Talinum; species Talinum fruticosum. The sequence goes on from JAITYX010000101.1 coordinate 629,332, forward strand.
CAAAAATTACTTAAAACTTAACATGCAAGCCCATTTTCTTCGTTCCTCAACTTTTAAATTTTTATAAAGTTTCTAATCACCATCATCAACCATATTTCTTCCTCAATTTCATAATCCACAATCTATTCATAATCCAAATATCAATAGAAATTAAAAAATGTTCACAAGGCTCAAATAACCTTCACAAACTTGCTTTTAACCTCCTAAACCATCAAATCACCAAAAATCCATGACCACTTTGTATTGTGTCAACATTTTTCATTCAAATGTTTAATCCTACTAGATTAAATCTTACATGTATACAATTAATTTTAAAACATAATGATGTAATTAGTTGAGGGTTTGAGGTTCTTACCCAAGAACCACAAAGAAATAGGGTTTTTGAGGAAGTCGAAGGGCTAGGCTTGCTTCCGGTGGCCAGCGATAGGTGCGGCGGCGGCAACGGCGTGCAGGTGGCTGGTGGTGGTAGTGAGGGCGACAAGCTAGCTGGGTGAACAAATTGGGAAAGAAGGTGGGGTTGCTACTGGTTTTCTTCCCTTCGTGGTTGCTGGCGGTGACCGTGCAACGGCAGCATCCGATAGCGACCGGTGGACAGGCGGCGGTGACCGCCGCGGTAGTAGGTAGTTTGAGTGTAGTGGAGTTTTTGGGGAAGACGAAGAAATAATGAGTGTGGGTTTGAGAGGAGAGCCTAATTTAAAGACTCACTTTCTTACTTCTTTTGCCCTCCTCTAAATTAGGTGAATAATTCAGCTTAGATTCCTCCTCTTATCTTCCCATTTTAGGCCTCCAATTTTACTCCCAAACCCAATTCTTCAAGTTATAAAATAAATCTGTAAAATCGATATTTTGAAATTTTACGTTTTGGTATATATATATATATATATATATATATATATATATATATATATATATATATATATATATATATATATATATATTTGCATATAAATTAAACTCGTAACGATTTCAAAAATATTTTTTATTTAAATTACTTGAAATATCATGAAACGTAATTTTTTTAAAATTTAGGGTCATACGTCATTATTATCATCCGAGTCCTGCAAACACGTAACATAATTATCTAAACAAATACGTAACATATATGTATATATAAAATGAAAACTTGATTGAAGTGCACACACTCATTGAAAACTTTTAAATTTTTATTTAACATATTTAATTAGGGTCGGCGTGTTATAATATATATATATATATAAAAGTTAATATTTTATTTAATTCATCAGTTGGGGAATAATGACATGAACTCATATCAATTGTACTTGTTTTATAATTTTATCAAATAGATGATATAAATCTCATTATATAAAAATATTGATCCAACTTAATGACAACAAAATATTTTTTAATATAAAATTTATCTTCCACAAATTAGTATAACTTGAATAACTAAACGAGCTCCACTAGTTATCTAACTCGGTGTTGCTAATATACTTGGAGAATATTAACATAAATTTAACAATATCATCATACAACTTTTTGTTTTTTAAATTTCATTCCAATAATTGAGTTTATTGAAGATAATTTATTTTTAGTTTGGGTGAAATCTTATTCAAATTTGTTATTACTTCCATTTCAAAATATATATCGTTTTAAAGTTACGAGGGCATACCAAAGAAACACAAAATTCATGACAACTTTTGTGTTAAAAGACCAAGTTGCCCTTATATTTCATTAAAAATAAAGAACATCAATGAAAAATGGAAGAGAAACAAAGCAATTAATAAGGGCAAAGTTGATAAATAAGTAATTAATATGTCATTAAAATTGTTAAGTAACAAGTATTGTGAAATGAAAAAAATTTGGTTAAAGTGACATGTATTGTAAAACGAAAAGAGTATTTATTTCCTTTCTAAATTAAGAGGGGAGAAAAATATATATAATCAGCATAATCTAGTAAAATTGAGCTAATTACGTTCAATTTCAATTACATAAGTTTGAACTCAAGTCAAAAGTGACATGTTATTATTTTCAATTTAATTTTAGTTAATTCAGGTTGTACAATTATGCGTCTGATGGATACATTTTTAAATTAACTTTAAATACAATAACTTATGAGTTAAATTGGCTCTAACTATGATGACTTACGAACCATTTATCATATTATTTTAAATAATTTTAGTAAAATTTTTTTAATAGTAAGTCTTGTGTGAGACCGTCTCATGTTAACTTATCGTGAGGTAGGGTTGTCACATCAGTCATTCTATTAATAACCCCACACACATTCATAAGCGAGTGAAATCAAATACCTATGTAACCAAACGAGACTCTCTTTTTGTTGAACTTCATCGTCGTTTTCTCTCTCGTCCTCGTTAATCTTTCTCCTAATTTCGTCGATCATTGCCATCATCCTTGTCCTTCTATACTCAACAATTGACTACCATCGTCACCATCATCATTGTCTTTCCGTACTCGACGATTAATCTTTCTTGTTAAACTTCACTATGAATACTAACATCAATCTTCAACTTGACTTCGTATATGTACAAGTTGGTATTGAATACAAATATATCGAATATTTACATGTGTTTGTACTAGTATTGTGTTTGGATTTGTAAAACTGTTAATTTAGATGTGATTCACAAATTATACTAGATGGAAATGGTTGTAATGGAAAAAGCACCGAGCATATGGAGGGATTTGTGACGGAAAGAGGTAAAAAAATGTTCTAATTTTATTTTATAAACCCTAATCTTTCGCGACACACATTATAATATGGTTCTTTTGTTTTCCATATATGACTTTTTACAGGATGTTAATCCGAATTATGTTAATATTACTATTAACAGACTTGCATGCATGACTATTTATAATAAGCTAATTGTGGTCGTCGGAACCATATTTATGGGAGTAATAATATTATGTATGGTGACTAAATATATTTGGAACTATCTCGCTTTATTTAATATACTAGTATGTGATTAATTATATATTTCACATGTATGATAATTAATGATAAATTAGAATAATTCTAAGACATTTATATGACTAATAATATTAACAATAAGTGACTAATTACATTTAAAATATTTCATTTGATCGTACACGTTATTATATGTGTAATCATGTATTGCATGTAAGACGATTTAAAACTATGCGTATAGTTAGTCATGTGGCCATTTAAAAGTATATTAAATATGACTAATAATATTAAGATTGGATGACTAATCATACTCAACGTTATTGAGTTACTCTGTATAATTTGTTATTATACAAATAATAATATCTTACAAATATAACTATTTAAAATATATTCATGTGTTAAAATAAATGTGACAACGAAAGTGCGTATGTATGACTAATAGTATTATCAATGAACGACTAATAATATGTGCCCTATTCATATAATATATTAGTATATGACTAATAATGTTTCAGCTGTATAACTCTTTTTGTTACTATTATTTGTATACGTTTTGTATGTGTTAGCTATATCACTATATGGGTAATAGTGTTTTGTATATATGATTATAGTTGTAGATAAAATTTACGCACTTGCGGAAAAATCGATGGCGGACGAGACGACAAGGAGTATATAATTAAATTAGGTGAGCATGAAGATGAACGATAAACATTGACGAATTCATGGCAAACGCTCGAAGGAAAACCTTGAAGGGAATTCACGATAAACATTGACGAGTAGAAGTGTGATTGAGGTTTAGGGGAAGAATTTTGGAAAAGGAGGGAACTTTTTTTTTTTTTTGAAAAGAGAGCATGTGTTTACACTCTTTGTTCAGCTGCCCAAATCTTTTTGAAAAAAAAATTGTCACATAGGCCCGGCCTCACAATAAGTTATCGTAAGATGGTCTCATAAAAGAATTTGTGTTTTTTAAACATGTCATTAGATGTGTCATTAAATTAAGCCACCTCATCCATTTTTTTAAAATGCCATATCATCAAAATTTTAAAAAAAGGTAAAAACCTAATAGTTAAGCAGTATTTACCACCATTTTAAAGTTTAGGGTATTTTCCTTCCTTGACAAAAAGTTAAGAGTATTATATTTTTTGCAACTCATCAAACATATGTGAACAGACTGTTTAGCTTTTACTATAAGATGGAATAAAAGGATATGGTTTAGTATGTCCGCAACGCCATAAAGCACCATTGATTGAAATAATAGACAATCTACATTCCTTAGAAACGCACTGGTCCCCTTGCAGGTTGAACACTTCAATCACGATAGACATTGATTGAATTGTTCTGCTGGATTAATAACGGTTAAACCCAACAAATTAAAGACTCAAAAATTACTTCTACTTTTAATCTACCCTTGTTCAGTGAGAACAACTAATCAGAGAGGACAGAACTTACACAAGCCCCGAGGAAGGCATAGCCGTTGCTTCTCCATCAGGCTTTTAGCACCCCCTCAGCCCCTCAGCCCCTCCCCATCCAACATCCATCTCTGTGTGTGTGTGTGTCTGTGTGTGTGTGTGTGTGTGTGTGTGAGAGAGAGAGAGAGAGAGCAGAGAAGGAAAATGGGTTATGCAACAAGCATTTTGGTTCTTACTGCAGGTGTTTTGGTAGTCTTTTGGTGGTAAATGGGGAGCCTCTGGTGCCCATGATATGCATATTTGGTGATTCAGTTGTTGATGCTGGAAATAACAATGGACTCTACACTATCATCAAGGCTAACTTCCCTCCTTATGGCAGAGACTTTGTCACTCACCAGCCTACTGGCAGGTTCTCAAATGGAAAGCTTGCCACTTATATCTCCGGCATCTCTCTCTCTCTCTCTCCCTCCCCCCCAAAAGTCTATAGGAGTAAGTTGCCAAGGGCATCTTAAGGGATAGTGATATCATTGTGCACAATCTAAATGAAATGTTAAGATAGAATTTAACATTATGCTAGTAAAACTAACTTGTACTCGATTATTGACTACTGATGTGTGAGTAGTCATGAAACAAAGGTATCCTGACTTTGCTCAAAATTTGAAGTGAGTTACTCGAAATGAATTAATATTTGGTCTTATAAATTAACCCAACCATGAAATATTACTGGGATTCCTCTTCCAAACTTTGAAGTCACAAACCCAAGGAAAAAAGTCAAAAAGGAAGCTGATGGATTTAATGTATTCTGTTTGGCAGCGGAATCTCTGGGGTTCTCTTCATACCCACCAGCATATCTCAGCCAAGAAGCTGAAGGAAAGCGACTTCTTTTGGACACCAACTTTGCATCAGCTGGTTCTGGTTACTCTGACAGAACAGCAAGCTTATATGTACGTTACTGTGAACCCCTCACCTCCGAATTATTTTACGGTAGTCTCTGTCCTGCCTTCGAAGGTTGACCTAGAGACGCACATATATATCTTCTTTTGAACGTAAGGATGGGTGAAAATAAGACGGTTTGCGATTAAGAAAGGAACAGAAAGGGGGCTTAGCTTGTGTCTTTAGACACATCTTGGAAGATAGGCCAGTGACTATAGTATGTATAATTGTACCCTCCCCTACACCAAAGACCCAAAACAAGAGTCGGGAGAAGAAGAAAGGCATTTTGGCTAAATCCATTCAAAAATCTATTTTCATTTCCTCTAACTCAAATATAATCTTGATCTGTCCGAAAGCTGTTTCATTTAATTACCTCCAACTAAAACATAATCTCTGTTGAGCTGATTCCCCCCTTATGAATGAATACAGAGGGTAATATCGCTGACACAACAGGTAGCATATCACAAGGACTACCAGAGAAGAGTGGCAAGAATGGTGGGGAATGACAAGCAAATTCCATATTCTCTGGTGGAATTCATCTTCTGAGCGCTGGGAGTAGTGACTTCCTTCAGAATTACTATATCAATCCTAATCTTTATAGTCAGTACACTCCTGATCAGTTTTCTGACTTCCTCATCACATACTTCTCTAATTTCGTTCAGCTCTCTCTCTCTCTCTCTCTCACACACACACACACTCAGTATCTCATTTGTCAACCATTGGTCACTGTAATAAACCACAAGCCAACCAGATTTACTCAGTGCTTATGGGTCAATCTAAGATCAGTGAACCAAAGTGCTTGCAAGCTGTGCCAAGTTATGTTGTCCGGTCCATCAAACTAGAACAGGACCAGTACAAGCCGTATAGTATTTTTTATGCGGTCGGTTCATGGCCACTAACACACTAATAAAACATAATGAGTGAACAGCATTACAAAGTCGATGAGCAGGCTCAAAGAAATACATAGCTAAAAATGCCCAAAAATAAAAAGACAGCCTACCCCCTTTGATCTATGTATAACAAGGCTTTTCTGATCTATTGGAGAATTGATGTTGTTCTTTCTTTCAGACATTATATAGGCTAGGGGCGAGGAGGATAGGAGTAACAAGCTTACCGCCAATGGGGTGTTTGCCGGCAGCAATTACACTGCATGGAGGGGGAAGCAATCAGTGTGTATCAAAACTTAATAAGGATGCTATCTCGTTTAACAGAAAACTGAGTAGCGCTGCACAGAGCTTGCAGGCCAAATTTGCTGATCTAAGATTTGTGGTCTTTGACATATACCAGCCTCTCCTAGACATGGTAGCACAACCTTCTGAAAATGGTAATTTACTCACTTCCTGCTATTGGCTTTCCCTGCCAGTTAACTTTTCGTGAATGAATTCCTTAATTGATTAACATATATGGGTTTTGGGCCAACAATAAGCTTTGCTCAGGGAAAAAATATATAATTTTTGGAAATGAAATGGAGAAAATGACATATATGGGTGTGGATAATTTGGAGTTAGAAGTGCCACCTATGTTTTAAATGTGATTGGTTATTTTTCCAGCCAACAAACAGATCCAAATTTACTTGGAGTAATGCACATGACATCTACTCAAGCCTGGCTTGTTCCGAACACACAACTACTTAGCCAAGCCAAACAGATATTTGGTTAGATCTAGATAAAATGGATAGTTTGCTTAACGTTTTCTATCAGTTTGTTTGGAATTTGTTAAGGAAACAAAATCAGTGCAAGTCATGAAAAGTTGCCTCATTTCAATTTTGAGTCGACTCTGGTTTGGAGTTGACAAGCCAATGCTGCTAAGTTTCGTCAGGTCTAAAGTTGTTAGTTTAGTAGTTAATTAGTTTTAATTCAACCTCAATCCCATGAGTGCTCATCCTATACTATAGGAGTTGGAAGGAGGAAGTAAAACCCAAAAAAAAAACAGAGAAAAAGAAAACCCTTCTGTCAGTTATATATTCACAATCAACACATGAGGGGACGAAGTATTTATTTGGTGAATTTAGCCTTGCTTTGAGCTCAATACCTCTATAATTTTCTTTTGATTGAGACTTTGGCTCCTTAATTTTTAGCTAGGATCTCATCAAGTTCCTTTATCCTACCCCATTAGGCAGAGGTGGTCTTAGAGAATTTTGAAGAACATCCATAGCTTCCTGAAATGTGAAACTTTCTGTCATGATGGAAATGAATTATTCAATTAGAGAAAATGAAGAAAGCCTTTTATTCAAGCATGAAAGATGAAGCTAAATAAACTTTAAGCTTAAATTTTTCTATGTAACACAAATTAATTACGAGTTTCGGCGCTTGATTGTTGTGCTCGTACAAAGCTTAGCAAAAAAACCCTACTTTGTATGCTAAAACATACCATCTGATGCAAACTACGTGATTATGCAGGGTTCTTTGAGGCAAGGAGGGCTTGCTGTGGGACAGGAACAATAGAGACCTCCTTGATCTGAAATGAAAGGTCCGTGGAAACATGCTTCAATGCCACATAGTATATGTTCTTGGACGGATTTCATCCCTCTGAAGCTGCTAACAAGGTCTTGGCCGATAATCTTCTAACTCAGGGCCTTCCCTTGGTCGGTTAGATGTGTGTTCTAGGATGGATTTCATCCTTCTGAAGTTGCAATCAAATTCTTGGTCGATAATCTTCTAACTCAGAGTCTTCCCTTGGTCGGTTAGATGTCAAAATCATCATTGGATGTTTTTCTTTGCATCTACTTTTATTTTTTGTTTTTAAATGAAGTTATCTGGATGACGTGACAAAAGGTTTCTTGGTCTCGTGCTTTGGTCTTCGTCTCCTGTCATATCCATGCCAATGTAATATCTCCAAGACAACAGTAGTGCTTATTAAAAAGTGCAGTCTTTGTATCACAATCAATCATATTCATTTATGTGTGTGCCAGCATGACTGCATAAACCAATTCACTCATACTTATAACATGTTCTTTTGGATGGGTAAAGTTAGAAGGAATTTAAAGCAGTGCGAAGGGGTGGGAGGGAGTGGAAAGGAATAGGAAGAAATGGAGAACTTTTGAGAGGGATGGGAAGGGATGGGATGGGATGGGAATTTTAATTATAGTGAGTAGGAAGGGATTGGATGGAATGAGAAGAAATGGGATGTACTGAAATTTCTCTAGGAGTGGGAAAGGATGAGATCAGTTGGGAAATACATATTTGCCAGCAAAAGGAACAAGGTCACATCTACAATAGATCTATATGCCTTTGAGCATCATTAAAGTTGCAAATCATATGTCTGATGCACCTATACCATATTCATTAGTCGTACAAACGAGAATATAGACGTTTTTTTTCCATGTTCAAATCTTGCCCTGAAAATGATGTCCAGAAAGGCAATCACAAACTTGTCAAGGTATCACCATCATCAAGTACTTGATAAGGCCAACATCCTTTACTACCAAATGGTGCGTGGAGTATAAAACATATTCCTAGGCCTTCAATCATAAACTTAAACTATTAATTGAATTGCTTACTATACGTGGTGTAGGAGCCTTTTTGAGTCAAAGGTCTTAGGTTTAAATCTAAGCGACCTCGTATTGATTATTGCCCAAGGTACGGAGAGATTTTTGCTATCCGCGACTCAAGGCCAATGATGCATTTATATGTTGGCCAATCTTTTCAATCCAAGAATAATTACACGAAAAGGATGCCAAGGCAAAGTGAAGGTAGCAAGAAGGATAAACCATCCTAAGATCAGCCAAAAGAATAAACTTAGGTTAGTCCTGCCAAAGTCCGAGCACACAAGCTGACTTTGATAAGTATATTTCAAGCAACCGGATCTCCTTTGGAGGTGAAACAAAATTCACATGAAGGATTTATCAATTAGCTTTCAAATGAAACAAGTGGTAGGAATTCCAAGTTCATTTTGTTAGGGAAAGTAAGCTTCAAGTTTGGACATATATTTCGCACAACATAAATCATCTACATTTTGTCCAAATTTTTGAGTTGAAATTACCATATCAAATGAGGTCTAATTTGGGATAAATATTAGTCCAGTTTCAAGTTTAAGAAGTAAATTTTCATATGGATATACTTTCAGGAAATTGAGGTCTTTTGATCAAGGAAAATTAGGGCCGCAAAATTAGATGTGCAATATGACATCACAATGCTCGCTTAGGTCTAAATGTCAATGACTATTTCTCCATGGTTAACCTTATACTTTGGATGAATTTAGTTTATTGAAATGTGGGATAATATTTATCAAAATCATCCCTAAAGTTTTGTAGCAAGACTCCGAAAGACCATGCTTTGTGCAACCAAAGAGGGTGGGTGAATCCTACTAACCGATTTTTGTTGTTCTCGGGAGTCCACTTCCAAGTCAAACAAAGGTTGCTACAATTTGAATTCCTTGCTTAATTTAGTATTAGAAATGAAGGTTTGCGCTTGGAGAGGTTAAGTCACTCTGGGGGTTGATAGGGTGATGAAATGTTTTTGAGAATTAACAGATTATTCTTCCGAGCAAACACTTAGAAAGTAATTTTTGAGTCTAGATTGGACTCGAAACGAGATAAGACACAAAATATACGTGAAAACCCTCCTGGAACATAAAACCATGGACAGTGCTAATCTAAGCACCATGTCAAATCAACTATTTTGAATCCACAAAATACAAGGACTAACTCTTTACTGAATTGCTCTCTTAGACAATTCAACTACAAGTTTTTCCTGCACTCGAAATTCCCTTATTTGATATAGTACTTCCTAACTAAGGTAACCTTTACAGCTAGGGAACAACCGAGCTGAGATAACCCTTATAACTCAGTCAAAGGACCTAGCAGAGAATTAATAGTGTAGAAGCAATTACAAGACTTTCTCTTTACAATTCGAAAGTACGAACTTAAGAACTAGAGTTGTAATCTAGAAGATTGAGTGAGTTTCCACTGAATAAGTGATTAGCAATATGTTCGTCAAATCTTCAAGTCTTGTGAGAAGGCTTCGTTTATACTCAAGCACGACAGAGTAGCCGTTGAGACTTGTTTTGGACTTGTGAGATTCATTAGTCGTTATAATGGCTAGTTTGAGTCACTCGAAAAAAAAGAGCCGTTGTAAGATGAACATTGTGCTTTGGTCCTTGACTCAAAAAATAGTCCATTCCACCGGTTGAGACCGAAATCTAGGGTGGAAACAACCGTTAGACCTTAAGTTGATGTTTACCGCATTTGGAAACAAACAACCCCGACACGGTGTCCGAGCCTCTAGAAAATGTGTTTTTGTGTCTGTTGGTGTTTAACGGTTAGAAACCGGTTGCTTTTGCTTTTCAAAATAAGATTAAAATACTTCAATCAACCTATAAAAGCAAATCAAAGTAGTACTCAAAGTATAAAAATACTTTGGTCCAAGATTAGGAAAAGATAATAATTAATTCAAAATAATTAAGTGCTAAATTATCTTCAACTCGAAAGAATGGAATTTTCTAAGTCTAATATTCATTAGGTTCAAAATTCCATCTTGAGTCAATCCTTTAAATGATCAAGTTGTTAAGATTAAATAATCAGAATGCATAACCTTGATCAAGTAAATAATTTTATTTAATAAACTAACTTGGAATATAGACGCACTAATTCAATTTTAGTTAGAACAATAAGTTAGTACTTAGAATATATTGTGTTTAAAAATTATTTACTAATGCTATAATTTTTAGTTAAGTCCGGGTGGGTCGGAACCCAATTAAGAACGTTATACTTAGTATTTTGAATAAACTCGGATTTGACTTGTTTTATTTTGCATAAACGCAGATCTCACTTCGTATTCCATAAATTACCTTGATAATTCATTCTTCTAAGTCAGCATATTTTGTTTGAATTTTGCTTTGTTTAAATCAAGTCTGTCTACTCTGTCATTCTTTATTTGACTTGATTTTCTTTTAGATTGACTCGGATGGATTTTGAGTCTCATGGATATTAGACTCGGAAAATTCCATTCCTTTTCCGACTTCGGATAATTATGCACTTAATTATCTTAATTAATTTATCATCTATGTCTAATTTTGGACCAAAGTATATTATGCTTTGAGAACTAAATTGATTTACTTTTGTAGGTTATTCAAACGAGGCTATCCAATTTTTGAATTACAAAAGTAACCGACTTCAAAACGTCAAATCACTAGTAGACAAGGCTTTTTCCACTTCCGACCAAGGCCCGGACAATCGTGTCGGGATTGTTTATTTCCAAAACCGGAAATCCGCAATGCTAAGCTTAACGGTGGTTCCCACCTTACTTTTCAAGACACCACCAAGTGAATTGGGACTTCTAAAGGAGTCAAGAGCCATTGCCCGATGTTCACACTTCAACGGATATTTTCCGTATGACTCAAAAAATCCATTACAATGGTCACAAAGGACTTCCAGTCGGAAGATGATCACAACGGCTAATCCGCTTGGTCATCTATAAATAGAAGCCAACTCTCAAAACTTGAAGATTGCGGAACCAACTGTCAATACACGAACTTAAGCAAAAGTCTTTGTATTCATACTCAATCTTCTACTTACAACTCCAACTCGTATTTAATATTCTCCGAGTTGTAAGGTCTTATAATCTGTTACAAACACTTATTCTTACTTTACGAGTAAGGTCCCTTGATCGAGCTGTAAGGGTTAAATCAGCTTAGTTGTCCCTAGCTGTAAAGGTTATCTCGGTTAGGAAGTACTAGATCGGATAAGGGAATTTCGAGTTTAGGAAAAACTTGTAAGGAGTTGTCTAAGGGAGCAACTCTGGTTGAGTCATTGTACTCGTATTTTGTGGATTCAAAATAGTGGATTTGACTTCGTGCTTGGATTAGCACGGTCCGTGATTTTCTCGCCACAGGAGGGTTTCCACGTAACTTCCGAGTTGATACTTTTCTGAGTCCAATCTAGACTCGGACATATTTAAGTTCTGTCCAATTTGTATCTTCATCTTCCACTTAATTCCGAGTCGGGGTTTTTCCGAGTTCATTCTTGACTCATATTCTCCTCAAAGTCATATCTAGTGTTTAACTCGAGCAAATTTCCTCATCACCCTATTCACCCCCTCTAGGGTGACTTAGCTTCTCCGAGAGCAAACCTTCATATTCTTAATTTATGTGATTTCATTTATTTTTAAATTTCACTTCATTCATTATTTAGACAAATTTCACGGTAGAGGTTTGACTTTTGTTGATAGATTCGTATTATAGGTCAAAATGTTTAGATATTTCAAAAAGATAGCTATAAAACCCTCCATTCCTTCAAGTTCTAACTTTAAAAATTCACCATTGAATGAAGAAGGTGATGCAAATACAAATCCTTCCCCTACAACTTGTGATGCAAATGCCAATCCTTTCCCTACAACGTGTGATGTACATGACAATCCCTCTTTTATTGGGAGAAGTCGAGCTGATGTCAATGCACTTCCATATGATCCGAGAGCAAGAAACCCAATGTTATGATATCATCCTGATAAATAAGATGAGGTAAGAAGAGCATATCTCCAAAAAGGTCCCTTTCAACCCTAAAAACCAATGTCTCCTGGTATAGTTTATACAGTAATTGGTTAGAATATATCATAAAGGAAGATGCTGCATTTTGCTTGTGTTGTTATTTGTTCAAAAATGATGAAATGACCCATTTTGGAGGGAGGGAGGAAATGCGTTCACAAGTAAAGGATTTCAAAGTTGGAATAAGACAGATAGATTCCATAGGCACCTCGGTGGGGTGAATAGTATGCATAATAAATGTGTTGAATGATGTGAAGACCTAATGATGCAAAGACATTTCATACAAACTGCCTTGGATAAAGAATCGAAGAAGCTAAAGCTGAGTATAGGACTCATTTAAATGCTTCAATTGATGTGTCAAGGATTCTATTGTCTCGAAGGTTTGCCTTTCCGAGGTCATGATGACAACGAATTTTCAAGAAGGAAAGGACTTTTTAGAACTATTTTAAAGTTTCACGGGGAAAAGAACGACAAAGTTGGAAATGCTATTTTGAGGAATGCTATTGTAAATTGTATAATGTATTCCCCACCAATTGAGAAAGATATTGCAAGTGCTTGTTCAAGGGAAAATATTAATGCTATTCTTCAAGAAATTGGGGATGGATATTTTTCCGTATTAGCTGATAAATCCCATGATGTTACCCGTAAGAAACAAATGGTCTGTTGTTTTGAGATATGTTGACAAAATGGGGTTTGTCATGGAACAATTGGTTAGTCTTATCCATGTTACTAGTACTACTCGCTATGTCATTGAAAGAAGAAATTTATTTTGTGCTTAGTAAATTATCCTTGAGCCCATCACGAATACGAGGACAAGGGTATGATGAGGCTAATAATATGAGAGGTCACATCAATGGGCATAGAAGTTTGATTCTATAAGAAAATCCATCGGCACATTATGTTCATTGTTCCGCTCATCAACTTCAATTGACTCTTGTGGCGAGTTGCTCATAAACATGTTGATAATGGAAAGTTTCTTGATTTCGTTAATTTGACTTTGAATATGGTTGGAGGCTCTTATAAGCGTAGAGATGAATATCGAAAGAAACAATCGAGAGAAAGTTGAAGAAACATTGCGAATGGGGGAGGTTCGGACTTGAAAGGGTTTGAATCAAGAAGTTGGACTTCAAAGACCTAGAAAGAGTCGTTGGGGCTCTCATTATAAAATATTCATGAATCTTATTGTCATGTTTGCTCCAATTGTTGATGTGGTTAATGCTCTTGCAACTAATGGAACCGAGCTACAAGATAAAGTTAAAGGTCAAGTCTGTTTTGGATGGTATTCGGACATATGACTTTGCTTTTTTATTACATCTAATGAAATTGGTGTTAGACATTACTAATGCATTGAGTCAAGCTCTGCAAAGACGGGATCAAGACATTGTTAATGCAATATCACTACTTAACACAACTAAGAAACAATTGCAGCGTGCAAGGGATCAAGGATGGGACTCTTTGATGGATGATGTTAGTTCATTTTGTGTGAAGCGTGATATTGAGATTCCTAACATGGATGATTTCGCTCCTCTTCGTGCTCGAGAAAAGTCAAAACGTAGAGTTTTTCTCGTGACAAATGAGCATTATTATCGCGTTGATGTGTTCTATTCGATTATTGATATGCAAATGCTAGAACTCAATAGTCACTTTACGAAGCAAGCACTAAATTGCTTCTTAGTTTGGCTTGTTTGAATCCTGCTGACTCTTTCTACAACTTTGACAAGAACAAGATACTCAAAATGGCTCGGTTGTATCCAGATGATTTTGATGAATTAGGCATTGAGGCCCTTAGTGGTGAATTGGATACTTTCATTGATAATATACTTGATGATGAGATATTCTCTAACTTGAATGGACTTGGTGAACTCTCCACTGGGATGATTAAAACCAAGAAGTATATGAGTTATCCCCATATACACTTGCTTTTGAAGTTGGCATTGATTTTACTTGTTTCTATAGCAACAGCTTGAAAGAGTTTTTTCTTTGATGAAGTATATCAAGACCAACTTACGCAATCGGATATCAAATGAGTTTTTGAATTATACTCGTTATTTCTTTGAGGATGATTTATTTAAAATTCTATTTACTCGATGACATCATGGAGCGCCTTCAAAATATGAGGACTCGACGATGACAATTGTATTAGATGTAATGTTATCGTTATGTAATATTAATTTTAAAAACAGATGTTAACTTTTGTATTGTGTACACTATTATTTAATTTATTTCGACCCCCTTCCTTAAATTCCCGGGACTCGCCATCGGTCCGAGCTGGCTCTCAAACCGGCTCATTCCGAGTCGCCTCATTTCGAGTCGCCTCATTCCGAGTCGCCTCATTCCGAGTCGCTTCATTCCGAGTTGCCTTAGTTCCTTTATTTTGATTCATTCCGAGTTCGACTTCTACAATGTCATCTTCATCTCTATTAAGCTTGACATATAAGAGGGTGGATTCACTTGACCTGCCATGATCAATCTCATAAAAAACAACGTGGATATTTTCTTCCACTTTGATAGTTCTCTTGTTAAAGATTCTATAAGCTTTACTATGAGATGAATAACCCAAAAATATACCTTCATCCGACCGTGCATCAAACTTAGTCAAATAATCCTTACCATTGTTATCCACATAACATTTACATCCGAATGGTTTGAAGTAAGAATTGTTGGGCTTCTTTCTCTTGTATAGCTCATAGGGTGTCTTCTTCAGTAATAGGTCGACGACGCATCTGTTCGGTGTATAATTTGTCTGTGTTGATTGTCTTAGCCTTGAAGAATTAGTTTCTAACTCTAAGTCATTCCGAGTAATGCATGAAGACTCGAGCAAAAATCTCATTTCTCCTAAGTTTTAATTTCAAGTCATTCTAAGCTTTATAAAAACTCTTGTATAATTTTTCATTTGTTTCTAACCGACTCACAAAACACATTATTGTATATCTTCTACACCGATGTTTCGACTCACTCGGACATCACTCGAACTATCGCATGCTCAAATAATTTCTTTAACACTTTTATTCCGAGTACTAACCGCTTATTTCAACACAAAGTGAATTACGAGTGTTACTCATTATTCTAAGTTAATTTATCTCCTTGAGAATTATTTGTTCGGATCAAGTTGCTATACTCGATATTTTACTCTCTCTACTTGATCATCTTTAGGATTGACTTTGATGGAATTTGAGTATATTGAATATTAGACTCAGAAAATTCCACTTCTCTAGGCCTAAAATAATTAAGCTCTTAATTATCCTAATTTAATTATTATTTGTGCCTAATCTTGGACCAAAGTATTTTATACTTTTGAGAACCAAAGTGGTTTACCTTTGTAGTTTATTCAAACGAGGCTAACTCATTTTTGAAATACAAAAGTAGCCAGCTTCTAGCTATCAATCACTAGCAGACAAGCATTATCTACTTCGAACAGGGCTCATACACCGTGTCGAGTTGTCCGTTTCCAAACCGCAAAACTCCAATGCTAGGCTCAACGGTGGTTTCCACCTTGCTTTTCGAGATAACACCGGATGACTGGAACACTTTTTGAAGCCAAGAGTCGTTGTACAATGTTCACATCCCAACGGATCTTTTCGAGTGACTCGGAAGACCCATTACAATGGCCAGTGAAGACTTTTGTTCGGAACCAAGACTCAATGGTCACTCTACTTGGTTAGATATAAATAGAAGCCAACTCACAAGAGAAGAAGATTGCTGGAATTATTGTTGTACGTCATTGAAAAACACATTACTTAAGCAAAAGTAATCCAATCTTCTATTTACAACTCCCGATCTGTATTTAATATTTTCTAAGTCGTAAAGTCCTCGTAATCAGTCACTTTCTTGTCTTACATTCTAAGTAAGGTCCCTTGACTGAGCTCTAAGGGTTAACTCAGTTTAGTTGTCCCCGATTGTAAGGGTTACCTTAGTCGGAAGTACTAGATCGGATAAGGGAACTTCTAAGTCTAGGAAAATATTGTAAGGAATTGTCCAAGGGAGCATTTCGGTAGAGTCAATCCCTTGTATTTTGAGGATTAAAAATAGTGGATATGACTTGATGCTTGGATCAGCACGAGACCTTGGTTTTCTTCCCCGAGGAGGGTTTCTACGTATCTCCGAGTACTTGCAATTTTGAGTCCAATCTAAACTCAAACTCGGTTGTTAATCACTCTCCAAGCAAAAGTGTCCGAGTTCTTTTAAGTTTTCTTATCATCATATTCACCCCTCTCTAGGGTGACTTAGACTCTCCAAGAGCAAACCTTCAATTGGTATTAAAGCCTAGCCTTTCAAGAAGGATCTAACAATCCAAAGGTCTAAAGATTGGATGGCTCGGAACATTGGAGAGTTCGATGAAGGAAGGTCATCCACTAGACCACTAAAGTTGAAGGGGTCAAACTTTGTGCATTGGAAGAACTTGATGGAGTGCTTTCTGCTGGACAATGATGAAAATATCCGGAATATCATCCAAGAAGGCAACTACATCCCAATGAAGATGGAACTTAGGTGGTCTGTCTGTAAGATCTTCTTTCATCGAACTCTCCATTGTTCCGAGTCATCCGATCTTTAGACCTTTATGATGTTAGACCTTTTCTCGAAAGGCTAAGCCTTGATAACAATTGAAGGTTTGCTCTTGGAGAGTCTTGGTCACCCTAGAGGGGGTGAATAGGGTGATGAGGAAATTTTAACAAACTTGGAAGATTTAAGTTTGAAAAGAATAATCAAGACGATCCGAGTCTAGATTGGACTCGGAAAAGTATGAACTCGCATTTACATGGAAACCCTCCTGGGCGGAAAACCATGGCCAGTGCTAGTCTAAGCACCAAGTCAAATCCACTATTTTGAATCCACAAAATACAGCAGATCGACTCAACCAGAATTGCTCCCTTAAACAATTTCTTACGAGTTTTCCTAGACTCGAAATTCCCTAATCTTATATAGTACTTCCTAACTAAGGTAACCTTTATAGCTAGGGACAACCGAGCTGAGTTAGCCCTTACAGACTCAGTCAAGGGACCTTACTTAGAGAGTAAGAAAGAGTATGTCATTGATTGCAAGACTTTACAACTCAAAAAGTATGAATTACAAGGTGGGAGTTGTAAGTAGAAGATTGAGTATGAATATAATGACTTTGCTTAAGTAATGTGTATCAACAATAAATCCAACAATCTTTAAGTCTTGAGAGTTGTCTTCTATTTATAGATGACCAAGCATATTAGTCGTTGTGACTAGTTTCCGAACGAAGTCCTTTGTGACCGTTGTAACGGTTCTTCCGAGTGACTCGTAAAAGATTCGTTGAGATGTGAACGTTGTACAACGGCTCTTGATTCCTAAAGGTGTTCTAATCAACTGGTGTTGTCCGAAAAGTAGGGTGGAAACCACCCTTGAGCTTAGTGTTGAAGTTTTCCAGCTTTGAAAACAGACAACCCCGACACAGCGTCGAGGCCTTGTTTAGAAGTAGAAAAGCCTTGTTTCGTTGGTGATTGACAACTTGAAGTCGGCTACTTTTGTATTTCAAAAATGAGATAACCTCGTTTAGATAACCTACAAAAGTAAACAATTTAGGTTCTCAAAGTATAAAATACTTTGGTTCAAAATTAGGCACGAGATAAAAATTTAATTAAGATAATTAAGTGCATAATTATCTCGAGGCCTAGAAGAATGGAATTTTCCGAGTCTAATATTCATTATACTCAAATTCCATCGAGTCGATCTTAAGAAAGATCAAGTTATAAGAGTGAGAAAATATCGAGTATAAGTAGTTGATCTAGACAAATAACTCTCAAACAAACATGCTAACTTAAAAATAGTAATTAATCTTGTAATTCACTTTGCTTTGAAATGAGCAGATCGAACTCGGATATGAGATGTTCGAGAGATTATTTGAGCATACGATAAATTTGAGTAGTGTTTGAGTGAATCGAAACATCAATGCAAGTTGATAGAGAAGAGTGTGTTTTCCGAGTCGGTCGAATCGAGTGAAAACATATGTAATAGTTTCTATAGTACTTATAATGACTTGTAATCAAAATCTAGGAAGGATGAGGTTTGTACCTGTCTTTAGTAGTACTCTGAATGGTCTAGTTTCAAAGTCTTAGTCTTCAATCTCCCCTTTTTGATGAAAGGCATTCCATACTTAGATAGAAATTTTGTTAGTGAAATAATTACGAGTTGTCATTCAGGCTGAGTAGAGTATCTCACAAAATAGAGTAATGAGTGAAGTGTTTTGTACTTAAAAAATTTCTGCAGATAACTCGTTTAGCTAGGAATATGAATACTTACATCGGAGAAAACAAATGGGAACAAATGTATATATATACTAGACCAAAAATAAATAAATAAGAGAAACAAGTTGATATATATCGAGTAGAAACTACATGAGACATTTAAACTCGTAAAGAGTTATACTCGAAATCAATATGCTCGAAAATAGAAATTCATTCATATATATACGTAAATACAAAAACACAGAAAGTACATAGAAGAGAAGGTGAGAAAACCGCCCTAAACAAGATAACAAATTTTCTAGAATTATTCTCCCTCTTACAAATTTGATGTCCGGACCAAAAAAATAAGAGAGAAAAAAATTAAGACGGTGTAGTAGGTGCGGTCCGAGTGGAAGCGGATGAACGTGCGAGTGCGCCTTCGCCGATATGCTTGTGAAGACGTTGAAAATCCGGGCGGTGGCAGCACCGGTATCTCCGGCGGGGGCTCGGCTCCGAGTGGCTAACCTAGAATGAGATCATCTAAAGGTTCATCCTCTTGAAATGCCACGGAGGGTGTGCTTCCTTTGGCTTGACTCGCTGCAGATTGTCCAAGCATCCGCAAGGTCTTCGACTCACTTAGACTATTGTCCGAGCTGATTAGTTTAGGTTGAGGAGCAGGAAGCCCTTGTCCCTTAGCTTCTTCCTTTTCTTCTCCTTCTTCCTCTTTCTCTTCTTCTTCCTTCTCTCCTTCCCCCTTCTCCTCAAAAGAGCCGCTTCAGCCGCAGCTTCATCTTCTTCTTTAGCTGCCTCTCCGGATGGAGACTTGGCAGGGCTTGAGGACTCTTCGGATGCTTCGAGCTGTCCAGGTCCTGAGCCGCTTTGGAGCGCCTTTCTCCGAGGAACTCGATCATCTCCTACTGCTCCTTAACCAAAGCCTTCATTTCGAGGAGCACATCTTGCTGCTCTCGAATTTGAGATTGAGCTATTTTTTAGTTGATGGTCATGGATTGAAGGACGAGTCTTAAAGAAGCAAAGAGTGTTCCGGATTTCCGTGGACACAGAGGTGAGCTTATCTCCGAGGCTATGTTTACCATTTTGGTAGAAAAACTCTCCTCTATGTCCCAAGAACTTCGTGGCACCCTCCGCTGTCTAAAAATTGTCCTTCAAAGCATGATGATCAATAAGAAGATAGGCCGGTCTCGGATCCGGGAGAACCAGGATCTGTTGATTGAGTCGAAGGGCATCATCGGCGAGCAAGTGTGAGCAGCTCCAACTCCTCCAAGAACGTCAATCGAAGGCTGCCTAGGACCCAGAAAATTCGGATACTTTTGAGGAGTCCTCCAGCCAAGCCAAGTCTCCTCGATCGAGGTGGAAAAGAAGAAGCTACAACCGAAGCGGCTCAGCTTGAGGAGGAAAATGAAGAGGAGAAAAAGAGGAGAAGGAAGAGAACAAGGAAGAGGAGAAAGAGAAAGACGAGGCCGCTCAACTCGAGGGACAAGGTGCCGTAGCTCTCGAACAAAAACTAATCTCCTTAGATCTCGATCTAAGTGGGTGAGAAGAAGTCGGGGACATTGGTCAATCCACAGTCGTTAGCGAAGCACCTCCTTCCGCTGTCTTCTAGGAGGATGAGCCCGAGGATGATATGCCCCTAGGTTAGACGACTAGGACAGAGCCAATTCCGGACATCCCTGTGCTGCCACCGCCATTATCATCCACCTCATTTCAAGTATATCGAGCACTGGCGCACCGCTCGTCCTTCCACCTCCCGATAGCAAGCCCCCTTCTTAATTTTTTTCTCTCTAATTTTATTTCTTTTGTCCAACATCAATTGTACCTACTTGATATTTTCTTCCCTCTTTTGATGAAATGCAAGGGGAGAAATATAGAAATATTAATGTTGTGCTTAGGGGAGCTCACCCCTTTCTTTGAGCAAATGAATAAATGTTTTTTTTCCTAAACGAGACTTATTTCTAAGTTACTTCTTTCTAAGTTAGATATTTTTTAATTATCTCTTTCTGCTCTAATATAATCTGTTCATCTCTTTGCTCTAATTTGTTATCCACATAATTGTTTTGAGTGATGATATTTTCTGCAATGCATCTTATAAGTATGGAATGTTTCTCACTCATCACTTCTAGTTTTGATATGTTACGTATAGTAAAAATGAAAACTCATATTTTGCACTAACAAGTTCCTATCCAAGTGTGGAATGTTTTTCATAAAAAGGGGAGATTGAAGACTCGGTTTCTTACTCTAAGTCCTTATGAGTAATACATGAAGACTTAGGTAAAAACCCCATCTCTCCTAAGTTTTGATTTCAAGTTATTCTGAGCTTTACTCTTGTATAAGTTTTCATTCGTTTCTAACCGACTCGAAAGCACATTATTGTATATCTTCTAGACTAATGTTTCGACTCACTCACACATTACTCAGAACTATCACATGCTCAAATAATTTCTCTAACACTTTTATTCCGAGTACTCGACTGCATATTTCAACATAAAGTGAATTACTGTGTTATTCACTATTCTAAGTAATTTTATCTCCTTGAGAATTATTTGTTCGGATCAAGTTGTTATGCTTTGATACTTACTCTCTACTTGATCATCTTTAGGATTGACTATGATTGAATTTGAGTACATTGAATATTAGACTCAGAAAATTCAACTTCTCTAGGCCTAAGATAATTAAGCCCTTAATTATCCTAATTGAATTATTATCTGTGCCCAATCTTGGACCAAAGTATTTTATACTTTGAGAACTAATGTGGTTTACTTTTGTAGATTATTCAAACGAGGCTAACTCATTTTGAAATACAAAAGTAGCCGACTTCTAGCTATCAATCACCAGCGGACAAGATTTATCAACTTCCGAACATGGCTCGAGACACCGTGTCGGGGTTATCTATTTCCATAACTGGAAATCTCCAACGCTAGGCTCAAAAGTGGTTTCCACCTTACTTTTCGGATAATGCTAATTGACTGGAACACTATTTGAAGCCAAGAACCGTTGTACAATGTTCGCATCCCAATGGATCTTTTTGAGTGACTCGGAAGAGCCATTATAATGGCTAGTGAAGACTTTTTTAGAACCAAGAGTCAACGGTCACTCTGCTTGGTTAGATATAAATAGAAGCCAACTCACAAGAGAAGAAGATTGCTGGATTTATTGTTGTACATCATTAAAAAACACATTACTTAAGCAAAAGTCATTGTTTTCATATTCAATCTTCTATTTACAACTCCCGATCTATATTTAATATTTTCCGAGTTGTAAAGTCCTCGCAATTGGTCATTTTCTTCTCTTACTTTCTGAGTAAGGTCCCTTGACTAAGCTGTAAGGGTTAACTGAGCTCGATTGTCCCCGATTGTAAAGGTTACCTCAGTAAGGAAGTAATAGATCAAATAAGGGAACTTCGAGTCTAGGAAAACATTGTAAGGAATTGTTTAAGGGAGCAATTCTAGTAGAGTCGATCCTTTGTATTTTGAGGATTCAAAATGGTGAATTTGACTTGGTGCTTGGATTAGCACCGATCGTGGTTTTCTGCCCAAGGAGGGTTTCCACATATCTCCGAGTACTTGCAGTTCGGAGTCCAATCTAGACTCGGACTCGGTTGTTAATCATTTTCTAAGCAAAAGTGTCTAAGTTCTTTTAAATTTCCTCATCACCCTATTCACCATCCTCTAGGGTGGCTTAGACTCTTTAAGAGCAAAGCTTAAGCTTAGAAATAGTAAGGTAGATAATTTTCAATCATCATTGTCCTTCCTATTTCTTCAAGTGTTCTGTCATTTCTTTCTACTACTCCATTCTCGTTGACGAGTTCTTAGTGCTGAGAAGTTGTGGGAGATGCCATTCTTGTCACGAAGTTTACAAATTATGAAAAATCAAACTCCCTTCCATGGTCGGTTCGAATTCTCCTAATCCGAGTCTCAAACTCCACTTGAATTTTTCTTTAGGTCTTAATGAACTCTTTGAATGCTTCATTCATGTTTTTCAGAAAACACAACTAGGTAAATCGTGAGTAATCATCGACAATAACTAGCACATGTGATTTACCTCCTAAGATTTTCATAGGTATTTAACCACAAAAATCCATATGAATCAATTCAAGCACTTTAGATATAGATACTATCTTGAGTGGCTTAAATGATGATCTTACATGTTTTCCTTTTGTGCATGCCTCACGATTTTATCTTTCTTAAATTCACAGTTAGGTAAACCCCTAACTAATCCATGAGATGCAAGCTTTTTAATGGTATGCATGCTGATATGGTCTAGTCTACGAAGTTATGTCCATGAATCATCATTAAAAGAAGCTTTTAAGCATGATAAATTTTAACTAGAATCTAAAGAAGAATGGTGTATGTGTTACCTAACCTCGGACCTAAGAGCTTTGTTTCTTTGGTGGTCAGTATCGTAAATGAAGCGGTTGGTCCGTGTAAATCTTACCTCTTAGCCTTTGTCATATAACCGAGAAATGCTCGAAGATTGTACTCAAGCCCTTTAACAACGTAGACTGGACTGATTGAATTGTCCGCTTGACTTTTCCTCCTTTCATTTCTTCTAATTCTAAGAAGAATATTGAGTCTCCGGACATATGGGGTGAGCAACCACTGTCTAAGCACTAATGGCCCTTTTGTTTCTAAGTGACCTACAAAATAGAAACAAGCTAACCCTTCTCACTTCATCTTAGAAACCCAGTAATAGTTTTTACTATGGTCCATTTATGAGGAAGACGACTTTTAGAAACCCAGATTTGAATAATTTTGGGTTTGGACTGATTCCGAGTCTTCCTTCAAGGGAGTTTGTGTCACTTTTCTTTGAAAACCTTTCCTTTCATAAACGAGGTTGAGAAGGCTTTTTCATGAAAATTGGTCCGGGCTCGGTTCCTTTTCTCTATGAATGAATGGAACCATGTTAAGCCTTTCGAACTTAACAGCTTCGGAATAAGTTTTGAAAAGATTATTGTAAGAGTTATCTTTCTCTTCACCATTGTAACCAAGACCTTCTTTTCGAAATGAGATACACTAAGAGCCAAGTAATAAATCATAGTTTTTCTGACCTTATGTGAGTTTTAAAACCAACTCTTGAGACTTATTGAGCTTTTGTTTCAGCTTGCTCATTCTCTGTTGTGAGGCACTTAGACTCGGTCTTGTTATCTTGAGTACTAGTCTTAAGTACTTTCGGATTTTGTCTCAAAATTTCTAATTCCTTTTTCAAAGTAATGCTCTCGGTAGTAAGAGACGAGTAGTTGCTCTTTGAATTCGGAAGAACTAGAATTAGACTTTTCTTCCAAAGTAAAAATAGCTAGATCAAGTTTGGAAAACTTGAGAAAATAGTTAATTACCTCGTGAGGATCTCGTCTCCTTAGCATCCGAACCATCACTATCCGACTTAAATCCAGACTTCGAGTCCGATAGTGCCATTAGACACTTTGAGTCATCCAAATCATCATCTTCTTCTAAATCATCATCGCTTCAGGTTGCCACCATAGCCCTTTTCTTCTTTCTTTGTACAAGTCCTTGACTATGTGCTCCTTGTTGCCACACTCAAAATAGCCGAGTTTTTAGTTAAAGACAAATTGGAAAAGGATGAGAATTTACCTTTCTTGTCTTTCTTGTAGAACTCTTGCTTTGGCCTCTTTTGCCATTTTTGTATTTCATCATCTTCTTGAAACCTCAAGCAATGAGTGCCATGAGATCTTATTTAAAATCCGAGGAACTCGGATTTTATCGACTCGTCTTCCGAGGCTTTGAGTGCAATGTTTCTTTTGGTACTGATCGAAGACTCGGACTCTAGATCTAAACCATTCGGAGTACTATATGAAGACTCGGGTACAAACCTCATCCCTCCTAACTTTTGATTACAAGTCATTCCGAGTGGTATAGAAACTCCTGTATAAGTTTTCATTTGTTTCGATCGACTCAACAAACACATTCTTGTATTTCTTCCGCATTGGTGTTTTTTACTTACTTAGACAAGCACTCGGATCTATCGCATGTTTAAATAATTTCTCTAACACTTTTATTCCGAGTTCGACTACATATTTCAATGCAAAGGGAATTACAGTGTTAATCCCTCTTTCTAAGTCAACTTGTTTGTTTGAGAATTATTTGTCCGGATCAAGTCTTTATATTCCGATGATTTTACCCTTTTTAACTTGATCTTTCTTATAATCGACTACGATGGAATTTGAGTATATTGAATATTAAACTCATAAAATTCCACTCTTTCGAAGCTTAAGATAATTATGCACTTAATTATCTTAATTAAATTATTATACGTGCCTAATCTTAGACCAAAGTAATTTATACTTTGAGAACCAAAGTGGTTTACTTTTGTAGGTTATCCAAACGAGGTTATCTCATTTTTGAATTACAAAAGTAATCGACTTCAAGTCTGTCAATCGCAAGCGGACAAGGGTTGTCTACTTACGAACAGGGCTTAGACACCTTGTGAGGGTTGTCTGTTTCCAAAGCTGGAAAACTTCAACGCTAAGCTCAACGGTGGTTTCCACCTTGCTTTTCGGACATTACCAGTACATCTGGAGCACCTTTAGGAGCCAACAGCAGTTGCACAACGTTCACATCCCAACGGATCCTTTATGAGTGACTTAGAAGAGCCCTTACAACGACTAGTAAAGACTTCCGTTCGGAGCTAAGACACAACGAGTCATTCCGCATGGTCATCTATAAATAGAAGCCACTTCACAAGACTTGAAGATTGTTGGACCCATTACCGAAACTATCTCTCTTAGTACATTACTCATTCAATCTTCTACTTACAACTCCAAGTCCGTACTTAATACTTTTCCGAGTTGTAAAGTCTTTTAATCGGTTACATACTTCTTTTATTTTCTAAGGTGCCTTGACCGAGCTATAAGGGTTAACTCAGCTCGCTTGTCCCTAGTCGTAAAGGTTACCTCGGTTAGGAAGTACTAGCTCATAAGGGAATTTTATGAGTCTAGGAAAATTATGTAAGGAATTGTTTAAGGGAGCGAATCCTGGTTGAAGTCGATCTGTTGTATTTTATGGATTCAAAATAGTGGATTTGACTTGGTGTTTGGATTAGCACTGTTCGTGGTTTTTTGCCCCATGAGGGTTTCCACGTATCTCCGAGTTTGCACTTTTCGTGTCCAACCTAGACCGAGATTGTCTTGTTCATTACTTTCACTCTTAAAGTTTCTAAGTTTGCTAAAATTTCCTCATCACCCTATTCACCCCCTCTAGGGTGACTAAGACTCTCCGACAGACAAACCTTCAATTGGTATTAGAGCCTAGCCTTTCGTAAAGGATCTAACAATCCGAAGGTCTAAAGATCGGATGGCTCGGAATAACGGAGAGTTTGATGAAGGAAGATCTTCCAATAGACCACCTAAGTTCAAAGGATCAAATTTCATACACTAGAAGAAGCTAATGGAATGCTTTCTGCTGGACAACGATTAAGATGCTTGGAAAATCATACAAGAAGGCAATTACATTCCAATGAAGATGGAAGACACAAGACTCGTGCCTAAAGCCAAGTTTTTATACACCAATGAAGAGTAAAACAAGTTTAGAAAGAATTTCAAAGCGATGAATATTCTCATGTGTGCTCTCAGCTCGGAAGAATACAATAGAGTGTCGGATTGTGACAGACTAAAGATGTATGGGACACTTTTGTCAACACATATGAAAGAACAAGCCAAATGAGACAAGCGAAGATAAGTCAATATCTTCACAAATATGAGCTGTTCAAGATGGAGCTAGAAGAAAACATCACTCGGATGTTGATACGCTTCACCGAGATTACAAACAATCTCAAATCCGTAGGTAGAAAGATTTCTCATGAAGAAATGTGCGAGAAAAATTCTAAGAAGTCTACCAAAGAGAAGATGGAGTCCCAACGTGACAGCCATTAAGGAAGCTTAGAAGCTCTCTCAACTGTTGAAGGTTTGCTCGGGGAGAGTTAGAGTCACCCTAGAGGGGGTGAATAGGGTGATGAAAAATTCTTTCTAAAAGCGCACACCTTTTTGACAAAGAAGAGACAAAGACAGATTCCGAGTCTAAGCAAGGGGTCAGAAAATAATGGACTCGTAATGTAATGAATCGGAGTAAACACGTTCAGCAGGGATGTCCGAATCTAGAATGAACTCGGAAAGTGAACACAGAGATTTTACGTGGAAACCCTCCTGGGGCAGAAAACCACGGCCCGTGTCAATCCAGACACGAAGTCAAATCCACTATTTTGAGTCCACAAAATACCGTGAACTTGATCGAACCCGAGTTGCTCCCTTAGACAACTCTATACAAGTTTTCCTAGACTCGAAATTCCCTTATCCGATCTAGTACTTCCTAGCTGAGATAACCCTTACAGCTAGGGACAACTAAGCTGAGTTAACCCTTACAGACTTAGTCAAGGGACCTTACAAAGAATGTAAGAATTGTTTGTAATCGAGTACAAGACCTTACAACTCGAAAGTAATGAATTACAGAGTGGGAGTTGTAAGTTGAAGATTGAAAGTAAATACAATAACTTTGATCAAGTTGGTGTATTGACAATATGTTCCGCTGTCTTCAAGTCTTGTGAAGTGGCTTCTATTTATAGATAACCAGGCAGAGTAGCCGTTATCTTCATCTCGCCGACCGAGAGTCCTCTCGTGACCGTTGATAAGGGCTTTCCGAGTCACTCGAAAGTATCCGTTGAAATATGGACGTTGGAGAACGGTTCAACTCTCTTGGAAGTCCCAAAACCATCGGTTGTGTCTTGAAAAGTGTGGTGAAAACCATCGTTAAGCTTGACCTTCCAGCTTTCCGGATATGGAAGCGCATGGCTTCCGACACAATCTTCCGGGACTCGGAGCAGGAAGGTTGAAAAGCTATATCTCGCTGGTGATTTGACGTTCGAGCTTCGGCTACTTTTGTAGTTTGAAAAGATATCCTCGATTGAATAACCTACAAAAGTAAAACATCTTTCGGTTCTCAAAGTATAAAATACTTTGGTCCAAGGTTAGACACGGATAATAATATAATCATGATAATTAACCAATAGATTATCTCGAGTTAGAGAAGAAATGGAACTTTCCGAGTCTAATATCCATGATACTCGGAATTCCATATGACTTAGTCTCAAGCAAAGAATCAAGTTCCATAACGAATATCGAGTGGGAAATACTTGATGTAGACTAAGCACGAAAAGAACTACGAATGCCGACTTTGCAAACAGTAGAGTAAATAATCACAAGTCGATTCTCGAGTGGGAGTGGACTCGGAATAAAGAACCAGCTTTTCGAGTCACTAACCGAAAAGCGATTAAATAGATAAGTGAAGGCCGAAACGCATAGAAAAGATACTATTTCACTCAAGTAAGTTTCTAAGACACAGAGAATGCCTTGGAATCAAAACACTATATGAATGACATCGTTATACCCGATTCCTTTTACATGACTCGTAAAGATATATAACGAGTGTCCGAGTCTTCAATCTCCCCTTTTTGATGAAAGGCATTCCATACTTAAACGTAAACTTTGTTAGAGGGAAATAGAATGATTCCGAGTAGTGTGAGTAAAAGTAAGACAATATTGAATGAATCGGAGCAACGTATACTATATCGTAGCAAAATAAAGTATGCTTGAACTCATTAACTCGTAAAATAAAGAACTCATAAATTAATAAGGAAATGCATTCAGTTCATTTAAAAAATATTACAAGGGCGGAAAGAACTCCCCTAGACAAGACAACCGAGTTTCGACTACATTTCTCCCCTTGCCTTTCAGCAAAAACAAGAAACAAAAAGAAGGGAGAAAAGTACAAGTAATACACATAAGTTGTCGGACAAAAAGAAAATTTGACGTCCAATTTTCTCTACATCCGAGTTTGACTCGAAAAGTTTCGAGTGACTCGAAACACAGAAATAACTATTAGCCCAGTATCACATGATCAATCGAACCAATGGTTATTGACAACTAAAGCACATAGCACGTAAAAATGCAAGAATCATAACGCGAAACTAAGCATTTAACATACCAAGCTCATTCCGAATAAAATGCAATTGATCTTCACCAAGAGGCTTAGTAAAGATATCAGCTAATTGAAGATTAGTAGGAATGAATTCAAGTGTAATGTCACCCTTTTCCGAGTGATCGCGTAAGAAATGATACTCGACTTCAATATGCTTTGTTTTTGAGTGCTTGGACAGGATTCTTAGTGATACTGATTGCGCTTTGATTGTCACACTTGATTGGGACAGAGTTGAGAGTTAGTCCAAGATCCTTCAAGTGTTGCTTTATCCAGAGAATCCGAGCGCAACAAGCTCCAGCGGCAATATATTCAGCTTCTGCAGCTTGATAAAGCTACCGAGTTTTGCTTCTTTGAGTGCCAGGATATTAGGGATTGACCTGAAACCGGCAAGCTCCGGATGTGCTCTTTCGATCAACTTTGTATCCCGCGTAGTCCAGCGTCCGAGTACCCGGCCGACTCGGCTCCGAGTCTCCGGAGTACCATAGTCCTAGATTCTCGAGTGCCCGCAAGATATCTCGAATATTCTCTTCACCGCAGTGAGATGTGATTCCTTTGGATTAGCTTGAAATCGTGCACATAAACAAACACCGAACATTATATCCGGTCCGCTTGAAGTAAGATATAGCAGTTGATCCAATCATACCTCGATAGAGTTTCGATCTATCGCTTTACCTGTCTCTTCTCGGCCGAGTTTTATACCGTCGCTCATAGGAGTAGATGCGTGCTTTGCATCTTGAAGTTTGTATTTCTTCAGCAGTTCCTTGGTGTACTTTGATTGATGAACAAAGATTCCATCTTTGTCTTGTTTGATTTGCGATCCAAGGAAGAAATTGAGTTCTCCCATCATGCTCATTTGGAACTCTTGACTCATCAACTCGTGAAAATTCTCGCACGTAAATTCATTAGTAGCACCGAAAATAATATCATCTACATATATTTGAACAATGAGAAAATCTTTCCCTTTGGTCTTTATGAATAGAGTCTTGTCGATCCGACCTCTTTTGAAATCATTTTGAACCGAGAAGTCGCTCAGTCTTTCATACCAAGCTCTAGGGGCTTGCTTAAGACCATAGAGAGCCTTTTGGAGTTTGAAAACATGATTTGGAAATTCCGAGTTTTCAAAACCAGGAGGTCTGCTCAACATAGACCTCTTCTTCAATAAAACCATTGAGAAAGGCACACTTAACATCCATTTGATATAATTTAATATGCATGCAGGATGCAAATGCCAACGAGTATTCTAATGGCTTCAATTCTAGCTCATCGGTGCAAAGGTTTCCCCACAATCAATTCCTTCTTCTTGATTGTAACCCCGAGCTACAAGTCTAGCCTTGTTTCGACTACTACTCCACCCTCATCCAGCTTTGTTTTTGAAAACCCATTTGGTTCCTATAACCGGGTGGTCGAAGGTCGGTTGGTCGAGTCCGGACTTGGTTTCTCTCGAATTGATTCAGCTCTTCTTGCATGGCCTCTACCCATTCGGGTTCATTAAGGGCTTCTAGTGCATTTTTGGGTTCGATTAGTGAAATGAATGCAGTGAATGCACATAGATTATGAAGAGAAGAACGAGTTCTTACCCCACTCGTTGATATCGAAATAATGTTTTCTTGGGGATGACTGGAAGTAAATTTGAATGCTTTACCAGCTTCTTTGATTCACCAGGTTTGTGGGTTGAATTGCTTGATCTTCGAAGCTTGTTCCGAGTGATCCTCTTCATTGACTTGTTCGTTCCGAGCGACCTCTAGAGTTGTCTCATTCCGAGCTTCCTCGTTCGAGTGGTCTCCTTCCGAGTCTTTATAGACTCATCTTCGTCATCATCCTTTCGAGCTTCAGCTTCGAGTATGAAGATTCACTTGGTTTTCCCTGTTCAAGCTCATCAAACACTACGTGGATACTTTCTTCCACTTTGTTAGTTCTCTTGTTGAATATACGATAAGCTTTGCTATGAGAAGAGTAACCTAGAAAAATTCCTTCGTCTCGACCGAGCATCAAACTTGGTCGATGATCCTTACCGTTGTTGTGGACAAAGCACTTACACCCGAAAGATCCGAAATAGGAAATATTTGGCTTCCTTCCTTTGTAGAGCTCATAAGGTGTTTTCTTCGTAATGGGTCCGATGAGGCAACGATTGAGAGTGTAGTTGGCCGTGTTTATCGCCTCCGCCTGTAAATAGTAAGGCGAGTTGTGTTCAATCATCATCGTCCTTGCTATTTCTTCAAGGGTTCTGTTCTTTCTCTCAACTACTCCATTCTGCCGAGGAGTTCGGGTGCTGAGAAGTTGTGAGAAATTCCATTCTTGTCGCAAAACTCGAGAATTCCGAGTAGTCGAACTCCCTTCCATGGTCGGTTCGAATCTTTTGAATCCGAGTCCGAGACTCAACTTGAATCTTTCTACAGAGCTTGCTGAATTCCTTGAAGGCCTCATTCTTATGCTTCAGAAAACACACCCAGGTAAATCTTGAAAAATCATCAATAATAACAAGTATGTAAGATTTACCTCCGAGACTCTTTACAGGGATTTCACCACATAAGTCCATGTGTAGTAATTCAAGCACGTTGGATGTGGAAACTGTCTTCAGAGATTTGAATGAAGATCCGACTTGTTTCCCTTTGTGCATGCTCCACATACTTTATCCTTCTCAAACGCACAGTTAGGTAATCCTCTAACCGCACCAAGAGATGCAAGCTTTTTGATAGTATGTATGCTAATATGACCTAATCTACGATGCCAAATCCAAGAATCATCTTGAAGATATGCTTTTAAACAGGATAAGTTCTGACTTGGGTCGAAAGAGGAATGATGTAGGTATTACCCGATCTCTTACCCGAGAGCTTTACCTCTTTGGTGGTCTCATCTCGTGATGTAGCACTTGGATTGAGTGAATTTTACCTCTTGACCTTTGTCACAAAGCTGGGAGATGCTAAGTAAGTTGTACTTAAGTCCTTTGACAAGGTAGACTCGGGCTCACCAGATTGTTTCCATTACCAATCTTCCCAATGCCCATTATCTTGCCCTTACTCGTCATCACCAAAGGTCACCTTTCCTCCTTTATATGACTCCAGCTCGTAAAAGAGTCCTTGGTCACCCGACATGTGTCGAGAACATCCGCTGTCCAGTACCAGTGTCCTTTGATCTTTTCCGAGTGACCTGCAAAACAGAGAAAATCTAACCCTTCTCACTTCCTCTAACGAACCTAGTAACATTCCTTACTCGTGGTCCTTTTCGAGGAAGAAGGTGCTTCGAACCCGCATTTGAATGACTTTGGGTTTAGTCCGAATCCGAGTCTCCTTCTTTTCGTAGAACCGAGTCTCGTGTCTCTTTCCTTTTAAAAACCTTTCCTTTTGAAACAGAGGAAAATGGTTTCTTTTTGTAAATAGGTCCGGGTTTAGTCCTCCTTTCATTTTTGTGAATGGGACCATGCTCAGCCTTTTTGAACTTAACAGCTTCGGAATCCTTTTGAACAATTCCGAGTAAGAATTAGATTCTTCCTCTTTGTTGAAACCAAGACCTTCTTTTCGAAATGAGACACATTGTGATCCTAAGAGCATATCAAGGTTCTTCTGTCCTTGAGAAAACTTTAAAACCAGATCTTGAGACTCAATGAGCTTCGTTTCAGCTTGCTCATTTTCTTTCTCGAGTAACTCGGACTCGGCCTCATTAGTTTGAGCACTTGTCTTGAGTTCTCTCGAGTGTGAGTCTCAGCTTTTCCAATTCATTTTTTAAAAAGGTGCTCTCAGTAATGATTGACTCCAGCTTGTTCCTTGAAATGAAAAGAATCGAATTGGACTTTTCTTCCAAAGTAAAGATGTATTTAGCTAAATCAACTTTGGAAAATTTGAGGAAATAATTTATTACCTCTTGAGGATCAGCTTCCTCATTATCTCGAGTCCGTGTCTCGAGTCCGACTCTTTTCAGCTTCGAGTCGATGATTGCCATTAGACACTTTGAGTCATCCGATTCTTCGTCGTCTTCGGATGAGTCCTCGTCACTCCATGTTGCCATCATGGCCTTTTTCTTCTTCCTCGTCCCTTCTTCGTTTTGGACAGTCCTTGACTATGTAGTCTTTGCCGCCACATTCAAAACATCCAAGCATTCTTAGTCAAGGATAACTTTGAGGGTGAAGAAAACTTACCTTTTCTCGTCTCTCTTGTCCTTTTGTAGAATTCTTCTTTTGGCCTTTTATCCCATCTTTTGTGCTTCATCATTCTCTTGAAGCCTCTTGCAATGAGTGCCATGGGATCATCTTCTAAGTCGAGGAGCTTGGACTTGCTTCTTTGGATTCCGAGGCTTTAAGCGCGATATTCCTTTTGGAAGTACCCTCAAGCATCTTCTTCTTCCGGATGTATCTCATGGGTCGAAGCTTTCCAATGAGCTCGTCCGGCTTCAAGAGTGAGAGGTTCCGAGCCTCTTCTATGGCAGCTTACCTTCGGACCCCATCGTTTCTTAGGTAGGCTTCGAGAATTTTCCGGCACATTTCTTCATGGGAGATTTTCTTTCCCGGAGATTTGAGATTGTTGGTGATCTCAGTGAAGCGTATGAACATCCGAGTAATGTTCTCTTCTGGCTCCATTTTGAAAAGCTCATATTTGTGAAGATACTCGGCTGATCTTCGCTTGTCTCACCCGGCTTGTACCTTCGTAGGTGTTGACCAGAGTGTCCCACACCTCTTTAGCAGAGTCACGAGCAGAGACTCGATTATATTCTTCCGAGCTTATGGCGCACATGAGGATGTTCATGGCTTTGAAGTTCTTTCGAACTTCTCCGCTTCGCTGGAGTGAACTCAGCCTTTGTCTTTGGAAGGATTCTGAATTCATCTGTCTTCGTTGGGATGTAGTTTCCTTGTTGTATGATTTCCCATACTTCTTCGTCGTGATCCATAAGGAAACATTCCATCAGCCTTCTTCCAAAGGACCGAAATTTGAACCTTTGAATTTTGGTGGCCTGTTGGAAGATCTACCTTCGTCGAACTCTCCGGTGTTCCGAGCCATCCGATCTTTAAACCTTTGGACTGTTAGATCCTTTCCGAAAGGCTAGGCTCGATACCAATCGAAGGTTTGCTCGGGGAGAGTTAGAGTCACCCTAGAGGGGGTGAATAGGGTGATGAAAAATTCTTTCTAAAAGCGCACACCTTTTGACGAGAGAAGAGACAAAGACAGATTCCGAGTCTAAGCAAGGGGTCGGAAAATAATGGACTCGTAATGTAATGAATCGGAGTAAACACGTTCAGCGAGGATGTCCGAATCTAGAATGAACTCGTAAAGTGAACACAGAGATTTTACGTGGAAACCCTCCTGGGGCAGAAAACCACGGCCCGTGTCAATCCAGACACGAAGTCAAATCCACTATTTTGAGTCCACAAAATACCGTGAACTTGATCGAACCCGAGTTGCTCCCTTAGACAACTCTATACAAGTTTTCCTAGACTCGAAATTCCCTTATCCGATCTAGTACTTCCTAGCTGAGATAACCCTTACAGCTAGGGACAACTAAGCTGAGTTAACCCTTACAGACTTAGTCAAGGGACCTTACAAAGAATGTAAGAATTGTTTAGTAATCGAGTACAAGACCTTACAACTCAAAAAGTAATGAATTACAGAGTGGGAGTTGTAAGTTGAAGATTGAAAGTAAATACAATAACTTTGATCAAGTTGGTGTATTGACAATATGTTCCACTGTCTTCAAGTCTTGTGAAGTGGCTTCTATTTATAGATAACCGAGCAGAGTAGCCGTTATCTTCATCTCGCTGACCGAGAGTCCTCTCGTGACCGTTGATAAGGGCTTTCGAGTCACTCGAAAGTATCCGTTGAAATATGGACGTTGGAGAACGGTTCAACTCTCTTGGAAGTCCCAAAACCATCGGTTGTGTCTTGAAAAGTGTGGTGAAAACCATCGTTAAGCTTGACCTTCCAGCTTTTCCGGATATGGAAGCGCATGCCTTCGACACAATCTTCCGGGACCGGAGCAGGAAGGTTGAAAAGCTATATCTCGCTGGTGATTTGACGTTCGAAGCCGGCTACTTTTGTAGTTTGAAAAGATATCCTCGATTGAATAACCTACAAAAGTAAAACATCTTCGGTTCTCAAAGTATAAAATACTTTGGTCCAAGGTTAGACACAGATAATAATATAATCATGATAATTAACCAATAGATTATTCGAGTTAGAGAAGAAATGGAACTTTCCGAGTCTAATATCCATGATACTCGTAATTCCATATGACTTAGTCTGAAGCAAAGAATCAAGTTCCATAACGAATATCGAGTGGGAAATACTTGATGTAGACTAAGCACGAAAAGAACTACGAATGCCGACTTTGCAAACAGTAGAGTAAATAATCACAAGTCGATTCTGAGTGGGAGTGGACTCGGAATAAAGAACCAGCTTTTCGAGTCACTAACCGAAAAACGATTAAATAGATAAGTGAAGGCCGAAACGCATAGAAAAGATACTATTTCACTCAAGTAAGTTTCTAAGACACAGAGAATGCCTTGGAATCAAAACACTATATGAATGACATCGTTATACCCGATTCCTTTTACATGACTCGTAAAGATATATAACAGATGTCCGAGTCTTCAATCTCCCCTTTTGATGAAAGGCATTCCATACTTAAACGTAAACTTTGTTAGAGGGAAATAGAATGATTCCGAGTAGTGTGAGTAAAAGTAAGACAATATTGAATGAATCGGAGCAACGTATACTATATCGTAGCAAAATAAAGTATGCTTGAACTCATTAACTCGTAAAATAAAGAACTCATAAATTAATAAGGAAATGCATTCAGTTCATTTAAAAAATATTACAAGGGCGGAAAGAACTCCCCCTAGACAAGACAACCAGCTTCGACTACATTTCTCCCCTTGCCTTTCAAAGAAAAACAAGAAACAAAAAGAAGGGAGAAAAGTACAAGTAATACACATAAGTTGTCTGGACAAAAAGAAAATTTGACGTCCAATTTTCTCTACATCCGAGTTTGACTCGTAAAAGTTTCGAGTGACTCGAAACACGTAAATAACTATTAGCCCAAGATCACATGATCAATCGAACCAATGGTTATTGACAACTAAAGCACATAGCACGTAAAAATGCAAGAATCATAACGCGAAACTAAGCATTTAACATACCAAGCTCATTCCGAATAAAATGCAATTGATCTTCACCAAGAGGCTTAGTAAAGATATCAGCTAATTGAAGATTAGTAGGAATGAATTCAAGTGTAATGTCACCCTTTTCCGAGTGATCGCGTAAGAAATGATACCCGACTTCAATATGCTTTGTTTTTGAGTGCTGGACAGGATTCTTAGTGATACTGATTGCGCTTTGATTGTCACACTTGATTGGGACAGAGTTGAGAGTTAGTCCAAGATCCTTCAAGTGTTGCTTTATCCAGAGAATCCGAGCGCAACAAGCTCCAGCTGCAATATATTCAACTTCCGCAGCTGATAAAGCTACCGAGTTTTGCTTCTTTGAGTGCCAGGATATTAGGGATTGACCTGTAAACCGGCAAGCTCCGGATGTGCTCTTTCGATCAACTTTGTATCCTGCGTAGTCTCGCGTCTCGAGTACCCGGCCGACTCGGCTCCGAGTCTCCGGAGTACCATAGTCCTAGATTCCGAGTGCCCGCAAGATATCTCGAATATTCTCTTCACCGCAGTGAGATGTGATTCCTTTGGATTAGCTTGAAATCGTGCACATAAACAAACACCGAACATTATATCTCGGTTCGCTTGAAGTAAGATATAGCAGTGATCCAATCATACCTCGATAGAGTTTCGATCTACCGCTTTACCTGTCTCTTCTCGATCGAGTTTTATACCGCTGCTCATAGGAGTAGATGCGTGCTTTGCATCTTGAAGTTTGTATTTCTTCAGCAGTTCCTTGGTGTACTTTGATTGATGAACAAAGATTCCATCTTTGTCTTGTTTGATTTGCAGTCCAAGGAAGAAATTGAGTTCTCCCATCATGCTCATTTGGAACTCTTGACTCATCAACTCGTAAAATTCTCGCACGTAAATTCATTAGTAGCACCGAAAATAATATCATCTACATATATTTGAACAATGAGAAAATCTTTCCCTTTGGTCTTTATGAATAGAGTCTTGTCGATCCGACCTCTTTTGAAATCATTTTGAACCAGGAAGTCGCTCAGCTCTTTCATACCAAGCTCTAGGGGCTTGCTTAAGACCATAGAGAGCCTTTTGGAGTTTGAAAACATGATTTGGAAATTCCGAGTTTTCAAAACCAGGAGGTCTGCTCAACATAGACCTCTTCTTCAATAAAACCATTGAGAAAGGCACACTTAACATCCATTTGATATAATTTAATATGCATGCAGGATGCAAATGCCAACAAGTATTCTAATGGCTTCAATTCTAGCTACTCGGTGCAAAGGTTTCCCCACAATCAATTCCTTCTTCTTGATTGTAACCCCGAGCTACAAGTCTAGCCTTGTTTCGACTACTACTCCACCCTCATCCAGCTTTGTTTTTGAAAACCCATTTGGTTCCTATAACTCGGGTGGTCGAAGGTCGGTTGGTCGAGTCCGGACTTGGTTTCTCTCGAATTGATTCAGCTCTTCTTGCATGGCCTCTACCCATTCGGGTTCATTAAGGGCTTCTAGTGCATTTTTGGGTTCAGTTAGTGAAATGAATGCAGTGAATGCACATAGATTATGAAGAGAAGAACGAGTTCTTACCCCACTCGTTGATATCGAAATAATGTTTTCTTGGGGATGACTGGAAGTAAATTTGAATGCTTTACCAGCTTCTTTGATTCACCAGGTTTGTGGGTTGAATTGCTTGATCTTCGAAGCTTGTTCCGAGTGATCCTCTTCATTGACTTGTTCGTTCCGAGCGACCTCTAGAGTTGTCTCATTCCGAGCTTCCTCGTTCGAGTGGTCTCCTTCCGAGTCTTTATAGACTCATCTTCGTCATCATCCTTTCCGAGCTTCAGCTCCGAGTATGAAGATTCACTTGGTTTTCCCTGTTCAAGCTCATCAAACACTACGTGGATACTTTCTTCCACTTTGTTAGTTCTCTTGTTGAATATACGATAAGCTTTGCTATGAGAAGAGTAACCTAGAAAAATTCCTTCGTCCGACCGAGCATCAAACTTGGTCGATGATCCTTACCGTTGTTGTGGACAAAGCACTTACACCCGAAAGATCCGAAATAGGAAATATTTGGCTTCCTTCCTTTGTAGAGCTCATAAGGTGTTTTCTTCGAATGGGTCCGATGAGGCAACGATTGAGAGTGTAGTTGGTCGTGTTTATCGCTCTCGCCTGTAAATAAGTAAGGCGAGTTGTGTTCAATCATCATCGTCCTTGCTATTTCTTCAAGGGTTCTGTTCTTTCTCTCAACTACTCCATTCTCGCCGAGGAGTTCGGGTGCCGAGAAGTTGTGAGAAATTCCATTCTTGTCGCAAAACTCGAGAATTCTCGAGTAGTCGAACTCCCTTCCATGGTCGGTTCGAATCTTTTGAATCCGAGTCCGAGACTCAACTTGAATCTTTCTACAGAGCTTGCTGAATTCCTTGAAGGCCTCATTCTTATGCTTCGTAAAACACACCCAGGTAAATCTTGAAAAATCATCAATAATAACAAGTATGTAAGATTTACCTCCGAGACTCTTTACAGGATTTCACCACATAAGTCCATGTGTAGTAATTCAAGCACGTTGGATGTGGAAACTGTCTTCAGAGATTTGAATGAAGATCTCGACTTGTTTCCCTTTGGTGCATGCTCCACATACTTTATCCTTCTCAAACGCACAGCTAGGTAATCCTCTAACTGCACTCAAGAGATGCAAGCTTTTTGATAGTATGTATGCTAATATGACCTAATCTACGATGCCAAATCCAAGAATCATCTTGAAGATATGCTTTTAAACAGGATAAGTTCTGACTTGGGTCGAAAGAGGAATGATGTAGGTATTACCCGATCTCTTACCCGAGAGCTTTACCTCTTTGGTGGTCTCATCCGTGATGTAGCACTTGGATTGAGTGAATTTTACCTCTTGACCTTTGTCACAAAGTCGGAGATGCTAAGTAAGTTGTACTTAAGTCCTTTGACAAGGTAGACTGGGCTCACCGGATTGTTTCCATTACCAATCTTCCCAATGCCCATTATCTTGCCCTTACTCGTCATCACCAAAGGTCACCTTTCCTCCTTTATATGACTCCAGCTCGAAAAGAGTCCTTGGTCACCCGACATGTGTCGAGAACATCCGCTGTCCAGTACCGGTGTCCTTTGATCTTTTCCGAGTGACTCGCAAAACAGAGAAAATCTAACCCTTCTCACTTCCTCTAACGAACCTAGTAACATTCCTTATCGTGGTCCTTTCTCGAGGAAGAAGGTGCTTCGGAACCCGGATTTGAATGACTTTGGGTTTAGTCCGAATCTGAGTCTCCTTCTTTCGTAGAACCGAGTCTCGTGTCTCTTTCCTTTTAAAAACCTTTCCTTTTGAAACAGAGGAAAATGGTTTCTTTTTGTAAATAGGTCCGGGTTTAGTCCTCCTTTCATTTTTGTGAATGGGACCATGCTCAGCCTTTTGAACTTAACAGCTCTGGAATCCTTTTGAACAATTCCGAGTAAGAATTAGATTCTTCCTCTTTGTTGAAACCAAGACCTTCTTTTCGAAATGAGACACATTGTGATCCTAAGAGCATATCAAGGTTCTTCCGTCCTTGAGAAAACTTTAAAACCAGATCTTGAGACTCAATGAGCTTCTGTTTCGCTTGCTCATTTTCTTTCTCGAGTAACTCGGACTCGGCCTCATTAGTTTGAGCACTTGTCTTGAGTTCTCTCGAGTGTGAGTCTCAGCTTTTCCAATTCATTTTTTAAAAAGGTGCTCTCGTAATGATTGACTCAGCTTGTTCCTTGAAATGAAAAGAATCGAATTGGACTTTTCTTCCAAAGTAAAGATGTATTTAGCTAAATCAACTTTGGAAAATTTGAGGAAATAATTTATTACCTCTTGAGGATCAGCTTCCTCATTATCTCGAGTTCCGTGTTCGAGTCCGACTCTTTTCGGCTTCGAGTCGGTGATTGCCATTAGACACTTTGAGTCATCCGATTCTTCGTCGTCTTCGGATGAGTCCTCGTCACTCCATGTTGCCATCATGGCCTTTTTCTTCTTCCTGTCCCTTCTTCGTTTTGGACAGTCCTTGACTATGTAGTCTTTGCTGCCACATTCAAAACATCCAAGCATTCTTAGTCAAGGATAACTTTGAGGGTGAAGAAAACTTACCTTTTCTCGTCTCTCTTGTCCTTTTTGTAGAATTCTTCTTTTGGCCTTTTATCCCATCTTTTGTGCTTCATCATTCTCTTGAAGCCTCTTGCAATGAGTGCCATGGGATCATCTTCTAAGTCGAGGAGCTTGGACTTGCTTCTTTGGATTCTCGAGGCTTTAAGCGCGATATTCCTTTTGGAAGTACCCTCAGCATCTTCTTCTTCCGGATGTATCTCATGGGTCGAAGCTTTCCAATGAGCTCGTCCGGCTTCAAGAGTGAGAGGTTCCGAGCCTCTTCTATGGCGCTTACCTTCGGACCCCATCGTTTCTTAGGTAGGCTTCCGAGAATTTTCCAAGCACATTTCTTCATGGGAGATTTTCTTTCCCAGAGATTTGAGATTGTTGGTGATCTCAGTGAAGCGTATGAACATCCGAGTAATGTTCTCTTCGGCTCCATTTTGAAAAGCTCATATTTGTGAAGATACCGGCTGATCTTCGCTTGTCTCACCTGGCTTGTACCTTCGTAGGTGTTGACCAGAGTGTCCCACACCTCTTTAGCAGAGTCACGAGCAGAGACTCGATTATATTCTTCCGAGCTTATGGCGCACATGAGGATGTTCATGGCTTTGAAGTTCTTTCGAACTTCTCGCTTCGCTGGAGTGAACTCAGCCTTTGTCTTTGGAAGGATTCTCGAATTCATCTGTCTTCGTTGGGATGTAGTTTCCTTGTTGTATGATTTCCCATACTTCTTCGTCGTGATCCATAAGGAAACATTCCATCGCCTTCTTCCAGTGACCGAAATTTGAACCTTTGAATTTTGGTGGCCTCGTTGGAAGATCTACCTTCGTCGAACTCTCCGGTGTTCCGAGCCATCCGATCTTTAAACCTTTGGACTGTTAGATCCTTTCCGAAAGGCTAGGCTCGATACCAATTGAAGGTTTGCTCTGGGAGAGTTAGAGTCACCCTAGAGGGGGTGAATAGGGTGATGAAAAATTCTTTCTAAAAGCGCACACCTTTTGACAGAGAAGAGACAAAGACAGATTCCGAGTCTAAGCAAGGGGTCGGAAAATAATGGACTCGTAATGTAATGAATCGAGTAAACACGTTCAGCGAGGATGTCCGAATCTAGAATGAACTCGTAAAGTGAACACAGAGATTTTACGTGGAAACCCTCCTGGGGCAGAAAACCACGGCCCGTGTCAATCCAGACACGAAGTCAAATCCACTATTTTGAGTCCACAAAATACCGTGAACTTGATCGAACCCGAGTTGCTCCCTTAGACAACTCTATACAAGTTTTCCTAGACTCGTAAATTCCCTTATCTCGATCTAGTACTTCCTAGCTGAGATAACCCTTACAGCTAGGGACAACTAAGCCGAGTTAACCCTTACAGACTTAGTCAAGGTACCTTACAAAGAATGTAAGAATTGTTTGTAATCGAGTACAAGACCTTACAACTCGTAAAGTAATGAATTACAGAGTGGGAGTTGTAAGTTGAAGATTGAAAGTAAATACAATAACTTTGATCA
Organism: Talinum fruticosum; assembly: GCA_021018815.1. Lineage (NCBI taxonomy): Eukaryota > Viridiplantae > Streptophyta > Magnoliopsida > Caryophyllales > Talinaceae > Talinum > Talinum fruticosum. The sequence goes on from JAITYX010000101.1 coordinate 670,977, forward strand.
AGTTGGTGTATTGACAATATGTTCCGTTGTCTTCAAGTCTTGTGAAGTGGCTTCTATTTATAGATAACCAGGCAGAGTAGCCGTTATCTTCATCTCGCCGACCGAGAGTCCTCTCGTGACCGTTGATAAGGGCTTTCCGAGTCACTCAGAAAGTATCCGTTGAAATATGGACGTTGGAGAACGGTTCAACTCTCTTGGAAGTCCCAAAACCATCGGTTGTGTCTTGAAAAGTGTGGTGAAAACCATCGTTAAGCTTGACCTTCCGGTTTTCCGGATATGGAAGCGCATGCCTTCGACACAATCTTCCGGGACTGGAGCAGGAAGGTTGAAAAGCTATATCTGCTGGTGATTTGACGTTCAAGCCGGCTACTTTTGTAGTTTGAAAAGATATCCTCGATTGAATAACCTACAAAAGTAAAACATCTTTCGGTTCTCAAAGTATAAAATACTTTGGTCCAAGGTTAGACACGGATAATAATATAATCATGATAATTAACCAATAGATTATCTCGAGTTAGAGAAGAAATGGAACTTTCCGAGTCTAATATCCATGATACTCGGAATTCCATATGACTTAGTCTCGAAGCAAAGAATCAAGTTCCATAACGAATATCGAGTGGGAAATACTTGATGTAGACTAAGCACGAAAAGAACTACGAATGCCGACTTTGCAAACAAGTAGAGTAAATAATCACAAGTCGGATTTCGAGTGGGAGTGGACTCGGAATAAAGAACCAGCTTTTCGAGTCACTAACCGAAAAGCGATTAAATAGATAAGTGAAGGCCGAAACGCATAGAAAAGATACTATTTCACTCAAGTAAGTTTCTAAGACACGGAGAATGCCTTGGAATCAAAACACTATATGAATGACATCGTTATACCCGATTCCTTTTACATGACTCGTAAAGATATATAACGAGTGTCCGAGTCTTCAACTGTAACCAAATGAACTGATTGGTAAGCTACTCACCCATGAAATCCATCCGGAAGAAGAGGATGCCGAGGTCAACACCAAAAGGAACATCGCGACGAAAGCCTCATAAAGCAGAGGAGAAAACCGAGTTCTTCGATTCGTAAGAAGAGCCCATGGCACTCATTGCACGAGGCTTCAAAAGAATGATGAAGCACAAGAAATGGGAGAAGAGGCCAAGGAAAGAGTTCTACAAGAATGATAAAAGAACATAAAAGGTAACCTCTTCAAAGTTATCTTTAACTAAGAACTCGATCTGTTTTGAATGTGGCAAGCAAAGATCATATAGTCAAAGACCTGTCCAAGGAGAAAGAGGGACAGAAAGAAGAAGAAGGATATGATGCCCACATCGGGTGATGAAGACTCATCTAAAGAAGATGAAGATTCCGATGACTCAAAGTGTCCGATGGCACTAATAGACTCGTAAGTCGAATCCGAGTCGATTCGCACAACGCAGACAATGAAGAGACAAATCCTCGGGAGGTAATTGAATACTTTCTCAAATTCTCCAAAGTTGATTTAGCTAAATCCATTTATACTTTGGAAGAAAAATCCAATTCTGATTTTTCTCAATTCAAAGAACACCTTGAGTCTCTTACTTCGAGAGCATTGGTTTGAAAAATGAATTGGAAAACCGAGACTTACTCTAAGAGAATTCAAGACTAGTACTCAAGCTAATGAGATTGAGTCCGAGTTACTCAAAAGAGAAATTGAGCGTCTTAAATAAAAGCTTAATGAGTCTCAAGAGCTTGTTTTGAAATTTACTCAAGGTTAGAAAAACTTGGCATGCTCTTAGGCTCTTAATGTGTCTCCTTCCGGAAAGAAGGACTTGGGTTTAACGAAGAGGAGGAATGTAATTCCTACTCAAATCATTTCAAAAAGGATTTCAGAGTCGTGAAGTTCGGGAAGGTTGAACATGGTCCTATTCATAAATATGAAAGGAGGACTGAGCCTAGATCGGTTTATAGGAGAAAACCTTCTCCACCCATTTATAAAAGGAAAGATTTTCAAAAGAAAGAGACACAAACTCAATTCTCCAAAAGGAAGACTCACAATCGACTAAACCCAAAGTTATTCAAATCGGCTTCCCAAGAGTCTTCTTCCTCAAAAACAACCACAAGTAAAGGGTGTTACTGGGTTCGTTAGAGGAAGTGAGAAGGGTTACTATGTTTCGACTTGCTAGTAACTCCGAAAAGGACAAAAGGTCATTGGTACCTAGACAGTGGATGCTCACGCTATATGTCCGGAGATTCAAGACTCTTTTTTGAGTTGGAAGACTACAAAGAAGGCAAAGTCACTTTTGGATATGACAAGTAAGGGCAAGATAGTTGGAATAGGCAAGATTGGGAAAGGAGATAACCTGGTCAGCCCAGTTAATCTTGTCAAGGGATTAAAGTACAATCTACTCAAGATCTCTTAATTGTGCGACAAGGGTCAAAAGGTAAGGTTTACTCGGACAAATTGCTATATCTCTCGATGCAACCACCAAAGAGACTAAGCTCTAAGGTAAGAGATCAGGTAATACCTACACTATTCCTCTTTATGATCCAAGTCGGAACATATCTTGTTTAAAAGCATCATTGCATGATGATTCTTGGACATGGCATCGTAGACTAGGTCATGTTAACAGGCATACTATCAAAAAGCTTGCATCTCATGGTTTAGTCGAGGTTTACCCAACTGTGCATTTAAGAAAGCTAAAATTTGTGAAGCATGCACAAAAGGAAAACAGCCGAGATCATCTTTCAAATCTCTCAAAAGCGTTTCCACATCCAAAGTGCTTGAAATGTTGCATATGGATTTATGTGGTGAAATCCCAAGAAAGAGTCTCGGAGGCAAGTCATAAGTACTTGTGATTGTTGATGACTACTCACGATTTACTTGGGTTTGTTTTCTTAAGCACAAAAATAAAGCTTTCAAAGAGTTCAAGTAAGCTCTACAGGAAAATTCAAGTAGAGTCTCGGACTCGGATCAAAAAATTCGAACCGACCATAGAAGGGAGTTTGATTACTTAGAATTTGCAGAGTTCTACCATAAGAATGGTATCTCTCACAACTTCTCAGCACCCGTAACTTCTCAACGGAATTGAGTAGTGGAGAGAAAGAACCAAACTCTTGAAGAACTAGAAAGGACAATAATGATTGAAAACGATCCGCCTTACTATTTCGGGCTAAGGCAATCAACATAGCAAACCACACACCGAACAGATGCCTCATCAAACCCATTTTGAAGAAAACTCCATACGAGCTCTACAAGGGAAAAAAACCCAACATCTCATACTTCAAACCCTTCGGATGTAGGTGCTATTTTAAAAATAATGGTAAGGACCACTCGACCAAGTTTGATGCTCATCAAATGAAGGTATCTTTCTTGGTTATTCATCTCATAGTAAAGGATACTGAATTTTCAATAAAAGAACTAACAAAGTGCAAGAAAGCATTCACGTTGTGTTTGATGAGATTGATCAAGGAAAACCAAGTGAGTCAACGTTCTCAAATCTGAAACTCAGTCGAGATGAAGATGATATTATCAAACCGAGCTAAGACAAAGTCAAAAGGAAGCAGTTCGGAATGAGATGACTCGTAACATCATGACTCATATGGAACCAGCTCAACAGCCTAATCGGAATGTTGAAGATCAAATAGATGAGCAAGCTCAATCGGATCGGATCACTAAATATCAACCAGCTCAACCAAGCAACTCGGTGAACTACGTAACAGTAAAGCATTCAAATTGCTTAGAGCCACCCACTCAAGAACATCCTATCGGACATCAACAAGTGGTGTAAGAACTCGTTCTTCTTTGCAAAATCTATGTGCATTCACTGCATTCATATCATTAATCGAACCCGAAATGCACTAGAAGCCCTAAATGAACCTCGAATGGGCGGACGCCATGCAAGAGGAACTTAATCAATTTGAGAGAAATCAAGTCCGGACTTTGACCAAATGACCTTCTAACCACCCAGTTATAGGAACCAAATGGGTTTTCAAAAACAAATTGGATGAGGATGGGTTGGTAGTCGAAATAAGGCTAGACTTGTGGCTCAAGGTTACAATCAAGAATAAGGAATTGATTGTGAGGAAACCTTTGCACCAATTGCTAGGATTGAAGAAATTAGAATCTTATTAGCATTTGCATCAAGCATGAATATTAAATTTTATCAAATGGATGTCAAATGTTCCTTTCTGAATGGTTTCATTCAAGAGGAAGTATATGTTGAGCAACCCCTTGGATTTGAAAACTTAGAATTTCCAAATCATGTTTTCAAGTTGCAAAAGGCTCTTTATGGTCTTAAACAAGCTCCCGGAGCTTGGTATGAGAGACTGAGCAGTTTCTTGGTTGAAAATAATTTCAAAAGAGGTCAAATTGATAAAACTCTTTTCAAAAAAACCAAGGGGAAAGACTTTCTTATTGCTCGGATATATGTTGATGATATAATTTTTGGAGCTACTGTTGAGAATCTTTGTCGAGATTTTTCTGAGTTAATGAGACATGAATTACAAATGAGCATGATGGGGGAGTTTAATTTCTTTCTTGGTCTACAAATCAAACAAGATAAAGATGGCATCTATGTCCATCAATCTAAGTATGCCAAGGAGTTGTTGAAGAAGTACAAGCTTCAAGATGGAAAACATGGAGCAACACCCATGAGTAGCGGCGTGAAACTGGACTCGGACGAAAAGGTAAAGCAAGTAGATCGGATACTCTATCGAGGTATGATTAGATCTCTGCTATATCTCACATCCAAGTAGGCCGGACAATATGTTTAGTGTTTGTCTCGTGTGCAAGATTCCAAGCTAATCCAAAAGAATCACATCTCACTCGCGGCGAAGAGAATTTTTAGATATCTTGAAGGGACTCGGAATCTATGTCTATGGTTCTCAAGAGACTAAGAACCGATCCTCACTAGATACTTAGATGCCGACTATGCTGGATACAAGGTTGATAGAAAGAGCACATTAGGAGCATGCCATTTTCTAGGTCAATCCCTTATATCTTGGCAATCAAAGAAGCATAACTCAGCTTGCTCTATCAACCGCTGAAACCGAGTACATTGCAGCTGGAGCATGTTGTGCACAGATTTTATGTATCAAGCAACACTTGAATGGTCTTAGACTTTCAAATCGATTCCAATCAAGTATGACAATCATAGAGCAATCAGCATCACTAAGAATCAAGTTTAGCACTCAAACACAAAGCATATTAAGGTCATGTATCATTTTCCGAGAGACAATTTTGAGAAAGGTGATATTGAACTTGAATTCATTCCTACAAAATTTCAATTAGTCGATATCTTCACTAAGCCACTTAGTGAGGATCAGCTTTGTTTTCTTAGGAATGAGCTTGGTATGATAAATGTATGATCATGTGTTTTCTAAGAGAAATTATTTTGCATGATTATGTGTTTCATGTTTCCTTTCTTCGTCTTAATAACAATTGGTTCGATTGACTCAGTGAAAGTGAGCTAGGAGTTATTATTTGTTTGCGCTTTCGTAGTCACTCGAAACCTTACCTAGTCCGACTCGGTGTTTGAGAAAAATGGACTTCAAACTTCGAAATCATCTCTAGATTAGTGGAGAATTTAAGAAATTCCTTTTAAAAATTTGTCCTTTCTCTCTCTCTCTATGACGTACATCGATCGAGTGAACTAGTCATTGGGAGAATGACACTGGAATTGTAACCATTGGAGACAAAACTGTCACACTGTTTGAGGTGACCGTTGGATGTTTAGGTCGAACGAATACTGAAGGACATTCCTTTTGCTATAAATAGCATCCCTTTTCCTTCATTTCGCTACTTTACTCTTTGCTAACCTAAACCCTCTCTCACTTACTCTCGCAATCTAAACTCTCAACACTCTCAGCGGTCTTAGCACTTTCACTACTCTTTCTTTCTCTCTCTCTCTCTCTCTCTTGTTTCTTTGAATTTACTCTCTTTCATCTCAAAACACTTCAACTATGCCTAAGAGAGGTTCAACTCCAAACTTTCTAGGGTCTCGCAACAAAGAAACCTAGAACCAAGCAAATCCAAGAGGGTCACTCTAACCCCTCCAAAATTCTAGTCACCCAACATCTCATGTTGGATGACAAGTTCTTTCCAACTACAACCTTTTCATGGTTGAAGCACATAAAAGCCACTAGAGTCTATAAATTTATCTCGCTTTAGTGAGTTCATTTACCTAGAACTCGTTTGTTTGCTTGTCGTACAATTACAAATCAAACCACTACTTAGGCTTACAATAAACAATATAGCATAGGGAAGTAGGGATCGAATCTACGAGGAAAGATATAATAACATGCAAGTTTCAATCTAATTAAATTTACTACTATTAAAAACAAAATAGAAAATATAAATTAAAAAATTCAATAACTAAAAATCATAGAAAATTATCTAACAACTAAATAAATAATTTGTACCTAATAAAAAAAACTATAATAATCCAGAAATATTTTTGTATATTTTTTTTTGTTTAGAATAATTAAAACATAAAACTAAAAGAGAAAATAAACAAATTTTAAAACAGAAAATTAAATAAGTAAAATTCTGTACTAAATTAATTATGAAAATAAATACTAAAATTACCTAGAATATTAACACTAATTTTCTAGACCTAACCAGACCCTAAAAATATAAAAATAAAATTTAAAACTGAATTTACGAATTTATTTAACTAAAAACCTGCAGTAATTAAATTCAAGAATTAAATCTGAAAAATTATCAATTTAATTCCAAAAATTCTAAAATTTAATCACATCAAAATAGGACTCTATCTAAACCCTAAAAGAAAATAAAACACAAAAAATAATTAAAAAAACTATTTTTAAACTAATTTCTAACAAACTGGCTCAAAAATAATAAAAACCGACGTAAAAATAATCTGAAAATTTAAATATATAAAGACTCAAAATTAAATTAAAATAAAATTACTAAAACTAACCTAAAATACTGATCTTTAGGGGGAATAATGAAATTGATAATAAAAGACTATAAATTTATAAATAAAAATTGAAAAACTAAAGAAGACTACTAAAAAGCAAACAAATAATTATCAAAGATATCAAATTTATAAAAACACTTAGTATAATCTATATCCACCATGCAAATTATTATTTATCATTAACACACAAATTGATCTACCCATGAGCTAAACTCGTAGAAGACAACCACTAGCGGATATTCCCCGTTTTTCCTTAATTATTAGTTTGCTTAGGCCTAGCCCTAATATAAACCCTACTAATATTGATAACCCTAGTGCTAGCACTAGAATTTAATCAAATTAGAGCATTAAGTATGAGAAAAACATCATCTAGCACCTAATAACCAATCCATTAGCAAATCGATTTAAGAAGGATCTATGATAATTTCCTAATTAAAAGATATGGGTATGACCCATCCATGATTAATTTGGGTGATACTTATATCTAAAAGATCAAGCGATTACGTACTTAAACCCTTTAAACTATCATATGAATTTATATAAAACTAATTAGCGTGCACTCCAATTAATTAGACATAAAATCATAAACATTAAAATCAAATTATCATAGAATCATGGATCGAATGAATAAGACAATAAAGATCGAAACTTTGTTTCAAAGTAAATAATTTAACATGGTTTCAAGTAGACCTCGCAAAACCGACCCGAACCGAATGGGTCAACCCGAACAACCAGAAACCCAAACCGAACCGACATCCGAAACAGCTTGAACCGATTTTGACCCGAAACCGAAATGAATCGACCCGAACCGAACCGACCCGAAATGTAATGAACCCAATTCAGACCCGAACCGAAACGACCCGATCCGAAACCGAACCGACCCGAAACCGAAATCGACCCGAAATATAATTGACCCGATTACGACCCGAACCGAATCGAACCGAACCGAATCGGATCCGAATAGAATCGGACCCGAATTCGAATAAAAGTGACCCAAACTCGACCCGACTTGAATTTGAATTTGACCCAACCCATATTTTTTTTGGCAAGTCTCTCATAAGAGAGGGAGCTTTCTCTCCAAAATCTAGTTTTTTTTTAATTTTATTTTTGTTCCTTCTTTTGACAACTAAAATAAGAGAGGGAGCTTTCCCTCCAAAATCTAATTGTAATTTGCGATAAAAATTTTGATTTTTACTAGAGTAGAAATAGAGATGAAAATCATGATTTTTGTTAAACAAATAAGAGGAAAAAAATAAAAGGTGGAAATTTTTATATTATAACTTTATAAGATATTATTAATAGAATTTAATTTAATTTAATTAATAAGTTTAGAGAATTTACATTACAAAATAAGTTATTATTTTGTTCATGAAAATGAAGGTAAAATATATAATTTAAAGAATAATAAAACGTGTAAATATATATGTAATTTAAAGAATAATGAAATATGTGTAAATATATAAATAATTTAAAAAATAATAAAATATGTGTACAATATGTAATTTAATTTGTATAAATAAGTTCAATTCGAATTGTATTAGTTTTCACTTTGATTTAGCAAGTTTATTTGGGATTATATTGACTCAAACTTATCTAAGTCGGGGCCGTTTAACGTTAAATATGGTCATTACATGAATAAGTTAAGTACTTAACTAATATCGATGAGACTTGGTTTAGTAAATTAGTAGTCATTACCATGTCTCGGTATCTCACAACTCGGTTTTTATTAATCTGTACTAGTTTGAATTTGACCAAATTTATATTAAATTTAGCTCTAGATTAATGTTCAAATTAGTTCAATTAATTGGTTGGAAAATTATAATACAAGATGATAATCGTAAGTCGAGTACTTATGAGTTGAGCAATAACCGATTGACTCGATCGACTAGATATTCTTCTTAGTTGGTTATTATGACTAGTGGTCGATGAATATTTAGTTTTCATTTTGATTTATCAAGATCATTTTAGATTGTATCGACTCGAACTTATCTAAGTTATTCTAACATTATCTTTATAAATTTAACATCAAATATAATCATTCTAAAAATTCGAACTGTTGCCATTTAGTCTATTAGTATTGTTATTATGTCGGTATCTCGCAATTTCGATTTGTAGTCCGTAGATAAGTTCGGTTGAAATTGTACTAGTTCGAATTTGACCGAATCGACTTGACATCGTATGAAATTAAGCGTCAAATTATGGTTCACATTAGTTCAATTCATTCATTACAAATTACAATTCATCGAGTAAATTCAGTTAATCCTAACTCTTATAGTTAATCCTAACTCTTATATCTATCGATCGTTGTTGTCTTGCGATTTCGTTTTTGATACTTATCAATAAGTTTGAGTTGGATTATACATATGTGACGTATTGAAATATCAACTTGGTTGATCTTGTTTTAAATTTAGAGTCAAATATTCAAATTTTGCTTGTTTACACTTATAAGTTATATCTCTTAAAAGTTACTAGTTTTTTTTTTTTAATAAACAATGTTCCATTTTTAATCTGTACAAAAACAAACGTGTAAAATAAAAAACACTAATATTAATAATATATTAACTTTATAAAAAAATTCAACTCAAAAAGGTTTTGTAAAAAATTTGACACGACACGACCGAATATCAACTCGGCCTAAAAGTGACCCGACTTGATTTTAATCCGATCTAAACTCAACCCGAAATCATACTCAAAACTCACCCGAATTGACATTGACCCAATCCGAACCGAAACCGAACGAACTCGAACGAAATTGACCCGAAATAGAACCGAACCGAAGTTAACCCGAACCGAAACCGAAGTTAACCCGAACGAGATTGACCCGAAGTTGACCCGAACCGAAGTTGACCGAACCCGAAACCGAATCGAACCCGAACAAGATCGACCCGAGTTAACCCGAACGAGATTGACTCGAAGTTGACCCGAACCGAAATTGACCCGAACTCGAAACCGAATCGAGCCCGAATAAGATCGACCCGAAGTTAACTCGAACCGAACTCGAACCGAATGACCTGATTGCCGTGTCTAGTTTCAAGTAGATTATACTAAGTATAAAAAGCTTACTCAAACATAATATAATTTAAAATACGTAAACTAAATAAAAATAGCATCTTTAATGTTGAACTAACAATAAAAATAGAGTTTTTAAAATAAAAATTCAAATAATAATAATATCATAATAATCGTTGCCATGGTGATGATCAAGAAGGTGATGATGGAGAGTTGATGATGATGATGAAAGAAGAAGAAATAGCAAGACGGTGATGAGGAGGATTATGATGGTAGTGGGTGATTAAGGGCTGGTGGTAGAGATAAGGAAGCAAGCAGGAGGTGGCGTGAGGAATTGATGAGTAGCCGGGGAGTTTCATGGGCGGCTTGTGTGTGCAAAGGAAGGGCAGCGAATGAGGGCAGCAAGGGCTGCGTGGGGCTGCTGTCAGCAACGAAGGAAAGTGGGCAGCAAGGTGTGTGGGCGGCTGGTGTTGTGGGCAGCCCGGAGGGGGCAGCGGGAGCCACGAAGAAAGTGATGATGAGGGTAAGTGATATATATGGTGAAGGAGTTACGGTTATTTCTCTTTCTTCTCTTCCAAGTTTCCTTTTCTGTTCAAATTAGGATTTCATAAAATATAATATTATAAAATATATGGTGTCGCGCAAAGAAATCTAAGACTCGATTTAATATTACGATTTCTTATAAAGATATACATAAAACATAAAGTATATACTAAGTTTGCCTTGCTTTCAAAAATAGTTTGATGAGAATTTGTCTTTCCCAAGCAAGTGAAAAACTAAACATTTCATTGTCATCGAGAGTTTATTTATCAAAGCATCACAATATCTCTTTCATTTAAGCAACAATAAAAAATTATCCATCTTTTTCAAACATGTACATTCCGGTCAAGAGGTCTAAAATGTTTTAGGATGGGAAAAATTAAGGTGCGAGTATGGTTATAAAGACATTGAATTAGCAGAAAACTCACTAAAACTCGATAATAAACTTGTTTTGCAAACTTCTTTTTTTTTCTTTTTTTTTAGAAAATATATATATAACTCCATTCAAGCACATATTCGAGGCCCATATAGGGTCTTAGAAATATAACACTCCCTTTCTCCCACTCACCCAAATAGAGGTACTCTTTTTCTTTTCGTTAGTATGGTTAGAGCCATTGGTCGGCCCAAAAGGGGCATGACTCTCCCAACATGAGCTACTCCATTCGTAAGGCTCGACTTGATACCTAAACTTAAGGGAAATGGTGCCGAGCCACCAACTCCGACCTATGTTGGTAGACTAACATTTTGTTTTTTTTTTTGTTTTTTAAAAGGCAATACAAGAAAAATCAATTTTTCAATGAGTCAATCCGCTAAGTTCAATAGTTTAGGTGAACGGTTTAAGTCAATGTATTGCCTCTATCACGATTATGTAACATGATCAAACTAACAAAAAAATTAAGATTGTCACTAATTGAAGAAATATATGAGGATCAACTCAAACAACTCCGAATGACAATTAACATGTTCAAATTTCTCACTTACAAAGGGAAAGAAAAATTAGAAATAGAAAAATTTAATCAAGTTAACTTAGCATATATTCATGTTCATGCATTTCTTTACAAGAATTTTTTTCCAAAAAAAAAAATAACATAAAAATAAATGCATAGAATTAAAATGCAGGATGCACTCCCCACACTTAATTTATGCATTGTCCCTAATGCATGCAAAATAAAATTAAAGTAAAAATTATAGAAACTTCCATGAAAATGTTGGGTTGTCTCCCAACCAACGCCTTTGTTTATCGTCTTTGGCTCGACACTGTGTAGCTTAAGGATCATTCAGTTGCATTTCCCATACTAAATTGATCCGGTCTCCTGCATACTTGCAATTAGTGGGAGATTTCTTTTGGGAAAGAGCAGATGTATTCTCCCCCACACTTACCTTTTTGTTCCTTTTCAATTTTAATTTGTTCATGAATATATCTTTAAGGAACTTAGCATAACGAGGTTCCCGTTTCATGGTATCTAGAAGAGGAATGTTTGTTTCTACCTTCCTAGATATTTCTATGATATCTTCAATTGCCTCGTCTATCGTAGGAGTTGTGCTTATTAGTCTACTAGGAAAAGGTGGGATAGGCTTGTAAAGATCTTTCTTATTTTCACCTATTTCCTTAGCATTATAGGCGTCGTCTTTATTTTGGTCAAGTTTAGATTCCTTAACCTCTAATTTTGGCTCTACCTCTATGTTTTTCTTAGGTTCCTCTAACTCTTTCCCATTATTAAGTGTTATGACACTCACATTTTCTTTTGGATCTTGGAAAGTTTGACATTGCATTTGGGCTTGCAGGTTACTAATTATGGTATCATTGGCGATCTGTCTCTCTTGAACCTCGCTTAATGGTCATCTCTAAGCTTTGGAACCTAAGGTCAGTCTCCTTTTTCTGGTAATCCATCTTCTTAATGATTTGCTCTAAAAGATAATTAGTTTCGTCCCGAGCAACGGATTGATCAAATTCTAAGGGGTTTTCTTCGAATCCATACCTAAGGTTGGAGTAGTCAATCCATTCTTCATAAGTGTTCGAGAATGTGTTATAATTCATTCGACCTTGGTTGGAAAAAATAGCATTCACATGCTCTCTTTGTTGTGTAGAGGCAGGAATTAGCAACATGATCCTCTAGACAAGCAAATACTACAAACTACTACTTCTTCTCTGTGCACCAATTTATTCAACATAACAATAATTTGGGACAATTGGGTCTCTACGAGATGGACCTAAATTAAACTCATTAACATTCCTAAATTGGGTATCTCCCATTCCAAATTGTTGAGTATTTTGGGCCATAATATTAAACAATTCTCTAGCTCGAGCTGGAGTTTTATTACACAAGGCCACTCCACTAATAACATCTACCATATTTCTATCTATTGGCAATAAACCTTCATAAAAATATTGAATCAATAAATGCTCGGAAATTTGATGTTGGGGACAACTAGCACATAATTTATTAAAATGCTCCCAATATTCAAAAAAGTCTACCTAGTCATCTGTTTAATACCACAAATTTCCTTTCTAATGGACTCTATCCTAGATGCGGGAAAAAATTCTCTAAAAATGTTGTATGAACTTGGGTCCATGTAGTGAATGTTGCAGGGGTAGATAATAAAACCAATCTTTAGCCTTATCCCGAAGTGAAAACGGAAAGGCTCTCAACTTAATTTGGTCTTGGGTGATTCCCTCAAGTTGCATAGTGGAACATGTAATAATAAATTCATTGATATGACGATATGGGTTCTCACCAGGCAGTCCATGAAATTTAGGTAACATATTTAAAAATCCGGAGTTCGGTTTTAGTGGTCGGTTCAATGTAGGATATAAGATAGGTAGAAGTTGTGTATCCAAGTTAGGTGCAGTAAATTCACGTAAAGTAGTCATCTCAATAATTTTAGAACTTACGTAAACAGAATAAGAAACACTTACGTGGCTTCAACTTTGTCAAATGTATGCTCCTTGTCAAAATAAAAAAACACTAAAAAAACTATTAAAGTTATAAAGAAGTAATAAAAGTAGTAAATATAAATTAAATAAAACTAACAACTATTATTTTCTTTCCCGACAACGGCGCCAAAATTTTGTTTGCTTGTCGTACAGCTTACAAATTAAACCACTACTAGGCTTATAATAAACAATATAGCATAGGAAAGTAGGGATCGAATCCACGAGGAAAGATATAATAACATACAAGCTTCAATCTAATTAAATTTACTACTCTTAAAAACAAAACAGAAAATATAAATTAAAAAATTCAATAACTAAAAATCATAGAAAATTATCTAACAACTAAATAAATAATTTGTACCTAATAAAAAAAACTATAATAATCCAGAAATATTTTTGTATATTTTTTTGTTTAGAATAATTAAAACAGAAAACTAAAGCAGAAAATAAATAAATTCTAAAACAGAAAATTAAATAAGTAAAATTCTGCACTAAATTAATTACGAAAATAAATACTAAAATTACCTAGAATATTAACACTAATTTTCTAGACCTAACCAGACCCTAAAAATATAAAAATAAAATTTAAAACCGAATTTACAAATTTATTTAACTAAAAACCTGCGAGTAATTAAATTCAAGAATTAAATCTGAAAAATTATCAAATTAATTCCACAAATTATAAAATTTAATCACATAAAAATAGGACTCTATTTAAACCCTAAAAGAAAATAAAACACGAAAAATAATAAAACAAACTATTTTAAAACTAATTTCTAACAAACCGACTCAAAAATAATAAAAACTGATGTAAAAATAATGTGAAAATTTAAATATATAAAGACTCAAAATTACATTAAAATAAAATTACTAAAACTAACCTAAAATACTGATCTTTAGGGGGAATAATGAAATTGATGATAAAAGACTATAAATTTATAAATAAAAATTGACAAACTAAAGAAGACTACTAAAAAGCAAACAAATAATTATCAAAGATATCAAATTTATAAAAACACTTAGTATAATCTATATCCACCATGCAAATTATTATTTATCATTAACACACAAATTGATCTACCCATGAGCTAAACTGTAGAAGACAACCACTAGCGGATATTCCCGATTTTTCCTTAATTATTAGTTTGCTTAGGCCTAACCCTAATATAAACCCTACTAATATTGATAACCCTAGCACTAGCACTAGAATTTAATCAAATTAGAGCATTAAGTATGAGAAAAACATCATCTAGCACCTAATAACCAATCTATTAGCAAATTGATTTAAGAAGGATCTATGATAATTTCCTAATTAAAAGATATGGGTATGACCCATCCATGATTAATTAGGGTGATACTTATATCTAAAAGATCAAGCGATTACGTACTTAAACTCTTTAAACTATCATATGAATTTATATAAAACTAATTAGCGTGCACTCCAATTAATTAGACATAAAATCATAAACATTAAAATCAAATTATCATAGAATCATGGATCGAATGAATAAGACAATAAAGATCGAAATTTTGTTTCAAAGTAAATAATTTAACATGGTTTCAAGTAGATTATACTAAGTATAAAAAACTTACTCAAACATAATATAATTTAAAATACGTAAAAACTAAATAAAAATAGCATCTTTAATGTTGAACTAACAATAAAAATAGTCTTTAAAATAAAAATTACAATAATAATAATACCATAATAATCCTTGCCATGGTGATGATCAAGAAGGTGATGATGGAGAGTTGATGATGATGATGAAAGAAGAAGAAATAGCAAGATGGTGATGAGGAGGATTACGATGGTAGTGGGTGATTAAGGGCTGGTGGTAGAGATAAGGAAGCAAGCATGGGGTGGCGTGAGGAATTGATGAGCAGCCAAGGGAGTTTGATGGGCGGCTGGTGTGTGCAAAGGAAGGGCAGCGAATGAGGGCAGCAAGGGCTGCGTGGGGCTGCTGTCAGCAACATAGGAAAGTGGGCAGCAAGGTGTGTGGGCGGCTGGTGTTGTGGGCGGCCAGCCAAGAGGGGGCAGCGGGAGCCACGAAGAAAGTGATGATGAGGGTAAGTGATATATATGGTGAAGGAGTTAGGTTATTTCTCTTTCTTCTCTTCCAAGTTTCCTTTTCTTTTAAATTAGGATTTCATAAAATATAATATCATAAAATAAATATTTTATGACATATTATATTTATGTATCGACTTCATATTTTTTCTTGAATGCTTGTCTATAGCTAAAAACCCACTTTTAACGTCTTTTCTTTTCTTCCCCAATTTATTCGATAATTACCTATAAATATACAAGATAGGATAAATTAGATAAAATAAACTATATAATATAAACTAAATAACTATTAAAAATATGTATAGAATACGACTTAACATCGTTGCTGAGTTCTACTCAAACCTTTCTTGTTCTAAGGGGGTCATCACCTCCAAAGTTCGCAACATTGTAGTACGCAT
Source organism: Talinum fruticosum (assembly GCA_021018815.1). Lineage (NCBI taxonomy): Eukaryota > Viridiplantae > Streptophyta > Magnoliopsida > Caryophyllales > Talinaceae > Talinum > Talinum fruticosum. The sequence goes on from JAITYX010000101.1 coordinate 686,839, forward strand.
AAATCTCTCTCTCCTCCATCGTCTTTTCAATGTCTCTTCCATCTTCCTCAGCTGCAATCCTATCCCTTTCAAAAATATTGTAGATGAACTCTTCGAAAAATATGCCAAGGAAGTCCTTGAGTCGCGAAAGAACTTTTTGTGACTCGGATGAAGACCGAGGCTAGACTTCGTGCTTCCTTTTGATGAGAACTTTCTTCTCTCATCATTTCAAGCAAAGAGAATCCTAACTCAAAGATTCTCAAAGCTTTATTCAATATCCTTGAGGGCTACAATGTAGATCTCTTTCCAGCTATAATCGAGCAGATGGCCACCGTGCCAGCTCGATCAAAGAAATCCACCCCTCTTCCCTTCGGAGCCCTTCTAACCCTTGTTTTTAAGCAATTAAAGGTTCCACTCCCTTCGGACACAAATGAAGTGTCCGAGGCTGCCATCGTCATTGGCGTAAAAGAGCTTCTTGGATACAGGTACCAGGAAACCCAACCTCGCCGTCCGGGTCCACGACTTAGAACTAAGGCTCCCTTCCCTCCGCCTCGGACTCATCTCTCACTCCCTCCTCCACCTGGCGGTGCTTCCACCTCGAGTCCTCATCTTGAAGCCAAAGTTGCCTTGTCTAAAGCTCTAATAGACAAGCTCACTTCGTGTCCGCGAAATCCGGACACTCTCCGCTCCTTCAAAATTGTTCTTTAGAACATGACCATCAACCGTAAGACGACCCGATCTCAAATTCGAGAGCAACAGGATGTGCTCGTCGAAAATAAAAATCTGGTTAATGAGCAACAGGAGCAGCTTGAACTCCTCCGAGAGAGGAACACGAAGGCTACTCAGGACCCGCATAACTCCGATACGTCTAAGGAGTCCTCGAATCCTACCAAGTCTCTCTTCGGAGAGGCAGCAGAAGAAGAAGAGGAAGCTGCAGCTGAAGCGGATCTTTACGATGAGATAGAGGAAGAGAATGATGAAGAGAAGGAAGAGGAGAAGGAGGAAGAAGGAAAGAAGAAGGAAGAAGCCGAGGGACAAGGTGCCGACGTTCCTCAACCGGAGCCGATAAGCTCCCGAGTGGATCGGAAGACCCTGCGGATGTTGGACAATCCACAGCGGTCAAGCTCGAAGAAGCACCTCCCACTGTCATCTTCTAAGAGGGTGAGCCTCTTGACGACTTAGTTCTAGGTCGACCACTCGGAGCCGAGCCACTTCCGGAGATTCTAGTGCTGCGCCGCCCGGATCTTGCACGTCCTCACAAGCATACCAAGCACTGCCGCACTGCGCGCTCATCTCGCCTTAACACGAACCGCCCAGCTCCACCATCTTAATATCTTTTTCTCTTGTTTTTTTGTCTAAACATCAATTGTATCAGTTTGATACATTCTTCCCTTTTTTGTTGTTTTTGTTGAAATGCAAGGGGAGAATACTAGAAAAAATTGTTGTCTTGTTTTGGGGAGTTTTCTCACCCTCTTTTCTTTGTATTTTTTCGTTTTTGTATATATATCAATGAAGTTTTTATTTTCGAGCATACTGATTTCGAGTTCACTCTTTCCGAGTTTGAATTTCTTAATTAGTGTATTTTGCTCCGATATATCTCGCTCAAGTTTTTATTATCTTTGTTGCTCCGATATATCCGCTTATATTTTTTTCTTCTATCTTGCTCCGATATATCTGCAGAAATGCTCTAACTATGAATCACCTCATTCATTACCTTGTACTCGATATATTCTATCGAGAAAAAATGAAAAACTCATGATTGTTTTTACTAACAAAGTTTTTATCTAAGTATGGAATGCCTTTCATCAAAAAGGGGAGATTGAAGACTCGGACTCGAATCCGGATCATTCTAAGGGGGAGATTGAAGACTCAAACTCGAATCCGGATCATTCCGAGTACTACCTAAGGACTCAGGTACCAAACCTCATCCCTCCTAAGTTTTGATTACAAGTCATTCCGAGTGTTATAGAAACTCCTGCTTAAGTTTTCATTCGATTGTGATCGACTCGGAACACACATTCTTATCTATCTTCTCACATTGATGATTCAAAGTCACTCGGACATTACTCGGATTTATCGCATGTACAAATAATCTCTCTAATACTTCTTATCTCGAGTTCTAACTACGTATTTTGATGTAAAGTGAATTACAGTATTAATTCACCTCCTTAAGTCGATATGTTTGTTTGGGAATTATTTGTCCGGATCAAGTGCTTATACTCCGATGTTTTCACTCTTATAACTTGATCTTTCTTAAGACCGACTCGGATGGAATATGAGTTTAATGAATATTAGACTCGGAAAATTCCACTCTTCTAAGCCTCGAGATAATCATGCACTTAATTATCTTAATTAAATTATTATCTCGTGCTTAATCTTGGACCAAAGTATTTTATACTTTGAGAACCAAATTTTTTACTTTTGTAGGTTATCCAAACGAGGTTATCTTTTATTTGAATTACAAAAGTAACCGGCTTTAAGTCGTCAATCACCAACAGACAAGGCTTTTCTACTTCGAACAAGGCTCGGACGCCGTGTCAAGGTTGTCTATTTCGAAGCTGGAAAAATTCAACGCTAAGCTCAACGGTGGTTTCAACCTTAGTTTTCGGACAACACCAGTGGATTGGAGCACCCTTAGGAGCCAAGAGTTGCACAACGTTCACATTCCAACAGATCTTTTACGAGCGAATAAGAAGAATCGTTATAACAGTCAAGAAGGACTTCGTTAAGAAATTAGTCACAACGGCTAATCCGCTTGGTAATTTATAAATAGAAGCCACCTTTCAAGTCTTGAAGATTATTGGAACTATTGTTAAAACGCATTACTTAAGCAAAAGTCATTGTACTCATACTCAATCTTCTATTTACAACTCCCACCTTGTAATTCATATTTTATGAGTTGTAAACTCTTGTAATCGGTTACATACTCTTCTTACTTTCCGAGTAAGGTCCCTTGATCGAGCTGTAAGGGTTAACTAAGCTCAATTGTCCCTAGTTGTAAAGGTTATCTCGGTTAGGAAGTACTAGATCGGATAAAGGAATTTCGAGTGTAGGAAAACTTTGTAAGGAATTGTTTAAGGGAGCAATTCGGTTGAAGTCGATCTACGATATTTTGTGTATTCAAAATATTGGATTTGACTTGGTGCTTGGACTAGCACTAACCGTGGGTTTATGCCCCACGAAGGTTTCCATGTACCTACGAGTTTACACTTTTTGAGTCCAATGTAGACATAGATTGTCTTATTCATTACTTTCAAGCTTAAAGTTTCTAAGTTTGCTAAAATTGCCTCGTCACCCTATTCATCCCCCTTTAGGGTAATTAAGACTCTCCAAGAGCAAACCTTCAATTGGTATCGAGCCTAGCCTTTCAAAAAGGATCTAACAATCCAAAGGTTTAAAGATCAAATGGCTCGGAACTATGGAGAGTTCGATAAAGGAAGATCCTCCAAGCAAACCACATAAGTTCAAAGGATCAAATTTCGTACACGGGAAGAAGCTAATGCAATGCTTTTTCTTGGACAACGATGAAGATGTTTGTAACATCGTATAAGAAGGCAATTACATTCCAATGAATATGGAAGACATAAGACGTGTGCCTAAAGCCAAGTTTGAATATACCAATGAAGAGTTAGAAAAGTTTAGAAAGAACTGCAAAATGATGAATATTCCGATGTGTGTTATCAGCTCAAAAGAATAGAATAGAGTGTCGACTTGTGACACAGCCTAAAGATGTGTGGGACACTCTTGTCAACACATATGAAGGAACAAGCCAAGTGAGACAAGCCAAGATAAGTCAATATCTTCACTAATTTGAGCTGTTCAAGATGGAGCCAAAAGAAAACATCACTCGGATGTTTATACGTTTTACTAAGATTACAAACAATCTCAAATTCGTGGGTAGAAAGATTTCTCATGAAGAAATGTGCAGAAAAATTCTAAGAAGTCTACCAAAGAGAAGATGGGGTCCCAAGGTGACAGCCATTGAGGAAGCTCAAAACCTCTCTCAACTAAAGCCAAATGAACGGATTGGGAATCTACTTTCCCTTGAAATCCATCCGGAAGAAGAGGATGTCAAGGTCAACACCAAAAAGAGCATAACGCTGAAAGCCTTAGAAAGCGAGAGGAGAAAATCCGAGTTCTTCGATTCGTAAGAAGATCCCATGACACTCATTGTACGAGGCTTCAAAAGAATGATGAAGCACAAGAAATGGGAGAAGAGGCCAAGGGAAGAGTTCTACAAGAAAGATAAGAAGGACAGAAAAGGTAAACACTCCTCCCCTTCAAAGTTATCTTTAACTAAGAACTCGGCTATTTTGAATGTGGCGACAGAAGATCATATAGTCAAAGACTCGTCAAAGGAGAAAGAGCGATAGAAAGAAGAAGAAGGCTATGATGGCCACATGGAGTGATGAAGACTCATTTGAAGAAGATGAAGATTCCGATGACTCAAAGTGTCGGATGGCACTAACAGACTCGAAGTCGAATCGAATCGGATTCGGACAACTCAGTACACTAAGGATACAAATCCTCGGGAGGTAATTGAATACTTTGTCAAATTTTCCAAAGTTGATTTAGCTAAATACATTTATACTTTGGAAGAAAAGTCCAATTCGATTCTTCTCAATTCAAAGAACAACTTGAGTCTCTTACTTCGAGAGCATTGGTTTGAAAAATGAATTGGAAAACTCGAGACTTACTCTAAGAGAACTCAAGACTAGTACTCAAGCTAATGAGACTGAGTCTAAGTTACTCGAAGAGAAAATGAGCGTCCTAAACAAAGCTCAATGAGTCTCAAGAGCGTGTTTTGAAATTTACTCAAGGTCGAAAAACCTTGACATGCTCTTAGGCTCTCAGTGTGTCTCCTTTAGGAAAAAAGGACTTGGTTTTAACAAAGAGAAGGAATCTAATTCTTACTCAAATCTTTTCAAAAGGATTCCGGAACTGTGAAGTTCGGGAATGTTGAGCATTATCCTATTCATAAATATCAAAGGAGGACTGAGCCCAGATCACTTTATAGGAGAAAACCTTCTCCACATGTTTATAAAAGAAAAGATTTTCAAAAGAAAGACACATAGACTCGGTTCTCCAAAAAGAAGACTCGAGAATCGGACTAAACCCAAAGTTATTCAAATCTAGGTTCCCAAGAGTCTTCTTTCTCATAAAAAGACCATAGTAAAGGTAGTTACTTGGGTTCGTTAGAGGAAGTGAGAAGGGTTAGTGTGTTTCGACTTGCGAGTAACTCGTAAAAGGACAAAAGGTCATTGGTACCTGGACGGTGGATGCTCACGCAATATGTCGGGAGATTCAAGACTCTTTTCCGAGTTAGAAGACTACAAAGGAGGCAAAGTCACTTTTGGAAATGACAGTAAGGGCAAGATAGTTGGAATAGGTAAGATTAGGAAAGGAGATAACCCGGTTAGCCCAATTTATCTTGTGAAGGGATTAAAGTACAATCTACTGAACATCTCTCAATTGTGCGACAAGGGTCAAGAGGTAAGGTTCACTAAGACAAATTGCTATATCTCTAATGAAACCACCAAAGAGACTAAGCTCTCGGGTAAGAGATCGGGTAATACCGACAGTATTCCTCTTTATGATCCAAGTCATAACATATCTTGTTTAAAAGCATCATTGCATGATGATTCTATGACATAGCATCGTAGACTAGGTCATGTTAGCATGCATACTATCAAAAAGCTTGCATCTCATAGTTTAGTCAGAGGTTTACCCAATTGTGCATTTAAGAAAGTTAAAATTTGTGAAGCATGCACAAAAGGAAAACATGCTAGATCATCTTTTAAATCTCTCAAAATTGTTTCCATATCCAAAGTGCTTGAATGTTGCATATGGATTTATGTGGTGAAATCCCAATAAAGAGTCTCGATGGTAGATCATATGTACTTATAATTGTTGATGAATACTCACGATTTACCTGGTTTAGTTTTCCTAAGCGAGAAAAATGAGGCTTTCAAAGAGTTCCGCAAGCTCTGCAGGAAAATTCAAGTAGAGACTCAGATTCGGATAAGAAGAATTAGAAATTACCATGGAAAGGAGTTCGATTACTCGGAATTTGTAGAGTTCTGCGATAAGAATGGTATCTCTCACAACTTCTCAGCACCCAGAACTGCTCAATAGAATGGAGTAGTGGAGAGAAAGAACCGAACTCTTGAAGAAATGGGAAGGACAATAATGATTGAACACGATCTACCTTACTATTTACAGGCTGAGGAAGTCAACACAGACAAATTACACACCGAACGGATGCCTCATCGGTCCCATTCTAAAGAAACTCCAAACGAGCTCTACAAGGGAAAGAAACCCAATGTCTTATACTTCAAACCCTTCGAATGTAAGTGCTATATTCACAATAATGGTAAGGACCACTCGACCAAGTTTGATGCTCGGTCGGAGGAAGGTATCTTTCTTGGTTATTCATCTCATAGTAAAGCATATTGCATTTTCAATAAAAGAACTAACAAAGTGGAAGAAAGCATGCACATTGTGTTTGATGAGATTGATCAAGGAAAACCAAGTGAGTCAATGTTCTCGGATCTGAAACTCAGTCGAGATGAAGATGTTCTTGCTGAACCGAGCTCGGACAAAGTCAAAAGGAAGCGGCTCGGAATGAGACGACTCGGAACATGACGACTCAAATTAAACTAGCTCAAGAGCTCGCTTAGAATGCTGATGATCGAGATAGATGAGCAAGCTCAATCGGATCGAATCATCGAAGATCAACCAGTTCAACAAGCAAATTTGGTGAACCAGAGAACAGTAAAGAATTAAAATATGCTTCGAGCCACCCACTCGAGAACATCCTGTCCGACATCAACGAGTGGGGTACTAACTCGTTCTTCTTTGCAAAATCTATGTGCATTCACTGCATTCATATCATTAATCGAACCCGAAATGCACTAGAAGCCTTAAATGAACCTAAATGGGTATAGGCCATGCAAGAGGAACTTAATCAATTTGAGAGAAACCAAGTCCGGACTTTGACTAAATGACCTTCTAACCACCCAACTATAGGAACCAAATGGGTTTTTAAAAAAAATAGATGAGGATGGGTTGGTAGTCGAAATAAGGCTAAACTTGTGGCTCAATGTTACAATCAAGAAGAAGGGATTGATTGTTGGGAAACCTTTGCACCTATTGCTAGGATTGAAGCAATTAGAATCTTATTGGCATTTGCATCAAGCATGAATATTAAATTGTATCAAATGGATGTCAAATGTTCCTTTCGAATGGTTTCATTCAAGACGAAGTATATGTTGAGCAACCCCTTGGATTTGAAAACTTAGAATTTCCAAATCATGTTTTCAAGTTGCAAAAGGCTCTTTATGGTCTTAAACAAGCTCCCGGAGCTTGGTATGAGAGACTGAGCAGTTTCTTGGTTGAAAGTAATTTCAAAATAGGTCAGATTCACAAAACTCTTTTAAAAAAACCAAGGGGAAAGACTTTCTTATTGCTCGGATCTATGTTGATGATATAATTTTTAGAGTTACTGATGAGAATCTTTGTCGAGATTTTTCTTAGTTAATGAGATAGGAATTCCAAATGAGCATGAAGGGAGAGCTCAATTTCTTTCTTGGTCTATAAATCAAACAAGATAAAGATGGCATCTATGTCCATCAATCTAAGTATGCCAAGGGGTTGCTGAAGAAGTACAAGCTTCAAGATGGAAAACATGCAACAACACCCATGAGTTGCAACATGAAACCGGACCCAGGACGAAAAAGGTAAAGCAAGTAGATCGGATACTCTATCGAGGTATGATTGGATCTCTGCTATATCTCACATCCAAGTAGACCGGACATTATGTTTACTTGTTTATCCGTGTGCAAGATTCCAAGCTAATCCAAAAGAATCAAATCTCACTGCGGTGAAGAGAATTTTTAGATATCTTGAAGGGACTCGGAATCTAGGTCTATGGTTCTCAAGAGATTAAGAACCGACCCTCACTAGATACTCGAGTGCCGACTATGCTGGATACAAGGTTGATAGATAGAGAACATTAGGAGCATGCCAGTTTCTAAGTTAATCCCTTATATCTTGGCAATCAAACAAGTATAACTCGGTTGCTCTATCAATCTAGCTGAAGTAGCCGGAGCATGTTGTGCACGGATTCTATGGATCAAGCAACACTTGAAAGATCTTGGACTTTCTTTCAAATCGATTCCAATCAAGTGTGACAATCGAGTGCAATAAGCATCACTAAGAATCAAGTTCAGCACTCAAAGACAAAGCATATTGAAGTCAGGTATCATTTTTTGAGAGACCATTTTGAGAAAAGTGATATTGAACTTGAATTCATTCCTACAAAATTCCGGTTCGTTGATATCTTCACTAAGCCACTTAGTGAGGATCAGCTTTATTTTATTATGAATGAGCTTGGTATGATAAATGCATGATTATGTGTTTTCTAAGAGAAATTATTTTGCATGATTATGTGCTACATGTTTCCTTTCTTTGTGTTAATAAGAATTGGTTCCGTTGACCCAGTGAAACCGATCTAGGAGTTATTATTTGCTTGTGCTTTCGAGTCACTCAAAAACCTTACTGAGTCGGACTTAGTGTTTGAGTATAATGGACTTCAAACTTCTGAAATAATCTCTAGATTAGTGGAGAATTTAAGAAATTTCTTTTAAAAATTTCTCCTTTTCTCTCTCTCTCTACCGCTCACACATCGATCATTGAACTAGCCATCGGGAGAAAGACACCGGAATTCTAACCGTTGGAGACAGAACCGTCACACCTGTCTCGAGGCGACCGATGGAGGTTTAGGTCGAACGAATATCGAAGGACATTCATTTCGTTATAAATAGCACCCTTTTCCTTCATTTTGCTTCTTTACTCTCTGTTAACCTAAATTCTCACTCACTTACTCTCACAATCTAAACTCTCATCACTCTCATCACTCTCGGCGCTCGTAGCACTTTCAGTACTCTCTCTTCCTCTCTCTCTCTCTTCTCATTTCTTCGAATTTACTCTCTTTCATCTCAAAACACTTCAGTTATGCCTAACAGAGGTTAAGCTCCGGACTTTCTAAGGTCTCGCAACAAAGAAACCTAGAACTAAGCAAACCCAAGAGGGTCCTTCTAATTCCTCCAAAATTCTAGTCACCCAACATCTCACGTTGAATGACAAGTTCTTTCCAACTACAACCTTTTTGTGGTTGAAGCACATAAAAACAACTAGTGTCTATAAATTTCTCTGCTTCAGTGAGTTCATTTACCTAGAACTTGTTGCTGAGTTCTACTCAAACCTTTCTTTTCTCAGCGGGGTCATCACCTCCAAAGTTCGCAACACCATGGTACACATAAATCTCTCTCTCCTCCATTGTCTTCTCAATGTCTCTTCCATCTTCCGGAACTGTAATCCTATCCCTTTCAACAATGTTGCGAGATGAACTCTTCAAAAATACGCCAACGAAGTCCTTGAGTCACGAAAGAACTTTTCCGTGACTCGGTTAAAGACTAAGGCAAGACTAATGTGCTTCCTTTTGATGAGAACTTTCTTATCTCACAATTCTAGCAAAGAGAATCCTAACTCAAAAGATTCTCAAAGCTTTATTCGATATCGTTGAGGGCTATAATGTAGACCACTTTCCAGCTATAGTCGAGCAAATGGCCATCTGTGTCGGCTCGGTTAAAGAAATCCACCCCTATTCCCTTCGAAGCCCTTCTAACCCTTGTTTTTAACCAATTCAAGGTTCCCCTCCCTCGGATCCAAATGAAGTGTCTAAGACTGCCATCGTCGTTGGCTGAAAAGAGTTTCTTGGATACGGGTACCAGGAAACCCGAGCCGAGGCCCCCTTTCCTCTCGCCTCAAACTCGGACTCGGACTCACCTCTCACTCCCTCCTCCACTTGACGCCGCTTCAGCCTTAGGTACTCCTCTTGAAGCCACAGTTGCCTTGTCTAAAGCTCTAATAGACAAGTTCACTTCGTGTCCGTAGAAATCCGGGACATTCTCCGCTCCTTCAAAATTGTTCTTCGAACATGACCATCAACTAGAAGACGACCCGATCTCAAATTCGAGAGCAACAAGAAGTGCTCGTCGAAATGAAAAATCTGGTTAAGGAGCAACAGGAGCAACTTGAACTCCTTCGAGAGAGGCCCACGAAGGCAGCTCAGGACCCGGACAACTCCGATACGTCTAAGGAGTCCTCGAGTCCAGCAAGTCTTCCTCCGGAGAGGCAGCAAAAGAAGAAGAGGAAGTTGTGACTCGAAGCGGCTCTTTTTGAGGAGAAGGAGGAAGAGAAGAATGAAGAAAAGGAAGAGGAGAAGGAGGAAGAAGGAGAGAAGAAGGAAGAAGTTGAGGGACAATGTGCCGACATTCCTCAACCGGAGCCGATCGGCTCGGACAGGTAGTCTTAGTGGGTCGGAAGACCTGCGGATGTTGTACAACCTACAATGGTCAAGCTCGAAGAAGCACCTCCGTCGGTCACCTTCCAAGAGGATGCCTCCGGACAACTTAGTTCGGGTCGGCCACTCGGAGCTGAGCCACTTCCGGATATTCCAATGCGATCGCCGCTCGGATCTTCCACGTCCTCACAAGCATACCAGCGCCGTCGCACTGCCCGCTCATATGCCTCAAAACAAACCGCCCTGACTCCACCATCTTAATATATTTTTCTCTTGTTTTATATATTTTTTGGTCCATACATCAATTGTATCAGCTTGATATATTCTTCCCTTTTTTTTTTTTCTGAAAGGTAAGGGGGAGAATACTAGAAAAAATTGTTGTCTTGTTTAGGGGAGTTTTCTCACCCGCTTTTACGTGTATTTTTTCGTTTTTGTATATATATCAATGAAGTTTTTATTTTCGAGCATACTGATTTACGAGTTCACTATTTACGAGTTTGAATTTCTTAATTAATGTATTCTCGCTCAAGTTTTTATTATCTTTCTTGCTCTAATATATCTCGCTAATATTTTTTTCTTCTATCTTGCTCCGATATATCCGCATAAATACTCTAACTATAAATCACCTCATTCACTACCTCGTATCTGTGATATATTCTATTGAGCAAGAATGAAAAACTCATGATTCTTTTTACTAACAAAGTTTCTATCTAAATATGGAATGCCTTTCATCAAAATGGGGAGATTGAAGACTCGAGACTTTGAATCCAGATTATTCCGAGTACTACCTAAGGACTCGGTACAAACCTCATCCCTCGTAACTTTTCATTACAAGTCATTCTGAGTGTTACGAAACTCCTGCATAAGTTTTCATTAGATTGTGACTCGACTCGGAACACACATTCTTGTCTATCTTCTCACATTGATGATTCAAAGTCACTCGGACATCACTCAGATTTATCGCATGTACAAATAATCTCTCTAACACTTCTTATGTGAGTTCTAACCGAGTATTTTAAAGTAAAGTGAATTACGAGTGTTAATTAACCTCTCTAAGTCGAGTATGTTTGTTTGAGAATTATTTGTCCAAATCAAGTTCTTATACTCGATGTTTTCACTCTTATAACTTGATCTTTCTTAGGACTAACTCCGATGGAATCTGAGTATAATGAGTATTAGACTCGGAAAATTCAACTCTTTTAGGCTTGAGATAATTATGCACTTAATTATCTTAATTAAGTTATTATCTCGTGTCTAATCTTGGACCAAAGTATTTTATACTTTGAGAACCAAAATTGTTTACTTTTGTAGGTTATCCAAACGAGGTTATCTTATTTTTGAATTACAAAAGTGACCAAGTTCAAGTCGTCAATCACCAACAAACAAGGCTTTTCTACTTCGAACAAGGCTCGGAAGCCGTGTTAGGCTTGTCTGTTTCCAAAACTGGAAAACTTCAACGTTAAGCTCAATGGTGGTTTTCACCTTACTCTTCGAGACAACACTAGTTAATTAGAGCACCCTTAGGAGTCCACAGTCGTTGCACAACGTTCACATTCCAATGGATCTTTTCTAATCGACTTAAAAGAACCGTTACAACGAGTCAAGAAGGACTTCGGTTAAGAAATTAGTCACAACGCCTAATCCGCTTGGTAATCTATAAATAGAAGCCACCTCTCAAGACTTGAAGATTGCGGGAACTATTGTTGAAACACATTACCTAAGCAAAAGTCATTGTACTCATACTCAATCTTCTATTTAGAACTCCCAACTTGTAATTCATATTTTGTGAGTTGTAAAGTCTTGTAATAAGTTACATACTCTTTTTATTTTTTGAGTAAGGTCCTTTGATCGAGCTGTAAGTGTTAACTCAACTCAATTGTCCCTAACTGTAAAAGTTACCTCGGTTATGAAGTACTAGATTAGATAAGGGAATTTCTAAGTGTAAGAAAACTCCGTAAGGAATTGTTTAAGGGAGCAATTCTAGTTGAAGTCATTCCGTTGTATTTTATGGATTCAAAATAGTGGATTTGACTTGGTGCTTGGACTAGCACTGTCCGTGGTTTTCGCCTCGGGAGGGTTTCCACGTATCTCTAAGTTTACACTTTTTTAGTCCAATCTAGACTAAGATTGTGTTGTACATTACTTTCAAGCTTGAAGTTTCTAAGTTTGCTAAAATTTCCTCATCACCCTATTCACCCCCTCTAGGGTAACTAAGACTCTCTAAGCAAACCTTCAATTAGTATCGAGCCTAGCCTTTCAGAAAGGATCTAACCATTCAAAGGTCTAAAGATCAAATGGCTCAAAACAATGGAGGTTTGCAGTCGAGCCATTTGATTAAATGGCTCGGAAAGGATCTTCCTTCATCGAACTCTCCATTGTTCCGAGCCATTTGATGTTTAGACCTTCAGATGGTTAGATCCCTTCCGAAAGGCTAGGCTCGATACCAATTGAAGGTTTGCTCTTGCAGAGACTAAGTCATCCTAGAGGGGTGAATAGGTGATGAGGAAATTTGAACAAAGACTCGGAAGATTAATTTCGAAACCGACTTTGAAACAGACTCGAGTTTAGATTGGACTCAAAAAGTGTTAACTCGGAAAATACGTGGAAACCCTCCTGAGGCGGAAAACCACGGTTAATGCTAATCCAAACACCAAGTCAAATCCACTATTTTGAATCCACAAAATACGATAGAAAGACTCAGCTGAATTGCTCCCTTAGACAATTCCTTACAAGATTTTCCTAGACTCGAAGTTCCCTTATCTCGATCTAGTACTTCCTAACCGAGGTAACCTTTATAGTTAGGGACAACCGAGCCGAGTTAACCCTTACAGCTCTGTCAAGGGACCTTACTCGAAAGTAAGAATAAGTGTTTGTGATTGATTACAAGACCTTACAACTTAGAAATATATTAAATACAGAGTTGAAGTTGTAAGTAGAAGATTGAAAGAGAATTATATAGAGAGAGATAATTTCAGCAATAGATTCAACAATCTTCTCGTCTTGGGAAGTGGCTTCTATTTATAGATGACCAGGCAGATTAGCCATTGTGCCTATCTTGTGATTAGAAGTCCTTTGTGACCGTTGCAATGGATTTTCTAAGTGACTCGTAAAATAACCGTAAGGTGTGAACATTGGGCAACGGCTCTTGACTCCTTTGGATGTCCCAATCCACTAGTGGTGTCTAAAAAGTAGAGTGGAAACCACTGTTGAGCTTGGCGTTGCAGATTTCCAGCTTTGAAAACAGACAACCCCGACATAGTGTCTTGGCCTTAGTCGAAGTAGAAAAGCCTTGTCTGGCTGGTGATTGACGACTTGAAGTCTGGTTACTTTTGTATTTTAAAAATAGGATAACCTCATTTAGATAACCTACAAAAGTAAATCAATTTGGTTCTCAAAGTATAAAATACATTCGTCTAAGATTAGACACGAGATAATAATTTAATTAAGATAATTAAGTGCCTAATTATCTCGAGTCCTAAAAGAGTGGAATTTTCCGAGTCTAATATCCATTATGCTCAAATTCCATCTAAGTCGATCTAGAAGTAAAACAAGTTTGATAAAGAATATCAAAGTAATGAAACTTGATCTAGACAAGCGCAGTTCAAACGAAACATGCTGACTTAGAAGGATGAATTAACACTGTAATTCAATTAAACTTAGAATACAAAGTCGAGTCCTGAGTTTATGCACATTAGAGAAAATATTTGAACATGCGAAAAGTCCGAGTGTTATCCGAGTGACTCGGAACTATGTGTGAAAAGATAAGCAAGAGTATGTTTTCCGAGTCGAGTCATAATCAAGTGAAAACATATGCAATAGTTTCGTAACACTCGTAAAAGATTCTATATCACTCGTAAAAGTTTCTAAAGCACTTAGAATGACTTGTAATGAAAACTTACAAGAGATGAAGTATGTACCTGATTCCTTGATGGTACTTAGAATGATATACCCGCAAAGTCCGAGTCTTCAATCTCCTTCTTTTGATGAAAGACATTCCATACTTAGATAGAAACTTTGTTAGTGATATAGATTTAATTTTTCATTCTTTCCCAATAAATAAGTCGAGAAACGAGTGCAAATAAGCTTACTGATATAGACCGAGTTGAAGTGTTATAAGTGATTGAAACTTAGATTCTATCGGAGCAAGTAAGCTTAGATTGCATTAGTGCTAAAAACCGAAATATCGGAGCAATGATAGATCGAGTTGTTGAATGAGAGCAAAGAAAATTACCGAGCAAGAAATTAAAACTCAAAAATAAGTGAAATTCGAAAGTAATAAGGATGAAACTGAAACTTCATTAATATTCATAATAAGTATATACACAAAAGAGGGTGAGAGAAACTCCCCTAAACAAGACAACAAATTTCTAAATATTCTCCCCCTTGCCTTTCAAAGAAAAAAAAAAAAAAGAGGAAGAATGTATTAAGAGGATACAAATTTGTATGTCCGGACGAAAAAAAATTTAAAACAGAAAAAGAAAAATTTCTAGGATGGAGGGGAAGGAGCGAGTATGAGTTGAGGGTGGTGGAAGGGCAGTGCGCCTTCGCCGATAAGATCGTGAAGATGTGGTCGAACAAGGCGGGGCAGACATTGGTATCTCCGGAATGGGTTCAACTCGAGTGGTCGACCCAAAACTAAGTCGTCTAAAGGTTCATCCTCCCGGAATTCGACCGACGGAGGTGCTGGCTCTGCTATTAACTAAGCATGGTCAGCAGGGTCTTCGATCCACTCGGACTACCGTCCGAGCCGATTACTTCAGGTTGGAGTGCTTGGAGCACCTTGGCCCTCAGCGCTTCGGCTCCTATTTCTTATTCCTTCTCCCTTTCTTCTTCCTCCTTAGAAGGAGCTGCCTCGACCCAGTGCTCCGCTTGTTCTCCTTCTTCTTCTTCTTCTTCCCCGCGAAGGGGATTTGGATGGACTCGAGGATTCTTCCGATGTATCTAAGTCAACCTGGATCCCGAGCCGCCTTAGAGCGCCTTTCTCGAAGGAGCTCAATCATCTCCCGTTGCTCCTTGACCAATGCTTTCATCTCGAGAAGCACGTCTTGCTGCTCTCTCGATTTAGGATTGAGCAGCTTTTCGATTGATAGTCATAGATTGAAGAACAGTCTTGAATGACCGAAGGGTGTCCTTGAATTCGGTGGACACCGAGGAGAGCTTGTCCATCACTGCGGTGGACAAAGCGTAAGAAAGGATTTGAGAAACACCTGAAGTGGAGGTGCCACCAGGTGGAGGAGGTCAAGGAAGAGTGGATTGTGTCCGAGTCCGAGGCGGAGAAAGGGGCCTCGGCTCTAAGCTATGGACCCGGACACCCGGTTGGGTCTCTTGGTATCCATACCCAAGAAGTTCCTTTTGCCGACAACAATAAAAGCCTTAGAAACCGCGTTAGGATCTGAGGAAGAGGAACTTGGAATTATTTGAAGATTAGGGTGAGAAGAGCCCCGAAAGGAAGCGGGATTGACTTCTTGGTCCGAGTCCGAGCAAGCATGGCTGCCATTTGCTCGACTATAGTAGGAAAGAGGTCTACTTCGTAGCCCTTAAGAATGTCATACAAGGCTTTGAGATGCTTGGAGTTGGGGTTCTCCTTGCTTGAATGGTGAGAGAAGAAGGTCCTCATCGGCAGAAAGCACAAAAGACGAGCTTCGATTTGAGTTAAGTCACGGAGAAGTTTTTATGTGACCCAGGAAAATCTTTGGCATATTTTTCGAAGAAATCATCAAGCAACCTCGTTGAAAGGTATGGGGTTGCTGTTCAAGAAGAGAGAGGATACTTTGAAGAGACGGTGAAGAAGAGAGGTGTTGATGTGAACTATGATGTTTTGAACTCCGGAGGTGAGGATACCCTAAGAGCTAGAGAGATTGGTGTAAAACTCGAAACGAGTTACTGGGCATATGAACTCCCCGAAATAAAGGAAATCGTAAACCCTTGTTGATTTGATGTGAGCCAACCACGAAAACTTTATGGTCGGGAAGAATTTGTCATCCAACGTTAGATGTTGGGTGACAACGATTTTGAGGGATTGGAAGGGCCTTCCGGCTTTTAGTGCGAGGTTTCTTGGTTGTAGAACCAAGAAAATTAGGGTGGGAACCTCTTTTCGGCATGTTTGTATGAAAAGAGAGAGATGAACTTTTGAGAGAGGGAAAGAGAGAAAGAGAGATAGCTCGACGAAAGTAAGCGAGGAAAAAAAGAAAAGAGTAGAAAGAGAGAGCCGAGAATGACAGTTCTTTCTTGAGATTACTTTCACGTATCTTGACAACGATGAAATCTTATTCGAACGTAGAGAGCTTGCTCTAGTTGAAGTAAGTGAGAGAGAGAGAGAGTAGGTAGAGAGTAAAGTAGAGAAATGAAGGAAAACGAATGTTATTTATAGAGAAAGAAATACCCTTCGGTGTTCGTTTTGACCCAGCTCTTCAACGGTCGCCTCGGACCGGTGTGACTGTTATGCTCTCCAACGGTTAGAATTCCAGCGATTGTCTCCCAACGGCTAGTTGTCCGATTGATGCGCGAGGGAGAGGAGAGAGAGAGAGAAAAATAAAGATTTGAAAAGATATTTATGAAATTCTCCACTCATCTAGAGATGATTTTAGAAGTTTGATGTCCAATTTTCTCAAAATCCGAGTCCGACTCGATGAAGTTTCGAGTGACTCGAAACAGCAAGCAAACAATAAATCATAACTCAGTATCACTGGTTCAACTGAACTAATGGCTATTAAGAGAGAGAGAGAGCATATAACGTATAATCATGCAAAGTAATTTCACTCGGAAAAGCACATAATCATGTATTAATCATGCCAAGTTCATTCCTAATAAAGCAAAGCCGATCCTCACTAAGTAGCTTAGTAAAGATATCACCTAATTGAAGTTTGGTAGGAATGAATTCAAGTTCAATATCACCTTTCTCAGAATGGTCTCTTAGAAAATGATACCTGACGTCAATGTGTTTTGTCTTTGAGTGCTGAACTGGATTCTTGGTGATGCTGATTGCACTTTGATTGTCACACTTGATTGGAATTGATTTGAATTAAAGTCCAAGATCCGTCAAGTGTTGCTTGATCCAGAAAATCTGAGCACAACATGCTCCAGCTGCAATATACTCAACTTCAAGCAGCTAATAGAGCTACCGAGATTTGCTTCTTTGAGTGCCAAGATATCGTGGATTGACCCGAAACTAGCAGGCGCCTGAGGTGCTCTTTCTATCAACTTTGTATCCAACATAGTCAGCATCCGATTATATAGTGAGAGTCGGTTCTAAGTCTCTAGAGTACCATAGACCTAGATACCGAGGAAAGCTTGTCCATGATAGCGGAGGACAAGGTAGAAGAAAGAATCCGAGAAACACCTGAGGTGGAGGAGGTAGAGGAAGAGGGGATTAAGTTTGAGTCCGAGGCGGAGAAGGCCGCCTCGGCTTCGAGCTATGGACCTAGACACCCGGTTGGGTCTCCCGGTATCCATACCCAAGGAGTTCCTTTTTGCCAATGACAATGACAGCCTCGAAATCGTGTTAGGATCTAAGGAAAGAGGAACTTTGAACTGTTTGAAGACGAGGGTGACAAGAGTCCCGGAAGGAAGTGGGGTGGTCTTCTTGTTACGAGTCCGAGCAGGCACAGCTGCCATCCGCTCGACTATAGCGGGAAAGAGGTCTACTTCATAGCCCTCTAGAATGTCGTAAAGAGCTTTGAGGTGCTTGGAGTTGGGGTTCTCCTCGCTAGAATGCGGTGAGAAGAAGGTTCTCATCAGGAGAAAACAAAGAAGGCGGACTTTTGATTTGAGTTGGGTTACAAAGAAGTTTTTGCGTGACCCGGGAATTCTTTAGCGTACTTCTCAAAGAAATCATCAGCAACCTCATTGAAAGGTATGGGGTTGTCTGTTGAAGAACATACAAGATACTTTGAAAAGACGGTGGAGAAGAGAAGTGTTGATGCAAATAGTGATGTTCCGAACTCGGAGGTGAGGATACCCTCGAGCTAGAAAGATTGGAATAGAACTCGAAACGAGTTTTGGGGAAATGAAATCACCGAAACAGAGAAAATTGTAGAACCCTATTGATTTTTGTGAGCCAACCACGAAAACTTAGTGGTTGGGAAGAATTTGTCATCCAACGTTAGGTGTTGGGTGACAAGAGGTTTGGAAGGATTGGAGGGGCCTTCCCGGCTTTTTGTACGAGGTTTCTTGGTGGTAGAACCAAGAAAATCAGAGTGGGAACCTCTTTTCAGCATGTTTGATGTTGAAAAGAGAGAGACATGAATTCTTGTGAAAAGGTAAAGAGAGATAGCTCGATGAGAATGAGCGAAGAGAAAAAGAAAAGTGAAGGAGTAGAAAGTGAGAGAGCCGAGAGCAACAAGTGCTTACTTAAGATGTTCTTCTCTTAGCTTGAGAGCGACATACGTTTCTTTGAAAGTAGAGAGCTTGTTTTAAGTTGGAGTAAGTGTGAGAGTGAGAGTAAGTATTCGTTTCGACTCAGCTTCTTCAACGGTCGCCTCGCACCGGTGTGACTGTTCCGCTCTCCAACGGTTAGAATTCCAGCTGACTGTCTCCCAACGGCTAGTTGTCCGATCAAAGCGAGAGAGAGAAAGAGAGAGAGAGAGAGAGAGAGAGAGAGAGAGAAACAGATTTTAAAATACAATTATGAAATTTTTCACTTGTCTAGAGATGATTTCGTAAGTTTAATGTCCAGTTTTCTCGTAGTTTGAGTCCGACTTCAGCTTAAGTTTCGAGTGACTCGAAACCACAAACAACGAATAACTATCAGCTCGGTATCACCGGTTCAACCGAACTAATGGCCATCAAAGAAAGTAAGCACACAACACATAATCATGCAACGTAATTAAAAAAATTTAATTATGCATTAATCATGCCAAGCTTATTCCGAATAAAACAAAACCGATCCTTACTAAGGGCCTTAGTAAAGATATCGACTAATTGAAGATTGGTAGGAATGAATTCAAGTTCGATATCACCCTTTTCGAATGATCTCTCGAAAATGATACTTGACCTCAATATGTTTAGTCTTTGAGTGCTGAACTAGATTCTTGGTGATGCCGATTGCACTTTAATTATCACACTTGATTAAAACAGATTTGAATGAAAGTTTAAGATCTTTCAAGTGTTGCTTTATCCATAAGATTTGAGCCCAAGCATGCCCCAGACCGCAATATACTTAGCTTCGATGAGCTGATAGAGCTACCGAGTTTTACTTCTTTGAGTGCCAAGATATTAGGGATTGACCCGAAACTAGTAGGCTCCTGAGGCGCTCTTTCTATCAACTTTGTACCCAGCATAGTCAGCATCCGAGTATCCACCGAGAGTCGGCTTCGAGTCTCCGGAGTACCATAGACCTAAATTCTGAGTCCCCGCAAGATATCTTAATGTTCTCTTCACCACAGTGAGATGTGATTCTTTTGGATTAGCTTGAAATCATGCACACAGACAAACACTAAACATGATGTCCGGCCTATTGGAAGTAAGATAGAGCAAAGATCTAATCATACCTCGATAGAGTTTCGATTTACTACTTTACCTTTCTCATGCGAGTTCGGCTTTATGCTCGCATGTTTCACATCTTGAAGCTTGTACTTCTTCAGCAGCTCCTTGGTATACTTTGATTGATGGACATAGATGCCATCTTTGTCTTGTGTGATTTGTAGACCAAAGAAGAAATTAAGTTCTCCCATCATACTCATTTGCAAATCCCGTCTCATTAACTCGGAAAAATCTTGACAAAGAATTTCATTAGCAGCTCCAAAGATTATGTTATCAAAATAGATCCGAGCAATAAGGAAGTCTTTCCCTTGGTTTTGATGAAAAGAGTCTTGTCAATCTAACCCCTTCTAAAATCATTTTCAACCAAGAAATTGCTCAGTCTTTCATACTAAGCTCCGGGAGCTTGTTTAAGACCATAAAGAGCTTTTTGCAATTTGAAAACATGATTTGGAAATTCCGAGTTTTCAAATCCAGAGGGTTGCTCAACATAGACTTCCTCTTCAATGAAACCATTAAGGAATGCACATTTAACATCCATTTTATACAATTTGATATTCATGCTAGATGCAAATGACAATAAGATTCTAACAGACTTCAATTTTGGGAATAGGTGTAAAGGTTTCTCCACAATCAATCCCTTCTTCTTCATTGTAACCTCGAGCCACAAGTCTAGCCTTATTTCTAACTACCAACCCATCTTCATCCAGTTTGTTCTTGAAAACCCATTTGGTGCCTATGACTCGGGTGGTCGAAGGTCATTTGGTCAGTGTCCGGACTTGGTTTCTTTCAAATTGATCGAGTTCCTCTTGCATGGCCTCTACCCATTCAGGTTCATTTAGGGCCTCTAGTGCATTTCTGGATTCTCGTTAATGAAATGAATGCAATGAATGCACATAGATTTTGTAGAGAGGAATGAGTTCTTACCCCATTGTTGATATCGGACAAGACGTTTTCGAGTGGGTGGCTCGAAGCATATTTGAATGCTCTACCTGTTCTCCGGTTTACTAGATTTATAGGTTCAATTTGTTGGTCTTCAAAAGTTTGTTCTGATTGAGCTTGTTCATCTGATTGACCTTCATCATTTTGAGTTGGCTCTTGAGTTGTCTCATTCCGAGTCATGTTGTTCCGAGTCACTTCGTTCCGAGTGACTTTGATTTGATTCTTGATGAGCTCATTTTCACCAAGATCATTATCTCTGCCGAGCTTCAGTGTCCGAGAATGTTGACTCACTTGGTTTTCCCTGTTCAATCTCATCAAAAACAAAGTCGATGCTTTCTTCCACTTTGTTAGTTCTTTTATTAAAAATGCGGTAAGCTTTACTATGAGATGAATATCCAAGAAAAATACCTTCATCCGACCGAGCATCAAAGTCACTCGAAGAGAAAATGAGCATTTGAAGCAAAAGCTCAATGAGTCTAAAGAACTTGTTTTAAAGTTTACTCAAGGTCAGAAAAACCTTGACATGCTCTTAGGCTCTCAATGTGTCTCCTTCACAAAAGAAGGTCTTGGTTTTAACAAAGAGGAAGAATCTAATTCCTACTCGGATCTTTTCAAAAGGGTTCCGTAACCGTGAAGTTCAAGAAGGCCGAGCACGGTCCCATTCATAAGAATGAAAGGAGGACCGAGCCCGGACCAGCTTTATAAGAGAAAGCCTTCTTCACCTGGTTTATAAAAGAAAAGACTTTCAAAAGAAAGAGACAGACTCAGCTTTCAAAAAGAAGGAGTCAAAATCGAGTAAACCTAAAGTTATTTAAATCTAGGTTCCCAAGAGTCTTCTTCCTCGAAAAGGACCACAATAAAGGGAGTTACTGGGTTCGTTAGAGGAAGTGAGAAGGATTAGTTTGTTTCGACTTGTAGCTAGCTTAGAAAAAGACAAAAGGTCATTGGTACCTGGACAGTGGATGCTCACTCCACATGTCGGAGATTCAAGACTCTTTTCCGAGTGAGAAGAATACAAGGGAGGCAAAGTCACTTTTGGAGATGATATCAAGGGCAAGATTGTTGGGATATACAGGATTGGAAAAGGGGACAATCTGGTTAGCTCGACCTACCTTATCAAGGGACTAAAGTACAATCTGCTCAAGCATCTTTCAATTGTGTGACAAAGGTCAAGAGGTAAGGTTCAGTCGGACCAATTGCTATATTTATGATGAAACTACCAAGGAGACTAAGCTTTCAGGTAAGAGATCGTGTAATACCTACACTATTCCTCTCTCGACCCTAGTTAGAACTTATCCTGTTTGAAAGCATCTCTACATGATGATTCCTGGTCATGGCATCGTAGATTAGGTCATGTTAGCATACACACCATTAAAAAGCTTACATCTCATGGTTTAGTCGAGGTTTGCCTAACTGTGCATTTAAGAAAGATAAAATATGTGAAGCATGCACAAAAGGGAAACAGAGTTAGATCATCTTTCAAATCTCTCAAAACCGCTTCCACATCTAAAGTGCTTGAATTGCTGCATATGGACTTATGTGGTGAAATTCCTATAAAGAGTCTCGGAGGTAAATCATATGTACTTGTGATTGTTGATAACCGAAGACTCGGACACTATACTTACACGTTTCGAGTTCCATCCAGAATCGGTATAAGAACTCTTCTCTCATAAGGTTTTGATTTCAAGTCATTCTATGTATCTTATAAGCTTTTCCGAGTGATATAACATTTCCTCCGAGTGTTATAGAATCTATTATGCTGCTTCGCATGACTCGATTGACTCGAAAGCATACTTCTGCATGCTACTTCACACTCGCTCCGAGTCACCCAACACTCAGATTTATCGCATATTCAAACACTATCTTTTCCGTGCTTAAACTCAGTCCGACTTCATGGTTCAGGAATTACATTGTTCCAAGTCAGCATATTTAGTTTGAATTGTGTTTAGTCTAGATCTAGTCTGTTTACTCCGATATTCTTTATCTCGACTTGATTGTCCTCTAGACCGACTAAGATGAAATTTGAGTTTCATGGATATTAGACTCGTAAAATTTCATTTCTTTTCCGACTCGTATAATTAGTCACTTAATTATTTTAATTATATTATTATCTCGTGCCTAATCTTGGACCAAAGTATTTTATACTTTGAGAACCAAAATGATTTACTTTTGTAAGTTATTCAAATGAAGCTTTCCTAAATTTGAATCACAAAAGTAACCGGCTTCAAAATGTCAAATCACCAACAGACAAGGCTTTTTCCACCTCCGACCTAGCCCCGCACACTCGTGTCGGATTGTCTATTTCCAAAACTAGAAATCTGCAACACCAAGCTCAACTGAGTGGTTTCCACCTTATTTTTCAAGACACCACCAAGTGGTTTTGGGACTTCCAAAGGAGTCAAGAACCGTTGCTCAACGTTCATATCTCAACAGATATTTTCTAAGTGACTCGGAAAATCCTTTACAACGGTCACAAAGGATCTCCAAGTCAGAAGATGGACACAACGGCTAAGGTGTTTGTTCATCTATATATGAAGCCAACTTTCAAGACTTGAAGATTGGCGAATCTATTGTTAATACACATACTTGATCAAAAGTCATTGTATTCATTCTCAATCTTCTACTTACAACTCCAATCTCGTTTTCATAACTTTCTCGAGTTGTAAGGTCTTGTACTCGCTACAAACACTTTCTTTCTTACTCTCTAAGTAAGGTCCCTTGACCGAGCCGTAAGGGTTGACTCAGCTCAGTTGTCCCTAACCGTAAGGGTGATCTCAGTTAGGAAGTACTAGATCGGATAAGGTAATTTCTGAGTCTAGGAAAACTTATAAGGAGTTGTCTAAGGGAGCAACTCGAGTTAAGTCGCTCTACCGTATTTTGTGGACTCAAAATAATGGATTCGACTTCGTGCTTGGATTAGCACGGTTCGTGGTTTTCTACCCCAGGAGGGTTTCCACATACTTTTTGAGTTATTACTTTTCCGAGTACATTCTAGACTCGGACAGCTTTGAATTCTGTTTAATCTGCTTTCTTCACCGCTATCGAATTCCGAGTTTATGCTTTTCCGAGTGTATCCTTGCCGCTCACTCACATCGATCCTTATTTGCTTTAATTTTCAAGCAAGTTTCCTCATCACCCTATTCACCCCTCCCCTTTAGGGTGATTTATACTCTCTAAGAGCAAACCTTCAATTGGTATCGGAGCCTAGGCTTTCGAAAAGGATCTAACCATCCAAAGGTCTAAAGATCAAATAGCTCGTGAACAACGGAGAGTTCGATAAAGGAAGATCTTCCAGCAGACCACCAAAGTTCAAAGGATCTAACTTTGTGCACTGGAAGAAACTCATGGAATGTTTCCTACTGGATCATGATGAAGATGTATGGAACATCATACAAGAAGGAAACTACCTTCCCATGAAGACAGAAGAAACAAGAATCGTGCCCAAGATAAAGGCCAAGTTTACAGTGATGAAGCGGAGAAGTTCGTAAAGAACTTCAAGGCAATGAACATTCCGATGTGCGCCATGAGCTTAGAAGAATACAACCGAGTGTCCGCTCGTGACACAACCAAAGAAGTGTGGGACACACTGGTCAACACTTATGAAGGTACAAGTCAGGTCACACAAGCGAAGATAAGCCAATATCTTCATAAATATGAGTTGTTCAAGATGGAGTCGAAGAAAACATCACTTAGATGTTCATTCGATTTACAGAGATTACCAACAATCTCAAATCTCTGGGTAAAAAGATTTCCCACGAGGAAATGTGCGAAAGATACTCGTAAGCCTACCCAAGAAAAGATGGGGTCCCAAGGTAACAGACTATCAAAGAGGCTCGTAACTTGTCTCTACTAAAGCCGGACGAACTCATGGGAAGCTTCTCACCCATGAAATCCACCTGGAAGAGGAGGATGCGAGAGGTCAGCACCAAAACACACTCGGTCAACACTTATGAAGGTACAAGTCAGGTCACACAAGCGAAGATAAGCCAATATCTTCATAAATATGAGTTGTTCAAGATGGAGCCAAAAGAAAACATCACTCGGATGTTCATTCGATTTACAGAGATTACCAACAATCTCAAATCTCTGGGTAAAAAGATTTCCCACGAGGAAATGTGCGTAAAGATACTCGAAGCCTACCCAAGAAAAGATGGGGTCCCAAGGTAACAGACTATCAAAGAGGCTCGGAACTTGTCTCTACTAAAGCCGGACGAACTCATAGGGAAGCTTCTCACCCATGAAATCCACTCGGAAGAGGAGGATGCAGAGGTCAGCACCAAAACACACCGGTCAACACTTATGAAGGTACAAGTCGAGTCACACAAGCGAAGATAAGCCAATATCTTCATAAATATGAGTTGTTCAAGATGGAGCAAAAGAAAACATCACTCGGATGTTCATTCGATTTATAGAGATTACCAACAATGTAAAATCTCTGGGTAAAAAGATTTCCCATGAGGAAATGTGCGTAAAGATACTCGAAGCCTACCCAAGAAAAGATGGGGTCCCAAGGTAACAGCCTATCGAAAAGGCTCGTAACTTGTCTCTACCGAAGCCGGACGAACTCATAGGGAAGCGTCTCACCCATGAAATCCACTTGGAAGAGGAGGATGCAGAGGTCAGCACCAAAACACACCGGTCAACACTTATGAAGGTACAAGTCGAGTCACACAAGCGAAGATAAGCCAATATCTTCATAAATATGAGTTGTTCAAGATGGAGCCGAAGAAAACATCACTCGGATGTTCATTCGATTTATAGAGATTACCAACAATCTCAAATCTTTGGGTAAAAAGATTTCCCACAAGGAAATGTGCAGAAAGATACTAAGAAGCCTACCCAAGAAAAGATGGGGTCGAAAGGTAACAGCTATCGAAGAGGCTCGTAACTTGTCTCTACCGAAGCCGGACGAACTCATAGGGAAGCTTCTCACCAATCAAATCCACTGGAAGAGGAGGATGCAGAGGTCGGCACCAAAACACACCGGTCAACACTTATGAAGGTACAAGTCAGGTCACACAAGCGAAGATAAGCCAATATCTTCATAAATATAAGTTGTTTAAGATGGAGCCGAAGAAAACATCACTCGGATGTTCATTCGATTTACAGAGATTACCAACAATCTCAAATCTCTGGTTAAAAAGATTTCCCACGAGGAAATGTGCGGAAAGATACTCGAAGCCTACCCAAGAAAAGATGGGGTCCCAAGGTAACATGCTATCGAAGAGGCTCGTAACTTGTCTCTACCGAAGCCGGACGAACTCATAGGGAAGCTTCTCACCCATTAAATCCACGTGGAAGAGGAGGATGCAGAGGTCAGCACCAAAACACACTCGGTTAACACTTATGAAGGTACAAATCAGGTCACACAAGCGAAGATAAGCCAATATCTTCATAAATATAAGTTGTTC
Source organism: Talinum fruticosum (assembly GCA_021018815.1). Lineage (NCBI taxonomy): Eukaryota > Viridiplantae > Streptophyta > Magnoliopsida > Caryophyllales > Talinaceae > Talinum > Talinum fruticosum. The sequence continues at coordinate 713,014 of JAITYX010000101.1, forward strand.
AAGATAGAGCCGAAGAAAACATCATTCATATGTTCATTCGATTTACAGAGATTACCAACAATCTCAAATCTCTGGGTAAAAAGATTTCCCACGAGGAAATGTGCGGAAAGATACTCGTAAGCCTACCCAAGAAAAGATGGGGTCCCAAGGTAACAGACTATCAAAGAGGCTCGGAACTTGTCTCTACTAAAGCCGGACGAACTCATAGGGAAGCTTCTCACCCATGAAATCCACTCGGAAGAGGAGGATGCAGAGGTCAGCACCAAAACACACTGGTCAACACTTATGAAGGTACAAGTCGGGTCACACAAGCGAAGATAAGCCAATATCTTCATAAATATGAGTTGTTCAAGATGGAGCCAAAAGAAAACATCACTCGGATGTTCATTCGATTTATAGAGATTACCAACAATGTAAAATCTCTGGGTAAAAAGATTTCCCATGAGGAAATGTGCAGAAAGATACTCGAAGCCTACCCAAGAAAAGATGGGGTCCCAAGGTAACAGACTATCGAAAAGGCTCGAACTTGTCTCTACCGAAGCCGGACGAACTCATAGGGAAGCGTCTCACCCATGAAATCCACTTGGAAGAGGAGGATGCAGAGGTCGGCACCAAAACACACTGGTCAACACTTATGAAGGTACAAGTCGAGTCACACAAGCGAAGATAAGCCAATATCTTCATAAATATGAGTTGTTCAAGATGGAGCCGAAGAAAACATCGCTCGGATGTTCATTCGATTTATAGAGATTACCAACAATCTCAAATCTTTGGGTAAAAAGATTTCCCACAAGGAAATGTGCGAAAGATACTCGAAGCCTACCCAAGAAAAGATGGGGTCGAAAGGTAACAGCTATCGAAGAGGCTCGGAACTTGTCTCTACCGAAGCCGGACGAACTCATAGGGATGCTTCTCACCAATCAAATCCACTGGAAAAGGAGGATGCAGAGGTCGAGCACCAAAACACACTCGGTCAACACTTATGAAGGTACAAGTCGAGTCACACAAGCGAAGATAAGCCAATATCTTCATAAATATAAGTTGTTTAAGATGGAGCCGAAGAAAACATCACTCGGATGTTCATTCGATTTACAGAGATTACCAACAATCTCAAATCTCCGGTTAAAAAGATTTCCCACGAGGAAATGTGCGGAAAGATACTCGTAAGCCTACCCAAGAAAAGATGGGGTCCCAAGGTAACAGACTATCGAAGAGGCTCGTAACTTGTCTCTACCGAAGCCGGACGAACTCATAGGGAAGCTTCTCACCCATTAAATCCACGTGGAAGAGGAGGATGCAGAGGTCGACACCAAAACACACTCGGTTAACACTTATGAAGGTACAAATCAGGTCACACAAGCGAAGATAAGCCAATATCTTCATAAATATAAGTTGTTCAAGATAGAGCCGAAGAAAACATCATTCATATGTTCATTCGATTTACAGAGATTACCAACAATCTCAAATCTCTGGGTAAAAAGATTTCCCACGAGGAAATGTGCGGAAAGATACTCGAAGCCTACCCAAGAAAAGATGGGGTCCCAAGGTAATAGCTATCGAAGAGGCTCGTAACTTGTCTCTACTAAAGCCGGACAAACTCATAGGGAAGCTTCTCACTCATGAAATCCACCTGGAAGAGGAGGATGCAAGTGGTCGGCACCAAAAAGAACATTGCGCCGAAAGCCTCAAAACCAGAGAGGCCGATCCGAGTTCTTCGACTCGAAGAGGATCCCATGGCACTTATTGCTAGAGGGTTCAAGAGAATGATGAAGCACAAGAGATGGGATAAGAAGCCAAAAGAAGAGTTCTACAAGAAAGACAAGAAGGATAGAAAAGGTAAGTACTCTTCCCCTTCAAAGCTATCTTTGTCTAAGAACTCTAGTCTGTTTTGAATGCGGCAGCAAGGAACACATAGTGAAAGACTCGTCCAAAGAGAAAAAGGGACAGAAGGAAGAAAAAGGCTATGATGGCCACATGGAGTGACGAGGACTCATCGGAAGATGACGAGGACTTAGATGACTCAAAGTGTCCGATGGCACTTTCGACTAAGAAGCGGAAACAGACTCGGACTCGCATCAATCGGACAATGAGGAAGCACATACTCAAGAGGTAATCCAATACTTTCTCAAATTCTCCAAAGTTGATTTAGCTAAGTATATTTTCACTTTGGAAGAGAAGTCCAATTCGATTCTTCTCACTTTAAAGAACAACTTGAGTCAATTTCCTCTAAGAGCATCTCTTTAAAAAATGAGTTGGAAAACCGAGACTCACACTCGGAGAACTCAAGACTAGTGCTCAATCCAATGAGACTCGAGTCCGAGTTACTCGAAAAGAGAATGAGTAACTAAAGCAAAGGCTCAACGAGTCTCAAGATCTTGTTTTAAAGTTTACTCAAGGTCGAAAAACCTTGACATGCTCTTGGGATCTCAATGTGTCTCCTTCGAAAAGAAGGTCTTGGTTTTAACAAAGAGGAGGAGTCCAATTCCTACTCGAGCTTTTCAAAAGGATTCTAGAACCATAATGTTCAGGAAAGCCGAGCACGGTCCCATTCATAAAAGGACTGAGCCTGGACCAACTTATAGGAGAAAACCATCTCCACCAATTTATAAAAGAAAAGCTTTTCAAAAGAAAGAGACACGGACTCAGTTCTCTAAACGAAGACTCGAGAATCGAGCCGGACCCAAAGTCATTCAAATTTGGATTCCGAAAAACCTTCTTCCTCGAGAAAACAACCACGAGTAAAGGGTGTTACTTGGGTTCGCTAGAGGAAGTGAGAAGGGTTAGTTTATTTCTATTTTTGCGAGCCACTCGTAAAAGATCAAACGGACATTAGTACCGGACGGTGGATGCTCACGCCACATGTCGGGAGACTCGGGACTCTTTTCGAGGTAGAAGAGTACAAAGGAGGAAAATTCACATTTGGAGATGATAGCAAAGGCAAGATTGGAAAGGAAGGCAATCTAGTCGGCCCAGTATACCTTGTCAAAGGATTAAAGTACAACCCGCTTAGCATCTCTCAATTATGTGATAAAGGTCAAGAGGTAAGATTCACACAAACCAACCGTATTATATCCGATGTAGCTACCAAAGAAATCAAGTCGTCAGGTAAGAGATCGGGTAATACGTACATTATTCCTCTTTCTCACCCGAGTCGGAATCTATCTTGTTTAAAAGCATCACTTCATGATGACTCATGGACATGGCATCGTAGATTAGGTCATGTTAACATGCATACAATCAAGAAACCGGCATCTCATGGTTTAGTCGGAGGATTATCTAATTGTGCTTTCAAGAAAGACAAAGTTTGTGAAGCTTGCACAAAAGGGAAACAAGTCGGATCGTCATTCAAATCCCCGAAGACAATTTCCACATCCAAGGTGCTTGAATTGCTACATATGGACTTATGTGGTGAAATCCCGTTAAGAGCCTCGGAGGTAAATCATATGTACTTCTTATTGTTGATGATTACTCACGATTTACCTGGGTGTGTTTTCTCAAGCACAAAAATGAAGCATTCAAAGAGTTCAACAAGCTCCGTAGAAAGATCCAAGTTGAGTCTCGGACTCGGATCCAGAGAATTCGAACCGACCATGGAAGGGAGTTCGACTACTCGGAATTCTCGGAGTTTTGCTACAAGAATGGTATCTCTCACAACTTCTCGAGCACCAAGAACTCCTCAACAAAATGGAGTAGTGGAGAGAAAGAACAGAACTCTTGAAGAAATAGCTAGGACAATCATGATTGAGCACAATCTACCCTACTATTTCCGGGCTAAGGCGATCAACACAGACCAACTACACTTTGAACAGATGCCTCATCGGACCCATTCTGAAGAAAACATCTTACGAGCTCTACAAAGGGAAGAAACCCAACATCTTATACTTCAAACCCTTTGGATGTAAGTGTTTTATTCACAACAATGGTAAGGATCACCTGACCAAGTTTGATGCTCGGTCGGATGAAGGTATTTTTCTAGGTTATTCATCTCATAGCAAAGCCTATCGCATTTTTATTAAGAGAACTAACAAAGTGGAAGAAAGTGTCCAGTGTCGTGTTTGATGAGCTTGAACAAGAAAAACCAAGTGAATCAACATTCTCGGACCTCAAGCTCAGCGAAGTGATGATGATGATGAAAATGAGCCTATCGAGAATCAAACCCAACCAGCTCGGAATGAAGTCACTCGGAACTTAGTGACTCGGAATGAGACAACTCAAGAACCCGCTCGGAATGTTGAAGGACAAGCTGATGAACAAGCTCACTCGGAACAAATTTTTGAAGATCAACCAATTCAGCCTACACATCCGGTGAATCGGAGAACAGGTAGACCATTCAAGTATGCTTCTAGTCATCCACTAGAAAACATATTATCCGATATCAATAATGGGGTAAGAATTCGTTCCACTCTTTAGAATCTTTGTGCATTCACTGCATTTATTTCATTAACTGAACCCAAAAATGCACTAGATGCCTAAATGAACCTAAATGGGTAGAGGCCATGCAAGAGGATCTCAATCCATTCGAAAGAAACCAAGTCCGGACTCCGACCAAACGACCTTCCGACCACCCAGTCATAGGTACCAAATGGGTTTTCAAGAACAAACTGGATGAAGGTGGGTTGGTAGTCGAAACAAGGCTAGACTTGTGGCTCAAGGTTACAATAAGGAAGAAGGGATTGATTGTGGGGAAACCTTTGCACATGTTGCTGAATTGAAGCCATTAGAATCCTGTTAGCATTTGCATCTAGCATGACTATCAAGTTATATCAAATGGATGTTAAATGTGCTTTTCTCAATGGTTTTATCAAAGAGGAAGTCTATGTTGAGCAACCCCTCGATTTGAAAACTCGGATTTTCCAAATCATGTTTTCAAACTTGAAAAAGCTCTTTATGGTCTTAAATAAGCTCCCGGAGCTTGGTATGAAAGACCGAGCAATTTCTTGGTTCAAAATGATTTTAGAAGAGGTCAGATCGACAAGACTCTTTTTATAAAAACCAAGGGGAAAGATTTCCTTATCGCTCGGATATATGTTGATGACATAATTTTTGGAGCTACTAATGAAATTCCGTGTCGAGATTTTTCCGAGTTAATGAGACGGGAATTTCAAATGAGTATGATAGGAGAACTCAATTTCTTCCTTGGTCTACAAATCAAGCAAGACAAAAATGGAATCTATGTCCATCAATCAAGTACACTAAGGAGCTGCTGAAAAAGTATAATCTTCAAGATGCGAAGCATACAAGTAACACCTATGAGCGAGTAGCTTGAAACCGGACTCGGACGAAAAAGGTAAAGCAATAGATCGAAACTCTATCAAGGTATGATTGGATCTTTGCTATATCTTACATCCAATGAGACTAGATATCATGTTTAGTGTCTGTCTATGCACAAGATTCCAAGCTAATCCAAAAGAATCACATCTCACTGCGGCGAAGAGAATATTTAGATATCTTGCAGGGACTTAGAATTTAGGTCTATGGTACTTCGGAGACTCGGAACCGACTCTCACCTGGATACTCGGATGCTGATTACGCTAGATACAAAGTTGATAGAAAGAGCACTTCAGGGCGTGCCAATTTCTAGGTCAATCCTTAATATCTTGGCACTCAAAGAAGCAAAACTCAGTAGCTCTATCAACTGCCGAAGCTGAGTATATTGCAGCTGGAGCATGTTGTGCTCAGATTTTATGGATAAAGCAACACTTGAAAGATCTTGGACTTTCTTTCAAATCGTTACCAATCAAGTGTGATAATCAGAGTGCAATCAGCATCACCAAAAATCCGAGTTCAAGCACTCAAAAACGAAAAACATTGAGGTCGAGTATCATTTCTTAAGAGACCATTCCGAGAAAGGAGATATTGAACTCGAATTCATTCCTACCAATCTTCAATTAGCTGATATCTTTACTAAGCCACTTAGTGAGGATCAGCTTTGCTTCATTAGGAATGAGCTTGGTATGTTAAATACATAATTATGTGTTTTATTTATGAGAATCTCATTGCATGATTATGTATTATGTGTTATGTGTTTACAATTCGTTAATGACCATTAGTTCGAGTTGATTCAATGATACTCGAGCTGATAGTTATTATTTAATTCCAGCTTCGAGTCACTCGAAACCTAGCTGAGTCGGACTCGACTTTAAGAAAAAAATGGACATCAAAATTTTGAAATCATCTCTAGACAAGTGGAGAATTTCGGAATTTGTTTTCAAAATCTTTCTTTTTCTCTCTCTCTCTCTCGCGCCATGATCGGACAGCTAGCCGTTGAGAGACAAACCACTAGAATTCTAACCGTTGAGGAGAGAACCGTCACACCGATCCGAGGTGACTCGCTGAAAGAGCTGAGTTAGAACGGATACTCGAAGGACATTTATTTTTTCTTATTCATAGCGTCTATTCTCCTTCATTTCCTTACTTTACTCTACACTTACTCTCTCTCTCGAAATCAACTCCTCGCGACCACGATCTCGGTGACTAAACACGACACCCGAGTGCTCTCAAGCTTCGTGAAGATCATCTCAAGTAAGCTCCGTTACTCTCAAACTCATTTCTCTTCTACTTTTTCCTTTTATCTTTCACTCTCTTCGAGTGTCCTTCTCTTCTACTCTCTCTCAAGTTTACCTTCTCTCTTTTCACACCAAAATGCCGAAAAGAGGTTCTCACCCCGATTTTCTTGGTTCTACCATTAAGAAACCTCGCACCAAAAGCCAAGAAAGCCCCTCAAATTCCAAACCCCTTGTCACCCAAGCACCTTGCGCTGGATGATAAATTCTTCCCAACCACAAAATTTTCGTGGTTGCCTCACATACAATCGACCAGGGTGTACAACTTTCTTTGCTTCAGCGAGTTCATCTATCCTGAATTCGTTTCGAGTTTTATACTCATCTTTCAGCTCGAAGGTTTTCTCACCTCCAGAGTTCATAACATAACTGTTCGAATCAATACTTCCCTCCTCCATCGTCTCGTTTAAAGTTTCCTCTCTTTTCTTAAACAGCAATCCAATTCCTTTCAATGAGGTTGCTGACGACTTCTTTGAAAAGTATGCAAAAGAGTTCCTGGGTCACACAAAAATTTTCTCGTGACTCAGCCTAAAGTCGAAGCTCGTCTTCGTGTTTCTTTCTAATGAGAACATTCTTCTCACAACGACTCTAGCAAGGAGAACCCCAACTCCAAGCACCTCAAAGCGCTCTTTGATATTCTAGAGGGCTACGAAGTAAACCTCTTTCCTGCTATTATTGAGCAAATGGCAGCTGTGCTAGCTCAAACTCGGACCAAGAAGAACACCCCTCTTCCTTTCGGTGCTCTTCTCACTCTCATCTTCAAACAATTCAAAGTTCCTCTTCCCTCGGATCCGACCGCAGCTTCGAGGCTGCCATTGTAGTTGGCAAAAGGAACTTCCGGGGTATGGATACCAGGAAACCCAACCTGGTGTCTAGGTTCACAGTCGAGCCGAGGCCACCTTCGCCACCTCGGACTCGGAAAGACACCCCTCTTTCTCTTCCTGCTCCACCTGGTGGTGCCTCCACCTCAGTGTCTCTAAAACTCTTTCTTCTATTTTATCCACTACTTTCATGAACAAAATTTTCTTTGTGGCCTTGGAACTCAAGGACCTCCTCCAGTCATTCAAGACTGTCTTCCAGTCTATGACCATCAACCGAAAAACCGCCCAATCTCAAGTCCGAGAGCAACAGGACGTGCTCCTCGAGATGAAGGCTCTGGTGATGTAACACCTGTCCCTAAGAAAATAATTAACTTTAAATACATTCAAGATTAGCATGAGCGCGTGCATTTCAAATTCCAAATATTTTCATATTACACATGTGTATGTATATATGTATATATATATATATGTCAATATTGTTTAAAATGCAGAACCTGGATTATGACAACGACGACGCACGAGCATACTCTATAAATTTTAATGACTTAGAAGATAATTAATATTATTATATAACTAATTTATTTTGAATTCTAAAAATCCTTAAATGAAGGAAATTAATACAATTTTTATAAGCTTAATATTACTAAAAATAGAATTCCTCGAGTAAGATAAGTTTAATGAGAAAGATAATAATAAGCTTGGAAGATTAGGATGAGGATGAGTAAGTTGGATTAAGAAAGTTTGCTAAGGAGTTGGGCCTAGAAATTAGAATAGCCGGTCGGCCCAAGTGGGAGAGGGAAGCAAAGGAGGACTATAAAAGCTAAAGTGACCTAAAACTATTACATTCCTAAACCTAAATACCGATAAACTATCAAATCCCTCTCTCTCTCTCTCGACCACCGAGCCCTCCTCCCTCTCTGCGCCCTTCCCGTTTTCACCGCTAACCGACAAGCATCGGTGGCCTTCTCAGCTGCGCCGACAGCCACCGCTGGCTAGCCACCAGCACCATCAACATCACCTTCATCGATCCCCTCATCAAACACCCAAAACGCATCCCTTCCTTCACGTACTTCTTTCGCCTCCCCTCATCCTTCATCTCAGCCCACCGGAAACGCCACCACGACGCCACCGACAGCTGCTACCACCACCTTCGCCTCACCGTCATCGCCTCGACCACCAAACGCCAACCCGCCCCGAGTCTACGCTCGTTCGCCCCAACTCGCCCTAATTTAGTCGTGGCTTGCCCGGTTTTCAAGCCCTGTCCAGCCTATCGCCACTTTGACCAGGCACCGACGTCGTTCACTACCACCGGTGACTTCTTCGACCGCCGGCCTTCGATCATCCTCGAATCTTCAACCCTTCAAACCCTCAAAATCATTACCCTCAAAAATTAACCCCATCCACCCGGGTTCTTAGGGTAATTTTTAGATTTAGTCGATTCTTTTAATTTAATTTCTTAGGTTAATTTTTCAGAGTTAGGCTCTCTTTTTTTAGTTCAAGTATTTAAGTTGTAATTAGTTATTCTTTTCCTGCATAGAGATTAAAGTTTGATTGTGTTATGTATGTGATTAAGTCATGGAGTTTAGGGAGATTTGGTGACAATTGATGACATCCGGGCATACTGAAACCGAACACGATTGTGGACAAATTTACGTATAAAGGACAGATCATGAATAATTTGGGTTAGAAAGCATTCCGAATTAATTTAAGTGATCATTTGACTTGGTGACTTAATGGTGACCTAATTAAGTTAAAGGGATGTGAGAATGTTATGCCGGAGAATTAGCACCTTAATTTCTGCCATCATAAGACAGATTAGGTTAGAAATAATTAACATAGATGAATAAATGTAAATATTTACATAATAAAATAATTAATAACAATAATTAAAAGTAAACCTTTCTTTAATTTTAAAGTAAGTATTATCAATACCAGTCATTAATAGAGTTTTGTAGAGAAAGAAGAGTTAATATCCGATGGTACCATGCATACATATTTATGTATGCATTTTATGAAGAAAACAAATAAACCTTATAGACTAGAGTAACCTCGGTACTATAATTACTCCTTAAAGAACCAAATATTGGTTCCGATGAGGAAATTCAATCCGATTATGACCCCTTTGATGGGCCATGTGCTCAAGATCCTTACGATATATGATTCGTGAAGGTTGATTCAAAAAAAAAAAAAAAAATTAAAATTTTATATATATATATTTTTACTAACGTTTTGTGCGGGTATTTCAATATTTTGTTTCGGTGAAATTTCCCATTTCACCTCTCAAAATGCCCCGGAAAGGAAGTACTATTCACTTCCTGGTGAACCCGATATTGTATCAAGAAGTTTTGGTGGTTACTTGTGCCATGAATTTGACATAAGTGTCATTTTGTCAAAAGGCAACATTTATGCAAGGATATCAAGAGCAGCAAAAATTTGTCAAAAGACAATAGTAAAAATCCATGTGAATGGATTTTACTATTCACTCATGGGTTTTTGTCGGAAGAATCTTTGTTCCTGTTCAAACTTTCTATCCGGCAAGAACTGCTCAAGATAAGATGATTTGTCATCCACTATTCATACTTTTGGTCTAATCAAGACTGTTCCAATAATTTAACACTCGTCGGAAGATTTTATCAAGATCAAGATTCCATTTTAATCAAGACGCCGAACCATCCAAGTGTGCGACGTTTATTCATTTTGTTCCACTATATATATGTATTCATTTTTCACTAGGAAGGCATCGAAAAATCACCATAATCACTTGCTTACTTACACAAGCAAACACTTGCCTTCTATCCCTTACTCTTTGTATCCAACCTCTCTCGAGAGAGCACTATCCAAATCTTGTATCAATTTTCAAATATCAATCAAAGTAAGTTTTGATTCATTATCTTGTTCTTTATTTCAATTGTTTTCAGTCTCTTGATTTCAATCTTTTGTTTTTTGAAAGTTCAATTTGTTAAATTAATTTGTCCCCTGTCTCCCTCGCTACTCAACCACAACAGCACTCCCGAGCTTCGTCCCCAAGCTCTAGTCGAGTCCTGTCTCCCATTGGTATCGGAGCATATGAACCATGAATGGTTGAATGGTCTCGTAGAAAATGTGTAATACCAGTGCTTTTTCGTAATCAACATAATTATATCCTGGTGGATTGAATGGTTGAGAAAATGGTTTGATTGTAAACTTGTCACTCGAATTCTTTAATGGTAAGAATCTTGAGAATTCGTAACTTGGAATAGGCTATCTGATTTGTATTTGTTTTGTCCGGAATGTGTTCAATAGGGCGGATTTTGAATCAACAAGAATAAACTCATAAAAAGTTCTTGTTTTGAGAGGGTTATCATGAATAAAGAAGCATTCGAGTATGAAAGTGGCTTTGACTAATTCGTTGAGTGTGGAAAGGTTTTGAGGCTGCCTATACTTTGTGTAGGCAATATGTTCTTTAATCGTTTTTGTAAAATACTTTGAATCAAAAGAAGAATTCAAAACCGATGGTTTTTGATATTTTGTAGAAACTTGAGAGTAAGTCGGAGGAGGAAAGTCATGTTTTTGTAAGACTTGAAATGTGTTAGTAGTTGGTATTGAAATCCGAGAAGGGGTGATTGGCTTGATTGCATAATGATGAGGGGTTCGAATCTTTCGTTCTTTGTCTTGACTCATAGCTGAAAGAAAAGAATCTTTATTAAGAAGCATATTGATAAAACAATGCCTTTCTTTTGAAAGTATAGAAGATATAAATTTGAATGAAATGCACTTTTTATGAACTCAGGTATGAATACCAAATTGATCAACTTGAAAAGGATAAATTTGGGTAATGAATGGGGTACCTAATATAACCTCTTGCCCTATGTCCCGGACTAAGACAAAAGTGTTTTTGAAATTATAACCTTGATTACGAGACATAAGCATTTGATAATTTATAATTTATTTGTAATGCCATTCCATTGGCACTATGGAGTCGTTCTTTAGTTTTTTCATAATAAATTGATGGAATTAAACCTTCTTTAATGCAATTTTGATCTGCTCCACTATCAAGTAAAGCAATAGTATTGAACTCATAATTATCATTAATTTTCAAAGTAATATGAATATACCATTTTTGATAATTTATATGATTAATAGTTGAAATAAATAGTTGATTAGAGGTACTTGGAGTATCTTCATTAATAATAGGACTACTTGATTTATTTTCTATTATTGATAACCTGGTTTCTAACTCTAAATCTTTAGTCCGAAGTGAACATAAATTTTGATTTATCTCTTTAATCTGTTCTTTAAGATTATTTATTTCCATTTTTAAATCTTGAATATTAACAACTTTTAAAATATTTGGAGTGTCATATTTTTCAAATATTTTATTGATACTTAATCCTGGAGGAGGAGTTTTTAATAAATCTTCTTTTATTAAAATACCTTTGAGTTTTTCTAAATATTCCTTTTTTAATTCAGGATCTTGAATTTGTTCTATTAAATCAATTAAAAATTCTTTTTCATTTTTAGTGGTATTGATCATATTAATACATTTATAACAAATTCTTGAAGATTCATTTCCGATGAATAGTCACTTGAATTACTTTCTAACTCGTAAAGATTATTATCTTCGAGTCGAGGAATTGTCCGAATTGACTGGAGTATCTTTTAATTCAAATAATGAAATAATTTTTTCTTTAATCTCTTGATTGTCTTCACAAATCTCATTGAGTTTTTCTTTAACTTTACAATTTTTTGCATAATGACCTTGTTTTCCACATTTGAAACAAGTAGGTTTATTAGTAGTTTTTTTACTTGGAGTATTTTTCTTGGAAGCTATTTTTGTTTTTATTGATTCCAGTTGAAGATCCGGAGGGGTACTTCTGGATAATTGATCAATATCTTCTTTTTTGGATATAGCTTCAATTTGAGTTGAGACCATATTGACCTGTTGAGATACTCGTATGTAATATTTCATTAGTATAGTTGTTTTGATGATAAATTTTTTTAATGTAAAGGGTTCCGTAATAACATTAATAGAAGAATAAGAAGGGGGTTGCATAACTGAATGAGTAGGGGAACCTATCGATGAACTGCTTTCATCAACTGGCTCAGCTATTGGAGATTTATAATAAATTTTTGAAGAAGAAGGGGTTGAATCATCAACTTGATTATCCCTAAAATAATCATAATTAGTAGCTCTTGAAGGTATAGAAAAAGAAGATCTAGGAAGATCTCTTTTCTCCGAAAGTCTTGAAGAAAAAGATCTTTCATTAATAGAGTTGAATCTTATTAATACTCTACCGTCGAGTTCTTCTATAACCTCGTTGAATATTCTTTTGAGCAATATTTCTAGGAGGCCTAATGTTTTGAATAATAAACTCTTGAGGAATAGTTATTTCATTCCATTTTAATAACTTAGGAGTAAAACTTGAAGTATTATCCGATTCAATTTTTAATAATATTGTTTCATCCAAAGATGGCTTTAATAAGCATTTTGGATTCAAATGAGAAGATAAAAGCTTGAAATAAACTCTATATGTAATAGCAAAATTTCTTGATAATTCTCCAAATAAAACCTTTGAATTACTTTGCATATGAATATCTAATATTAAGGTGTCCATGATCCAGGGATCATTTAGATCTACCGAAAAGTTTGGACAACCATTGAAATATATTGGACCATTACAGGTATTAGTTTGAATCATAGCTAATAAAGAGTCTTGATATCTAATTAATCTATTATCTCTAAGTGCCATAAAGATAGGACAATCTAATCCTAGTCTTGTTAATGGCTTAAGAGCTATTTGAATCATACCAAAATGAATATATCTATATTTCTCTTTATATTTATTAATAGAAATATTGGATAATAACTTGATAGTTTGAAACTCTTCATCTAAGCTGAAGGTTTCCTCATGGTCTTTAATGGAAAAGGCTGTATTGAAATCAAACTTGCCTATTTGATAGATAGTTTCTATCTTTAGTAAAAGCTAACTTTATTAATTTTCATTTCAAGTAATTTTGAAGTGATTTAATAAATAAATAAGAGATGAAAATTCAGTTCATTAATAAAATCTTTTATATCTCTTAAGGCCATCAAGCGTCGTGCATTCATCCGGATTCCGCCCCAAAGGGATAAAGAACATCGAGTACAAGGTACGTTCATTGATCGTGCCCTTCAATGTTTTATTTACAAACCAAGGCCGGATATGGCCGCCATTAACAACCAACAAAGAATCATTTACAACAGTATTTGCCATGTTAAAGTGGACCCGCCCATTGATACTTCATCATTGTTCAAAGTCGGCACACCGTAATCGCGCCGCACCAACCGGACTTCCCGATCGCTCCGGGTGTGTACACATGTAGGGAAACCCGATGATCGTAAGGGTAACCACACGGATAATTAATTAGCAACAGCTTTACATTGTTCACTCTCCCTCATTTGCAAATAAATTGAAATGCATGCGCTCAACTCAATTACTTCATAACTATTATTTTACTACATGATAGTGAACGTATTGAGCTTCGACTCACATTTCAAAAATGTTTTCTTGTTTTGTTTTAGGTAAAGATGTGGAAGATTTGAAGCAAAGGTCTGTTAAGGACTTAGAGGCTCGCAGTGATAACCTAATTGGGGTATCAAGGGTTAAGTGCCGTTGTCGTAGTTTACCGGATCGTAGTCCGTACTTATGCTTAATCTTTGTACAAGTTATAGTTTATGCCTTATCATGAGGCACTTGTTGTTAGTGGCAAAGCAATTGTAACCAAGGTTAAAAATATATATATTATTATAGCCTTGCCCTTTCCTCCGGTGAGGGCGGCGGTAATGCCCTTGACCTACTTTTCGCTGCGCTAATCACTGGTTAGCGGGTTGTTTAGCCTAAACTAGTGATTATGGGTTGGGGCGTTACAGGTGAAGGAGCAGAGGGAGCTGATCGAGCTTCTTCAGGAGAGATGCTCCAAGGCAGCTCAGGATCAAGGAGACTCGGACACCTCTAAGGAATCCTCGAGTCTCGCCAAGTCCTCCTCGGATAGAGGAGAAGATCAAGAAGAAGCGAAAAGCTCGCGGCTGATGCGGCTCTTTTCGAGCATGGTAAGCCGGAAGGCCAAGGAGACCAAGAAGGACAAGGAGCAACAACCGAGGGTCCGAGTGCTCCTAAAGCACTACTAGAAGTGATCAGCTCGCATGACGAGCCTCGAGTGGATCGAAGAACCTGCCGATTAGGACGAGTCAGCAGCGAGTCTACCCGAGCACACCCCTCCAGGTCGTTCGGTTCTTAGAGGACGAGCCTTTGGATGAACTAGTTCTAGGTCAGCCACTCATAACCGAGCCGATGCCGGAGATCCTTGTACTTCCTCCGCCGCGCTCAAGCACATAGTCAAGATCTTATCGAGTGCCTGGCGCACCACTCGTCCTTCCTCCTCCACTCGGACTAATCCATCCCCTCCTTAATTTCTTAGTCTTTTGTTTACGAGTGTTTCATTTTTTTCTCTCTTTTGTCCAGACATCAAATATGTACTTCTCGTTGTATTCTTCCCATTTTTTTGTTTTTGCTGAAAGACAAGGGGAGAATAGATAGAAAAAAATTGGTTATCTTGTTTAGGGGAGTCTCTCTCACCCGCTGTAAATATTGTCTTTGAATTCAATGAATTAATGCATTTCGTTACAATTTTCTCGAGTTCGATGACTAATGCAAGTATTTTTGAGTTTCCATCAAATATGTTTTCTTGCTTAGCATCGTCATTGAAATCAATGCATTTCATTAACGATTATTGTCTATCTCGGATTTATTTCTTTTCTTGTTCGATAGCTATGAAATCTCAAGTTATTTTCCGAGCAAATTTACAAAATCGGACTTATATCACTAACAAAGTTTTTGTCTAAGCATGGAATGCCTTTCATCAAAAAGGGGAGATTGAAGACTCGGACTCTATACTTACACGTTTCGAGTTCCATCCAGGAATCGGGTATAAGAACTCTTCTCTCATAAGGTTTTGATTTCAAGTCATTCTATATATCTTAAAACTTTTCCGAGTGATATAACATTTCCTCCGAGTGTTATAGAATCTATTATGTTGCTTTCGCATGACTCCGATTGATTCGGAAAGCATACTTCTACATGCAACTTCACACTCGGCTCCGAGTCACCCAACACTCGGATTTATCGCATATTCAAACACTATCTTTTACGCGCTTAAACTCATGTCCGACTTCATGGTTCAGGAACTACATTGTTCCAAGTCAAGCATACTTAGTTTAAATTGTGTTTAGTCTAGATCTAGTCTGTTTACTCCGATATTCTTTATCTAACTTGATTGTCCTCGAGTGACTAAGATGAAATTTGAGTTTCATGGATATTAGACTCGTAAAATTTCATTTCTTTTCGACTCGGATAATTAGTCACTTAATTATTTTAATTATATTATTATCTCGTGCCTAATCTTGGACCAAAGTATTTTATACTTTGAGAACCAAAGTGATTTACTTTTATAGGTTATTCAAACGAGGCTTTCCTAAATTTGAATCACAAAAGTAACCGGCTTCAAAACGTCAAATCACCAACGAGACAAGGCTTTTTCCACCTCCGACCTAGCCCCGGACATCGTGTCGGGATTGTCCGTTTCCAAAACTGGAAATCTCGCAACACCAAGCTCAACGGTGGTTTCCACCTTATTTTTTAAGACACCACCAATGGTTTTAGGACTTCCAAAGGAGTCAAGAACCGTTGCTCAACGTTCATATCTCAACGGATATTTTTCTAAGTGACTCGGAAAATCCTTTCCAACTGGTCAAAAGTCATTGTATTCATTCTCAATCTTCTACTTACAACTCCAATTCTGTTTTCATAACTTTCCGAGTTGTAAGGTCTTGTACTCAATTACAAACACTTTCTTTCTTACTCTCTAAGTAAGTCCCTTGACCGAGCCGTAAGGGTTAACTCTGCTCAGCTTGTCCCTAACTGTAAGGGTGATCTCGGTTAGGAAGTACTAGATCGGATAAGGTAATTTCGAGTCTAGGAAAAACTTGTAAGGAGTTGTCTAAGGGAGCAACTCAGGTTAAGTCGGCCTACTGTATTTTGTGGACTCAAAATAATGGATTCGACTTCGTGCTTGGATTAGCACGGTCTCGTGGTTTTCTGGCCCGGGAGGGTTTCCACGTACTTTTTGAGTTATTACTTTTCTTAGTACATTCTAGACTCGAAAGTTTCGAATTCGTTTAATCTGTTTCTTCACTGCTCATCGAATTCCGAGTTTATGCTTTTCCGAGTGTATCCTTGCCGCTCACTCACATCGGATCCTTATTTGCTTTAATTTTCAAGCAAGTTTCCTCATCACCCTATTCACCCCCTCTACGGTGATTTATACTCTCCAAGAGCAAACCTTCAATGACTACTCACGATTTACCCGGGTTTGTTTTCTTAAGTATAAAAAATGAAGCGTTCAAAGAGTTCAAGCAAGCTCCGTAGGAAAATCCAAGTTAAGTCTCAAACTCATATCAAAAGACTTCGAACCGACCATGGAAGGGAGTTTGATTACTCGGAATTTGCAGAGTTCCGTTATAAGAATAGTATCTCCTACAACTTCTCAGCACCAAGAACTCCTCAACAGAATGGAGTAGTGGAGAGAAAGAACCGAACTCTTGAAGAAATGGGAAGGACAATGATGATTGAATATGATCTACCTAACTATTTCTGGGCTAAGGCGATCAACACAACAAACTAGATACTCGAATAGATGCCTCATCAAACCCATCTTAAAGAAAACTCCATACGAGCTTTACAAAGAGAAGAAACCCAACATTTCATACTTCAAACCCTTTGGATGTAAGTGCTATGTTCACAATAATGGTAAGGATCACCTGACCAAGTTTGATGCTCGGTCAGATGAAGGTATCTTTCTTGGTTATTCATCTCATAGTAAAGCATATTGCATTTTCAATAAAAGAACTAACAAAGTGGATGAAAGCATCCACGTTTTTGTTGATGAGATTGATCAGGGAAAACCGAGTCAACATTCTCGGATCTGAAGCTCAATTAAGATGATGATCCTGCTAAAGATGAACTCGAGACAAAGTTAAGGAAAAGCGACTCGGAATGAAACAACTCAAAACAATCGACTCGGAATGAATCGACTCAACAGCCAGACTCGTAATGCTGAAAGTCAACAAGATGAGTAAACTCAATCGGATCGGACCGTTGAAGATCAACCAATTCAACCTACAAATCTGGTGAACCGGAGAACAGGTAGAGCTTTCAAATATGCATTGAGCCATCCACTTGAAAATATCCTATCCGACATCAACAATGGGGTAAGAACTCCTTCCTCTCTACAAAATCTATGTGCATTCACTCCATTCATATCATTAACCGAACCGAGAAATGCACTAGAAGCCCTTAATGAACCTGAATGGGTAGAAGCCATGCAAGAGGAACTTAATCAATTCGAAAGAAACCAAGTCCGGACTCGACCAAATGACCTTCGACCACCCGATCATAGGAACCAAATGGGTTTTCAAGAACAAGCTAGATGAAAGTGGGTTGGTAGTCGAAACAAGGCTAGACTTGTGGCTCAAGGTTACAATCAAAAGAAGGAATTGATGGTGGGGAAACCTTTGCACCAAGTGGCTAGGATTGAAGCTATTAGAATCCTATTGGCATTTGCATCAAGCATGAATATCAAATTGCATCCAATGGATGTTAAGTGTGCTTTCCTTAATGGTTTCATTCAAGAGGAAGTCTATGTTGAGCAACCCCTAGATTTGACAAATTAGAATTTCCAAATCATGTTTTCAAGTTGCAAAAAGCTCTTTATGGTCTCAAACAAGCTCCTAGAGCTTGGTATGAAAGACTAAGTAATTTCTTGGTTGAAAATGATTTTAGAAGAGGTCAGATTGACAAGACTCTTTTTATAAAAACCAAGGGGAAAGACTTTCTTATTGCTCGGATCTATGTTGATGATATAATATTTGGAGCAACTAATGAAAATCTCTCTCGAGATTTTTCCGAGTTAATGAGACAGGAATTCCAAATGAGCATGATGTGAGAACTTAATTTTTTCTTGGTTCACAAATCAAACAAGAAAAGGATGGCATTTATGTCCATCAATCAAGGTATACCAAGGAGTTGCTGAAGAAATACAAACTTCAAGATGCAAAACATGCAAGCAACACCAATGAGCAACGAGTATAAAACTAGACTCGGATCGAAAAAGGTAAAGCAAGTAGATCGAAACTCTATCGAGGTATGATTGGATCGTCTGCTGTATCTTACTTCCAAGTAGGCCGGACATAATGTTTAGTGCATGTCTATGTGCAAGATTTCAAGCTAATCCAAAGGAATCACATCTCACTACGCTGAAGAGAATTTTCGGATATCTTGTAGGGACTCGAATCTAGGTCTATGGTACTCAAGAGACCCGTAACCGACTCTCATTGGATACTCATATGCTGACTATGCTGGATATAAGGTTGATAAAAATAGCACCTCAGGAGCATGCCAATTTCCGGGTCAATCCCTTATATCTTGCCACTCAAAGAAGCGTAACTTAGTAGCTCTATCAATTGCTCGAAGCCGAGTACATTGCAGCTGGAGCATGTCGTGCTCGGATTTTATGGATCAAGCAACACTTGAGAGATCTTGGACTGTCATTCAAATCAATTCCAATCAAGCGTGACAATCAAAGTGCAATCAGCATCACTAAGAATCCAATTTAGCACTCAAAGACAAAGCATATTGAGGTCGGTATCATTTTCTAAGAGACCATTCCGAGAAAGGTGATATTGAACTTGAATTCATTCCTACCAAACTTCAACTAGCTGATATCTTTACTAAGCCACTTAGTGAGGATCGGCTTTGCTTTATTAGGAATGAACTTAGCATGATTAATGCATGATTATGTGCTTTTCTAAGTGAAACTACTTTGCATGATTATGTGTTAAATGTTTCTTTTCTGTGCTTTAATAACTATTAGTTTAGCTGACCTAGTGATACCGAGCTGTGAGTTATTGTTTGCTTGTAGTTTCGAGTCACTCGTAAACTCTACTAAGTCAGACTCAGCTTTTGAGAAAGATGGACATCAAACTTCGAAATCATCTCTAGATTAGTGGAGAATTTCATAAATTTCTTTTAAATTTCTCTTTTTCTCTCTCGCTCTCACACGTATCAATCGGAGAACTAGCCGTTGGCAGACAAACATTGGAATTCTAACCATTGGAGAGCAGAACAATCACACCGGTCTAAGGCGACCGTTGGAGAGTTGGGTCGAACGAATATCGAAGGATAATTTTTCGCTATAAATAGCATCCATTCTCCTTCATTTCGCTACTTTACTCTTTACTCACTCACTCTCTCGTATACAACCTCACAAGAAAGTTCAGTGTTTTCGAAGAGCAAACCTTCTCTATCCCAAGCAAAGTAAGAAATCATTTCAAGTAAGCACCGAAAGCTCTCAGCTCTCTCTCTCTCTCTCTCTACTCACTTATTTTCTTTTTACACACACTCTCTCTCTCTCTTTAAGCCATCTTCTCTCGCTCTCTCTCTCAAAGCTCATCTCCTCTCTTCTCAAAAACTCTAGAACCATGCCTAAAAGAGGTTCTCACCTATACTTTCTTGGTTCTATAACCAAGAAACCCATAACCAAAAGCCAAGAGGGTCCTTCCAACCCCTCTAAAATCCTTGTCACCCAACACCCGAAGTTGGATGACAAATTCTTCCCAACCACAAAATTTTCGTGGTTGAACCATATCAAAACCACAAGGGTTTGTAATTTCCTCTATTTCACCGAGTTTATTTACCCGTAACTCGTTTCGAGTTCTATTCAAATCTTTTTAGCTCGAGGGGATCCTCACCTCCGGAGTTCAAGATATTGTTGTTCGAATTATCATCTCTCTCCTCCAACGCTTATTCAAAGTATCTTCTCTTTTCCTCAACAACAACCCTATTCCTTTCAACGAGGTTGCTGATGAATTCTTTGAGAAGTACGCAAAGAAATCCCGAGTCACGCAAAACTTTTCAGTGACTCGGATAAAATCCGAAGCTCGTCTTCTTTGTTTCTCGCCGATGAGAAACTTCTTCTCTCGAGCATTCGAGCAAAGAGAATTTAAACTCTAAGATTCTAAAAGCTCTCTTTGACATTCTAGAGGGCTACGAAGTAGACCTTTTCCCAGCTATCATTGAGCGGATGGCCTCTGTGCCGACTCGCACAAAGAAATCCACCCCTCTTCCTTTTGTTGTTCTTCTTACCTTTATTTTTAAACAGCTTCAAGGTCTCGCTCCCTCAAATCCTAATGCGGTTTCGAGGCTGCCATAGTAGTTGGCAGAAAAAGCTTCTTGGCTATGAATACCGGGAGACCCAACCGGGTGTCTAGGTCCACAACTCGAACCGAGGCAACCTTCTCCTCCGCCTCGGACTCGGACTCCACTCTCTCTCCCTCCTCCACCTGGTGGTGCCTCCACCTCAGGCCCTCCACTTAAAGCCACTCTCGCTTTGTCTACCATGGGGTAAGAACTCGTTCCTCTCTTCATAGTCTATGCGCATTCACCGCATTCATTTCATTAACGGAACCCGAAATGCACTAGAGGCCCTAAATGAACCTGAATGGCTAGAGGCCATGCAAGAGGAATTCAATCAATTCAAAAGAAACCAAGTCTGGACTCTAACCAAACGACCTTCCGACCACCCAATCATAGGAACCAAATAGGTTTTCAAAAACAAACTGGATGAAGTTGGGTTGGTAGTCGAAATAAGGCTAGACTTGTGGCTCAAGGTTACAATCAAGAAGAAGGGATTGATTGTGGGGAAACCTTTACACTTATTACCAGAATTGAAGCTATTATAATCTTGTTAGCATTTGCATCTAGCTTGAATATCAAGTTATATCAAATGGATGTTAAATGTGCCTTTCTCAATGGTTTCATTGAAGATGAAGTCTATGTTGAGCAACCCCTAGATTTGAAAACTCGGAATTTCCAAATCATGTTTTCAAATTGCAAAAAGCTCTCTATGGTCTTAAATAAGCTCCGAGAGCTTGGTATGAAAGACTAAGTAATTTCTTAGTTGAAAATGATTTTAGAAGAGGTCAGATTGACAAGACTCTTTTTATAAAAACCAAGGGGAAAGAATTTCTTATTGCTCGGATATATGTTGATGTCATAATTTTTTGAGCTACTAATAAAATTCTATGTTAAGATTTTTCTGAGTTAATGAGACAAGAATTTCAAATGAGTATGATGGGAGAACTCAATTTCTTCCTTGGTCTACAAATCAAGCAAGACAAAGATGGCATCTATGTGCATCAATTAAAGTATACCAAGGAGCTGCTGAAGAAATATAAACTCCAAGATGCGAAACATGCAAGCAACACCTATGAGCAAAGACAGATAAACCTGGACTCGGACGAGAAAGGTAAAGTAGTAGATCGAAACTCTACCCAGGTATGATTGGATCTTTGCTCTATCATACTTCCAATAGGCCGGACATCGTGTTTAGTGTTTGTCTATGTGCAAGATTGCAAGCTAATCCAAAAGAATCACACCTCACTATGGTGAAGAGAATATTCGGATATCGTGCAAGGACTCCGAATTTAGGACTATGGTACTTCAGAGACTCGTAACCGACTCTCAGTGGATACTCGGATGCCGACTATGCTGGGTACAAAGTTGATAGAAAGAGCACCTCAGAGCCCGCCTGTTTCGGGTCAATCCCCGATATCTTGGCACTCAAAGAAGCAAAACTCAGTAGCTCTATCATCTCGCTAAAGCTGAGTATATTGCGGCTGGGGCATGCTTGGGCTCGGATCTTATGGATAAAGCAACACTTGAAAGATCTTGGAATTTTATTCAAATCTGTTTCAATCAAGTGTGATAATTAAAGTGCAATCAGCATCACCAAGAATCCAGTTCAACACTCAAAGACTAAACATATTGAGGTCAAATATCATTTTCCGAGAGATCATTCTGAAAAGGGTGATATTGAACTTGAATTCATTCCTACCAATCTTCAATTAGCTGATATCTTTACTAAGGCCCTTAGTAAGGATCAGTTTTGTTTTATTCGGAATAAGCTTGGCATGATTAATGCATAATTAAATTTTTTTAATTACGTTGCATGATTATGTGTTGTGTGCTTACTTTCTTTAATAGCCATTAGTTCGATTGAACCAGTGATACCGAGCTGATAATTATTCGTTGTTTACGGTTTCGAGTCACTCGAAACTTAACCGAAGTCGGACTCGGACTCGAGAAAACTGGACATTAAACTTCGAAATCATCTCTAGACAAGTGGAAAATTTCATAATTGTATTTTAAAATCTCTTTTCTCTCTCTCTCTCTCTCTCTCTCTCGCGCTTTGATCGGACAACTAGCCGTTGGGAGACAGTCGCTGGAATTCTAACCGTTGGAGAGCGGAACAGTCACACCGGTCCGAGGTGACCGTTGAAGAAGCCGAGTCAAAACGAATACTTACTCTCACTCTCGCACTTACTCCAACTCAAAACAAGCTCTCTACTTTCGAAGAAATGTACGTCGCTCTCAAGCTAAGAGAAGAACATCTCAAGTAAGCACCGTTGCTCTCAGCTCTCTCACTTTCTACTCCTTCACTTTTCTTTTTCTCTTTGCTCATTCTCATCGAGCTATCTCTCTTTCCCTTTCCACAAGAATTCATCTCTCTCTTTTTCAACATCAAACATGCCGAAAAGAGGTTCCCACCCTGATTTTCTTGGTTCTACCACCAAGAAACCTCGTACAAAAAGCCGTGAAGGCCCCTCCAATCCTTCCAAATCTCTTGTCACCCAACACCTAACGTTGGATGACAAATTCTTCCCAACCACTAAGTTTTCGTGGTTGGCTCACATAAAATCAATAGGGGTCTACAATTTTCTCTGTTTCAATGATTTCATTTACCCAAAACTCATTTCTAAGTTCTATTCCAATCTTTCTAGCTCGAGGGTATCCTCACCTCCAGAGTTCGTAACATCACTTGTTCGCATCAACACTTCTCTTCTCCACCGTCTTTTCGAGTATCTTATATGTTCTTGAACAAGCAACCCCATACCTTTCAACGAGGTTGCTGATGATTTCTTTGAGAAGTACACTAAAGAATTCCCTAGGTCACGCAAAAACTTCTTTGTGACCCAACTCAAATCGAAGCCTGCCTTCTTTGTTTTCTCGCTGATGAGAACCTTTTTCTCACCACATTTTAGCAAGGAGAACCCCAACTCCAAGCACCTCAAAGCTCTTTACGACATTCTAGAGGGCTACGAAGTAGACCTCTTTCCCGCTATAGTCGAGCGGATGGCAGCTGTGCTCGCTCGGACTCAAAACAAGAAGACCACCCCACTTCCTTCTAGGACTCTTGTCACCCTCGTCTTCAAACAGTTCAAAGTTCCTCTTCCCTTAGATCCTAACGCGGTTTCGAGGCTGCCATTGTTATTGGTAAAAAGGAACTCCTTGGGTATGGATACCGGAGACCCAACCGGGTGTCTAGGTGCATAGCTTAGAACCGAGGCCACCTTCTCCGCTTCGGACTCAAACTTAATCCCCTCTTCCTCTACCTCCTCCACCTGGTGGTACCTCCACCTCGGGTGTTTCTCGATTCTTTCTTCTACCTTGTTCTCCGCTACCATGGACAAGCTTTCCTCGGTGTCCATTGAGTTCAAGGACACCCTCCGGTCATTCAAGACTGTCCTTCGCCTATGACCATTAACCGAAAACCACCCTATCCCAAATCCGAGAGCAACAAGATGTGCTTCTCGAGATGAAGGCCCTAGTTAAGGAGCAGAGGGAGCTGATCGAGCTCCTTCAGGAGAGGCGATCTAAGGCAGCTCGAGATCCGGTCGACTCACACACTTCTAAAGAATCCTCGAGTTCGGCCAAATCCTCCTCGGAAGGGGAGAAGAAGAAGATCCGAGGAAGGGGAGAAAGAAGAAGAACAAGGGGCAACGAGCAGCAGAGGGCACAAGTGCTCCGGAACCTCAACCGGAAATGATCAGCTCGGACAGTAGTTTGAGTGGGTCGAAGACCTCGCCGACCATGCTCGGCCAACAGCTGGTCAGCCCGAGCACACCCCTCCGTCGCCCGAGTTCCAAGAGGGTGAGCCTCTGGACGACCTAGTTCTAGGTCAGCCACTCGGAGTTGAGCCCATTCCGGAGATCCCGATGCTGCCTCGCCTCGCTCGTCAACATCTTCCGGATCTTATCGGCGAAGGTGAACCGCTCGTCCACAAACCTCGACTCGGACTCGCTCCATCTCCTCCATCTTAATTTTTTTCGCTCAATTTTTTTCTCGTCCGGACATCAAATATGTATGTACTTGATACATTCTTCCTCTTTTTGTTTTTTCCGAAAGGCAAGGGGGAGAATAGTTAGAAAAATTTATTGTCTTATTTGGGGAGTTTCTCTCACCCTCTTTTGTGTAAACTCGTTAGTTTAAATTACAATGAAATTTCATTAATAATCCTGCTATCTCGCCTTCGAGTTGCACATATCTCCGAGTTTACTACTTAAAGCAATTTTTTTTCGAGTTTATTATTTCGAGTTTCATTGTCTTGCTCAGTATTTTTTTTCTCTCGCTTCCGATTCAACAACTCTGTCTATCATTGTTCTAATACTCAGTTATTCTTTTCTCGCTCTAATACTTTAGTTCTTTTGATGCAATCTCAGCTTATTTGCTATGATATAATATAAGTTTCATTCACTCGTATTTTCTCTACACAATTCTATCATGTTTTTGTGGCTTATCCTTTGAGAAAGGATGACAACCCGCATCTATATCACTAACAAAGTTTCTGTCTAAGTATGGAACGCCTTTCATCAAAAAGGGGAGATTAAAGACTAAGACCTGTCATATACATCATTCTCGAGTTCCATCAAGGAAACAGGTATAGGACTTCATCTCTTATAAGGTTTTGATTAAAAGTCATTCTATCTCGTTCTATACGCTTTTCTTAGTGATATAGCATCTTTTCTACGTAAATTATCGCATATGTTCTCTTTTGACTCTAACTTACTCAGAAAGCATATTCTTGTTTATCATTTCACACACAGCTTCGAGTCACTCGGACAACACACGAATATATTGCATGTTCAAACATTTGTTCTATTTTGCATAAACTTAGGTTTGACTTCATGATCTAAGTTTGATTGGATTACTCGTGTTAATTCATCTTTCTAAGTCAGCATGATTGGCAGTCTAGATCAAGTCTTTCCACTCGATGTTATTCATCCGACTTGCTTTACTTCTAGACTGACTCGGATGGAATTTGAGTATAATGGATATTAGATTCGGAAAATTTCATTTCTTTCGACTCGAATAATTATGCACTTATTTATCTTAATTAAAATTATTATCTCGTGTCTAATCTTGGACCAAAGTATTTTATACTTTGAGAACCAAATTGATTTACTTTTGTAGGTTATTCAAACGAGGCTATCATATTTTTGAATAAAAAAAGTAACCGGCTTTAAAACGTCAAATCACCAGCAGACAAGGCTTTTTCCACCTCGACCAAGGCCCGGACACTGCATCGTGGTTGTCTGTTTCCAAAACTGGAAATCCGCAATGCTAAGCTCAACGGTGGTTTCCACCCTACTTTTCAAACACCACTAGTGGATTGGGACTTCCAAAGGAGTCAAGAGCCGTTTCCCAAGGTTCACACCTTAACGGATATTTTCCGAGTGACTCGAAAATCCATTGCAACGGTCACAAAGGACTTCCAGTCGAAGATAATCACAACGGCTAATCTGCTTGGTTATCTATAAATAGAAGCCAACTCTCAAGACTTTAAGATTGCTAAACCAACTGTCAATACACGCACTTAAGAAAAGTCATTATATTCATACTCAATCTTCTACTTATAACTCCAACTCTATACTTAATATCTTTTTGAGTTGTAAGGTCTTGTAATCAATTTACAAACGCTCATTCTTACTTTCTGAGTAAGATCCCTTGACTGAGCTGTAAAGGTTAACTCAGCTCGCTTGTCCCTAATTGTAAAGGTTACCTCGGTTAGGAAGTACTAGATCGGATAAGGTAATTTCGAGTTTAGGAAAATCTTGTAAGGAATTGTCTAAGGGAGCAATTCTGGTTGAGTCTTTCTATTGTATTTTGTGGATTCAAAATAGTGGATTTGACTTGGTGCTTGGATTAGCACTGGCCGTGGTTTTCTGCCCCAAGAGGGTTTCCACGTATCTTTCGAGTTAGTACCTTTCGAGTTTAATCTAAACTCGGACTCTCCTCGAGTCCTGTCTAGGTTTATTCTTCCATTACTTGTTTAAATTTCCCCATTACCCTATTAACCCCCTCTAGGGTGACTTAGTTTCTCCAAGAGCAAACCTTCAATAATGTCCAATGGGTCCTCACTTGTCCGATGCTAAATAGAGTATTCAACCCATTATCCGATAACCCTAGTCTATTGACATCATTTATGTCATGCATCGAGTGGGTTAATTCAATGACAAAGTTCATTTTTTTGGGTCGAAGGAGTAAGAAACTAGAAGGTTTTTAGGGATCCGAAGTTGTAATTGAGTTCTAAAAGTGTAATTCTTGAAGACCTTCCATGGTCCCCTTTAATAGCAAATTTTTGGACCACACTCCTCATTAATCACGCCACCAAGGCCTCGCCAGCCCAAACCAGGCTCTAGATCGGCAATGATCGGACCAGCGGCTTCGTTGCTGTTTCTTGGTCCGAACATCTTCCGTAGTAGGTCAATTTTAATCAAAGCCCACTTATATTAACCCTATTATTAAGGACCATGCAACTTACTCTAGGAACCACAACTCGGGCGGACTCGGACCGAGCTTCCCCATGTGCTTCTTTTGGCATAAGGGTGTTTAGAAAGTAGAAAAGAATGATTTTAGGGTGTTTGAAGATGCCTTTTAGAAAGTGGAAATGAACCTTTTATTAAGAGTCCCGAATTTATTAAGTCAAGTTAACAAGTTAAATCAGATTGAGTTAATTGGCGTTTTATTAATCATTTTAATTTTATAAATTATTTTCAGAATTCCCGGGATATTATTTCCTTATTGAAGAACAAATAAAACATATAAATTAAGCCTCGCCGCTGACCACTAGGTGCAAGCAAAAGCCCGCACTTGGCGGTCACCGGTGTCAACCGAGGGCCTGGGTCGAAACAGTCTGCCTCGACCTTTGGCTTGGAAGAAAAATCTAGATCTCTTTTTGTATCCTTCAATTAGTGAGATGTAATTTTCAATAAGAATAAAGCACAAAAAGGAGTCGCTACTTAGTTTTTAGGATTGAAAACCTAACAAAATAAAAACTTACTCTTTCAATCTTAGTACGGAAAACTAAGACTAAAAAAAGCTAAAATTGACTCTATCAATCTTTGAACCGAGAATCATATCTCGGGGAGAGGGTATCAAAATCTAAGGAAAGCCTTTCCATTACGCCCGTCCGAAGATGGTCATTACTAGTTTGAGTAGTATACTAAAACAATGTGTTAAACACAAACATACAGCATGCTAAGTGAAATTAAAAGCAACCAAACCAAATTAAAGGAAGGCGATAAAGAAAACGGTAAAGTAAGCGATAAAGAAAGAAAAAGTGGAAAACTAAAAGATTACATCAAGCGGGGAGGAATTCAAAGAAGTCACTACATCTCTTTAATCCATAATGCGGAAAGCGATAAATAAAACAAAAATTAAATAACCGTTTGAAGACCGAACTATTGCCCTCGGGTTGTCCCACCTTACCGGTCCGGATCTCCACACTAGATCTCTTGATACGACGGCCACAAATCAAAGAAAAGGGCATATATTTGTTAATTATATAAA
This sequence comes from Talinum fruticosum, assembly GCA_021018815.1. Classification (NCBI taxonomy): domain Eukaryota; kingdom Viridiplantae; phylum Streptophyta; class Magnoliopsida; order Caryophyllales; family Talinaceae; genus Talinum; species Talinum fruticosum. The sequence continues at coordinate 741,157 of JAITYX010000101.1, forward strand.
AGCTTAATATGTAAGGAGTAGGAAAGATCAGTTGAATAAGTTTCCGAGAGATCGGAATAATCGAATATTTTTTAGCTATTTGCACGAATTCAACGGCGGTAAGTAGGAAGGAGGGATTGATTTGGTAGAGTAACGTTTAGGTATGAGTGCTCTAGTTAGCTTTCTACAGCATTATGCATAGGATAAATTCATATGGGAATGAGAGCCTAGGCTCTCTATTTATAGGGAGAGACCTAGGTTACAAATGACCTAGAGTTTACACTCAGCCAGCCATCAAAGCAACTGCAAACAAACTAGGCCGAGAATCTCACAAGATTGAACCGGATAAAGCAAGGATAGAACCGGATAGGACCCGGTTCACGGCGTCGGCCACCCAGCTACGCTTAGGGTTTCGTGCCCTACCGTGTTTCCAAAGGATTCTCCAAGTCAAAATGCAGCGTTTCACTTAAAACTCCGGGGTTGCAGGTGCCCGCCACGACATCGTTTTGAGGGGAAAAGCTCCTAGTCTCGTCTGGACTATTTTATGGAGCTTAAACACAACACTTTGATACACGTGATCATGAAATCCAATGCTTTGATGCCGTCTTCAAGTCTTCGACTCCTTGTATGATTGGAAAAAAGTAAAATGTAGTATTCTGAACTTAGAATTTCCCGACACATAGCACTGGACTCTGTTGTCTCTAAAGGCTTGGCTCTGGTTCTTGGATCGTCCGAAAGAAAAGGGGATTTTTGGATCGACCCAAGGCAAAAGGCTTTTTTAATGCTAGGGATTCTTTGTGGTTTATCGGCTTATATCGCACCAATCCAACCAAGTTCGAGATCTAAATCCTCAAATAGGACTCGGGATTTCATGATTGGGCCAACGGAATAAAATACGTAATTAAAGAGATAAGAGACGACACTTTTAGGTGTCTACAGCTAGCCCCCACTTTGATCGAGTCTAAAAAGACAAATGGTCAAAGTAGACAATAAAGGGTACTTACCTTGATTTTTGATATTAGTTTACGTGTGATGCTTGGAAATGGTTGTAATCAAACCTAAACTCCAAAATGGGGCCTCGACTTAATCGTGATACATGTTGTTTGAAGTCCAGTGAGAGGGTCCTAAGCTTGGCTTGAGCGAGCCTAAAGCTTGGTATATTTTAATGTTGAAACTTTGATCATTCTTTGATCCGAAGCTTGGATAAATGATCCGTTGTACTAAAATACTTGTTAGTGTATAATCAAATTGACGAAAGTTTACTTGAATAATTCAAGTAAAAATAAACCGACAAATCGATCCGAAAAAGCCGACGAGTGGGTCCGAAAACTCCAACTTCTATGCACAAGATGCCAAAGAGTCACATGCCAGGGTTGATGAGACTCCATAAGCTAGGTGGACAGTTAGGGCTACAAAGTTGTCGCTGATGGCACATCACAACACCTCATGGCCAGCCGGCCGGCCTTTGATAGGCTTAGCCCTAGCGTGCTTCTGCCGGATTCCCTTGGTCTCCCACTACTTGCTTGACTCTTATCTTGTATTGTTGGCTTGACTTGACTGAGTTTGCCTATAAAAGGGGGTATTTGGTGTGTTCATTTTGCAAACTTACTCCTCCTCTTACTCTTGGATACTCGTTGTGCTCTCTTACTTTGCTTCTTCTTGAAAACTAATTAGTTCTCAAAATCTCTTCTTCTAAAATGTCTAGGAGAAAGGCCCATCCAGCAAGAAGGTCTAGAGATGATAGGCTTGTTCAAGACAACTTCCTTGAATGAGAATGGCATCCAAAGAACGAGTGGAACCCAAGTGACCTCTTGTTGGAGGTTGAAATTCACGTTTCTTCACTTGTTATCACTCCTTCGGTAAGCTAATTGGCTTAAATTTCTTCATTTACTTATTGATAGTAGCTCGTCAATTAAAAATCTTGTTGGATTTCTGTCTCGTAGAAAGGTTCAATTCGGAGTAGTGGAACTATCCCCAAATTCATGAAGACATGCCGAAGGATGAACTTTCCTCTTGAGGATGTCATGCATAGTTTGGTCCCCTTTACCTTGCTTTGAACCACCTTATTGACAAAAGGGAGAGGGATCTGATAAAGGCCATTAGTAAGTGTTTTAGGGACACGACCAACACTTTTCACCTTTCCTTTGGGGAAATGACCATAACGCCTTTTGATTTTGTTGTTTTATCCGGTTTAGGCTTTTCGAGGGAACTTCTAGCCTATGACTGGAACTGATATAAAATTGTGACTATCTTCATCACCTCTTTGGCCCCGTGGTCGATAAGTTTCCCTAAGATAATTTCTTTAAGTATACCGTCCTTTTTAGGCCTTTGAGGATGTTGGGTTTTGGCCTCAACACTCTCCTCAACAACGAGTCCGAATCGCGCTTACTCTTCTCCTAAGTATGATTCTTTTCTCCGATCAAGCTACTAAGGTTCATGTTCACTATTTGGTGAACTTAGCGGACTTTAATAAGATAAAGGAGCTCAACCGGGGTGCTCCTGTATACACTTGCCTCATTAAAGGCCTCCGTGCTCGGTGTGCGCCACACAAGACCGGAGCTTGATTCAACCAACAATTTACCGTTGAATGGTTTATGGAAGATTATTGAGGTATGCTTAAATTCTCCTTTTCTCTAAAGTATTTTCATCTTGTGTGGATAAAAACTTACTCAATTGTGATAATGTAGCCTTGGTTGTATAAATACTTCCCACATTTTTCACCTGGTTCAACGAATTGTCCCGTGTTTTCGGTGTAATATTCATGGGATAGACTTTTTGAGATCAGCTCTCAACTGTGTGACCACGGTGTGCCTATTTAATCTCAAAATTCACCTCGAAATATGCTTTATAGAACTTTTATCACACTATTTAGTTTAGTGCCCCTGCCCACAACCTGTGGGACTGCCTGTGGGACTACCTATGGTGGAATCCAGCCTTGATTATGCACTGTTTTTCATCGGTTTTTTTGCTATCTTTCGTTCTTGCTTGCTTATTTCTTGACAAACCTTAAATGTAGGTTAACTTTCATCTTTGGGCCCGACTCCAACTCCCTCAAAGTGTTATTGTTGCACGGGAATTAAGTGAAAGGAGGAACTTATTTGAAGGTCCCTTTGGGTTTTGTTGGTATCTAGGAGAGAGGGTCACACCTTAAATCGGTGTAAATAGGATAACCTCGTTTGTTCCTGTCAATCCACCCCCGACCATGTTCTACTTTCGCTTCCTTCTTCCAAATGAGCAAGTGGCCGCTACCGTGGGGTATCCTTTTACCTCATTCTTAAACTTGAATACATCATATGCCCACCATACGGCACCGATTATGACTCAATTGGTGAGTTCTCAACTTTTCTTATCATAGTTAAATTTCTTGCATGGATAACCTCATTTTCCGAGCAGCTTACACCAAGGGACATCCATATTCCAAGCCTTAACATGGATGTTACTCAACTTAGGGAATCTCCTCGTTATATAAGAATTCCCGAAATCCCGGAGGAAGAATGTGTTCGGCATCCTTTCCCTATGAATTTACAAGGGGTAAGAGTGTCATGCTCTTTACTTTTAGTTGTATGCTAAAAGTAGTTTTGCTAATACTATAGTATCAATTTTTATAGTATGACCGAGAACAATCCCGAACTATGTCCATCAATCTCCAAGTATGTTCTCCGGGAATCTAAAACATTCTTACCTAGCAATCTTTCTCTACTTTCTGGGTAAGTTCCTAATTAGTGGAGTGCTAATTTTATCGAGCTTTTAGTGAGTGCTAATTGCCCTTCTCATTCTTGTAGAGACGTCGGTCTAGAGCATCTCCCTCTCGGTAGTCTTCCTGGTGCACCCGGGTACAAACACATCCATCCAGCCAACAAGCACCTTCTAGTAGTAATACTAGACAAGGTTCTTCTCGACTTTCTTCACGGCGCATGCATCATAGGAGTGCTTCGGAGGCAAAACCCAGCACTTCCAAACCTTGTGCTTTCGGTGCGGGGCTTAGCTTTTCGGAAGACAGCCTAAACATCTTGCCCCTGCAGGTGATGAAGGTGGTCGGTTCTCCACATCTGTCTTGAAGGACTTCGGTAATTATATCTTTGACGATGATTCCGATGTCGCCGATTAGAGGATTCCTTGCTACTTCCGTCGTTGATGATTAGGGAGTCCTTTGTAAGGTGTTCGCTTATTTAGTATTTGTTTTATAATGATGACTCTTATGCAATGGGATGAAATGCAAGACAACTCAATTCTAAGAAATGCGTTCTTTTATTTAATATGATACACAAAACTTACGGAAAATTACAAAGACGAATCAAAAAAATTTTGCACCAGCCCCGTTCCACCCAAAAGAAAATAATAATAAGAAAAAAATCTCAAGTGCATGGTCCAAAATAATAAAACGCATGTAATGGACTAGGGCAGAAAAAAAAATGTCCCAAGGAGTGCTCGGGCTAAAGAAAACTGCGAAACAGAGCCAACCAATGGCGGTGGCCGCGCGGCCACCCATGAAATCTAGGGCACTGTCGACTGCTCGCAATTGAGGTGTAGTATGACTCTAAAAGCTCCAAAAAGCCCCTATAAATAGGATCCATGTCGGTGCGGAAAAAAAGTGCCTAACACAAAAGCCTTCTGCGAATCAAACTAAGAGTATTCTCGTGTCCTCTATTTTTTCCAAAAAAGATGAACTTTATGAATGACTTAACCCGGTGGATGCATGAGATGAGCATTTCAAATAGATTTGGGTTATCAAATTATAGGCTGAATGTCCTATTCGAGTATTTGCCAAGTAAAGGTCGACTAAACTTTTTAAGGGTTGTTGTGGCTCGTTGCGATCCTTACCATCACGTCTTCAATTTTGGGGATAAGGAATTGTGCCCCTTGCTCGAAGAATTCGATACCATATTAGGCGGTTATAGGCATACAAAACCAGTTTTACCCAAATCGTCGAAAAACCTCCGCGAGACTTACAAATACCTGTTGAACCGAGCAATATGAATCTAGGGTGGATTCTTATTGGGAAAATAGTAAATATGACCAATTAATGAAACACTATCTGAACATGTATTCCTATTCCGAGGCAATCATTATTCGAGGCGGCGGGTGATTATCACCTGTCCGATAGGTGGATTCCTGTTGATAGGAGGCCATGAGGACATGGCGCCAGCGCACTACTGAGTTTAGTTGAACAATTAGAGAATTATTATTCTCTAACTCCCCGATAGTTGTTGAGACAATCATAGGCTTAGACCGAGTTGAATCCAATTCCGAGGAAGACTTTTCTGAGAGCCCCTATTATTGCAGGTAAGCACATAATGATAGACGAGACCAAGCGAGTGTGGACTAGTAGGCGCGCCGGCCACATGGCGGTTGTTTGGCGCCGCCGAGGCTAAAATGCCTCCGGATCACATCGAAAGTCTCTAAATTTTCTCATTTTCATTTTTTGCCTCTGTTTTTTTTTTTTTTAATTTTTCTCCTGTTAGGCCTAAAAAGATTGGACTTCAACCTTGCAGGACGCTTATTTTAATTTTGCATCTCGTGATGTGTAGATCTAGTTAATGGAGCATCTAAAGCTAATTTAGGCTCCTCCGAAAACTAATGTGTACTTAGTGGTACACTTACGCCAACGAAAACGAGATAAGGTGGTAGCAGATCACCCGGCTTCTTGGTGGGAGGAGTACCGCAAGAATCACGGTAATGATATAGCGTTTTACATTGAGCACTAGAAAGTGTCCCAATTCAAGACACATACCATGCAAGTATCCTTTTGTACGCTTGCTGGACGTAGAAAGCGAGACATACTACTTCCCTAACCATGTGTTTCGACGGATGGGAAAAGAGTAAATGATTCCATTGTTGGACTGCATGTAGCCTGCTACCTTTGAGTTGTTCAAAGGGTTTGATAACTTTAATTGGAAAAAATTGTGGCCCGAATACTAAACGATCCTACCAAACCTGTTGACACCTCCAGGTAAACCCAACACTTGTTTCAACCTATTATATAGAGTGGATAATAAAAGTGGACCCCCAATGGCATAAGGCATTGAGAGTCGGAGAGATTGATCCCGATGAAGCTATCACTACCGCTGCCCCTCTCCAAATTCGCAAAATAAACCCTCGGGTGGCTGAACGCGTCCGTGGAAGAGAAACTGAAGTCAAAGAAACTAAAAAGAGGAGGGCCCGTAGAAGTAAGGAACTGAAGGAATGCACCCAGGATGATGAAGCTAAGTCTAGTAATCCTAAAGGAAAGAAAGTAAAGATAGACTAGGGCTTAGATCTTTTAGATTGAACTTAGAATAGAATAAAAGAGAAGGAGGCTTAGTTATGCCTTTTTAGAACAAATTTATTATTGTTTTACAAGTATTGTGCTTGCAATGATTTCTCTTTATTAGTTGTGTACTCGAGTAAGCGAGTAGGCTTACCTATTATTAAATAAAAGTAAGTATTATGCTCAACTTTTACATTTTATCGCTCATCTAGAGGTAAAAAATAAATAAATTGGACCGCCCCAAAAATAAAGAAACCTTCTAATTGGATGGTTAGTAGATCATAGAGTAAAAGGGAAGAAAATAAAGAATTCGTCCCGGCCAGCCCACTCGTTGTCCGAGTGGTGGCCGGCGCCCGCCATAGCTCTGGCCTCGGTTGGACCGAGGTTGGCTCACTATCTAGGATCGTGCTAGAGTTAATACTTCTTCAACTTATCTAAGTTCGTGTACTCGGAAAATTTCTTTTCCATCCAAATAAGTTAATTTCACCGCCCACGGTAAGATTTGACTAAGTATAAATGAGCTTTGCCAAATTGGGTTTAAATTTCCCTTGTGGGTCCTAAATTGGTGCTCTTATTTCCTTAAGCACTAAATCTCCAATTTATAGATTTCGAGGCTTAACTTCTTATTAAATTCCCTGGATATATGCGCTTGGTATATTTGGACATTGTGGAGGGTGACTCGTCACTCAATGTGAACGGGCATTGAATGAATGTCGGTAAGGATATTGATCATAGATGCTACCTTAGCTAATGCATCCGCAAATAGGTTATCATCCCTAGGAAGGTAGGTGAAAGAGATATTCTCAAAACATTTGGATAATTCCGTCGGATATGCTTGGTAGGCTGCCAAGGCTTCACTATGTACATTCCACCTTTTCGAAATTTGAATAATGATCGAGCTAGAATCACCGAAAACCCCGATATTCTTAACCCCGATCTCTGTACCATCTTCAAGTCCTGTGATGCAAGCTTTGTACTCTATGGCGTTGTTGGTATTTTAAAAATCTAGTTTGACTGAAATGGGAGTATGTGCTCCCTCCTATAAGACTAGAAGAATCCCTACTGCAAAGCCCTTCTAGTTGGAAGCGTCGTCGAAGTACATTGTCCAAACGTCAACCTCTACTTGTAAGATATCTTCATCTAAAAAGTCAAGGTGTTCGGGTTGCGATTCAGCTATGGGTAGATCAGCTAAGAATTCTGACACTATCCTCCCTTTGATCGCTTTTGAGGGACAAACTTGAGTTCAAATTCCGACAAGCATGACGATCCATCTTGCTATCTTACTACCGATAGTTTGTTGCTTAAGTATGTACTTAATAAGATCCATAGGTGCTACCTCATGTACTCGTGTGGGCTAACATGTAGTGCCCGAGCTTCTTGGTAGCCCGGACTAGTGCCAATGACGTCTTCTCTAATGGCGTGTATCTAGTCTCCTAATCTAAGAACTTCTTACTTCGGTAGTAGATCGCACACTCTTCTTTCTCGTCCGGTTGAGCTAGCATGGCTCCCATAGCTGTTTTCATTGTCGTGAGAGACAAAAGCAAAGGTTTCCCTAGTTAGGGTAGAACTAGCACTAGAGGATTAGCTAGGTATTCCTTAACCTTCTCGAATGCTTGTTGGCACTCGGTATCCCAAATGGGCTCACATCCTTTCTTCAACTTCTTAAAAATAGGTTCACGGACCATAGTCGGCTTTGATATGAAACAACCGATGTACTCGTAAACGTCCTAGGAAACCCCTTATTTCTTTTTTCGTGTTTGGCGGAGGGATCTCCTGAATGGTTTTGATCTTGGATGGATAAACTTCAATTCCTCTAAGGCTAACAACATAACCTAGTAGTTTGCTCGAGGTTACTCCAAAGGCATACTTTTGAGGATTAAGGCGCATGTTATATTTCCTTAGTCTTTGGAAGAACTTCCTTAGGCCGGGTAGGTGTTGTGCCCTATTTTTGGACTTTATGATCACGTCATGCAATAAGGTTGTAGCAATCCTCTACTATGTTGTACCAGCGTTCTTGAGCCCAAATTGCATCACCACATACCAAGTATGTTTTGGATTGAGTGATGAAGGTCGTCTTTTCCATATCCTCTTCAGCCATCTTCACCTTATTATACCCAACATAGCCATCCATGGATGAAAGCAAAGTGTGACCTGTTGTGTTATCTACAAGGATGTCAATATGAGGCAGACAGGAAATCATCTTTGGGACTCGGCCTTATTTAAATCTCTAACGTCGACCCACATACGAACTAGTCCTCTACTCAATTGCTAAGCTAATCGAGTTTTTGGAGTTTGCTTCTCTAAACTAGTTCTAAATATTAAAATCAAGGAAATTAATCAAAACTTAAATCAATTGGTAAAAACATCTACAGATTTGCTTTCCTAACAATGAGTTCGATTATTTTAAGATAATTTGTGCAATCATTCTTTCAAATAAATCAAGGATCCATCATCACAAAATTCTACCGCTCTTTCGATGTTTAATAGAATTGCTCTAATTAACCTATCAAACAACTTTCGTATGCATTTTAAATTAATCAAAGTTAAAGATTTTAAATTATCAAAGTGATCCCCTAATTTACTATTCTTTTCTCAAATTTCATAAACTAGGTAGAAAGGTTGGTTGTCGGATTATTCTATTTCACTTTTCATTACATGATAGATTAATCTCTAAACATAAGTATTCTAGGCCTTCAAAACACTCATGAACATGATAAACACAACCTTCTATTTATCAAATTCATAATTCAAGCACAAATCATGGAAAACTAATCAAACTTCATTGTTTCGGATTATAAATCCCTAGAAAAACTAAACTACTCACACATGATTATTGAAAGCTTCACCAAAATCCAATATATTGAAATCAAACCTCAAATTGCAAAAAATGAACAAGTAGATGATAGGCTTGAATAACTCCACTTGAATCTCTCGACTTCGAATGGATATCCCGCAACTCGCTTCACTCTTCTTCTTCGATCTTCAAAATTTGGTTTGATGTGGATGAATGGAAAGAAAGATGGTGATGGATGAATATGGAGGATGAATGGCGGATTCTGGACTGGATAGATGCGAGAATGGCCGAAAATCAGCTTAAATAAGCCATTAAGAAGAAATCAAGAGCCGAAACCGTCAAAACCGAAGCGTCTCGAGCATAATTTACCTCCAACACGGGCCATGTCCTCCGACATAGGCTGCCCGTGTTGGCTGCTGGCACATCAAAACCGGACGGAAACACCGAAAACGGGTCATGTCCATGGACACGGGCTGCCCGTTCTCGATGCAAAGGCTCGACCTCCAACACGGGTCGTTTCCTCCGAAACGGATGCCCGTGTTGGTTGCTCTGAAGACATGCGTCAAATTCATTCAGTCATAAATTCCTCCTCCGATGTCCAAATGATGCAATTCTTCATTTGCCGGAAAGCTCATTGAGTATAGTTTTTAATTCTTTCATCATTATGCTTGCTTCGAAGTGTGGGAAAAATCATGATTAAGAGAGTAAAGAAGTGTCTCATTACCGCACCCTTCTTACTTTCCAGCTCATATCTTTTTCGTTCTCGAACATAATTGAGCTTATAATATGTCATTGGAAAGTTCTTTCAATAAGGAAGTTAGAAACATAGACTCAAAATAGCTTTGGACCGAAAATATGAAAAAATCATATCCAAATCACTAGGAAGCTGCGTAAATAGACCAAAAACTCAAAACCCAAGTGTAAAGCATAAATGGGGCATAAAGTACATAAATATGAATATAAATCCCCAAAAATGACAAGCAACCTCCTATGAAATCTAATACAAATATGGCACTTATCAAAGTCCCCCATTCTTAAACCTTGCTTGTCCCCAAACAAATACAAGACTCAAACAAAAACAAAATCAAAAAGAAAATAAAAGGACTCCATATGAATAAGAAAAATCTATTTACACACCCTTCTCGGTAAGTATCTCGTAGAATTCTCTAACAACTAAGTTTAACCAACAATAACCCGAAAGTGATGAAAACCGTTAAGCACAAGTAAGAGGGAAGTTTTTGAAAAGATTTCTATGATTCACACAATCAAGATCAAATCAATCACCCTTAATCTCCAATGATAGCAAGTTGGCACATGTATAAGCATAAAACTAGAAAGATTGAGAGTAAAACTCACTTAAGGGAAGTGGAAACACTCCTGTCATGTGTTTGAAAATATATAACAATGAAGCTTCTCTCAATACTCTCACCAAAGAAACAATCTACCATATGATTGCTACAAATCTCAACTCTCCACCACGAGTATGAAAGTGCAAATGACAATCAAGAGGTCTTTTCAAGGGTTGTAACAGGGCCGTGGATTAAGGATAGGAGTGCAAAATTATTTGAGTAATGAGGAGCTAAAGCCAAACTTGGAGCTAACTCATCAAATATCTCATATATACGATACTACCTATTCATAAACATTCAAAACAAACCCGAAAAAAGCCATTGGAAACCACCTTAAATCTACACAAACTAATGCCAAAACAAGTATTCTTTTTCTCTTTTTTTCGATTTTTTTAAAAAATTCTATTTCATTTTTCTGATTTTTTTTCTATTTTTTTTTTGTGAACGGCAAAACAAACAAATTTATAATACGAGGCAAGTTTCCAATTTTCAACCCAAATGAAACTACACAAGTGGAAAAAAGTTCAAGAATTGAATTTCACAACTAATCCCCATTAACCAAATCACAAAATTTACCACAATCAACCCATATCACACTCAAAATACTCCAAGCAATGGCTTAAGGGTATGAGAAATGTATTTGGCCAAGGCTTGTTAATGTAGGTTCAATCAAAAATAGTGGTCAAAGGCTAGAAAAGGGCTAAAAGTGGTAATTCATACAAGTAAGGGTGACTTTTTGGCTCATGTAGCATATAAAATCAACAATTCAATGCCTCTATCACATTGTCAATGCAAATACAAATTTCGGTTTCGAATAGATTCAAACCAAGTTCTAGAGATTGCAACCAATGTAGAGTCACACATGGAAAACATGAGACTAATAAAAATTATTAGTCTTTTAAGGCTTAGTGATCTCACGTGATAAGGCTCAACAACCAATCCTAATTCAAGATGTTCCACATGCCAATCTCACATCAAAAGATCAAGAAGGGTAATAAATCATCTCTATCAAAATGCAATTCTAAACCAAGATTCTTTTACAAACTCTTACTTTTATTCACAAATGGGCTATACAAGATCAAACAAAGTCAAAAGAAAAACTAACTGGCCTAAGAATCATCACTGGAGGATTTATTCACTAACCTAAAGTCTAATCTAATTTTTTTCTTTTTTTCAGATTATTTAATTTTTTTCTGATTTTCTAATGAAAGCCATAAAAACTACCCCTAGATACAACCTAAATGCAAGTGCAAAACCTAGAAATTACAAAAAGAAACTAAAAACAAAAGATAAATAAAAGAAAACTAAGAATACTAAACTCAAGTAAATGCAACTATATGCAACTATATGGATGCAAATGCGACTATATACATTATTCTTCATGCACCACATGAATGCAAAACCTTCCCCTCATGCTAGGACAAAGCATTGTCCTCAATGCAATTAAGAATCAATGTGATGGAAGGATAAAGAACAATCACTCTTCAAGTGCATATAATGGTAACTTTCATGAAAAATGCAAACTACCTAAAAATTAAAAAAAGGAAAGAAATCACCTTGGGTTGCCTCCCAAGCAGTGCTTCTTTAAGGTCATTAGCTAGACCCAACTCCAATCATCTGTCTAAGGAAAGAGGATAAACTGGAAGGAAAGGAGACTTCTCAAGAAATGTTTCTCCTTTGTCACGGACTTCAAAGTCGAATTCTTGTAAAACAAGGTGCCTCCAAATACCCTTATCAAGGATCTCTCTCTGTCGTGGGCGGTCACCATCGGACGGGCCACCATCACATTTGACCTTCTAGTTGAGGTCCAAATCAAGAGCTCCAATGCATGGAGCTTCAACCAAAGCAAGCTTGAACCTATTACACTCATTGAAACGAACTTCATTAAACACATAGGACATGCCCTTGTCAAACGTTTGCGAGAGGAAATTTGTCAACCTCTACCACATTAGCATTGAAAAGTTCATGTCCTTCTTGAAAAGGTTTATCACTTGCCACTTCATCAGTCATCTCAACACTACAACATTTAGAAGAAATAGGGAAACATCATGTTTCTTAAAAAATCAAACTCAGCGTGATGTTCCCCTACATCAAAGGTCAATTTACCCTCTTTCACATCAATCTTACACCCAGCAATAGACAAGAGAGGCCTCCCAAAAATAATTTGGGTACGGGTGTCTTCTTTCATCTCTAAAATCACAAAGTCAACAAGTACAAAGAAACCATCTAACTTAATAGGGACATCCTCTAATATTCCAATGGGGAACTTGAGCGAACGATCGGCCAATTGGAGGGAAATGGTAGTGGGTTTCAGTTCACCCATACCAAGCTTTTGGGACAAAGAGAGGGGCATTAGGCTCACACTTGAGCCTAAATCACACAAAGCATGGTCTATGGAAATCTTCCCTACCTCACATGGAATAGTGAAACTACCGGGGTCCTTAAGCTTAGGAGGAAGCTTGGTTTGGAGTACGGCACTACACTGTTCAGTCAAAGCTATGGTTTCATGCTCTTCTAACTTTCTTTTGTTGGACAGAATTTCTTTCAAGAATTTAGCATAAGAAGGCATTTGAGACAAAGCATCGGTGAAAGGAATATTAACGTGGAGCTTCTTAAGGACCTCTAAAAATTTCCCAAATTGTTTATCATGTTTAGACTTAGCCAATCTTTATGGGAAAGGCAAAGGTAGAGTATAGATTCTTTGGGGAATTTTTGTTCGGTCATTAGGAGTCTCACTCTCATTCCGCACAATAGCATCTACCAAAGACTCTTTGGAGGGTAAAGACACCTCCTCATTCATAATATCATGCAACTCATTCTCATCAGTCTCAACATTCTTAACAACATTTTCATATTGCACCTCAATGACCACATGATCACTACTACTAGCACCCTTAGGTCCCACCAATTGTGTCCCACTCCTCAAAGTTATGGCATTGCATTGTTCCGTAAGGTTAATCTCTAGTTGGCTAGGAAGCTTACTTGGAGGGCTAGTGGAAAAGCTAGCTTGGCTAGCAATCTAAGATTCAAGCATCTTATTGTGAGTGGCTAAGATTTCAACTTTTGAAGCCAATTGCTTGATAATCTCATCTTGCTTTTGTTGAGCCAAAAGCATGCTTTCCATCATGACCTCCAAGTTAGACTTTTGGGGCACTTGGGGTTGGGTAGGTCTTTGGAATCCAGGGGCGGGTGGTCTTTGGACTTGTTGTGGACCCATGGGATTGTTGTTCCGGTAGGAAAAATTAGGGTGATACCTCAATCCCGAGTTATAGAAATTTGATAAGGGGTCAAAATTTGGCCTAGGGCTCGGGTTGCCAATAAAATTGGCTTGGTCGTTGGTCCATTACTAGCCATACCCACAGGACAAAACAAAGTCTCATGCTTATAAGAATTGTAAGAAGCACATGGAAGGGGAGGGGAACATTCACATTTAGACGGTCCATTTTTTAAGTTATAACATCTATCTTAGTAGAAAGGACAGAAACTACATCAACATCAAGCTTACCTCCCATTCTCTTGGAATGGGGCTTGGACCATTGAAAGCTGTTTAGCGCCATCTACTCAATCAAGGTATGGAGCTCATCGATGGACTTGCTCATGATGTTTCCTCCCGTCGCCGCAAGAATGGTGGCTCTTAAGTGATCATCTACCCCATTGTAGAAAGCTTGAATGGGGACCCATGGCTCAAATCCATGTTAGGGGCATTGGCGAAGGAGATCCTTGAACCTCTCTCATGCTTCATATAATGTCTCATCCAGCTCTTGGATGAAGGTGGAAATCTGGTTCCATAAACTAGTCAACTTGCTTGGTGGGAAGTATTTTGCCAAGAAGGCACTTGCAAGTTGATCAAATGTGCTGATGGAGTCCACCTGGAAGAGAATCTAGTCATTCCCATGCCCTTCCTTCCAGCGAGAATGGAAACAATCGCAGCTTGATTACATCCGGTGAAACCCCGTTCGCCTTGAAAGTATCACATGCTTGGCGAAAAATGCGGAGGTGCCTGGCTGGGGTCTTCATTGGGGAGGCCATGGAAAGGAGTGGCACTTCACCAAGTTGATGAGCAAGTTCTTCAACTCAAAGTCATTTGCCGCTACACTCGGGACATTGATGGCCGTCAATGGATTAGTGACATTGGGTGTCACATATCGACCAAAAGTTCTTCTTTCTTCGCGGGCCATCTTGGGCTTTTGCTTAGAGCTTTCTTCTTGCTTCTTCCTAGCCTTCTCTAGCCTTTGCTTCTTCCTTCTAGAGAGGAAGGTTCGCTCGATTTTAGGATCAAACTTGAATGATTGAGCTTTTGTATGCAAGGAGAGAATACCTAGCAAGAACAAAAACCAAACTACCAACGCAATCAAAACATAAAAAGAAAATAAACACTTAGTCAATCTGAGAGTATTCGTCTAATGGCTACTAAAAATAGAGACCCCGACAACGGCACCAAAAACTTGACAAGTCGCAAGCGCACGGTATATAAATTGTAGCTGGTCAATGTCGATCCCACAAGAACCCGATCTAGCAATACACTAAACTAGTCCTCTACTCAATTGCTAAGCTAATCGATTTTTGGAGTTTGCTTCTCTAAACTAGTTCTAAATATTAAAATCAAGGAAATTAATCTAGACTTAAATCAATGGGTAAAAACATCTAAGGATTTGCTTTCCTAACAATGAGTTTGATTATTTTAAGATAATTTGTGCAATCATTCTTTCAAATAAATCAAGGATCCATAATCACAAAATTCTACCGCTCTTTCGATGCTTAATAGAATTGCTCTAATTAACCTATCAAATAAATTTCGTATGCATTTTAAGTTAATCAAAGTTAAAGATTTCAAATTATCAAAGTGATCCCCTAATTTACTATTCTTTTCTCAAATTTCATAAACTAGGTAGAAAGGTTGGTTGTTGGATTATTCTATTTCACTTTTCAAGTACATGATAGATTAATCTCTAAACATAAGTATTTTAGGCCTTCAAAACACTCATGAACATGATAAACCCAACCTTCTATTGATCAAATTCAGAATTCAAGCACAAATCATGGAAAACTAATCAAACTTCATTGTTTCGGATTACAAATCCCTAGAAAAACTAAACTACTCACACATGATTATTGAAACCTTCACCAAAATCCAAAACATTGAAATCAAACCTCAAATTACAAGAAATGAACAAGTAAATGATAGGCTTGAAGAACTCCACTTGAATCTCTCGACTTCGAATGGAAATCCCACAACCGCTTCACTCTTCTTCTTCGATCATCAAAATTCGATTTGATGTGGATGAATGGAAGGAAAGATGGTGATGGATGAATATGGAGGATGAGTGGGATTCTGGACTGGATAGATGCAGGAACGACCGAAAATCAGCTTAAATAAGCCATTAAGAAGCAATCAAGAGCCGAAACCGTTAAAACCGAAGCATCTCGGCATAATTTACCTCCAACATGGGTCGTGTCCTCCGACACGGGCTGCCCATGTTGGCTGCCGGCACATCAAAACCGGACGGAAACACCGAAAACGGGTCGTGTCCATGGACTTGGGCTACCCGTTCTCGATGCAAAGGCTCGACCTCCAACACAGGTTGTTTCTTTCGAAACGGGCTGCCCCGTGTTAGTTGTTGGAAGACATGCATCAAATTGATTCGACCATAACTTCCTCGTCCGAAGTCCAAATGATGCGATTCTTGATTTGTCGAAAAGCTCATTGAGTATAGTTTCTAATTCTTCCATCATGGGAAAGAAACATGATTAAGAGAGTAAAGACGTGTCCGTTACCGCACCCTTCTTACTTTCCAACTCATATCTTTTCCGTTCCTCAATAGAATTGAGCTTATAATATGTCATTGGAAAGCTCTTTCAAGAAGGAAGTTAGAAACATAGATTCAAAATAGCTTTGGACTGAAAATATGACAAAATCAAATCCAAATCACTAGGAAGCTGCAAAAATAGACCATAAACGCAAAACCCAAGTGTCAAGTATAAATGGGGCATAAAGTACATAAATATGAATATAAATCCCCAAAAATGACAAGCAACCTCCTATGAAATCTAATGCAAATATGGCACTTATCACTTAACACACAGGTCAAGACCCTTATGAGATATAAGTTAGACCACTCACCCATCCTAATGATCTCAAACCCTAGAAAAAGTGGTCAGTGGAATGGTAAGAGAAGCTTTAAATTTGAAAAGCATTGGGTCGAAGATGATGAATGTGAACATGTTGTCAAAACAATGTGGAAATAAGGCAATGGTAATCCCAAGCAGAAAATTAGTGAGTTCTCGGAGAAATTGAGACAAGTGGGGGACTCAAAAGTGTGGCAACATTGAGAAGGAAATTGCCTCGGTAGAGAGCAAAGTTGGCCGCCTACAAAGTGAGGTAGTTACCCGCTCGCCCTAGACACTAGCACTTCATTGGCAATCAAATTGGATGAGCTACTGTGTCAAAAGGAACAATACTGGTACATGAGAGCTAGGACGGCCAAAATATAGGACTAAGACCGCAACACCACCTACTTTCACCACAAGGTTGGCCGGAGGAGGAGAAGAAATTCCATACACAAACTAAAGGATTCTAATGGCGAGTGGGTCCAAGACAAAGAACAGACTTATGAATGACTTCTACTCCAAGTTGTTTGAATGAGAAAATCAAACTTCCTACACAAAGAACGCTTAAAGGCATTGAAGAAAGGGTTACGGATAACATGCGATGCTTATTAACCCAACCTTACACCGGGATGAAATCAGGTCAGCCCTATTCCGGATACACCCAACACAAAGCCCCGGGGCCGGATGGTATGCACGCCTTCTTTTCTAAAAATTCTAGCATATTGTAGGTGACAACGTTGTGACTTATGTGAAGGAGATTCTAGCATGAAATATTGTTCCCCATGACATCAACAAGACTTTAATCACTCTAATTCCCAGGTCAAATCCCTTAGCAACATTTTGAAGTTTAGACTAATCAGTGTATGCAATGTTTTATATAAAATTACATCAAAAACTTTAGCCAATAGACTCAAAGTCATCCTCTCCCAAATTGTGTCGCATAATCGAGTGGTTTTGTGCCGGGAAGATTAATTATTGAGAATGTTTTTATTGCCCTTGAGTTATTTCATAGTATGAAAAGTAAGTCAAAAGCGAGGAGAGAGATAATAAGAGTTAAACTTGATATGTGCAAGGCTTACGACCGAGTGGAATGGGGTTTCATGGGGGCGAGTACTTTACACAATGGGATTTTTACAAAGATGGATCCAAACGATTATAAACTGTGTCCAACCTTGGTTTTATATTATTTCGCGATCAACGGGATATTTTATAGACAAATTACTCCCTCTAAAGGCCTAAGGCAGGGAAACCTTATATCTCCTTATCTCTTTATTCTTGTGGCTGAGGTTCTCTCCAGGCTTATTAATTAGGCGATTGTTGATGGGCATATCCACGAGTGCCAAAGCTAGTCGAAAGTTCCCGAAATCTCACATTTATGTTTTGCATATGATAGCTTACTCTTCATAAGAGCTACCAGACTTGAGTGCTTGAAGGTAGTTGAAATTATCAACCACTAGACACAAGCATTAGGCCAAAAAGTCAATCTCTAGAAGTGTGAAGTATCTTTTAGCAAAGGGGTCAGCTCATCAAAATGTGAGGAACTAGCTAATCTCCTTTCCATAAAGCTAATAGCCAAGCACGATAAGTAACTCGATGCACCTACGGTTATTGGGCGAAGCAAAAAGAAGTTTTCAATGCCATCAAGGATCATATGTGGAAGAAACTAAATTGGTGGAAGGAAAACTCGCTATCACAGAGCGGGAAGGAGATTCTCATAAAAGCGGTAATCCAATCTATCCCGACCTATCTCATGAGTCTTTTCAAATTTCCATCAACTTATTGATAATTTTCACAAATTATGTGCCTATTTTTAGTAGGGCTCGGATGAGAACAAACATAAGATGCATTGGGTGGCTTGGGACAAATTATGTAAACCAAAGTGTTTAGGCGACCTAGGTTTTCGTAAGCTAGATGTGTTCAATAACGCCCTATTGGCAAAACAAGTGTTGGAGAATAGTCCATGATCCCAATTCCCTCGTTAGCCGAACTTTAAAAACTCTCGAAAAATGACCTCTTGAACTCCTCCTTGGCTATGCTCCTAGTTACTCGTGGAGAAGTATGTGGTCTTCAAAAGCTCTCCTCAAAGAGGGCCTTGTGTGGAGAGTGGGAAATGGCTACATCATCGACATTTGGGAGGACTTTTGGCTTACTGATAGAGAGGGAAAATGGGCCACCACTCGTAAGCTTCGGATAACCGCCCCTCCACAAAGTTTGTGATGTTATGGTAGCTGATATGTCCTCCTGGGATGTGGCTCTCATCAAATGAGTATTCAACGAAAGAAATTGATTACAAATTCTTGCTACCCCATCCACCCTCAAGCAACCCTCGGATACTAGGACTTAGTTCTTCTCGGATGATGGTATCTATACGGTTAAATTGGCCTACTTGTTGGGCTCATCCACAAACCTAGATGATTTTGAGCATCACTAGCCGATCTTATGGCAATCAAACATTATACCAAAGGCCAAGCACTTTTGGTGGAAAGTTTGCGCAAAAAACTTGCACACCAAGGAACTTCTTAAGTATCGCCATCTATCCCAAGAGGATGATTACTCCAGCTACAACTCGGGAAGAGAAGACTTTTGGCATGAAATATTCAATTGTGACTTGGTCAAGAATGCCTAGGGTGATATTGATGAGAAAGCCAAGCAAAGTATTCAAGAATTGTCCAGCCTGTGCAATTTAATTGCAAGATGGAACAATGAGCTAAATGAAGATCAACTTTCACTATACCTCACTCTAGGATGGCAGGCATGGACCAGCAGGAATGATCATATCTTCAACAACAAAATTGCCCCACCCTCATTACTCCAAAGCCGCGCTAAGCTATTGATAGAAGATATGAAAAAACTTCAAGAGAAGGGAGACGCAGACTGCCAGCTGAGGTAGATCGGCTTTAAACTCGGCTTGGTACCCCCTCCAACAGGCGTAGTTAAAATCGATGTTGATGCCTCCTTACAAGATACCGAGTGGATCGGTTTAGGGGTGGTGATTAGAGATAGTAAAGGAGAGGTGATGCGAGCGATGGTTAAACGTATTAGGGCCTCTTGGTCGATGAGCGTTGCAGAAGAAAAGGCAGCCTACTATGGACTTCAACTTGCCAAACGGTTCCATTTTATGAAAATAGTCCTCGAGATAGATTGCCTCGGCCTTATCTAGAGAGTATCCCAACCTAAGTCCTTTCTTAGCAATTTAGATATTGTTTTGGATGATCTCGTTGTTTTTCTCTAACAATATCTCATTTTGTAAGTGGTCTCATGTGAAGTGGGAGAGCAATATAGTGGCTCAACATATGGCCAAGATAATGCCTCATGAGTTGGAGAAAATATGGGTTAGTACTTACCCCAACTAAATCTCCCACTATGTACGTTTGGATATTTTATCAATTAATTAAGGCACTTTTCCTTTAAAAAATAGTCACTCATAATTATGAAAAGGTATATTCTTCAAGAAATATATTTTTGCTGAGACAAGGTTACCCCACACAAACTTTCAAACCTTTTTAAGTGAATAGTCATTCATTCATTCAAAAGTGAATTTTTTGAGGTTAAATATCACCCAAATTAATTTATTAAGCATTCTTCGAATAGGAACACATATAAAAAAATTTGTATAATGAAGGGATGATGATTGTTTTTAAAAAAATATTTTTCGAATGACAATAATTTTCAATTTATATATTTCTATTGTTTGGTTAAAAGGAAAATAAAATTTTAAAAAATTACGCCTCGGATCAAAGTTAAATCGGTCAACATTTTATTAATTTGGTTCAACCATCTTATTCTTGTATTTTTAAGAAATTATTGAATAAATCAAAATATAGTTAAAATTATATCAAATTTGGACACCATTTAGTTATTCAACGAAATATTTTCGTCAATCGATCAATTAAATTGTTTCAATGAGTTATGAAAATGTGGTGATAAATGTCCACAAATGAAAAAATTTTGACATTAAATTTTAGAGTTGAGTTTCTTTTAATATTCTTTATCAAATGGTTAATTTTTGATTCAAACCATAGAAATCACTCGTGTCTTGAATTATTTTAGTATATGTGGTGATAAAAGTCGAAAAATGAGGAAATTTTTATGCCAATGGAGGAAATTTTGATATCAAATTTTAGAGTTAAATTTTTTTAATATTTCCTATCAAGTGGTCAAATTTCAATTCACATCATTGAAGTAACCTTAAGCAAAAGAATTCAACTTCTTTACTTTTCAAATGCAAAATGTTTTCCCTATATGAACGAAAATAATTTTCCAACCTATTTTAAGTCTATGACAAAAAAATTAGAATTTTTTTAAAAAGTGTTTTCTCTTCATCCAAACATACCCTAAATATAGTAAGGAAAAAGTGTACTTTGCTTTGGAGTGGACTCCAACACAGAGCTACAGGTATAAAATTATCGCACTCGACCATTTGAATCAACTCATTACCGCGTAATTAATTCAACAAAGTTTATATTATGGTTGATAAAATAATTAAAATGAAGATTGCGAAACACACATATCGAGCTCCAAAAATGCATGGTTAATAAACACCCATATAATGTTGATTTGTGAAATGATCAAATATAACATTTTTATGTTTGATGTAAATTTGAGGTATATACATAAGATATTATTATGTTTACATAAATAGCTTAATAAAAATAATTGGTATCAATATGTCATTTTATATGTGGTTATTAGAATTTTTCAGTCATCAAGCATAAATCAAATTTACTATATGTATTTGGAAGTTATTGGCTAAAAATATGCAAACATTATCAACATTATGGCACTTATATTTGGAAGTACTTTAATAGTAAGCATTTTCAAGGAGAAGAAAGTTTTGAAGATGCGAAGCAATTGCATCTATCACTTTCAAAAAACAAGACATGCTGAAGCGAAGGATATGTTTGATTGATTATATTCTCATTGAATGATCAATAACATTATTATGTAAAATGAATAGTTTTTGTGATGCTCCATGTAATAATTGTTCTGTTGAAAATTAAAAAATTCGGTCCCTTGTGCACCATGGCCAACAAAGAATTAAAATTGCCTCTTTAGATACTTACAAGTAGGAAATGATGGTTCTATTAGGTTGAAGATTTTTTATAACATTTATACTTTAAATTTGGAATTATGAACTCAATAAAATATTACATTTTAAGTAAAAATATTTTTTAAAAATGATACCATAAAATTAACAAGATATTTTAAAAATTAATAAATATTATAAATGTTAACGTCAATTTATACAACCGAAACTATAATATAATTTAGACCGCATCACTCAACCCCTCAGCCGCCAGCGAAGCGTACAACCCGCGTTTGTGCCTCGTCAGCATTTTTCGCCAAATTATCAGCCGTGAAAAAATTTATATATAAAACTTGAATAAATTTGAAAAGGTGATTTCAATAAATACTAGTTTCTTCTGATCAAAAAAATAAATACTAGTTTCTACTTCATTGCTTGCTCCCCCACTTGCATATTTTAGTTTTTCGTTCACTTTCAGCTCTAGAGAGGGAGAAAGAGTCCAGGCTGGCTGGGCAATGGAGCCGGAGTCTGGGATTTCTCCTTCTCGAAATCCTTCTCAGGTTTGCCCTCTTTCTTGTGCATCTGCTTGGAAATTGGCATGTTTGATGATCTGGGTGATAAACAAATCTGGGTCGTTTCTCTCTTCTGTGAATTGAATTTTTAGTTACAATTCTGTTCAAGATAAGGTTGCTTGAAGCAAGTTTTGGACAGATCAATTCCTATCTTACACAGTCGATGTCGATAATTCCTGGGATTTTTTTCCCATTTTCCTTTGCATAATTTGTGGGTGTTTTGCAAGATTTAATCTATGGGTGCTTCAATCGGATCATTTGGGTTTTTTTGGGGGGTTGGTGGAAGAATACAGGACACGAGCATAATAGTTAATTTTGTACCCTGTTGATTGGATGAGCCTTCAGAGTTCAAATTTACTCTACCTCCTATGAACTCATAAATTGAGTTTGGTCTTCCTTAACTCAAGTGACAAATAAACATAGTGATACTGATTTGGTTTGTGATCAATAAGAAGCTTAGTTGCCATCTCAGATTATGTGCTTGCTATTTGTAATGTTTGCTGCCTAAGCAATATTTTTGAGGGGTTTTGGGGGACTTTTATAGCTTGCTGAACTAGTTAAACAAATCATGTTTTGTTTTGTGAATCTTTAGCTGACATTATTATATGACCCTTTTCCTTGTCTCCTTTTGAAGAGACAATTTAGCTTTGTCCTATGGGTTTATAAGTGTTGTGTTTCATATCATCTATACATAATATATGTGTTTGTTAGAGAATAAACATATTCGTGAGCCTTCAATTGTTAACTTAAATTTTTGATTGAGTTGGTTCTTAAACATAGTATCAAAGTCTTTCTAAGCGAGATGTCTTAAGTTTGAATATCAGCAACCCCCAGCCCCCATATTGATTATTGCACAAGGTAAGGCGGAACCTTTGTTGCATCCACGCGTCAAGCCCAAAGGGGAATCGCGTGAAAGGGAGTGCTAGAGAATAAACCTATTCATGGGCCTTCAACTTTTGGTTGAGTTGGTTTTTGAGTAGTGTTTATGTGGACTAGAGAATTTGATATTGCACACATCTCCACATTCAATAATCAAGTATCGGACTCTCTCGAGCTATAGGCTTATCCAAATGGCATACTTTATGTTCATAGAGTTATGTGAGAAAATAAAAAATAAAGACGATGATCAAAATAAGAAAAACCCATTCTAGAGATATTATTTCTGAGGAGTAGGATGGGATGGAAACTAAACTGGTAGAGTTCCTTTCCCTTGGGTTTGATTTCTATTTATTTTTTGTGGGCTTGGGTTGTCTTCCCCTTGCTGTATTTTGCTTGCCAGGATAGTTTTAGTCTAGTCAAGCCAACCCTCATGTTATTGAAAAGTGAAAAGTGCACTAGAATGTTGCCTAATATAATTTTGCTGAAAGTTCGTGAAACAAACACAGTGGGAGGAAGTACTTCCTTTGAGAACAATGCTGTCATGAATGGAGCTTCCTCTTAGTTTTGCATCACCATTCAAGGTGATGGATGTGCTGTTATTTTTGGAGATTTTTAAGTCTATAACTTTATTGGTCTACGTGCTTGCAGCTTTCATGGGTTAATTTATCTAGGAACCTTCTATTAGCCTACCAAAGTGTTGGTGTTGTCTATGGGGATCTTAGTACATCACCGCTCTATGTTTACACAAGCACATTTAAAGGGAAGCTACAGAAGCATCAAAATGAGGAAGCAATATTCGGTGCATTTTCCTTGATTTTCTGGACTTTGACATTGATTCCCTTACTCAAGTATGTCTTTATTGTACTAAGTGCAGATGATAATGGCGAAGGTGAGCTCTGCTATTATTCATTGTTCTAAATACAATCTCATGTAATTGATTCCTTGTTTTAATGTTCTGTAATTTTTGTCATCATAGGTGGAACTTTTGCTCTTTACTCCTTGCTTTGCAGACATGCAAAGTTCAGCTTACTCCCTAATCAGCAAGCCGCAGACGAGGAACTGTCTGCTTATAGATATGGCCACCAAATTCCAGTTCCTGGAACTTCGGCACTTAAGAGATTCCTTGATAAACACAGAAAGCTGCGCACAGCCTTGCTAGTTTTGGTGTTGTTTGGTGCTAGCATGGTAATTGGTGATGGTGTGCTGACGCCTGCTATTTCAGGTGCTTATAATTGAATGTAGTCAACTGTTGATACAATATACTCGTGTATCATGCCTTGAACTTTTTCAGTTTTAAGACTTTATTGAAACTTACATATTTTAGCTATTGGCATTGCAGTTATGGGACAGTGCGACTTAGCAAATAAGTTCCTGGTTTTTTTCTTTATTTTTTAATTTAGTGACTTATCCGTAAAGTGCATTGTGAATTAATTGTCGACTTTGAGCATTTCATTTGTGCAACCATGCATAAAATAGATCAGGAGGCCAATAGGTTTTTAGTCATGTTGACAATTAAGCAACTTGGGTCAGATTCTCAATTTGCTTTGGTATTTTCCCTCCCTCTTAAATCAAATGTGCTTAATTATAAAGCTTCTTTTACAATACATATCACTTTTTTGCTTTCTTTTAATGTTAGGTACTCATTGCGGGGCATATCTAGACACAGTGGCACTCTAATTGGGTTACTTTTTTTTTTTTGGGAGGGGGTGGTTACCGCTAAGGCAGGGGAACATGTGGAAGTGGGGTTTTCCTCTCACTACGCAGTCCCTGTGATGACTATTTCTGGAATTAAATAACTCATTTTTGGTACTCATTGAGAGGCATATCTAGACACAGTGGCACTCTAATTGGGTTACTATTTTTTTTTTTTTTAGGAGGGGGTGGTTACCCCTAAGGCAGGGGAAACATGTCGAATTGGGGTTTTTCTGTCACTACGCAGTCCCTGTGATGACTATTTCTGGAATTAAATAACTCATGTTTGTAAAACATTTTATCCTTTGTTATAGCCTAGGTTCAACAATAATGTGGCCACCTTCTGTAGTAGAATGTGTTTGGGTTGGGAATGTTATTGTCATTTGTCATCTTTCCTGCTGTACTTTCCTTGTAGTGTTTACTTGTAAGCTTTCTCTAATTCGGAGCCTTGATTCCTTACCGATGAAGAGAAAGAATCAGGGAAGGTGTTAATGTATTGAATTTTACAGCTGTCGACTGAAAAAGGTTTCTTTTGCTTTCCCTTACAGTTTTATCAGCAGTTTCAGGACTTCAAGTTAATGAGAAGAACCTAAGTCGTGGTCAGTAATTACATTTTTCTCTCTTATTCCCTTCAATGCTACGCTTTATTGTTTGGTTTCCTTCTCGTCGAGTCTTCTTTGTTTGGTTATATGGAGTTTTTCAACCGAGTCTGCTTTAGCAGTTGCTGTGTTGCTCTTCTTTTCCTTGAAGATTGTTCCTTTTCCTAACTGTTAATCTGTGTGCTTATAGGTGTGCTCTTATTGATTGCCTGTGTCATACTGGTCGGCCTGTTTGCTCTGCAACATTGTGGCACCCAGAAGGTGGCATTCTTGTTTGCTCCAGTTGTCTTGACCTGGTTGATCTCAATATTTGGGATTGGTTTATACAACACTATCTATTGGAATCCCAAAATAGTGGGAGCACTATCTCCAGTTTATATAATCAAGTTCTTCAAAGAAACTGGAAAAGATGGCTGGATTTCTATGGGAGGTGTACTTCTGTCCATAACAGGTATGTGCAGTCTTCTTTCAATTTCTTGTTAACTTTTGGGTGCACTGAAATTCATGTACTTGTCCTTGCTCAATTAGATATGAAGTTGAGGGTTCCCCATGTATGATGCTTGTAGGGCATTGCGTTGAGAAGTACGCATAGAGTAGCGTAGAACCATTCATGCAGAGCCAGCCAAAAGGAAAATGGAGAACAAAAAAGGGATTAATACTTTGTTCCAGTTTGAGGTTTTCACTTATGGTGACAGTTTTGTTGGGTTCTTGCAGGTACGGAAGCTATGTTTGCTGATCTTGGTCATTTTACAAGCTTCTCCATAAAGGTATGTAGTTTCCTGGGCATGTTTCTTTTAAGAAGCCAAGTCTTATAAACAATGTGGTTCTAACTAATATGTAGTCAAATGGATAAAATATGGATTGGATTCCCCCACCTAAACATTTCTTTATTGGCTGTTTTTTAAGGTCATTGGTAGGATTATTATTGATGGAGATATGCTCCAAAACCTAATAACTTAATTTTATTCCATGCTTAATTTTTCAAATAAACTGGTAATAGAGGGTATAGCCTTTAAACTCCTATTATGACAAAGGAAAAAAAGTGTCCTGGTATACCTTCAACACAACGTTTTTCAAACCTAGTATGATTTATATTCTAAAATATACAATCCTAAAAGACAACCCTAACGTAAAATCTCGTAAATAATATAAAATATAAAAATATAATTTAATCCTAAAACTAATAAATTTATACCTTACATAATAAATATCTTATTTCCTTTTCTTGTCAACAACTTCATTTTTCTAAACCAATATGACTTATATTCTACTTTTTTAAAACCTAATATGACTTATATTCTAAATATACTATCCTAAAAAATAACCCTAATATAAATTGGTGAAAATAATATAAAATATGAAAAATACTATTTATTCCTAAAACTAATACATTTATACCATAAATAAGAAATATCTTATGTCCTTTTCTTGTGAGGCGCATCATTTTCCCTTCTTAGAAAAAGTTTGGATCGGGAATTTTTGAGTAAAGAAGAATTCATGTTGTATGAACCAAAGTGATAGAGGACGGGATGGGGAAAAGGGAGAAGAAGAGGGGATTTAGGGGAGAGAAGAATTAGAGAGGGAAAGAGGAAGATTTAGAGGAGAAGTGAGGAGGAAATTAGCATCTCGAGTGCTTGATTCATGTTCATTTGATATTCTATGTTGTTAGTTATAACCTAGGACACATAGTCTATTTATAAGACTGGGACTTCGGGAGCAACCTATAAGACTATGCCTTTGGGAGCAAGCTGTGGGACTCTATGACTTGAACCTAAACCTATCCCAAATAGCATAGCAAACTAAATATTACTAGAATACTCTTAATAATCCTAACTAAACTCTTTGAAAATACCCTATAATATTCTATGAAAATTACATAAAAAATCAAAATACAACAAATTTCCAAATACCAAAATATATCCCAAATTCTAATCTTGACTTTCTTTCCTTTATTGTTCATCTCCATCGCAAAGACTTATTTAAGCAACAACAATGCTTGACCGAGATATATGGCACAAACATCAAAAACTTGGATTGTCTTGATTTGAACGTGCCTAGAGGGAACAAGAAGTCTATATGATGGCCAAACATGGCCAGTGACTAACTCATTGACTTCAGATTGTCCTTTGATCTCTAGAATTATGGCAAACTCGCCTACTTTTGCAACTTCATTCTCTTCAAACTCGCCTAATTGATTTCTTGCGGATTTGATGTAAAAACCTCTTGGAGAGGGTCCTCAGTCTCTTCCACTTTGGCTTCACGAATGGTATTAACAACCATTTGTTATGTGCTTGTTTTAGCATGGTTACTTGGGGGTGCTTGTGACTCTTTGCCTAACATATTATCAATATTATTATCAAGCTTGTCCAAAAGAGCACTAATATGTTTATGTCCATTGAGAAAAGGGTACAACTAAGACATGGTCAATGCCTTGATCATGTTTGGCTTGGTTTACACGAGAAGCATCTATATAAGAATCATAATTAGCTGCAAGTGCTTGCATACTCTGTAATATGGTTTCTTTGTTTACCATGGTAGAACAATGTTAAACTTTGATGGGCTATGGTGGGAGGGAGGGTGGTGGTTGGTACGGATTGTTTTACCACAACAGAAACTCCTCAATTGTTGATGAAGGTGATTGGAAATCACCATTACTTCCGAAGGACATCCTTTAGTTGCCAGATAACCTGCATTAATATCAAACTAATGGAGATCCACTCCAAAACTGAACTTAATTTTATTTAATTCACAACTCATGGTAATAGAGTATCTATAGCCTAAAAAATTCTTAATATGATAAAGAAAATATTCTAATATCCTAATATAAACCTCATACTTTTTTTGTTTTCTAATAATATATTATCCTAAAAATATCCCTGAAATAAAATTCGAAAATAATTTAAAATACGAAAATATAATAATTTCCTGAGATTAATAAATTTATACTGTAAATCTGAAATGTCTTATTTATTTTTGTTGTCAACCATATCAACTATGTAACATAAT
Source organism: Talinum fruticosum (assembly GCA_021018815.1). Taxonomy (NCBI): domain Eukaryota; kingdom Viridiplantae; phylum Streptophyta; class Magnoliopsida; order Caryophyllales; family Talinaceae; genus Talinum; species Talinum fruticosum. The sequence continues at coordinate 769,408 of JAITYX010000101.1, forward strand.
TAAAGGGCTACACGCAATAAAATTCGTTCATTTTTTGATATTCCGTAATTCCTAGAGTGTTTTATATTGGCATTTACCTGAAGAGGTGGTGGAATTGCTTATCTATGGCTTAACGGATCTCATGCTTAGCTCTTATTTTGCAGCTCGTGTTCACATGTATCGTATACCCCTGCCTCGTGGTACAGTACATGGGCCAGGCTGCTTACCTGACTAAGAACATATCAATGATTGAGAATAGTTTCTACAACTCTATACCTGGTTAGGTTCTCGTTGTAAGAATTGGCCTTGTGTGCATTTTGTCATACTTTTGAATAATTGCTTGAACATCTCCTCTTGCTTGTCTTGTTACACAGATCCTGTTTATTGGCCTGTTTTTGTTATTGCAACTCTTGCTGCCATTGTTGGGAGTCAGGCTGTTATCACTGCAACATTCTCCATTGTTAAACAATGCCATGCCCTTGGATGCTTCCCGCGAGTTAAAGTGGTACACACATCAAAACATGTTTATGGCCAGATATACATCCCGGAAATTAACTGGATCCTCATGATCCTTACTCTTGCCATAACTATTGGATTCCGTGACACCACATTGATTGGAAATGCTTATGGTAAGTTCTTTTCTCTGATCATTTTCTTCTAGCATGAATTGTGTGTGCACATGCCATTTGTACAAAGTCTCAGGGTTTGAAACTCCAAAATTGGAGTCCTTGTGACCATTGTGGAACCAGTGAATCCTCCAGGTGTTGTTTTGATTGGGCAAACTACCCTGTTAATGCATGATGTTTTAGGAAATAGGAGATGCCAAAGTAAATTCTGCCATCAGCAATGTCTTAAAAGTGTTGGGTTGCAATATCCATATTCACAACCACATAATAGAGTTTTCCCCAGGCTCGGTTTTTTTTTCCTGTTTGTTTTTGACTTTTTGGTTGGGGGTGGGGCGGGAAGTGGGTATGGTTTTAGATGTAGTAGCCTGCTTCAGGCCCGTTCTGGTGACTCTGTTCTGAACACTCTTGTAGGACGTATTTGACAAAGATGAATTTAAAACTTAACATCTCTCACATGTACCTTTAATTTGTTATCATTTGGGTGGGATGAGAACTTCTGGTATGTTGATTCAGGGCTCGCTTGCATGACGGTCATGCTCATTACAACTTGCCTTATGGCACTAGTCATCACCTTTGTATGGCAAAAAGGTCTTTTTGCCATTCCATTCCTTCTGATATTTGCATCGGTTGAAGGCTTCTATTTATCTGCAGCATTTACTAAAGTACCTCAAGGAGGCTGGGTTCCCATAATGCTTTCCCTTGTTTTCATGCTTGTAATGTATGTCTGGCACTATGGAACCTGCAAGAAGTACTATTTTGACCTTCACAACAAGGTCTCTTTGAAATGGATACTTGGGCTTGGCCCTAGTCTCGGTATAGTGCGTGTGCCTGGCATCGGTCTCGTCTACTCCGAACTGGCGACAGGAGTTCCCGCTATATTCTCCCACTTTGTGACCAATCTCCCGGCTTTCCACAAAATCTTGGTTTTTGTCTGTGTGAAGTCGGTTCCTGTGCCATATGTTTCTCCAGAAGAACGCTTTCTCATTGGCCGAATCTGCCCTAGACCATATCGCATGTATCGTTGTATAGTTAGGTATGGTTACAAGGATATTCCTCGAGATGATGGTGATTTCGAGAACTTGCTGATCAAAAGCATTGCAGAGTTCATCCAGATGGAAGCCGTTGAACCTCAGTTTTCAGGCTCAGAGAGCTCCTCTTATGATGGTAGGATGGCTGTGATTAGCACTACAGCTGCTCAATCAAGTTCAGGCCTAATAGTTTCCGAGCATGATGATCCTGATGTTGGTGACACCATGCAAAGTAGCAGATCCTTGACCCTTCAGAGCTTGCGCTCGGTTTATGAAGATGAAAGTGTGCAAATCCGGAGGCGGCGTGTGCGGTTTCAGCTGCCACAGAGCCCAGCAATGGACCCGGCAGTGAGAGATGAGCTCTTGGACTTGATTGAAGCAAAGGAGGCCGGAGTTGCATATATAATGGGGCATTCCTATGTTAAGGCTAGAAGATCCTCCTCTTTCTTGAAAAAGCTTGCTATTGATATCGGATATTCATTTCTCAGGAAGAATTGCCGAGGTCCTGCCGTGGCACTCAACATCCCTCACATTAGCCTCATTGAAGTAGGCATGATATACTATGTCTAGTTTTATTTGTTCAGATTTTACCGGTTGTGTCTATTACCTTTTGTTATGATTTTCCCCTCAAGAGTAGAGAATGGCAAGGAGTTAAATCCTCTTCTCCTGCCTTTTGGTGTGTACAGGTCAATAAGGTTTTCATATTTATCTGATAAATTTTGCAGCTGTTTTTCTTAATTCAGTAGCACTTAGCAGAGTACATGAAGTGTAATTTCACATCATCTTTATCTGGCAACATTCTTTTTGAGAGATCCTTTCGTAACCTTTAACAAAGGCAAGTATTCGACTTCGTGTGTGTTTGGTAACACAGAAGATTTCCTTTTATATATATATATATATATATATATATATATATATATATATATATATATATATATATATATATATATACACACACGCACACACACGCACACACACACATATAGGGAAGGGTTCAAGTCAACATTATGTTTTAGGTGTGGTTGCTCATTAGGTGAGCTCAACATATTTGAGTCATTCAATTTTAGTTTAGGGATTGAGCTTAAAAGGGAAAATTTTTGTTTTAGAAAAAATGGAAATTATTTTTTTTTTTGTTAAGAGGGGTAAGGCGTACGGAATCCTCACACTTTGTTGTTCTCCCTCATCCTCTTTACGCTCTCCCTACCCTTTCTCCGGTTCTCTCCTATGTTAAGAGAACCTGGACAGGACCGATCGTATCGGGAATCGGTCTCTTTAATGATCAAGTTAATATTTTGGCTCGTTCAAACAATTGAACGATAAAAAATCGGCTCGAATCGGTCGACCTGGTTGAATCGCATGACTCGTTTTAATCGCGGTTGGACCGTGATTTTGGAGCTTTTAAAACACCCTTTTCTTGTTGTCCGCCTCTTTCTCTCTCTCTCGCTCTCCTCACCTGAGCCATCCGCCTCACACTCGCCTCGTTGCTCTTCATGCTCTTTCTAGTCGGTTGGCCGACCTCCTCTCTCGGGCCGTCGAGCAGTCTCCTCTCTTGAGGCTGGGCTTTGGTTACTAATATCAACACTAGCAGGCAACAATTATGGCTCAAGTAGCTTTAGAGGAGAGAGAGTGGCATTTTAAGAGGAGAGAGAGAGTTAAAACAATTAGGAGTTTTTTTTTTTTCAAGATGTAAAAAGTTAAAAACATTAGGATTAGATGGGCTTTTAAATGAGGCCCATAGTTCTTTTTATAAATATGGGTTAAGTTCATTTTATTTTTTACTTAAAACAAATACCGGGTTTGATCGGTTTAACCCAGCTTCAACCATCAATTGGGTCAACTGGTATAATCTGAGTTAAATGGTCCGATTAGTCGAACTATTGACCTACTTTGTCGACTAGGTCGGTTCTCTCAACATAGGTTCTCTCTCTCTCTCTCTCTCTCTTGTTGGAGCGAGTTCTACTCAAGTCGACCTCCACCTGCCGTCCTCCTCCCATTATCGGCATCCCCCGTCCTCTCGAGCACTAGCCTCTCGCCGTCCTCTACTTGCCGTCCTCCGGCCGTCGGCATCCCCTGTCCTCCCGACAATGGCCTCCCTCCGTCCTCCACCCGCCCAAGCTTGTCGCTCATTTCTTCTCCGGCTAGCCGAAAATTCTCACCATGGATGCTACCGCCTAGCCACGAGTCTACTCCCCTTAACCGTCGTCCTTGCCGCACCAGCCGCTGTCTCGCTCGAGGCTACTAGTCGTCTTGCCTTGTGTCCACCTTCACTACCGAAACCCTAATTGGTTAAATCAATTTCTTTTTTGAAGGTCATTTTTTGGTTTGTGGTTTGTAAATTCAGCGCTATAATTTATGAGAAAATTGCATAATTTATGTTGTTTTAACAAATTGTTCGGAAAATTGCATAAATTTAGTGCTTTTTTGGTTTGTGGTTTGTGTAATCAATTTCCTATTTGTTTTAATGAATTGGAAGAGTTTCGGGGTGGGAATTAATCCAATGTTTGTGCAACATGCTTGAAGTGATGCTTGAGGAAAGTGATCAAATGGTATTGTTGAAACTCATGTTCATGAATGGCATTATATATATCTACGACATGATACATGTTTATCTCGTAGAGAAGTATGACTTTCTAATTTGCAATTGATGGGCGTCTTTTTTGTTAGAATGCCAAGATAAAGAAGTTAAAATGTAGGTCATAGATTGAAGGTTTGCTCGTGAAGAGTCTAAGTCACCTTAGAAGGTGGGTGAATAGGGTGATGAAGAAAATGAAACAATTTGTGCAACAATGCAGCCCAACAGCGATTCTCGAGTCTATATTGGACTCGGAAAAGTAATAACGCAGATATATGTGGAAACCCTCATGGGGTAGAAAACCACGACGCAGTGCTAATCCAAGCACCAAGTCAAATCCACTATTTTGAATCCGCAAAATATAGAGGATTGACTCAACCGAATTGTTCCCTTAAATAATTCCTTATAATGTTTTCCTACACTCACAAGTTCATTTATCTCGATCTAGTACTTCCTGATTGAGGTAACCTTTGTAATCGGGGATAACCGTGTTGAGTTAACCCTTACAACTCAATCAAGGGACCTTACTTAGAAAGTAAGAAAAGAATGTAACCGATTACAAGACTTTCTTTACAACTCAAAAATATTAAATACGAGACTTGGAGTTGTAAATAAAAGATTGAGTAAAAATGAGAACAACAATTAGTTCAACAATAAATTCGGTTCCAGCGAATCTCCCAGTCTTGTGAAGTGCTTTCTATTTATAGCCAACTAGGCAGAGTGACCGTTGATTCTTGGTTTTGGACAGAAGTCTTCACTAGCCGTTGTAACGGCTCTTCCGAGTGACTCGAAAAGATCCGTTGGGATGTGATCGTTGTGTAATGGCTCTTGACTAAAAAAGATGTTCCAATTAACTATTGGTGACTCGAAAACTAAGGTGGAAACAACCGTTAGACCTAGAGTTGGAGTTTTTCAATTTTGGAAACAAACAACCTTGAGACGGTGTTTAAGTCATGTCCGAAGTAGGTAAAACTTGTCTGCTTGGTGTTTAATGGCTAAAAGCCGGTTGCTTTTGCATTTCAAAAATAAGTTAGCCTCGTTTGAATAACCTACAAAAGCAAACCACATTGGTTCTCAAAGTATAACAATACTTTGATCCAAGATTAGGCACGAGATAATAATTAAATCTGCGTAATTAAATGCTTAATTATCTTAATTATCTTTGGCCTAAAGGAATGGAATTTTCTGAGTCCGATATTCATTATACTCAAATTCCATCTTGAGTCAATCCTATGCTCGATCAAGTATAGAGAGTAAAAATATAAGACTATAACAACTTGATCCGGTCAAATAATTCTCAAGGAAATAAACCGACTTAGAATAAAGAATTAACGCTATAATTCTTTTTGCGTTGAAATACACAATCGAGTGCTTAGAATAAGAGTGTTAGAGAAAATATTTGAGCATGCGATAGTTTTGAGTGATGTCCGAGTGAATAAAAACACCGAGTGTAGGAGATATGCAATAAAGTGATTTATGAGTTAGTCAAAACATAATGAAAACTTAGATAAGAGTTTCTATAGTGCTCGGAATGACTTGGAATCAAAACTTAAAAGAGATACAATTTATACCGAATATTCATGTAATACTCAGAATGACTTAGAGTCAAAACCCGAGTCTTCATAGATGAACCTATACTCGGACATTAATAGTCCCGATAAGAACAATCCCCTTGTATTCACAAAGTATATCGATGACATATATGCGTATCACAAGAAAACGGAGATAAGTAGCTTGTTCTATTACCAGCGTCTTCCAAAGTGTTCGAAGTATTACCCATGTTAGTCTAGTTGTATTGAATTGTAGGAAATCCCTGCCCCCATGTTATGAACACCGGACCGGCTCGGCCGGCTTAACTCGGTTAGACCGAGAACCGATGTCTAGACTCGTTTAGACATTCGAACCAAAAAAATCGGTCAACCCGCTTGACTCGGATGAACAAACCAACTCGTGGTTCGACGAAGATTTAAAAACCCCAACTCTAATCCTCTTCTTTCGCTCTTAGTCTTCATATGTCTCTCTCACTACACTCGCTCCCATCTCCTCTCGCTTGCCTTGGTAGTGGTGGTCGTCGGTGTCTCTCGCTTTGGTTCTAGGACTTTTTGGTGGAGCTCCCCGGAGAGAAGGGGATAAAGATGGCGTTGAGCAAGAGAAGGAATAGAGAAGGAGCGAGAGGAGTTGAGAAGAAGGGGCGAGAGAAGAGAGGAGCGGAAGAGTGAAAATGGAACACTCATGAGTAGAGGAGCACCGAGAGAAAAAGTAGAGGTGTAGAGAAGAAGAGGCAGGCAGTGGAGAAAGAAAGGGGACAAAAGTTAGGGTTGCGTGCGGCTTAAATTAATGAGCAAGAGGCATTTAACTTTAGGGTTTTACGTTAATTTAGTTTTTAGGATTTTTTTAGTAAATGTAAATATCAATAGTTTTTTTTTTTTTTATAGACAATGTGATATGATTTGTTAGTTTTTATGCTTTTTTTAAAATAAAATATGTCATTCTTTTTATTTATTAAATATAAAAAAGACAATAACAATGAAAAAATAGCTAAAAATATATATATAATAATTATATGGTCAACTTGGTCATGACGGTTCATCTCGGTCCAACCGAGCAAACGCGTCAACCGGTCTAATCTGGTTTAAGCGGTCCGACTGGTTGACCAACTCTCTCGACCGAATCGATGATCGGGTCGGTTCTCTTAACATAACCTCCCCGCAAATATGTGGATAAATACAAGCAAAATATTCTATTAAATGTGGCCATTGATAGACCAATTGTGTATTTTGTGCTCTACATAATTTCTTCGCTTCCAGTAATTTTTCTCTGCAATGTTCTTGTTCTTTTGAGGTTTTGCTCTTAATAAGGCCTCTCTTTGTATGATATAACTTGATTATTAGGTTTGTACTTCAATTATTGAATCAAAATGTGCAAATATGCTTCATAATAAGCTGTAATTTGAAGAACTTTCCTCTTCAAACTATTCTTTCGAATCTTCAATTTGCTAGGATAACAATGTGAAATATGTACATGTGTTCCTATAGATATCGCACCCATCGTATTCCATTCATCGTATTCCATTAATCGGCGATGCCTATCCACTAGATAAATATGAGAGATTTTGTGAGACTTTGCTAGTTAGTAGCTTGACTTTCCTATACAAAAACAGACAATGACTCGATTGTGTTTCAACAAGCTGGTATTATATATCTAGTTGTGTAGTAATAACGATAAGTTGCTTGGATTTAACCTTTTTTTTAAAGCCTATTAACTCAAAGGTAAAGTAACATGTGACAATACATAAAAATATAGATTCAAATCCTATATATGCTATTTATTCAATTTGTGTAGTACATTTGGTTTGTTGTATCTTTTCCTTTGAGTTGAAACATAAATGTTTCAAATTAAGTATATTATGATATTTATAAATTATTATTAGGTCGTACATATAGGGTTATTAACATCTGTACCCCTCGTACTATGCTGCAATCATTTTTCTACCCATGTCGTATTGAAAATTATTTTCAACCCCACGACGTTTGTAGCATATTACAATTGTAGTCAAACTTAGGGTTTAAAGTTGACCGGAATAGTTAAAAGACGAAAATACCCTTGCTTTATTTTCATTGAGTCTCTCTCGCTCTCCTCCCCTAAACTCTCTGTTTTTATTTCATTCAACTCACCCTCCTCCCCTTAGCCTCGACACCCCTCTCTCTCTCTTTGAGTCTCTCTGTTTTCCTTCCTCAAAATCTCCTCGTCAACCAAAAACCAAAAACCCTTTCTCTCTCGTTTTCCTTCCTCAAAACTCCTCTTTGTGTTGCCGTTGCAGCCTCTGCCCTTTTCTTCTCCAGCTTTGGGCACAGGCCATTGTTAACCATAGTTGCACCTGCGCTGGCGGTTGAGTCTTCGCCCGAGATGGTGACTCGCCGAAGAAGCGGTTTCGATTAGGAGAGGGAGAAATCATTGGAGGAGCATGTGGCTTCGCACCCGGATGATGTTGAAGCTCTTAAATCTCTAATGGAGGTCAAGATTAAGAATCGGAAGCTACCCGAAGCCGTTGAGGTCATAAACAAGGTTGATTGAACTTGAGCCTGATGAGAGTGAGTTGCCATTGCTGAGAGCCCACATGTATAGCTACATGGGAGAGTCGGAATTGGCAAAAGCGTCGTTCGAAGACATCTTGGAGAAGGACTCTCTTCGAGTGGAGGCGTATCATGGGCTTGTGATAGCCGTTTCACAAGGTGAAAGGTCCGACAAGGACTTAAACGAGGCGTTGAAGAGGATTTAGGAGGCATTGGAGAAGTGTAAGAAAGAGAAAAAGAAGGAACAGATCGGGGATTTTAAGCTACCGATTGCGCAGGTTTGTGTTATCGAAGGGAATTACAATGAGGCATTGAAGATTCAGTGAAATAAAAACAGAGAGTTTAGGGCGAGGAGAGCGAGAGAGAGTGAAAATAATGCAAGGGTATTTTCGTCTTTTAACTATTCTGGTCAACTTTAAACCCTATGTTTGACTACAATTGTAATATGCTACTAACGTCGGGGGTTGAAAATAATTTTCAATACGACATGGGTAGAAAAATGATTGCAGACATAGTACGAGGGGTACGAATGTTAATAATCCCGTACATATATAAAATGCACTTCAATGTATTTTTTTTATTTCGGTGCATATATTATGGGTCTTTTAGGGAAATTTACAGAGTTTGGTGAGAGAAAGAGAGATTATGATTGGTTAGAGAATTCTAGACAGAGAAAGAGGAGACAGGGATGACTCGATTTCACCACTACCGTAAATTGCAAATACCTAGGTCGGCTTGTGAGTTTGAGGTAAGAGTTTAGCCTTTTGCTTTTTCTTTTTAGTTAATTTCTTTGGGGAAGGGAGTGAAAAAGGGGATTGAGCAGGAGGGTTTAGCAAATGCAATTGAGCAATGCGTCCTCTTCCTAACTACCTCCTATCATTATTGTGTTGTTAGTTTACTCGGATTGCTACATAGAAGAGTGAACGAATGAGTTGAACACATAGATTTTTAGATCATTTCATCGTTGTTATAGTTGTTCTTTAAAGCTCGCTGAAAATGGATTGATTTGGGCAACCCGTTTCGAGTGTTTTTGTTAGTGTTTTTTTTTTGTCGTTGATATTTAAGGACACATTGGTGATGGATCAATAGCGAGCGACGAGTCACTTTGTTCCCGAAACGACATGTAAACAATAGCCAGTAAATATCTCGATGATTAATTCTACATTTAGTTACCTATGACTAATTAATACTACCTTGTTCTCGAAAATAAGAAAGGGAACATGAAAATGAAAAGTTGAGTGATGTACCTGTCGTTAGGGTTCATGGACAAAAACTTATCTTAGAATTCCAAAGCATCAAGAGTGCCGATGTAGTAACCCCGTGGCAACAAAATTTACCAGGAAGATATGTAAAGAGAAGCATCGGAATTCTAAGTTATACTTAGCAGTTTCTATTAACAAATAATAACGGGAAGAACAAAAAGGCATGATATTGTAGGAACCACGACCCATCCCCGTAGGGACCGCAGGACCAAGTTTCTCTATGAAGCGTCGACTCTCTTTATTTGTTAAGAATGTTTTTGATTTTTGAAAGCTGATCTTTACATGGAAAGTGGGGAACGTCTCTTATTAAAATTACTTTGTAGAATCTAATTTTGAAACAGCTTTTATGTGAAGGTGTGATTGACGATTTTTATTAATTATTTTATTTTAGAAATTAATTTTAGGGAAATCTAGGGATGCTGTTCAAAGGGTAAATAAATAGAAAAATAATTGAAAAATAAAAGGTATATTCTTATAAGAATCACGACACCCGTGCGTCCACCTCTGTTAGGAGGGGAGCCGGATTCAGACCGAGCTTCCCCACGAATTGGCGGGGTTTCTTTTTGAAAGTGGAAATGATTTTTTAAAATAATAATTTTTGAAATGGGGATGTATCTCTTATTAGGATTTCGACTTTTACAATCTAGTTTAAAATAAATTAAGTAAAGGCGACCAATGATTTTTATTAATCATCTTATTTTAGGAATTATTTTTAAAAAGCCTCGGGATGTTATTTCACAACTAAAATTAAAACAAAACAAAATGAATTAATTTCTACTGTAAGGGTTTTGGGCCAAACCGGACTAAAAACACCGGCTTGGACCAAAGCCTTACCAGGTGACCGTCCAGCGTCGGCAAGAGCCAATGTCGTACGGTCGCTAACGCCGGCCATGGGTCGTGGACCGAGATGGTCGAGTCTCGGTCCATGGCTTGGCTGTCAAAAATAAAAATTCTATTTTTGTTATTTTCGACTGAAATGCCAAGTAGCAAATTAAAAAGAAATAAAAAAGGAAAATAGAGTTGCCAGTTAGTTTTAGGAATAAAAACTAATAAAAATAAAGAAATACTCTTCTAATCTTAATATAGGAAAACTAAGCTTGGAAGAGATTTAAAAACATGAGTCTATTAGTTCGTAACCGAGAATCTAGATTCGGGGGCGAAGGTACGAAATGTAGGGATAAGCCCTTCCGTGTCGCTTGCAACAGCACAACCTTTACCGATTTGACAAGTGAGTTTAGGGAATGTAATATAAGCAAGCATAAAACATATTAGATGCGCAATTTAAATTAGCTAAGGCATCTTTAAAAAGCAATAAAGGCATACATGAAAATAATAGACAAAAGCAATAAAAAAATACGAAAAGAAAAGCGAAAGAAAATGAAAAGAAAATAAAAGATTACATCGGGTGGGGAGAAATTTAAAATCGATTATATTCTTTCTCCACAATACTAAAAAGCAATAAATAATGCAAATTAAATAAACAAGTAATAGTTGAAGACATATTTGGCGCCCTCGGGTTTTCCCACTTGCCGATCTCGGGTCTTGAACCGGAACCGAAAGCGTGACGGTGGTAAATTAGAAGTGGCTTTTATGTGAATTTTTGTGAAGGTGGAAAGATGTATGTACTTGATTAGGGATTGAATGTTGGAAATGTAGTAGGGGTTAGCTGAAAGGAAACCAAGAGATTAGAATACGTGAATCATTCAAGTACCTCTAAGTTAAATTTCAGCAGAGTTTTGGCATTATAACACATAGGAGTTCACCGTATGCAAAATGAGAGCCTAAGATCTCTATTTATAGGAAAATATTAGGGTTCGGTTAATGCAACCGTCCAAAATGAATGAAAAACCGACCATAAAAATCATAAAAAATCGAACCAAATCCACCTTGAACTAGGGTCCCGGGAACACTGTCGAGATACATGGTGCTTATTAGAAACGACGTCATACGGTCTCGATCCGCTTCCGTGTTGCAACTAAACTCCGGAGCAAAATGCAACATTTGGAGGAAAAGTCCCCGAAATGCGGCGCCGGTCAAGAACAACGTCGTTTTGTGAAAGTGAGCTCCGTGTCTCGCTTGGAAGCTTGGGGCAAAATGCAGCATTTTGGCGATGTTTACCATGAAACGTAACACAAGTCAATGCGACGTCGTATGGACGAGTTTAACTCCTTGTCTTGGTTGGATGTTGAAGATGAAACGTGACATTTTGATTGTAGTAGGGCTCTACGCGCGGCGCAGCCAAGGGTTGACTCGGAACATTGACTCGGGGTTGGACCGACTGAAAAAATGGGTTTTGGAGTGGCCTAAAGCAAATAAGGTTTATTTTTTTGTGCTAAAGGGTTTTTTGTGGTTCATTGGCTTCTATCACGCCAATTAAACTCCAACCATGATCCGAATCCAGCAATAGGATTGGCATTTCATCACCGGCCGACAAAATAAAATACATAAATTAAAAAGATAAGGACGATATGTTTTAGGTATCTACAGTTAGTCCCCACTTTGACCGAGTTTGAAAGACGAAGGGTCAAAGTAGACACTAAAGGATATTTATCTCGCTTTTGGGCATTGCTTCGAATCCCGATTGATTTGTAGTGTCCGGAATTGGTCGTCGTTGAACATGAACTCCGAGACAGGGCCTGGACTTGATCGCGATTTGTGTGTTTTGAAGTCCGATAAGCGGATCCTGAGCTTGGCTTGATCGAGCCCCGAAACTCGACAAATTTTTCTGCTGAAATTACAATTGTTTCTTAATCTAAAGCTTGGCCTAATAATCTACTATACTAACATGCTTTTTAGTGGATAATTGTATTTATGAAAGTTTAGTATTTTACCCGAATAATTCAATCGAAAACATACTGAAAATCCGATTTGAGAAAGTTGACATAGTGGGTCCAAAGTCCCACTTGCATGCACATGGTTCCAAGAACCCACTTGCCATGCCCGATTGGACTTCACAAGCCTAGGCACCAACTATACCGTAAAGCCGCCACTAAGGGGACGCCTGGTTAGGCCTCATGGCCGGTGTCGGCCAACCTTTGGGCATGTCTTGTCTCGGTGTGCTCTTGGATTTCCTTCTTGGTCTCCTCTTACTTTTTTCATTTTGTCTTGTGTATGCAGGCTAACTTCCATCCATTGGCCCAAATTTAGCTCTCTTCAAGCTTAGGTGTAGCACGAGAATTGAGCGAGAGGAGGATTTTGTTTGAAGGTCCCTTTGGATTTTCGTTGGTATCTTGGCGAACAGTGTCACTTCGTAAATCCATTACAACACATGGCCTCCTTTTGTTCCCCCAAATCCACCACAAACAATGTTGTACTTCCGTTCCATTACTCAAGAGGAGCAGGAAGAAACAACCACCTAGTATCTCTATACCCAGCTTTTGAACATGCATTCATCCTATGCTCAATATTTGGGGCGAATTATGACCCCGATCGGGAGTCTTCATCTCCCTCTTTTGTGTAATTGAATTTCTTGTGTGGAAATTAACTTCATCTTTTATAGCTTTTCCCGGAGGACATCTATATCCTAAGCCTTAATGTCGATGTCTTGCAACCTGGAGAGTCCCTATGCTATGTTAAAATTCTAGAAATTCCCGAAGATGAGTGTGTGGGGTAAGAGTATTATTCTCTTTTACTTCTATTTGTATGCTAAAAGTGTTTTGCTAACATGATGATCTTTGTAGTATGACTGGGAACAATCTCAAATTGTGTCCATCAACCTCCCGTCCGCCTTATAAGCTTTTAAAGACTTGTTTATTGGAAAAACTTTCCGGACATTCCTAGTGAGTCTTACTTAATGGAAGTGCTAACTCATTGAGCTTTTAGTAAATGTGCTAATTGCTCCATCATTTTTCGTGAGTCGCCAGTCTAGATCTTCTTCATCGAGAGGTTTCCTTGGTGGTCCCTTGACTCAAACACACCTTTCTAGTCAGCAAATGCCAACTGGTAGCATGGCTGAAGTGGGTACTTCCCGATGTTCTTCATGGCGTTCGCATCATCGTAGTGCTTTTGAAGCGGGGCCTAGTACATCCGCACCTAGGCCTAGTTCTTCCGGGTGGGCCTAATTTCTCCGAGGACTATATGGATATCATGCCTTTCCAAGCCCTCGACCCTCACGGCAACCCGTTTGATTTCCACCGGATGTTATATAGCAAGCCTTCTCAATCCTCTTGGGACTATGGGGCTAGCTCTTCGAAGGCTGGTAGGGACAGGCAAGTTTCTACTTTAATCTTAAAGGATTTTGGCAACCGTATCTTTGATAATGCCTCCGATGATGAAGATTGATCACCACCCCCTTGTGAAGTGGTTTTGTTAATATTTAATATTTTATAATATGTTAACTCTATGCAATGAGATGAATGTAAAGACTCAATTCTAAAATGCTTTATTTTGTTCATATAATGCGAAAAAATTACTAAGGAAAAAATTATAAAGACAAATTGAAAAAAATGCACTAGCCCCTATTCCCCTAAAAGAAAATAATAAAATGAAAAATAGGGAATGGTAAGTGCGAGTGTCCAAAACAAAATATTAGGGCTCTTGGCCAAAATGGGCCGAAGAAGAAACCGAAATTGGCCCAAGGAGCTTTCGGACGTAAAAGAAAAGCGGATTGGCCGGTCAGCTGGCACCGGCCAAGCGCATGGCCGAGGCTCGGTGGATTACGAGTGGCATGATGTGGAAGGACTTTGTTAAGGAATCTGCTATAAAAGAGACGTGCGACCGATCATCGAAAATTACAGACTTCCAACCTTTGTTCCGCAACTCTTTCGTAAAAACAGTTCCTAAGAAATTCCTCCGTACCCTTAATTCCTTGTGCCTTTTAAGGATGAATTTCATGACTGAACTATCCTATTGGATGCATGAGACGACCGATGTTTATAAGGTAGGGTTGTCCCTTTATGGACTGAATACTCTGTTTAGGATTTGGCGGTGAAAGTCCACTGGACTCTCTTAAGGGTCGCGGTGGCCTTTTGGGATCCACAATATCACGTCTTTAGGTTTGGGAATAAGGAATTATGTCCTCTTCCTGAAGAATTTGATACCATCCTGGGCATTCAATGTCGGACTAAACCCGTAATGCCATCGCCCTCTACTAATATGTATGAAACGTACAAGTGTCTCGCTGAAGCTAACTAATAGGAATCTAAGTTGGATTCTTATTAGGGATGAGGTGCATCTAATAAATCGATGTATTACCGCCAAATGCACGTTTCAGGGCATGCACACATTCGAGAGATGTTAGGCTATAATCACCTACCCGATATGTGGTTTCCTATTAACTCGGAGGCCATAGGGACATGGCTCCACCCGCATCATCGAATTTCGTTGTGTAGTTGGAGTATCACTACTCCTTTACTCTTGTAATCGTCGCAGAAACTATTATAGGGCTGGATCGAGTCATAGCAAATCCGGATGAGGACTTCACGGGCAACCCCTCGTTATTGCGAGTAAGCGGAAAAGATACTCAAGAACCAGACCAACGAGGCTAGATGAGCAGCGCCGATTAAGAAACGATCGTCCGGCGCCGACGAGGCTGAGAAGTCTTTAGCTTGGCCTAAAGTCTCGCTTTTCGCTCTCTGTCTTTTTATTTTCTTTTTTATTTTGATTTTGCTCCTATTGGGCCCTAAATAATGATGAATTTGACCGTGCATGACTTTAATAATTGTATTATCCGTTGTGTGCAAATTTGGTTGGTAGAGCACCTTCAATTGGTGCGATCAGCTGCAAGCGTGGACCTATACCTAGCTACTCAATTTTGTCAACAACAACGATTGAGTGTATTTATTGACCATATAACTTCTTGGTGGGAAGCCTGGTTGAGAGGTGGGCACCCCATTGAGTGGTATATCGAACACTCGGAAAGTTTCCCAATTTAGTACACATACTCGAGCAACATCCTTTTGTACGTTTGCTAGGTCCGAAAACTAGTACTTACTATTTGCCCGAACGTGTAATGCGGAAAATGGGACGAGTCCGAGATGATCCCTTACTTGGATTGCATCTCGCCTCGCTACTTTTGAACTATTCGCAGGTTTTGGCAACTCGAGACGAGTTTCGACATGGCTTGATTATTGGATTAACTCTGTTGAACTTGCTGAAGCCTACAAATAAGCGAATTATTGAAGTTTCGAATTTTATCCGGAATGGATAAAAGAAGTTGACCCCAAATGTCGTAAGGTATTGAGGATTTGAGAACAGGGACCCCGGAGGAGCCGTCCCTACTGCAACGACCGCTTCAAATTCATGAAGTGAACCCACGGATAAATGACCGAGCTCACGTGAAGGTAAACGAAGCTAAAGAAGCTGAAGAGAGGAGGGCTCATAGAATTAAAGAGCTGAAGAAACGCACCTCGAAGGATGCAACTAAGTCTAGCAGGATGAAAGTAAAGATTGACTAGGGCTGAAAGTAGGAAGAAATTTTTAGTTTTGCCTCTTTGGAACATTTTATTTCTTAAGTAGCATGCTTGTTTTATTTCCCTTTTAGTTAGCTATGTATTTAGGTAAGTAGTAGGCTTCACTCTTACGAGTTAACGATGGGTCTTTAATGATGGTTAATAGGACAAACCATCATGAAAAATGGAACAGATGACATTTTTGTAAATATGAGGCATTGTTTAACATATATGACGACAGTTCTATTGTGAGAACCGTCGTCATATGTATTGCTCAATACATTTAATGATGGTTCCGTAATAGAATCGTTGTTAAATGTCACGTATGACGACGGTTCGATAAAAGAACCATCGTCATATGCCTTTCAAATGCAATTTAAAAGCTCGAGGAAATACATGCTACTTCCACGCCCACTTAGAATCTGCTCTCTATTCTCTCGGTCTTATCGCTTTCTACGGTTTCTTTCCTCCACATACCTCCTTAGATTTGGAATTCGTAGCTTCTTCGCCGATCGATTTGAATTAGTAAGCCCTACATCCTTGCCGTTGTAGTTTCCTCTCTCTTAATCTTTTATTTCTTCATAGTTCCCTCTCGTCTCTTTTAAGTGTAGATTTCCTCAAACTAATTCTCGTTGTCAAGCCTCTCCTCACCCTCGTCGTTTTCGGTTCTTAGGTATGAATCTCTATCCTCTCTTATTTTTCACTTTAAGTTATTTACAAAACGTATTATAGTTAAATGTTGAATACATTTGCGGTAATTATGTGAATGTTGAGAATATGGGTAATGTTTGAGATTGTTGAAATGTTGAATCTTTGTCGAAATGTTGAATATTGAGAATGTGAGTGACATTTGTTTAGTTTATTAAGTTGGAAATTCGTTAAATGTTTGAAATTTTGAAAAATGGGTATATGAGTTTAGGATTTGCGATTATTATAGCGAAATTTGTTTAGGGTTTTAGAGAAATAGAAAGATAATTTGGATATAGGGTCATCCCCAAAACCTTCTCATAATGATAAATGTGTATCCAAATTTGTTTATTTTGATGATGTGATGTTGGGGTGAACTCATTTATCCAATTATCGAAATTTGTATCCAAATATGGTTAAAAAAATAAAAATATTTTTGGTTTAGGGTTTGAGGAAATAGAAAAAATTGTGTTTATATATTTAAGGATCAATAGGGATAAAGTATAAATGTGAAAATGTAAAAAATTGGAAAGATATTTGGATATAGGGATCTCAATACTTGTCATAAAGATAAATTTGTTATCAAATTTATTTATTTTGATGAGTTGAAGTTGGGGGTTGACTAATTTATCTAATTATCTAAATTTTTGATTTTTCTTTTTGTTGCAAGTTTGTTGTACTATACATGATCATAAACTAGAGGCCATGATTTTTTGAAGTTTACATAATTCATAAGGTAATAATGAAATATGAATGAAATGTTGAGGCCATTCATTTAGTTTACTTTCGAACCGAAGACGTAACAACAACTGGAATTCCCTTATTGTGATTAACAATGAGGTCAGTTTTACAAGGCAAAACTTGAAGTGTACATGCAATATAGACCGATCCACAAAAGGGTAGAAGATCCAGGAGCCAAATGGAAACAAAAGGTGATAAACATGAATAACTACTGTTTATAACCTTTTGTTTTCGTTTGGCTCCATGATCCTTCTATCCTTGTTTGTGGATCAACCTACTTTACATGTATACTCCATTTTTTATCTTGTAAACCCAACCTCATTGTTAATCACAACAAGAGAATTCTGGTTCCTCTTATGTCTTTGGTTGTTAAAACAAACTAAATGGATGACCTGAACATTTCATTCATAATATCATTATTGTCTTATGAATTACGTAAACTTAAAAAAATCATATCTAGTTTATGATAAATGTATAATACATCAAATTTGGAAGTAAAAAGAAAACCATATATATATATATATATATATATATATATATATTATTAATATAATATATACGTAAACAATTCTCTTACACAACAAATAGAGGGAAAAAGCTATATATCAAATTACCTAAATTTTCGATTTCTTTTTTGGGTGAAGGTTTGTTGTATTATACATGATCGTAAACTAGAGTACATGAATTTTTTGAAGTTTACATAATGCATAAGACAATAATGAATATCAATGAAATGTTGAGGCCATCCATTTAGTTTGCTTTAACAACCCAAGATATAACGAGCACCGGAGTTCCTATAACCCTTGTTGACTTTAGCAATGAGGTCAGGTTCATTAGGCAAGACATAGAGGTTATGTACAACATGGGTCGGTCCACGAAGAAAGGAAAAAGGGGTAAAGGATTCATTGGAGAAAAAGGTTATAAACAATAGGGAATTATTATTAGTTTTATGATTGTTTATCACCTTTTTCTCTAATGAATCCTTTATCCCTTTTTCCTTTTTCGTGGACCGACCCATGCTTTATATAGACTTTATGTCTTGCCTTGTGAATGTGATCTCATTGTTAAAGACAACAAGTGTTATAGGAACTCCGATCCTAGTTATTTCTTGGATTGTTAAAGCGAATTAAAGGGATTGTCTCAACATTTCATTTATATCAATTATGCTATGCATTATGTAAAACTTTAAAAAAAAATCATGTCTAGCTTATGATAAATGTATAATACATCAAAATTAAAGGCAAAAGGAAATTATATATATATATATATATATATATATATATATATATATATATATATATACACCTCATTAATATAATATATACGTAAATAATTCTCTTACACAATGAATAGAGGGAAAGAGTATATATATATAGGGTTTAAGGATGAAAAAGGAGAAAATATAAATGTAAAAATGTAAAAAATTGGAAAGGTATTTGGATATAGGGATTTCCTCAAATACTTGTCATAAAGATAAATTTGTTATCAAATTTATTTATTTTGATAAGTTGAAGTTGGGGGTGGACTAATTTATCCAATTACCTAAATTTTTCGATTTTCTTTTTGGGTGCAAGTTTGTTGTATTACACATGATCGTAAACTAGAGTACACAATTTTTTTGAAGTTTACACAATGCATAAGACAATAATGAATATCAATGAAATATTGAGGTCATCCATTTAGTTTGCTTTAACTACCCTAAGACGAAGTAGAACCGGAGTTCCTATAACCCTTTTTGGCTTTAGCAATGAGGTTAGATTCTTTAGACAAGACATAAAGTCTATATGCAACATGGGTCAAGTACACGAAGAAAGGGAAAAGGGATAAAGGCTTTCTTGGAGAAAATGTGATAAATAATAAGTAATTATTACTAGTTTTGTGTATGATATACTCGTCAAAGTATTTTGCTAATTCCATCATATGTGCTTGGTAGGGTGCCAAGGCTTTACTATGATCAAACTGGAGTCACCGAAAAGCCCGACATTCTTTGCTCCGATTTCTATGGTAGCTTGAAGTCCTTTGATACATGCTTTATATTCTTCGATGTTGTTGGTGACCTCAAAATCCAACTTGACCGAAATGGGAGTATGTGCTCCTCTGGCGAGACTGGAAGGATCCCTACTTTAAAGCCATTTTGATTGGAAGCATCGTCAAAGTACATTGTTCGCATGTCAACTTCTACTTGTAGGATGTACTCGTTTGGAAAATCGAGATGTTCGAGTTGTGATTCGATTCATCGATAGATGGAATAAGAATTCTAACACTACCCTTTCTTTGATTTCCTCTTGAGAAACATACTTAAGTTCAAATTCCGATAACATGACTATCTATCTAGCTATCTTGCTACCGATAGTTGTTTGCTCAAGAATGTACTTAAGGGATCCATTGGTGCTACTACATGTATCATGTGGGCCAACATGTACTCGTCTCGAGCTTCTTGGTACCCTAGACTAAAGAAAACGATGTCTTCTCTAAAGGCGTGTACCTAGCCTCATAATCTAAGAATTTCTTGCTTAGATAATACACTCGTGTAGTCTTTCTTTCCATCTCGTTGAGCTAACACGACTCCCATTGTAGTTTCGTTATAGCGAGGTATAGGAGTAAAGATTTCCTTGGTTGGGGCAAAACTAACACCGATGGATTAGCTAAATACTCCTTAACCTTCTCGAATGCTTTTTGGCACTCGTCATCCCAAATAGGCTCAGACCCTTTCCTAAGCTTCTTGAAGATGGGTTCACAAACCATAGTTAGTTTTGATATGAAACGACTAATGTACTATAAACGTCCTAGGAAACCTCGTATCTCCTTCTCTCGTCTTTGGTGGTGAGATCACTTGGATGGCCTTGATCTTAGATAGATCAACTTCGATTCCTCTTAGACTAACCACATAGCGTATCAAATAACTTGAGGTTACCCCAAAGGCACACTTTTTGGATTAAGGCGCATGTTATACTTTCTTAGTCTTTTGAAGAATTTTCTAAGGCTAGGTAAGTGCCCTACCATATCCTTGGACTTTATGATCATGTCATCCACATAAACTTCAGCTTTCTTATGTGTCATGTTATGCGAGTAACGTTGTGCTTGTCGTTTGATATGTAGCTCTAGCATTTTTAAGCCCAAATGGAATTACCAAATAGCAAGATCGTCCATCATTAAGTGATAAAGGTTGTTTTTTCCATACTTCTTCAACCATCTTCACTCGATTATACCTAGCATAGCCATTCATGAATGAAAGTAAAGCATGACCCACTCGTATTATCTATAAGAATGTCGATATGAGGCAACGGAAATCATCTTGAGGGCTTGCCTTGTTTAAATCCCTAAAGTCAATGCACATTTGGACCCCGCCATCTTTCTTTGGGACTGGCACTATGTTTGCTACCCACCGAGGGTAGTGGACCACTTTGATGAACCCGATTTCTAACTACTTCGGACCTTTTCCTTAATTTTCAATGCCCATTTAGGTTTCATTCTCCTAAGCTTCGCTTAACCGGCTTAGGGTCTTTATAGAGTGGAATTCTATGTTCCGCTATACTTGGATCTATCCCGACATGTCTTTGTAGGACCATGCAAAGACATATATGAATTCGAGTGAGGAGCAAAGTGAATTGCTTCTACTCTTCTAGATTTAGTGTTTTTCAAATTTTGACGTCTTGGGGTTGATCAACTGATCCTAAGTTA
Organism: Talinum fruticosum; assembly: GCA_021018815.1. NCBI lineage: Eukaryota > Viridiplantae > Streptophyta > Magnoliopsida > Caryophyllales > Talinaceae > Talinum > Talinum fruticosum. The sequence continues at coordinate 790,446 of JAITYX010000101.1, forward strand.
ATTGTTATTGTTTTCTCTAGTATTGGTGAGCAATTTTCATGATCTTTCATTGCTTTTATTAATTCTTTATGGATTTCTTGTTCATCATTAGAGGCAAAACAATTAAAAATGGGAGGAGGCAAAAAGTAAGCGGAAAGATTCATCTTATTGAATGAGGAAATGAGTACATCGGACTCGGAGATAGAAATTGTAGAATTAGAAATTGCGAAGCGTAAGATGAACTAACAAAATTGAAAATAAAAATAACAACCCTATTGCTAGACTTACGAATGGGATGCTCTCCTAGGATAACAACGAATTCTTAGCCTTCCTTTGCATCGATCCAAGTAATATGCTTGGACCCTTCGGTGTTGATGTTGGTGATAAATTTGGACGGATCAAACTACGGGTACGACATGGATTACGACAATACCAAAACCGAATTCCCTCTAAGCTTTTCTCCCGTCCGAATAATAGACCAAAAATATTACTCTCGGCTAGATTGGTCTAGTCTTGTGTGGACTGTCCCTTTTGAGGAGGTAAGGTGCCTCCTTTTCTAGTACGTGGCAGTCATTAAAGACCTCCAAACCAGGTACCGAATGCCCTTCTCTTTGAGATAGTAAGGCTCGTAAAAGCCGTAGTATAGGAAGTCATCCCCTAGTTTTAGGAATTGCCTATTTAGGGTGCGAGGAAAGGGTTTGATTGAACGGACTCGTGAATGATGCAGTCCTTGTAGTTTGTATCTCCCACTTGACTTGGGCTATCTCTTTAGCGATGAGGTTGATAGCCTAGCCCGAACTTATAGTTATTGGTGGGTTCAAGGGGTGGAAAGATTGGGTGGTACACCTTCCCGCCTACAGACTAAGCCAGGAAAATACCCTTTATTCCTTAGCATCAAGTGGACATTAGGATTGATATAAGGATTGAAGTTAAGAGGTACTTCATCCTTGTCTATAGCAAGCAATGAGCCTCAAACCCATAAAGCTCCTCATCATCGATGCCGTGTTAAATTTCAACAACAAACTCTTATAGAGGTGATGGTAGCACGTAGATTGTCTTCATTGATGGTTACGACCTGATCCTTTATGATGATCTTGACTTTCCGATGTAGTGTGGAGGGCACTCGCTTGATGGTCGTGTAACCAAGGGCATCCTAAAAGAAGGTTAAAGGTAGTCGATATATTTAAGATTTGGAAATTAATGTTTTTCACTATCAGTCCAACATTAATTGGAAGAGTAACCATTCCCATAACTCGTACTTTTCAAGTTATCATAGGCTCGAAGATGAACAATTTTCTTAGAGAATTGTTGCTTTCTAATACCTAACCTTTTAGCGGTCCTCCAAGAATAGACATTTACAAGCAGATCCGTTATCTACCAAGGTTAGAGGGATGAACTTGTTAATGCAAGTTACGATCAAGTAGAGGGAATTATTGCATGCAATGCCTTCTTCGAGTAGATCTTTCTTGTCAAAGGTGATGGTTCCATCCCCTTATTGACGAATCGTACTATTTCCTTAAGCGTAGTTTCAGGAGAGACCTCAATTTTGTTAAGTGCATTAATGAAAGCCTGCCTATGCTTTTGGGAAGCACACATGTGTTTCTAGACAGAGATATCAACTTTAAGTTTTTTAAGCTATTTTAGGATTGGGTCTTCTTCTTTAGCAGCCTTCTTGTTCTTTTGGGGTTCCTCGATCTGTTGTGGACCCATTGATGTATTATGTTGTCCGGATCCGGTAAGGAATTGGATTTCTGGACTCTTCGGTTCTCCCCAAAAGTAGTCTTCTTCTAAGAGTGGTGTGCTCCGTGAAGTTATCATCATTATCATCTTTGGTTTCGTATATGTCTTCTTCGTCGCTCACCCACCATCCATAGACTTCGTGTCTAGAGGAGGTAAACTAACAAGTGGTTTGAACTCACCGATGTCTTGAATGAAGATAGATAGATCCCACTAACCTAGAATGGGTTTAGGGAATATGGCTAAGGTGCCGCTGAATGGATTCCCGTTGTTGCTAGGTTTCCGAGCGGCCTTAGGGAGAGGAGTTGACCGTTGCGTAACATGCTCTCCAACTTGTTTTTGAACGTCCAATATTTCTCTCGTGTCGTGCCCTTGTTCACGATGGTATTTACAAAATTTTTCTATGTCCTAGTTTTTTTACTATTTCGTAGTTTCTAATTCTACTCTTACCGGTGGCGCTTGTATCTTCCCTTTAGACAACGATGACAGTCAAGGACTTGAGCATACGTGGTATCGGTAGGAGCGTAGTCATTGTACCTATTAAGGGCATTGACATTTGCACCTTGCTGGTATTGCCTTGATAGAGTTTTTCTTGTCCTTAGATTGATACCTACCTCTATATCTAGTCACAACTTTTGTGATCGTGGTAGATAATTCTTCTTTTATCAGCATGCTCGTATCTTTAAGAATTGTGGAACTCATGAACCGTAGGAATTTGAGGTGCTGATTTTAAGCAGGTGAAGGTTCTTTACAATGATCCCGACTTGATCCTTTTTGGAAGGTCGGTCCACTATGTGGGCAGCCTTTACCCTCCACCTGGGTGAGAAAGTCGATAAAGCTTTCTTTCTCGCCTTATTTGATTAACTCCAAGTCTCTAAGTATGACAGGTAGATCGGTGTTATAGAAGTATTGGTGTAGGAACTCCTTACACGGATCATTCCAATTGGTGACCTTACGTGGGTCAACTATATTATACCACTTTATTACATGAGTATCTTAAGTTCATGGGAAGATGATGTGGTAAGTGTCTTCGAGTACGTTCTTAAGAGTCATTGCCCTGAAGAAGTCGCGATCATGATGATGGGGATTCTCGTAACCACGAAACTTAATGTCCGGCATGGTGAACTTAGGGGTAGCTTCCCTTTGGGGATTGAAGTGAATACTGTACGATCAAAGTAGTGACTTCTACACATGGATGACTCCCTTAACATTTATTCTATCCGATCTATGCATGTATCGGACTTAGGGTTACGTTCAAGACTAGTTTTTGGAGATGGCTCTCGTAGAGGGCCTCTTCCTCCTACTTCTTCTTGTTCACCAACTTTCTTATTATCCTTAAGGGTCTTTAAGATGACTTTAGGAGTGTTAGATATGGATTCTATCTTCTTATCCCGAACCTTAGTTCGGGCTTCCATCTTGGTCGAGGATTCATTGAGCAAGGTGATGATCGGAGATTGTTCTGGTTCTCTCGGCCATTGGAGGGGAATTGTGTTTTGGTTCTGTCCTACTATAGAAAATTGACTAAACTGGTGTTATATGCACCAAGGTAGGTCTTACCGGCGTAGACCGAGGTATAAAGCGAGGGGAAGAGGTACCGGACTCCTTCGTCGAGGCGTTTTAACCTTCCGGAGCTCGATTCCAATGAAATCCAATGGCAGTAGACTTCCCTATTCTGCAGCCCAAAGGATAATGCTTAGGACCATGCGAATGCACACTAACTTTTGAGAGGAAGAGGCTTAAGTGTGAGACCCCAAGGGACTAAGAAAGGATGCCTTTTTATTTGGATGCACATAAAGAATGCAAAGTAATGAAATGAAATGCAATGATGCTCATGACTTAATTTGGGATGTTTTTTGATTTGGCTGATGCATAAATGGAATGCACGAGTGAATACTCCCAATTGAAGATGAATTTATTTTTGGCTAAATGAAAAAATGGACTCACCTAATTTGAGATGAATTTATTTTGACTAAATAAAAAAATGAAATGCAAAATGGACTCACCTAATTTAAGATGAATTTATTTTTGTGAAATGAAAAAAAATGAAATGCAAAATGGACTCACCTAATTTGAAATGAATTTATTTTGGCTAAATGAAAAAATAAAATGCAAAATGAATTCACGTAAGTTGAGATGAATTTATTTTTGGCTAAATGCAAAATGAAATTTAAAATTGGACTAAAAAAAAAAGCTTAAATAGTCAAAACCTTAAAAAAAAAGACAGATCGATCGAAGAGAGGAGAGTCCCCGATAGGACTCTCCGAGATTGACCGGCGGTGGCCGGCGCCGGCTATGCCTGGTGGCCGGTGGCTACCTGAAACCTAGATTGCTGACTAAGATGAGTTTTTGGGATGACTCAAAAATGCTGTAAATGGATTAACCTAAAAATGAGAAGGCAATTTTTGTCATTTGGCTAAAATGCTCATAATGGATCAACTCACTGAAATTAATTATGATATTTTATTTGCACCCATGCAAGGGTTAATCAACACTCCTAACCTAACCTAAAGACTCAAAAGTAGAAGATTAAATACTGAAAGCAACCACATTCATCCAAGCATGCAAATGAAGAGAAGTGAACCACCCAAACAACCAAGGGTCCATGGCAAAAAGAGGGATTCTTCTAGGTAGGATACATGGTGTCTCATAGTCCGAGCATTTAGTCCTCCATGGGGTGTACGATAAGAAAAGCATGAATCTTTGTCAACCAAAGAGAACGTGCTATAAGGGAAGAGGTACCACCTCCCCGACATTCAAGCCTAGTTGGGCCCGTCTGCAGGTTAGCAGTTCGAACCTCTTCCAAAATTGTTCTTAAAGGTAAAGCCTAAAGGTCGAATTTAAAAGCTACTATTTTTGAGGTTGCCTAAATGCAGGGTGCTTAATGCAAAACACATTACAAAACTAACAACTCAAACTTTCAAGTCTCACCCTCTTAATAAGTGATAGCCCTCGGTGGAGTCGCCACTCGTAGGAACCATGACCCCCTCCCGCGTCTCCCTCTCGTTAGGACGGGGAACCAGATTCGACCGAGCTTCCTCACAAATTGGCAGTGGTTTTTTTAAAGTGGAAATGATTTTTTAAGATAATAATTTTAGAAATGGGGATGCATCTCTTATTAGGATTTCCAACTTTTTCAATCTCATTTAAAATAAATTATACAAAGGTGATTGGCAATTTTTATTAATCATTTTATTTTAGGAATTATTTTTAAAAAGCCTTTGGATGCTATTTCATAACTAAAAATAAAACAAAACAGAATTAATTAATTTTATCATAAGGGTTTTGGGCCAAACCGGTGTAAAACCACTAGCTTGGACCAAAGCCTTACCCGATGGCCGTCTAGCGCCGCGAAGAGCGAGCGCCGTCATAGGTCTAGCACCGGTAAGAGCCGGCGTCGTATGGTCGCCGGCGTCGGCCATGGGTCGTGATTGAGATGGTCGAGTCTAGGTCCATGGCTGGATTGCCGGAAAATAAATTTTTTTTTTTTTTGTTATTTTCGATCGAAATGCAGAGGAACGAATTAAAAAGAAATAAAAAAGAAAAATAGAGTCGCCAGGTAGTTTTAGGAATAAAACTAACAAAACTAAAGAAATACTCTTCCAATCATAGTATGGGAAAAATAAGCTTGGAAGTGGTTTAAAAAGATGAGTCCATCGATTTAGAACCGAGAATCTAGATTAGGGGGCGAAGATACGAAACGTAGGGATAACCCTTCCATTTCGCCCGTCAACGGACAACCTTTATTTATTTGAGAAGTGAGTTTAGGGAATGTGTTAAAAGCAAGAATACAATATATTAGATGCGTAATTTAAATCAACCAAGGCATGCTTAGGAAAGCGATACAGTGCAGATACAAAAACTTTAAGCAAAAGCAATAAGAAATACCGAAAGAAAAGGGAAAGAAAGCAAACGAGAAAATAAAAGTAGTGTGCGGGGAGGAATTTAAAAGCAATTACATTCTTTCTCCATAATACTAAAAGCAATAAATAATACAAATTAAATAAACCGTAATAACCGAAGGCGATTTGGCACCCTCGGGTGGTCCCACTTGCCGATCCGGGTCTCGAACCCGATTTGAAAGCGTGATGGTGGTAACTAGAAGTGACTTTTTTGTTAATTTTTGTGAAGGTGGAAAGACGTATGTAATTGATGAAGGATTAAGGATTGAATGTTGGAAATGTAGTAGGGGTTAGCTGAAAGGAAACCAAGAGATCGGAATACGTGAAGCATTCGAGTAACTCTTACTCAAATTTTAGCACAGCTTTGGCAGCGTAACGCATAGGAATTCGCCATATGCAAAATGAGAGCCTAAGCTCTCTATTTATAGGAAAAGATTAGGTCACAAATGACCTAGGGTTTTAGCTAATGCAACCATCCAAAATGAGCGGAAAATTGGTCAGAAAAATTATAAAAAATCGAACCAAATCCACCTAGGATTGGGATCCCGGGAACAAGTGACGAGATAGATGGTGTTAGTTAGAAACAACATTGTAGGGTCTCGGTCTCCTTTCGTGTTGTAGCTGAACTCTAGAGCAAAACGCAACATTTGGTGGAAAAGTCCCCTGAAACACGGCGTTGTTTTGTAAAAGTGAGCTCTGTGTTTTAGTTAGACGGTTGGAGTAGAACGTAGTGTTTTGGCGATGTTTACCATGAAACACTGGCGCCGATCAAAGTGACATTGTATGGATAAGTTTAGCTTCATGTGTCGGTTGGACGCCGAAGATGAAAAATGGTGTTTTGAGTGTAGCACAGGTTTGTGCGTGGTGCCGACCAAGGATTGACTCTAGAACGTTGACCGGGCTTGGACCGGCCCAAAGAAATAGGTTTTGGACCGGCCCAAAGCAAATAAGGTTTGTTTTTTTGTGCTAAAGGGTTTTCGTGGTTCACTAGCTTCCGTCATGCCAATCAAAATCGACCGTGATCCGAATCCAAAAATAAGACCGAGATTTCATCACCGGGTTGACAAAATAAAATACTGAAATAAAAGAGATAAGGATGACATGTTTTAGGTGTCTACAATTCGACTAGAAAGCTTCCGGGCCAAAAGGTGAAAACCTCTTGGCCCGGAGTCGAGCCCGGTTATTAGCCGGTGCCAAGGAAAGCCTCGCGCCGACTAATAATTGGCATCGACTATAGGGTCATAATCGAGGCATCAATCTCGATCCTATAGCTTCAGCTGTAAAAAAATAACCTAAAATTTTCCATTTTAACTCGAAATGTCGAGAAGTAGTATGAAGAAATAAAAAGCTAAAAATAAGGGGTCACCAGTTAGTTTTAGGAAATAAAAACTAACAAAAATACAAAAACTACTCTTCTAATCTTAGTGTGGAAAAACGAAGCTTAGAAACGGCTTTTGAAAGAGACCGCATTAGTCTTAAACCGAGAATTTGGTGTTCGGGGGTAAAGGTACGAAATGAAGAGGGATACTCTCTACTCCGTCCGTCAACGGATGGCCTTTATGAGTTAAAATTTTTTTGTTTAAACAATCAAGCAATGAACATGCGATAGGCGTAAATTAAAGCAAACAACACATGCTTAGAAAACGATAAACAAATAATAAAACAAGAAAGAAAGTAATAAAAAAGTTAAAAGAAAGTAAAAAAGAAATTAAAAGTTACATCGGGCGAGGAGGAGTTAAAAATGATTACATTTCCAAAACCATAATATGGAAAGCAATACATTACTAAAATTAAAAGAATCGTAAAAGTAAGTTTGAAAAATGAATCTGGTGCCCTCAGGTTGTCCCAATTGCTCGAACCAATTTCGATAGTGTAATAAGCAGGGTAATAACTTCAAATGAAATGCAATAAATGCCTTTTGTGTGGTTTAAGAAATGGAGAAATGAGTGATGTTAAGGCGAAATGGAGAGAAGAGAGTATACGCGATAATGAGAGGAGAGATTTTCAATAATTGGGGGTTTCCAACTAAAAATGGTGTCGGAAATAAGAGGAGGGAAGCCCTCTATTTATAGTAAAAAATTAGGTTAAAATGAAACTCCAAAATCCTCCCCGCCATCGGGTTTGGCTTAAACTAGGCCCGAGAATACCGAAAATAGATAATTCATAAGATCGAGCCTGGACCAAATGACGGCATTTGAAGAGTCTAGAAAGCGACGCCGGCTATATGACGTCATACGGACGCTTCAAGACGTGCCTTGCTTGGCCTCCGAAGTAAAACAAACGTTACGTTTTTGCGTAAAATTGACAAAAATGGTGAAGGTTTAGATTCCTGGTTGGGAGTCCGAACCTGGCTTGGTTCATTCGATGAAAATGGTTTGTGGGCTTACCCAAGCAGTAAAAGGCTCATTTGTGGTGCTAATGGGTTTTTGTGGTTCCGGCTTTCGTCACGCTAATTTCACAAACGGGACTTGGATTTCATCACCGAGTCAACAAAATAAAAGAGATAAGGATGACACTTTTTAGGTGCCTACAGTTAGCCCCTACTTTGACCTAGTCCGAAAACGAAGGTCAAAGTAGATAGTAAAAGGTACGTACTGTTGTTTCGGATGCCAATTGAATCAAGGCGTGTGGAATTGGTCCTCTCCTAACCTGGACTCGACAAGAGGGCCTGGACTTGACTCCAATAATGAAGTGTGAAATCCGGCTATATGCTTCCTAGGCTTAGCTTGATTAAAAGTGCTACACCTTAAATTGGTGTGCCTAAACTTGACCATGTACTTAGTCTAGAGCTTGGCGAGGAGCTTCAACTTGACTCGGGTAGTAAAGCCCGAAGTCCAACAAGGTGCCCAAACTTGACCACTTCTTAGATCCGAAGTTCGGCGAGGTATCCTAAGCTTGGCTTGATTATTGTCATGAATCTCACATGAGGGGCCTAAACTTGACCGATTCTTAATCTATAGCTTTGCTAAAAGTTTTTGCACTAACAGTTTTGTCAGCTGAAAATTGAATGTAAACAGACTCAAATTTTACCCGAAAATGATCTCGTAGCCAAATCATGTTTTGAATGTACTTCCTTGACTTTGCCATGGAGCGATCCTAGAGTCTTGGTGTGGTGTGTGAACCTTCATCGCTATTAGGCCCGAAGCTCAATTGGATGTTGAACTTTGACTCGTTGTTGGATCCGAAGCTCGACAAGTTATCCGAACCTTAATCACTATTTGGCCCGAAGCTCGATTGCTTGTCCGAACCTTAACCACAGTTGGGCATGAAGCTCGACTCGTTGTCCGAACTTTGACCACTATTAGATCCGAAGCTCGACTCGTTGTCCGAACTTTGACAATTATTAGATCTAAAGCTCGACTCGTTGTCCGAACTTTGATCACTATTAGATCTAACGCTCGACTAGGTTATTTGAACCTTAACCATTGTTAGGTCCGAAGCTCGATATCTATCCACTTTTGTTGGAATAAGGATAAATATTTGTGTTGATGGTCTAAAGTTCAATGAGGTTATGTGCCCCATTCTAATTTTGAGCTTTTTAGTCTATGTACTAATAGTCTGTTTTGTTTGTAAGGTAGACGATCGGTGACCTTCTCCCGAGTATTCTTGGAGTTGTCATGGTTATATGGTCCTTTTGATCATGAGCCCCCATGTTCTTCTTGGGTGCTCGTGTCTAGCTCTTCTCACATATTAGAGAGTCGGTGAGCTTTGACTTGGTTGACGATATGGGAGATTTCCCTTTGAAGGTGGAGATGTTGGTGACCTCCTTGATGCCGACTTGATGGATTATGTTTGATTGAATAATTCTTGTAAGGTTTTAACTCATGCAAAGGAGATGAATAAAAGAATCTATGCTAAGAACAAATACATTCTTTTATTAATATGACGAAAAAAATTTCAAAAGGACAAAGACAAAATTGCACTTTAGCCTCCACTCTCGAAGTAAAGCGTAAAAACGAGCCACTTGAACAACAATGATGGTCCAGGTGGTGCATCGAATGGCATGCTTCTCGATCGATTTTTGCTCCTTTGTGTTTGACAAAGTGGAGTTGAATTTGGAAATGAGAAATGGGAAAAATATTAGGATTAAGGCTGTACCTCATGGGCTTCCTACATATTTGTCTGTAGCGGAAATTAGGCCCTTGTAGTTCAAAAAGGAATATTGATTTGGGTATTTTTTTTTTTGAAGAGGAAAAGAAATAGACCTAGGACAAATATGAAAATAAGTAAATTCTCACTTTATTGGCATCCTTGATGAGTGATGGGCTCATTGAATAATATTTTAACTGGTCATAGCTTTTGTGGATGCCTATTCCTCTTCTACTAGCATGCCGGCATCTCGGAGCGTTTTGAAGTCCATGAAAGGCAAGAACTTCAAGTGCTCATGGTATGCGGGTTTTAGGTTTTAAATGAAAACTCTAACCTCGATCCTTTTCGGAGGGTCAATCAGCCATGTGGTAGCCTATGCCCTCCAGACGAATAAGGAATTAGTGAAGCTCTCTTTGTCTCCTTGATTGATCAGCTCAAGGTCTCGAAGAGTGACTCGTAGATCAATATTGTAGGAGTATTGATGTAAGAACTCCCTGGAATGATCCTGCTAATTTGTACAGTGTTGTTTGGTTGTAGTTAGCTTACATGTCTCGGTTGGACGCTTGGAGTAAACTACATCACTTTGGCGAAAAATCCCCGAAGAGTGGCGTTGGCCTACATGATGTTGTACGGACATGTTAAGCTCCGTGTTACGCTGGGATGCCGAAGACGAAATGTTGCGTTTAGCAAGCAGCAACGCCTTATTCATGGCGCCGGCCTCACGTTGACCTGGAGCATTGACCCGAACTTGGATCGACCGAAAGAAAATGGGTTTATGGGCCAACGCAAAGCAAAGAAAGTTGATTTTTGGTGCTAAGCGGGTTTTGTTTTGTGGTTTACTAGCATCCCTCACGCTAATCGGACTCCGACCAACCTAATAGACCACTTGACAAAGATGAAATTATAGGTCCAAAGATCCGCTTGCATGCATAATGCCCCGATAGACCACTTGCCATGCCCGATGGGACTTCACCAACCCAGACCCCAACCTATGCCTATAAGGCTGCCGCCAAGGTGACGCCGGTCGAGCCTCGTGGCCGGCAGGGGCCAGCCTTTGGGCAAGCTTTGTCTCGGTGCATGCTTCTTGCTTCCAAGCTTGATCTCCTCTTGCTTTTTGCATTTTGTCTCATGTTGTTGTTAAACCGGCCGAATTTTTCCTCTAAAGGGGAACTCGGTGTGTTCATTTTGTACACCTCACTTGCTCTTTTCCTTCTTCTTGCTTGCTCTAACTTTGTTCTAGCTCGCTCACACTTATCATGAGAAAACTAGCTTGGTTTTCTTACAAAACTTCTTCAAAAATTTTTAGAAGGTGTGCCCACCCCATTAGAAGAACCGGAACCGCAGTCGAGAGCCTTATCCATGACAACTTTCCGGAGCAAGATTGACGTCTTTATCATGAGTAGAACCCCAATGACCTCTTGGTGGAGGCCGAGACCCATATCTCATCTCTAGCCATCTTTACCTTGGTAAGCATCTTGGCTTGAGTTTCTTCTTTTATTTGTTTAAAATGGTATTTTCAACTAAAATCATGTTGGATTTCCATTTTATAGAAGGGCACCATTTGGAGTAGCGGTGCCATTGGTAAATTCATCGAGACCTTCAAAGAGCTGAACTACCCCTTCGAGCATATCATGAATAATGTTGGGTTTGGCCCTCTCTTTCTTATTTGAGTCATTTGTGTGACCGAAAAGAGCAGGACCCTACCCGAGCCAAGTGAGTGGTTTTGGGACACCATAAACAGTTTTCATCTCACATTCAGGGAAATGACCATCACACCTCTTGACTTTGCATTTCTTTCGGGTTTGGGCTTCTCGAGGGAACCCCTAATTTACGACCGGGATTTATACAAAAATCGAGATTATTTGTGTCACATCTTCGGTCTCATAGCTAGCCGATTTCCTTGGGCCAACTATTTTAAATACTCCCTTCTTTTTAAGGCCTTTGAAAATTTTGAGTTGTGGGCTCAACACAATCCACAACAAGTTCGAATAGTGCTTAATAGCACATCCATTTTTCGGACCAAGCTTCCAAAGTACACGTCCACTATTTGGTGAACTTTATGGACTTCGACAAAATTAAAGATCTCAATTAGGGTGTGCTGGTCTATACTTGTCCGATAAGGGGTTTACATTTTTGGGCTAGGCACACAACGGTTGAAAATGACCTGTTGAAATACATGGCCTTATGTGTTTGTGGAAGGTTATCGATGTATGGTAATCCTTCTTTTAGTTTACAAAATATTTTATCTTGCATGGATAAGGATCTTACTTGCTTTTGTAAACCTGCAACCATGGTTGTATGAATACTTTCCTCAATTTTTAGTCGGTTAAAGAAACCTTCTTTTCGGCTTCGGTGACATGGGCTAAAGTTCACCTTCAACAACGAAAAGCACATGAAATTGCCTCTTTGAGATCTCGCCCTTAACAACGTGGCCACGGTGTGTCACTTTTATGCTTTAAATTTTTAGCTAGAATGGCCCGGAAAAAATTTCTACCTTTAGTCCCAATTTTCCGCCTCAGCCCACGACCTATGGTGGGCCGTGTTGTGGCCTACGCCGGCCAAATGACCGGGCTTGGCTGCTCAATTTCGTTGGTTTTGGTTTGTCAATTCATATGTCCTGTGCGTGCAGGCTAATTTTCACCCCTGGACCCAAATTCAGCTTCTTCCAAGCCTTGGTGTAGCACGGGAGTTGAGTGAAAGGCGAATCTTGTTTAAGGGTCTGTTCAACTTTTGTTGATACCTTGGTGAGCGGGTTATGCCGTAAATTCGTTGTAATACATGGCCACCTTTTATTCCCCAAGAGCCACCATGGATGATGTTATACTTCTACTCCATAACTCAAGAGGAGCAAGAAGAAATATGCACTCGGATATCTCTATACTCAATTCTTGGATATGGATTCGTCCTATGTTGAATATTTGGGACAAATCATGACATGATTAGTAAGTCTCCATCTACCCTTTTATGTAATTAAATTTCGGCATGGAAATTAACTTTATCTTTATAGCTTCTTCCGAGCGACATCAATATTCCGAGTCTTAAGGTCGATATATCCACTCTTGAAAAACTAGAAAGGTGTAAGATTATTATGCTCTTTTACTTTTAGTTTAATACACAAAGTGTCTAGCTAATACTATGAATTTGTAGTACGACCAAGAGTAATCTCGTAAAATGTCCATCGAATTCCAGTCGGACATCAAAGCTTTCAAAGACTTGTTCACTGGTCGTACGTTCCTAAAGTTTTGGGTTTGCTTAGTTAGTTAAAGTGCTAACTCATGAGCTCCTAGTATATGTGCTAATCGCTCCTTCTTTACGTAGGATCGCCGATCTAGGTCTCCTCCATCGAGAGGTTTCCTTGGTAGCTCCGGGGCTCAAACTCATAGCATTAGTCAACAAATGCCATCCAAGTAGCACTATTGGATACGATTCTTCATGTCGTCCCTCTTGGTGCTCTTATTGATGTAGTGCTTCTAAGGCGGGGCCAAGTACTTCCGCACTTGCGCCTAGTTCTTCTAATGTCGGGCTTAGGTCTTCCGAGACCGACATGGATGTTATGCCTTTGTAAGCGCTTTACCCTTATGGCAATCCGTATGATTTTCATCGTATATTGTATAGTGGGCCTTATCATGAGACCTCTCGAACCGACTTGGGACCACAGGGCCAGTACTTCACAAGTCTGCTGGGGATAGATGAATTTCCATTTCGGTCATGGAGGATTTTGACAATTTGACGATTATATCTTCGATGATGCTTGCAACAATGAAGATTGAATAACCTCTTGTAGGGTGATTAATTAATATCAATGTTAATGCACTTTTAACTCTATGCAATGAGATGAATGTAAAGACTCAATTCTAAAATTCTTTCATTATTTATATGGTGCAAAAAAATTCAAAGACTAATCGAAAAAATGCATAGCCCCCATTCCCCTAAAAGAAAATAATAAAATAAAAAATTACAAAATGGTAAGTTGCATGGTCTTTAAATAACTGGGCTTGGCCGAAAGGGGCCATAAGAAGAAAAAATTGGCCCAATGTACAAGAACAGCTCGGACCGAAGAAATGAAGGGAACCGATCGGTTTGGCCTGCGCTGCCAAACGCAAACCTGGGTCTTGGCTAGCTATAGTGGCATGATGGATGAGGATTGTTGCCCGGAGATATTCGCTATAAACGGACTAGTGGTAGGTCTTTGAGAACTTCACCTTCAATACTTATCTACAACTCTGCGAAAACAATCGCTAAAAAAGCCCAGTTCCTTTGTTCCTTCAATTCTTAAAGATGAATTTCATTACTCGAATTGACTCGCTTAATGCATGAGATGAGGGATGTCAATAAAGTAGGGTTATCCCATTATGGGCTGAATACCCTCTTCAGTATTTGACATGTAAGGATCTACTGCACTCTATTAAGGGGTACAATGGCCTTTTAGGATCCTCAATATCATATATTCGGGTTCGGAGATAAAGAATTGTGTCCCTTCCCCAAGGAATTCGATGCCATCCCGGGCATTAACAATCCTCGGACCAAGCCTCGTGGTTCCGTCACCATTAATGAATATGTTTGAGACTTACAAACATCTTCTAAAATTGAATAATAGGAATATGAGTTAGATTCTAATTAGGGATGAAGTGCATCTAATGAACCCGATGTCACACTTTTGCCCGATGTATTCTTGAGCACCCACGTATATTCAAAAAGTCGGGCTATTATTACGTGCCTAATAGGTGGCTTCGTATTAATGGGAGGCCACAGGGATATGGCATCTACTGCGCTATTGGAATTCATCGAACAGTTGGAGGATTATCACTCCTTTACTCTTCTAATTGTCATAGAAACTATCTTGGGGCTAGACCGAGTAGAAGCAAATCCAAACGAGTATTTCACAGGTAGCCCTCTATTACCGCAAGTAGCGAGTGCAAAAATATACGGGAATAAGCCGGTAGAGTTAGAAGGGCGGAGCCGGCCAAGGGATGGCGATCCGGTGTCGGCGAGGTTAAAAAGCCCTCGGCTTTCCCGGCTCTCGCTTTTTCTCTTTTTTTGTTTGTTTTGATTTTGCTCTCGTTAGGCAGTAAATAGGAATGAATTTGGTTGTGTAGGACACTATTAATTTTATTATCCGTGTTATGCGGATCTGGTTTGTGGAGCACTTTAAATTCGTGCGAGGACCCGAAAAAGCGGACCAATACTTGGCTACATAATTGCATTAGCGTCACCAGCTGGATCTCGTTGATTGATCGGGGCAACATCTTGGTGGGAGACCTGGTTTAGAGCTGGGCATCCCACCGAGTGGTATATCAAGCATTGGAGGGTGTTCCAATTTAGAACACACACCGAAAGGCATCCGTTTGTACGTTTGCTAGGTCTTAAAACCAGTACATACTACTTCCCCGACCATGTAATGCAGCAAATAGGGCGAGTCCAGGATACCCTTTTGCTGGATTGCATCGTGCTTGCCTCTTTTGAGATTTTCGGAGGTTTTGGTAGCACGAGATGAGTACCTACATGGGTTGATTATTGGACGAACCTCGCCAAGATTACTAAAACTGGTAGATAAACGATCAATCATAGTCTCTAGATTTTATCTCGTAGTGGATAAAAAGACCCATCCCAAATGATGCAAGGCATTGAGGGCTCGAGAACGTGATCCAAGAGGGGCTATTCCTGTTGCAGTACCCTTCGATTCGCAAATTGGTCCCGTAGACTTACAAACAGGCTCTTAGGAGAGAAGCTGGAGCTAAGGAAGCGAGAAGATAAGAAGGCTCGCGAGGATTGAGGAGCCGAAGAAGCGAACCCGGGAAGATGCGGCCGAGTCTAGCAGTTCAAAAGGAAAAAAGTGAAAATCGACTAGGGCTGAGATTAAGAAAGAATAAGAGTTAGAAAAATTTTAGTTTTGCCTCTTTAGAACAATTTTTTTCAAATACTATGCTTGTTATTTCCCTTTTGTTATTTAGCTATGTATTTGGGTAAGCAAGTGGCCTTATCCTTTATTAATAATAATAAAATAAAAAGTAAGTTTTATGCTCACTTTTATGCTTCATTCATTTTATTGCTCACTTTAAAGGAATTAATTAATAATTGGATCATCTAATGGGACCGCCCTAAAAAATAATTAACATCAAAAGATAAAATATAAGCTAGAGGGGTGAATTGATCAAGCCATCTCACTGTTGTTCGGAAAATTACGTAAATTGTTTAGTATTATTCTAAACATAGTATTTCTTTAACTTATTTAAGTTAGTATATTAAAAAATTTCTTCTTCATTTAAATCTGTCGACTTAATCTGCTCCTCTTGGCGATATTTGACTGAGTATGAAGAGGCCTTGCCAATTGGGTCCGAATTTTCCTCTAGGGTGCTCGAATCGGCGATCTAATTTCTTTAAGGACCAAATATCCAATCAGTAAATTACGAGGCTTAACCTTTTTGTTAAATGCCTTTGATATACGCGTTTGGTACATTTGGACATTATGCAGAGCATGCAAAAGCCTTTCATCTAGTAATACTAATTCCTCATAGTGTGCCGTGGCCTATTCTCGCTTCAAGAATATTAATATCTGCAATGATTCACAACAAATGGACATAAATTTATGTTGGAAGGGCTGTTTCTATACCATATACTAGGGAGTTGGGTGTTGCTCCTGTTGAGGTTCTAATGGAGGTTCGGTAGCCCTATAAAGCAAAGGGCAATTTATTGGGCCAATCCTTGTAATCGATGACCATTTTCTCTACTATCTTTCGAGATGTTTTTGTTAGCGGCCTCGACTACTCCAGGTGGTTTGAGGGCGATAGGCCTCGACTACTCCATAGTAAGCTAATTCCCATCTTGGTTTTCTTATACGATTGTCCTTGATTTATGAAGAATGGTGCTTGCTAACATATGGATGGCTCGTTGGGCTTTAGAAGTTGAGTCCGATTGGTATTCTTGGTAGTGGTAGATGTCATGATACAAACTTGTTTGGTCAGTAGTAGACACTTCCAGGTGCGTATGTATGCGTAGGTAAACGCCGTCGTTCTATATGAATGGGCATTAAATGAATGCCACTAGGGATATTGATCCTGGATGCTAACTTTGCTAGGGCATTTACGAACTAGTTGTCATCCCTAGGAAGGTATGTTTATGATATGCTATCAAAGTATTTTGCTAATTCTATCAAATGCACTTTGTAGGGTGCCAAGGCTTCATTACGTACCTTCCACTTTTGTGAAATCTAATTGATGATCAAACCGGAGTGCCCAAAGACCCCGACATTCTTGGCTCCTATTTCTATGGTAGCTTGGAGTCCTATAATACATGCCTTACATTCCGTAGTGTTGTTAGTAACTTTAAAATCTAATTTGACTTATATGGGAGTATGTGTTCCCTCCGGTGAGACTAAAAGGATCCCTACTCCGAAGCCCTTCGATTGGATATGCCATCAAAGTACATTGTTCACATGCCTGCTTGTACTTGTACAATTCCCACATTTGAAAAGTCGAGATGTTCGGGTTATGCTTCGATTATTGGCGGATTAGCTAGGAACTCTAATACTACTCTCTATTTAATTTCCTTTTATGGGACATACTTGAGTTCAAACTCGGCAGCATGACTATTCATCTATCTATCTTGCTACTGATGGTTGGTTGCTCTAGAATGTATTTAATGGGGTCCATTGACGTTACTACATGTACCGTGTGGGCTCGCATGTAATGTTTAAGCTTCTTCATGGCCCGAGACTAAAGCCAATTATGTTTACTTAAGAGGTGTATATCGAGTCTCGTAATCTAAGAATTTCTTCCTTAGATAAAATACTACATGTTCCTATTTTCCATCCCATTGAGCTAATATGTCTTGAATTGCCGGTTTCTATTATTGCAAAGTATAAGAGCAATGGCTCTTGTGGTTCGGGCAGGATCAAGCACCGCGGATTGGCCAAATACTCCTTGACATTCTCGAATGCTTTTTGAATTCTTCATCCCAAATAGGCTTAAATCCTTTTGTAAGCTTCTTGAAAATGGGTTCACATACCATAGTTAGTTTTGATATGAAACAAATAATGTACTATAAATGTCCTCGAAAACCCGTATCTCCTTCTCTGTCTTTAGTGGTGGAATCTCGTGGATAGATTTGATCTTAGATTGATCAACTAACCACATAGCCTAATAGTTTGCCCGAGATTACCCTAAAGGCACACTTTTGTGAGTTAAGGCACATGTTATATTTTCGTAGTCCGAAGACTCAAACTTTGCAAATATATCATGTGAATACCATCAAGGAATAAGGTACACACTTCATCTCTTGCAAGTTTTGATTACAAGTCATTCTAAGTGCTTTAGAAACTTTTCCGAGTGATTTAGAATCTTTTCGAGTGTTATAGATACTATTGCATATGTTTTCACTTGATTCCGACTCGACTCGTAAAGCACACTCTTGCTTATCCTTTCACACATAGTTCCGAGTCACTCAAACAAGACTCGGACTTTTCGCATGTTCAAATATTTGCTCTAATGCGTATAAACTTAGGTCGACTTTGTAATCTATGTTTGATTGAATTACGGTGTTAATTCATCCTTTTAAGTCAGCATGTTTCGTTTGAACTATGCTTGTCTAGATCAAGTTTCGTTACTCCGATATTCTCTATCGGACTGTTTCATCTCTAGATCGACTCGGATGGAATTTGAGTATAATGGATATTAGACTAAAAAATTCCACTCTTTCAGGACTCGGATAATGAGGCACTTAATTATCTTAATTAAAATAATATCTCGTGTCCAATCTTGGACCAAAGTATTTTATACTTTGAGAACCAAATTGATTTACTTTTGTAGGTTATTCAAACGTGGTTATCCTACTTTTGAATTACAAAAGTAACCGGCTTCAAGATGTCAAATCACCAGTAGACAAGGCTTTTTCTACTTCTAACCAAGGCCCGCATAATGTGTCGTGGTTGTCTGTTTCCAAAACTGGAAATCTAAAATGCCAAGCTCAATGGTGGTTTCCACCCTACTTTTCGTACACCACCGATAGATTGGAACATCCAAAGGAGTCAAGAGCCGTTGCCCAACGTTCACACCCGAACGGATATTTTCTCGAGTCACTAAGAAAACCATTGCAATGGTCACAAAGGACTTCTAATAAGAAGATAGTCAGAATGGCTACTCTGCTTGGTCATTTATAAATAGAAGCCACTTCACAAGACGAGGAGATTGCTAAGCCTATTGCTGAATTTATCTCTTTGTATAATTCTCATTCAATCTTCTACTTACAACTCCAACTCTGTACTTAACATCTTTCCGAGTTGTAAGGTCTTGTAATCAGTCACAAACACTTATTCTTACTTTCCGAGTGAGGTCCCTTGACTGAGCTTTAAGGGTTAACTCAGCTCAATTGTCCCTAACTCGTAAAGGTTACCTCGGTTAGGAAGTACTAGATCGGATAAGGAAACTTCGAATCTAGGAAAATCTTATAAGGAATTGTCTAAGGGAGCAATTCTGGTTGAGTCTTTCTACTGTATTTTGTGGATTCAAAATCGTGGATTTGACTTGGTGCTTGGACTAGCACCGACCGTGGTTTTCTCGCCCCAGGAGGGTTTCCACGTATTTTCCGAGTTAACACTTTTCCGAGTTCAATGTAGATCGAGACTGCTTTTAAAGTCAACTTCGAATTTAATCTTCCAGTCTTTGCTTAAATTTCCTCATCACCCTATTCACCCCCTCTAGGGTGACTCAAGTATCTCCAAGAGCAAACCTTCAATTGGTATCGAGCCTAGCCTTTCGTAAGGGATTTAACCATCCAAAGGTTTAAAAATCAAATGGCTCGTAACAATGGAGAGTTCGATGAAGGAAGATCTTCTAGCAGACCACCAAAGTTCAAAGGATCTAACTTCGTGCACTAGAAGAAGCTCATGGAATGTTTTTTGCTAGATCACGATGAAGATGTCCGGAACATCGTATAAGTAGGCAACTACATTCCAATGAAGATGGATGAAACAAGACTCGTGCCCAAAGTAAAGGCTGAGTACACTATCGAAGAAGCAGAGAAGTTCAAAAGGAACTTCAAGGCAATGAACATTCCGATGTGCGCCATCGGTTCGTAAGAATACAACCGAGTGTCAGCCAGTAACACGCCCAAAGAAGTGTGGGACACGTTTGTCAATACTTATGAAGGCACAAGCCAAGTTAGACAAGCGACGATTAGCCAATATCTTCACAAGTATGAGCTGTTCAAGACGGAGCCGAAGAGAACATCACTCGTGTGTTCATCCGCTTCACTAAGATTACTAAAAATCTCAAATCTCTGGGTAAAAAATTTCCCACGAGGAAATGTGCGAAATATACTCGAAGTCTACCCAAGAGAAGATGGGGTCCCAAGGTTACAGTGCATTAAAGACTCGGACTCTATACTTACACATATTCTGAGTTCCATCCAGGAATCGGGTATAAGATCTCCTCTCTTATAGGGTTTTGACTTCAAGTCATTCCATGCGCCTTAGAAACTTTTCTGAGTGATATAGCATTTATTCCGAGTGTTCTAGAAATTATTTCATATGTCTTTGTGTGACTCGACCGACTCGTAAAGCATACTTGTACTAACTCGGCTCCGGGTTACTCAACACTCGGAATTATTGCATGTTCAAACACTCGTATTCACAAACATAAACTCAGGTCCGATTTCATGTTCCAGGAATTACAATGTTAATTTTCTATTCCAAGTTAGCTTGTGTTGTTTGAACTTTGTTTTAGATCAAGTTCGTCTACTCTAATATTCTTTATCTAACTTGATTCTCTTTTAGATCGACTCGGATGGAATTTTGAGTATCATGGATATTAGACTCAAAAATTCCATTCCTTTTCTCGACTCGGATAATTAGTCATTTAATTATCTTAATTATATCATTATCTCGTGTCTAACCTTGGACCAAAGTATTTTATACTTTGAGTACCGAATTGATTTGCTTTTGTAGGTTATTCAAATGAGGCTATCCTATTTTTTACCGCAAAAGTAACCGACTTAAAAACGTCAAATCACCAACAGACAAGGCTTTTTCCACCTTTGACTTAGCCCCGGACAACCGTGTCGGGATTTGTTTCCAAAACTGAAAATCTGCAACACTAAGCTCCATGGTGGTTTTCACCTTATTTTCAAGACTTGAAGATTGCCGAATCTATTGTTAATATACATACTTGAAGAGAAGTCATTGTATTCATTCTCAACCTTCTACTTACAACTCCAATTCCGTATTTCATAACTTTCCGAGTTGTAAGGTCTTGTACTCATTTACAAACACTTTCTTTCTTACACTCTAAGTAAGGTCCCTTGACCGAGCTGTAAGGGTTAACTCAGCTCGGTTGTCCCTAACTCGTAAGGGTGATCTCGGTTAGGAAGTACTAGATCAAATAACGTAATTTCTAAGTCTAGGAAAAACTTGTAAGGAGTTGTCAAAGGGAGCAACTCAGGTTAAGTAAGTCTATGGTATTTTGTGGACTCAAAATAGTGGATTCTACTTCGTGCTTGGATTAGCACAGTCCGTGGTTTTCTGCCCCAGGAGGGTTTCCACGTATATCCGAGTTTATACTTTTCGAGTCCAATCTAGACTCGGAATCTGTTTCTGTCTCTATTCTCGTGCAAAAGAGTTTAATTTTCTCAAAAATCTTCCATCACCCTATTCACCCCCTCTAGGGTGACTTAACTTCTCCAAGAGCAAACCTTCAATTGGTATCGAGCCTAGCCTTTCGGAAAGGATCTAACTATCCAAAGGTTCAAAGATCAAATGGCTCGGAATAATGGAGAGTTCAATGAAGGAAGATCTTCCAGCAGGCCACCAAAGTTCAAAGGATCTAACTTTGTGCACTCGGAAGAAACTCATGGAATGTTTCCTGCTGGATCATGATGAAGATGTCTTGAACATTATACAAGAAGGAAACTACCTTCCCATGAAGACAGTAGATACAAGACTCGTGCCCAATATCAAGGCAGAGTACAAGATCGAGGAAGTAGAGAAGTTCGGAAAGAACTTCAAGGCAATGAACATTCCGATGTGCGCCATCAGCTCGGAAGAATACAACCGAGTGTCCGCTCGTGACACGGCCAAAGAAGTGTGGGACACACTGGTCAACACTTATGAAGGTACAAGCCAGGTCGGACAAGCGAAGATAAGCCAATATCTTCATAAATATGAGCTATTCAAGATGGAGCCGAAGAAAACATCACTAAGATGTTCATTCGATTTACAGAGATTACCAACAATCTCAAATCTCTGGGTAAAAAGATTTCCCACAAGGAAATGTGCAGAAAGATACTCGAAGCCTACCCAAGAAAAGATGGGGTCCCAAAGTGATGGCTATCGAAGGGGCTCAGAACTTGTCTCTACCGAAGCCGGACGAACCGATTGGGAAACTTCTCACCCATGAGATCCACTTGGAAGAGGAGGACGCAGAGATTAGCACCAAAAAGAACATTGCGCCGAAAGCCATAGAAACCAGTGAAGCGGATCCGAGTTCCTCCGACTCGGAAGAGGATCCCACGGCTCTTATTGCTAGAGGCTTCAAGAGAATGATGAAGCACAAGAGATGGGATAAGAAGCCTAAAGAAAAGTTCTATAACAAAGACATGAAGGATAGAAAAGGTAAATACTCTTCCCCTTCAAAGTTATTTTTGATTAAGAACTCGGATGTTTTGAATGTGGCAGCAAGGAACACATAGTCAAGGACTGTCCCAAGAGAAAAAGGGATAGAAGGAAGAAAAAGGCTATGATGGCCACATGGAGTGACGAGGACTCATCGAAGATAACGAGGACTCGGATGACTCAAAATGTCCGATGGCACTTTCGACTCAAAATCGGAAATAGAGTCGGACTCGGATCAATCGGACAATGAGGAAGCAAATCCTCAAGAGGTAATTGAATACTTCCTCAAATTCTGATTCTTCTCATTTTAGAGAACAACTTGAGGCCATTTCTTATGAGAGTATTTCTTTAAAAATGAGTTAGAAAACCGAGACTTACACTCGAGAGAACTCAAGACTAGTGCTCAATCCAATGAGGCCGAGTCCGAGTTACTCGTAAAAGAAAATGAGCAGACTAAAACAAAAGCTCAATGAGTCTCAAGATCTTATTTTAAAGTTGACTCAGGGTCAGAAAAACCTTGATACGCTCTTAGGATCTCAATGCGTCTCCTTCGAAAAGAAGGTCTTGGTTTTAACAAATAGGAGGAATCAATTTCCTACTCGAACTTTTCAAAAGGATTCCGGAACTGTAAAGTTCGGGAAGGTTGAGCACGGTTCCATTCATAAAAATGAAAGGAGGACTGAGCTCGGACCAGCTTACAAGAGAAAACCATTTCTTCCGGTTTATAAAAGAAAATTTTTTCAAGAAAAAGAGACACAGACTCAGCTTCTTTAAATGGAAGACTCAGAATCGGACCAAACCCAAAGTCATTCAAATCTGGTTCTGAAAAACCTTCTTCCTCGTAAAAGGACAACAAGTAAAGGGTGTTACTGGGTTCGTTAGAGGAAGAAGGGTTAGTTTGTTTTCTCTTTGCAGGCCACTCGAAAAGATCAAAAGGACATTGGTACTGGATAGTGGATGCTCACGCCACATGTCAAGAGACTTAGGACTCTTTTCCGAGTTAGAAGAGTACAAAGGAGGAAAAGTCACATTTGGAGATCACAAGTAAAGGCAAGATAATTATATAAGGAAATAAAACATGCTGAAAATTAATCAAAACTAAAACATAATCTAAGGCCTAAAAGAAAGATTACAAGATCAATGGCCTAAGATATGTTAGCCCCTTGTCCAAGCCAATTTGGGAACATGTGGCTAATATGAAAGTTAATCCTAGCCAAGTATTTCCTACCCCTTGTGCAAGAAAGCTTGTCATAGGTCCAACACATAGATTCTTCCACTAGGGATGATGCTTGGAAATGCTTCTAGAATCCTCCTTGTTGCTGTCCACACATGACCCATTCGGCTAAGGCATAAGACATCCACCTTTCGGTCCTTGGTGATAACCGGCCAGCTTGTGCGCTTAGTGCACGGTTTGAGTTCCCTTGGCGCTTTGGACCTTCTCTTGTGGATTTATCTTGCTCCAACTCTTGAACAATAATTATTTATATAACAAAAGACATAAAAGATAATTCTTCACCATAAACCAAGCTCTAGTTCATCAAGCAAAAGTTGAACCAGATTAGGTGCTAAAATATGATCTCCTTTCGGTTTGAGCTCCTTTTGTAGCTTTGACATGAACTCATGGCTCTTGGCTTAATGGCATGTA
Source organism: Talinum fruticosum (assembly GCA_021018815.1). Lineage (NCBI taxonomy): Eukaryota > Viridiplantae > Streptophyta > Magnoliopsida > Caryophyllales > Talinaceae > Talinum > Talinum fruticosum. Next base: position 814,396 of record JAITYX010000101.1, read on the forward strand.
AGGAGATCATGAACAAGTATGTTGTAGCCTTTGGAAATGTCCATCAATGTGAAGCCCAAAACCTAACATCCTCAAAATCCTAAAAAAAGTGGTGTATTTGAAGAAATTTTCCCAAGGAAACCAACTAGCCACGGGACTAAATAGGTGACGTAGATAGTCACGACCTTTATACAAGCTCCGGTCATAGACTAGAGGTTCCCCGAGAAGCCCAAACCCGATAAAATGACAAAATTGAAAGGCGTAATGGTCATCTTCACAAAAGGAAGATGGAAGGTGTTGGTGGTATCCCAAAATGCTTAATAATAGCCCTAATGGCATCCCGTTCTTTCTTATCACACATATGATTTAAGGCGGTAAAGAGAAACCAAACCCGACATTATTCATGACATCCCTTAAAGGGTAGTTTCTCTCTCTACATGTTTCCATAAACTTAGGTATAGCATCACTACTCCGAATTGAGCCTTTCGCGAGACAAAAATCCAACAAGATTTTTAGTAGAAGTACTACTTTAAGTGGGGAAATAGAGAAATTTAAGCTAACAAGCTTATCGAGGGAGTAATGGCGAGGGAAGACATGTGATTTTCGACCTTCACCAAGAAGTTATCGTGGACCAGCCTTCTAGGCCCGAGTTCCGCCAATTAGATGAGCTTTTCTTCCAGAAATGTTTGGAAAAATGTCTTAAAAATCAATTAGTTTTCTCCAAGAACAAAGCAAGAGCACCACAAGAGTAAAGCTAGAGAAAGCAAGAGAGGAGAAAGTGAAGTGTGCCGAATGAACACGCCAAACTCTCCTTTTTATAGACTTATTTCAGCCAAGGCAAGCCAAGCATATAAGACAAGAGCTAACAAGCAAGAAGAGACCAAGGGAATCCGAGAGAGAACACTGGGGCCGGACTCGCCAAAGGTTGGCCGGCGCCGACCACGAGGTGAGGTGGTGTCCCATTGATGGCAACCTTGCAGCCCTAGCCGATGGCTAGGTTGTGTAGTCCCATCAAGTGTGGAAAGTGGATGTTTGACACCATATGCATGCAAGTGGAAGCTTTTGGACCCATTACATCAGCTTTTGCATATCAAATTTTCAGTATGTTTTCGACTAAATTATTTAGGAAAAATACTAAACTTTTGTTAATATGATTATTTGCTAACTAAACATGTTAGTACAGACAGATTATCGGGTCAAGCTTAAGATCAAAGACAATCGAAGTTTCCACGTAAAAATTCACCAAGCTTCAGGCTCTAATCAAGCTAAGCTTAGGATCTTTAAGTTAAGGTTCAAGCAGCAACCAATTCCGGACATATACAAGAGTCAACGTTTCAAGTAATGCACGAAATCGAGATGAGTATCCTTTAGTGTCTACTTTGACGCTTCGTCTGTCGATTCAATCAAAGTGGGGCCTAACTATAGATACCTAAAACTTATCGTCCCTTATCTCTTTTAATTTTGTATTTTATATTGTGGGCTTGATGATGAGATCCCAAGTCATGTTTGGGGATTTGGATCAAGGACAATATTTGATTGGTGAGACGAAAGCTAGTAAACCACAAAAACCCCTTAGCGCCAAATAAATAGCCTCTTGCATTGGGTCGGTCCAAAATCCCTTTTCTTCCGGATGGTCGAAGCTCGGGTCAAACCTCAAGAGTCAACGGAAGTTCAGTGCTTGCGTAGGGAGAGATTCTAGGCTTAAAACACCGCATTTCACTTTTTGCTTCTTTTGCATGAAGAATCCCGTTGTAGCACGGAAAGAGAGCAAGACCACAAAACGACGTCGTATGGTTGGCGTCCCCAACCCCGGCATCCGGCTTTATCTAATTTTATCCTTTCATTTTTGGACCTATTTTTTAGCTAATTCCGGTTCGGTTTGGATGCCCGATTGAATGCACATCCTATGTCATTTCATAACCTACCCTCTTCCTATAAATAGAGAGCTTAGGCTCTCATTTTCACAATGGCTTACTCCTTAGCGTCACACTACTAAAACCCGAGTAAGAGCTACTAAATATTCCCTTTGTATTCTGATCTCTTAGTCACTTTTTAGCTTACTCGTAATCCTTTCCTTATTTCCTATACCTAATCCTCCATTAATCGCACACATCTTCCCATTGAAATCCACAAAAGTCACAAAAATTGCCTTCTCGACTCACCGTCGCCGCATAATTAGATCCAAATCCGAGATCCAGATTAGCAGGTGGGATAACCGGAAGGCACCAGTTCAGCCTCACAATTGTTACTTATTTATTTCATAGTTTTTACTGTTTCGTATGTGGAGAAAGAATTGTATCGCATTAAATTCCTCCTCGCCTAATGTAATCTTTTAATATCTCGCTTTCTTTTCTTCAATTTTGTATCGCATGTTGTTTGCTTGTTTTTCATATGTTATTTAGATTTACTACTAAAACTAGTAATGGTCATCGTTTGACGGGTAGAACGGAAGGGCTTATCCCTACGTTTCCTACCCTCACCTCCAAATCTTATTCTCGGTTATAGGCTGGTGGAGTCGGCTTTAGCATCTTTCAACTTAGTTTTCCCATGCTAAGATAGGAAGAGCATTTATTTGTTTTGTTTTGTTAGTTTTTCATTCTTAAAAACTAATTGCCAACTCCTTTTTTTTTATTTAGTTCTCTTATTCCGCCTCTCGGCTATTTCTGATCAAAGGTAAAAAAAAGGGGATTTTCGATCTATCGGACGAGGCCGGAGGCCGAGGTTGATTATCTCAGCCGTGGCCCCCGGCTGGCACCGCCGATCATCAGGTGGTAGTGGAAGGCAAGCATCGAGTGAGTCGGCAGGTAAGGCTCGAGTCCAAACTAGTGTTTTCACACCCGTTTCGCCCTAAAACCTCCTGGAAGAAATAAAAAACTATAATTTGCTTTAGTTTTCAATTAGGAAATAATATCCGGAGATTTTAGAAAATAATTTCTAAAATAAAATAATTAATAAAACCGCCACTCAATCCGATTCAATTCATTTTAACTCGATTTAATCAAATTTAGAAATCTAAATAAGAGGTTCATCCCCACTTTCTAAATTTCATCTTCGAAACCCAAAACCATTTTCATTTTCAAAAATCAAAAGTAAGAATTTAAAACCCGCCAATTCGTGGAGACGCTTGGGGCCCGCCTCCCCATCGGGGACGAAGTACCTTGGTTCCTAAAGCGACCCACGCAGGCATGTGGTTCATGGGGCCCACCATGTCAATTGTAACAAATTCTTCTCAGCTTATTTTCTTTTGGTCGAACCAAGCCCGGATCGGGCTCCTAATGAGGAAACTATGGCAAGTTCCGTGTTTAAGTTAAACATGTGCATTAAAAGCAATGTTTCAGTCCAAGCATTCCAAGGTGACACTGAAACCCCATAATCGTTACCACATTGTGTTGATCGGCACTCGCTTTTCAGCGTTAACTCACTAAAATGCTATGTTTTGTTCTTAGTGACCAACCGAGGCATGGAAGCCAAGACGTCAATACGACACTAATAACCGATGCTTCGTTTGATGGCTTCAACTTCCAAAATGTTCCATTTGGTCCTAGCACCTAACCGAGGCACGGAACCTAGAGTCATCCGTACGACGTCATAGGAGACTAGCGCTGCATATCTCACCCCTTTCGCGGGATTTCCGGTCTAAGCGCATTTTATCTCATTTTTCTCCTTGAGTACCGCCCGCAAACCAGGCTTGGTTTAGGTTCAGTGGATAGCTAAAGTGAGTTTTAGGTCATTTTTGTGACCTAATCCTCTTCTATAAATAAAACGCTCTATCCCTCATTTTTTGGTTGCCGAGTAATTCCATCTTTGGGTGCGTATGAAGCTTGGCTACCGATTTGCAAGTAAGGCTTAATTCCTAAGCTAAAGCAACTAGAAATTTGAGTTAAGAGCTATTGAGTGCTAGGATTCTAGCTGTCCTTGAAGCTAGAGGCTATATTCTAATTCCTCCATTTTCATTATTCTACCATACGCACTACCTCACTTCACAAAATCCACAAATAGCCTTCTTTGAGCTCACTACCTTGCTGTCACGCTGTCGCGATTCCAATTGTGATCCTAGTTCAACAGGTGGGAAGACCTAAGGGGATGAATCAACCTTCATCTCCTTCTTATGGTTTTAGTTATTTATGCCTTTTAATGCTTTCCATATTGTGGATGAAAGCCCTCATCCGTTGTAACATCTACTTTCGCTTTCCTTTTCGCTTTCTTTTATCGCATTCCTACCTGTTTACTTATCGCTTTCCTAGCATGTTTTGGATGATTTAAATTCCGCACTTTGCATGTTGTATGCTTGATTAGTTAGCACATTCTTTTAACTCACAATTTGAATTAGTAAAGGTCGTCCGTTGACGGGCGAGTGGATGCCTCGATACCTTCATTTTTTACCTTCAGCCCCAAACACTATGAAGACTTAGGTATAACTCTCTATCTCTCTATGGTTTTAATTCTAAGCCATTGTCAGCCTTCAAGAAACTCATATCTAAGTTTTGATCCTGTTTTGACCCACTCATAAACCTTTCATGAAGCATAACATTCTTAAATTAGTTTCTGACCCACTCGGACACCACTCAAAACAATGGCATGAGTAAATATTTTCTGCAACACTCGTATTCCGAGCACTAACTTCATGTTTCAAGTGAAAATGAATTACAACATTAATTCTAATTTATAAGGTCTGTCTATTTATTAAGAATTATATACTTGATCAAGTTTATGTATTCTGATATGTTATTCTTTCTAACTTAATCACTTTAAGGATTGAATCAAGATGGAATTTGAACCTAATGAATATTAGACTTAGAAAATTCCATTCTTTTAGGTTGAAGATAATTACGTGCTCAATTACTTTGATTTAATTATTATCTTTGCCTACTCGGACTAAAGTATTTTTATAATTTGAGTACGATTTTGATTTGCTTTTGTAGGTTGATTAAACAAGCCTAATCTACTTTTGAAACACAAAAGCAGCCGGTTTCTAGCCATTAAACACTAGCAGACAGTAAGTCAACCATTTTTGGACATGGCTCAAACAACGTGTTAGGGTAGTTTGTTTCCAAATCCGGTAAACTTCAACTCCGGGTCTAACGGTTGTTTCCACCTAATATTTCAGTCACAACTAGCGGGTTGGACAACTTTTTGAGCCAAAGACCACCACACAATGTTCACATCTCAACAAATCCTTTTATGAGTGACTCGGACTAGCCATTATAATGAATATTAAAGCTCACTAGTCCAGAAAAAGTCTTAACGATCATTCTTCCTTAGTGCTTATGAATAGAAGCCACTCCACAAAACTTTAAGATTGTCGAACACATTGTTTAACACTTACTTAGGGCATTCTTGCTCAGCTTACAACTCCTAATCTGTATTTTCTTACTTTCGAGATGTAAAGAAAGTCTTGTAATCACTCATATTCTTTCGACTTTCTTTCTTCGTCCCTTGACTAAGCATTAAGGGTTAACTTAGCAAGGTTGCCCCCGATTGTAGAAGTTATCTCAGTTAGGAAGAACTAGATTAGATAAGGGAACTTATGAGTTTAGGAAAACATGTAAAGGAATTGCCTAAGGGAGCAATTCTATACGGAGTAAGTCCTTGTAATTGTGGATTCAATTAGTGGATTTGACTTGGTGCTCAGATTAGCACCGTCCGTTGAAGGTTTGCTCTTGGAGATACTAAGTCACCCTAGAGGGGGTGAATAGGGCGATAGGGAAATTTGAACAAGTAATGGAAGAATAAAACTAGACAGTAACTCGAGGAGAGTCCGAGTTTAGATTGAACTCGGAAAAGTATTAACACGTAAAAATTACGTGGAAACCCTCCCGGGGTAGAAAACCACGGTAAGTGCTAATCCAAGCACCAAGTCAAATCCATTATTTTGAATCCACAAAATACACTAGAGAGACTCAACCAGAATTGCTCCCTTATTCGATCTAGTACTTCCTAACTAAGGTAACCTTTACAGTTAGGAACAACCGAGCTGAGTTAACCCTTTCAGCTTAGTCAAGGAACCTTACTCGTAAAGTAAGAATGAGTGTTTGTAACAGATTACAAGACCTTACAACTCGGAAAGATGTTAAATACGAGTTGAAGTTGTAAGTAGAAGATTGAGTATGAAATGCAATGACTTTTGCTTAAGTTCGTGTATTGACAGTTGATTTAGCAATCTTCAAGTCTTGAGAGTTGGCTTCTATTTATAGATAACCAAGCAGATTAGCCGTGGTGACTATCTTCCGACCGGAAATCCTTTATGACCGTTGCAATGTTTTTTCGAGTCACTCGGAAAATGTTCGTTGAGGTGTGAACGTTGGGCAACGGCTCCTGGCTCCTTTGAAAGTCCCAATCAACTGGTGGTGTCTCGAAAAATAGGGTGGAAACCACCGTTGACCTTAGCGTTGCGGATTTCCGGCTTTGGCAATAGACAACCCCGATATAGTGTCCGGTCTTCGGTCGGTGGTAGAAAAAGCCTTATCTCCTGGTGATTTGACATCTTAAAGCTCGGTTACTTTTGTATTTCAAAAATAAGATAGCCTCATTTGAATAACCTACAAAAGTAAATCAATTTGGTTCTTAAAGTATAAAATACTTTGTTCCAAGATTAGACAAAGATAATAACTTAATTAAGATAATTAAGTGCATAATTATTCGAGTCTTAAAAGAGTGGAATTTTCTAAGTCTAATATCCATTATACTCAAATTCCATCTCGAGTTAGTCTAGAAGTAAAGCAAGTCGGATAAAGAACATTAGAGTAGAAAGACTTGATCTAGACTTACAATGTTCAAACCAAGCATGCTGACTTAGAAAGTTGAATTAACACAATAATTCAATCAAACTTAGATCATGAAGTCGGACGTGAGTTTATGCTCATTAGAGTGAGTGTTTGCACATACAATATATCCGAGTGTTGTCCGAGTGACTCGGAACCGTGTGTGAGCAGATTATGCTTTCCGAGTAAGTCGAATCAAGTGAGAACATATGCGATAGTTTCGTAACACTCGTAAAAGATTCTATATCACTCGTAAAAGCTTCTAAGACGAGATAGACTGACTTTTCATCAAAACCTTAAAAGAGATGAAGTCTTATACCTAATTCCTTGATGGAACTCATAATGATGTACATGTAAGGTCCGAGTTTTCAATCTCCCCTCTTTGAGAAAAGGCATTCCATACTTAGACAGAAACTTTGTTAGTGATATAGATATGGTTTTTCATCCTTTCTTAAAGGATAAGTTAGAAAAACATTCCATGAGCTTCTTCCAAGTGCACGAAATTTGATCCTTTGAACTTTGGTGGTCTGTTGGAAGATTTACCTTCATCGAACTCTCCATTGTTCCGAGCCATTTGATCTTTAAACCTTTGGATGGTTAGATCCTTTATGAAAGACTAGGCTTTGATACCAATTGAACGTTTGCCCATGGAGAGACTAAGTCACCCTAAAGGGGGTGAATAGGGCGATAGGGAAATTTGAACAAGTAATGGAAGAATAAAACTAGACAGAACTCGAGGAGAGTCCGAGTTTAGATTGAACTCGTAAAAGTACTAACACGTAAAAATTACGTGGAAACCCTCCTGGGGTAGAAAACCACGGTAAGTGCTAATCCAAGCACCAAGTCAAATCCACTATTTTGAATCCACAAAATACACTAGAGAGACTCAACCAGAATTGCTCCCTTAGACAATTCCTTACAAGAATTTCCCGGACTCGAAATTCCCTTATTCGATCTAGTACTTCCTAACTAAGGTAACCTTTACAGTTAGGAACAACCGAGCTGAGTTAACCCTTTCAACTTAGTCAAGGAACCTTACTCGAAAGTAAGAATGAGTGTTTGTAACAGATTACAAGACCTTACAACTCGGAAAGATGTTAAATATAGAGTTGAAGTTGTAAGTAGAAGATTGAGTATGAAATACAATGACTTTTGCTTAAGTGCGTGTATTGACAGTTGATTTAGCAATCTTCAAGTCTTGAGAGTTGGCTTCTATTTATAGATAACCAAGCGGATTAGCCGTGGTGACTATCTTCTGACTGGAAATCCTTTATGACCGTTGCAATGTTTTTTCGAGTCACTCGTAAAATGTTCGTTGAGGTGTGAACGTTGGGCAACGGCTCCTGGCTCCTTTGAAAGTCCCAATCAACTGGTGGTGTCCGAAAAATAGGGTGGAAACCACCGTTGACCTTAGCGTTACGGATTTCCAGCTTTGGCAATAGACAAACCCGATATAGTGTCCGGTCTTCGGTCGGTGGTAGAAAAAGCCTTATCTCCTGGTGATTTGACATCTTGAAGCTCGGTTACTTTTGTATTTCAAAAATAAGATAGCCTCATTTGAATAACCTACAAAAGTAAATCAATTTGGTTCTTAAAGTATAAAATACTTTGTTCCAAGATTAGACAAAGATAATAACTTAATTAAGATAATTAAGTGCATAATTATCTCGAGTCTTAAAAGAGTGGAATTTTCTAAGTCTAATATCCATTATACTCAAATTCCATCTGAGTTAGTCTAGAAGTAAAGCAAGTCGGATAAAGAACATTAGAGTAGAAAGACTTGATCTAGACTTACAATGTTCAAACCAAGCATGCTGACTTAGAAAGTTGAATTAACACAATAATTCAATCAAACTTAGATCATGAAGTCGGACGTGAGTTTATGCTCATTAGAGTGAGTGTTTGCACATACAATATATTCGAGTGTTGTCCGAGTGACTCAGAACTGTGTGTGAGCAGATTATGCTTTCTGAGTAAGTCGAATCAAGTGAGAACATATGCGATAGTTTCGTAACACTCGTAAAAGATTCTATATCACTCGAAAAGATTCTATATCACTCGAAAAGCTTCTAAGACAGATAGACTGACTTTTCATCAAAACCTTAAAAGAGATGAAGTCTTATACCTAATTCCTTGACGGAACTCATAATGATGTATATGTAAGGTCCGAGTTTTCAATCTCCCCTCTTTGAGAAAAGGCATTCCATACTTAGACAGAAACTTTGTTAGTGATATAGATATGGTTTTTCATCCTTTCTTAAAGGATAAGTTAGAAAAACATTCCATGAGCTTCTTCCAAGTGCACGAAATTTGATCCTTTGAACTTTGGTGGCCTGTTGGAAGATTTACCTTCATCGAACTCTCCATTGTTCCGAGCCATTTGATCTTTAAACCTTTGGATGGTTAGATCCTTTATGAAAGGCTAGGCTTTGATACCAATTGAACGTTTGCACATGGAGAGACTAAGTCACCCTAAAGGGGGTGAATAGGGCGATAGGGAAATTTGAACAAGTAATGGAAGAATAAAACTAGGCATAACTTCGAGGAGAGTCCGAGTTTAGATTGAACTCGGAAAAGTACTAACACAGAAAAATTACGTGGAAACCCTCCTGGGGTAGAAAACCACGGTAAGTGCTAATCCAAGCACCAAGTCAAATCCACTATTTTGAATCCACAAAATACACTAGAGAGACTCAACCAGAATTGCTCCCTTAGACAATTCCTTACAGGATTTTCCCGGACTCGGAAATTCCCTTATCTAATCTAGTACTTCCTAACCGAGGTAACCTTTAATGTTAGGGACAACCGAGCTTAGTTAACCCTTTCATCTCAGTCAAGGGACCTTACTCGAAAGTAAGAATGAGTGTTTGTAATTGATTATAGGACCTTACAACTCGGAAAGATATTAAATACGAGTTGGAGTTGTAAGTAGAAGATTGAGTATGAAATACAATGACTTTTGCTTAAGTGCGTGTATTGACAGTTGATTTAGCAATCTTCAAGTCTTGAGAGTTGGCTTTTATTTATAGATAACCAAGCAGATTAGCCGTGGTGACTATCTTCCGATCGGAAATCCTTTATGACCGTTGCAATGTTTTTTCGAGTCACTCGTGAAAATGTTCGTTGAGGTGTGAACGTTGGGCAACGGCTCCTGGCTCCTTTGAAAGTCCCAATCAACTGGTGGTGTCCGAAAAATAGGGTGGAAACCACCGTTGACCTTAGCGTTGCGGATTTCCAGCTTTGGCAATAGACAACCCTAATATAGTGTCCGGTCTTCGGTCAGTGGTAGAAAAAGCCTTATCTCCCGGTGATTTGACATCTTGAAGCCGGTTACTTTTGTATTTCAAAAATAAGATAGCCTCATTTGAATAACCTACAAAAGTAAATCAATTTGGTTCTTAAAGTATAAAATACTTTGTTCCAAGATTAGACAAAGATAATAACTTAATTAAGATAATTAAGTGCATAATTATCTCGAGTCTTAAAAGAGTGGAATTTTTTAAGTCTAATATCCATTATACTCAAATTCCATCTGAGTTAGTCTAGAAGTAAAGCAAGTCGGATAAAGAACATTAGAGTAGAAAGACTTGATCTAGACTTCCAATGTTCAAACCAAGCATGCTGACTTAGAAAGTTGAATTAACACAATAATTCAATCAAACTTAGATCATGAAGTCGGACGTGAGTTTATGCTCATTAGAGTGAGTCCAGTTTTATGCTCCTATTGATGGGGGTTGCTGCATGCTTTGCATCTTGGAGTTTGTACTTCTTCAGCAGCTCCTTGGTATACTTTGATTGATGGACATATATTCCATCTCTGTCTTGCTTAATTTGTAGACCAAGGAAGAAATTTAGTTCTCCCATCATACTCATTAGAAATTCCTGTCTCATTAACTCAGAAAATTCTCGACATAGAATTTCATTAGTAGCTCGAAAAATTATGTCATCAACATATATCCGAGCAATCGGAAAGTCTTTCCCCTTGGTTTTTTATAAATAGAGTCTTGTAAATCTGACCTCTCCTAAAATCATTTTGAACCAAGAAATTGCTCGGTCTTTTCATACCAAGCTCCGGGAGCTTGTTTAAGACCATAGAGAGCTTTTTGCGGTTTGAAAACATGATTTGGAAATTCTGAGTTTTCAAATCCAGGGGTTGCTCAATATAGACTTCCTCTTCAATCAAACCATTTGATACAATTTGATGTTCATGCTAGATGCAAATGGCAATAAAATTCTAATTGCTTCAACTTCGGCTATAGGTGCAAAAGTTTCCCCACAATCAATCCCTTTTTCTTTATTGTAACCTTGAGCCACAAGTGTAGCCTTATTTCTAACTACCAACCCACCTTTGTCCAGCTTTGTTCCTGAAAACCCATTTGGTTCCTATGACTGGGTGGTCGAAGGTCGTTTGGTCGGAGTCCGGACGTGGTTTCTTTCGAATTGATTGAGTTCCTCTTACATGGCCTCTACCCATTCAGGTTCATTTAGAGCCTCTAGTGCATTTCTTGGTTCAGTTAATGATATGAATGTAGAGAATGCACATAGATTTTAAAGAGAGGAACGAGTTCTTACCCCACTGTTGATGTCGGATATGATGTTTTCTAGTGGGTGACTAGAAACATACTTAAAAGCTCTACTTGTTCTTTAGTTCACCAGATCCGTAGGTTGAATTGGTTGATCTGCGAAGCCTATTCTAAGGGAGCTTGTTCATCATATTGTCCTTCAACATTCTCAGCTGGTTCTTGAGTTGTCTCATTCTCGAGTCACTTCATTCTAAGTGTCATGGATTTGATTCTTAATGAGCTCATTTTCATCACGATCATCATCTCTGCTGAGCTTTAGGTCCGAGAATGATGACTCACTTGGTTTTTCCTGTTCAATCTCACCAAACACAATGTGGATGCTTTCTTCCAGTTTGTTAGTTCTTTTATTGAAAAGCGATAAGCTTTGCTATGAGATGCATAACCAAGAAAAATACCTTCATCCGATCGAGCATCAAACTCGGTCAGGTGATCATTACCATTATTATGAACAAAGCACTTACATCCAAAGGGTCTGAAGTATGAAATATTGGGTTTCTTCCCTTTGTAGAGCTCGTATGGAGTTTTCTTCAAGATAGGTCTAATAAGGCATCTGTTCAAAGTGTTGTTAGTTGTGTTGACGGCCTCGACCTGTAAATAGTAGGGTAGATTCTGTTCAATCATCATAGTCCTTGCTATTTCTTCAAGAGTTCTATTCTTTCTCTCCACCACTCCATTTTGCGGAGTTCTTGGTGCTGAGAAGTTGTGAAAGATGCAATTCTTATCACAAAATTCTGCAAACTCGAGTAGTCGAACTCCCTTCCATGGTCGGATCGAATTCTCTGGATCTCGAGTCCGAGACTCAACTTGGATTCTCTTGCAGAGCTTGCTGAACTCTTTGAAAGCTTCATTTTTATGCTTAAGAAAACACACCCAGGTAAATCATGAGTAATCATCAACAATAACAAGTACATAAGATTTACCTCCGAGACTCTTGATAGGGATTTCACTTATGCAACATTTCTAGCACCTTGGATGTGGAAACAATTTTCGAGAGATTTAAAAGATGATTTGACTTGTTTCCCTTTTGTGTATGATTCACAAATTTTATCTTTCTTAAATGCACAATTGGGCAATCCTCCGACTAAAGCATGGGATGCAAGTTTCTTAATGGTATGCATGCTAACATGACCTAGTCTACAATGTCATGCCCATGAATCATCATGAAGAGATACTTTTAAACATGATAAGTTTTGACTCGGGTCAAAAAGAGGAATAGTGTAAGTGTTACCTGATCTCTTTGGTAGCATCATCGAAATATAGCAATTGGTCCGAGTGAATCTTATCTCTTGACCTTTATCACAAAGTTGAGAGATGCTTAGCAAGTTGTACTTTAACCCTTTGACAAGGTATACCTGGGCTGACTAGATTGCTTCCTTTGCCGATCTTGCCAATCCCAATTCTCTTGCCTTTCCTGTCATCTCCAAACATGACTTTTCCTCCTTTGTAGTCCTCTAACTCGAAGAGAGTCTTGAATCTCTTGACATGTGGCGTAAGTATCCACTGTCTAGGTACCAATGCCCTTTTGTTGTTTTCTCGAGTCACCCGTAAGTTAGAAACAAACTAACCCTTCTTACTTCCTCCGACGAACCCAATAACGCCCTTTATTGTGGTCCTTTTCGAGGACGAAGGCTTTTCGAAACCCAGATTTGAATGACTTTGGGTTTGGTCCGATTCTGAGTCTTTCGTTTAGAGAACCGAGTCCGTGTCTCTTTCTTTTGAAAAACTTTTCTTTTATAAACCGGTGGAGAAGGCTTTCTCCTGTAAGCTGGTTTGGGCTCAGTCCTCCTTCCATTCTTATGAATGGGATCTGTGCTCAGCCTTCAAGAACTTCACAGCTTCGAAATCTTTTTGAAAAGTTCGAGTAGGAATTAGATTCCTCCTCTTTGTTAAAACCAAGACCTTCTTTTCGAAGGGGACACATTGGGACCCTAAGAGCATATCAAGGTTTTTCTGACCTTGAGTAAACTTTAAAACAAGATCTTGAGACTCGTTGAGCTTTTGTTTTAGTTGCTTATTTTCCCTTCTGAGTAACTCGGACTCAATCTCATTGGATTGAGCACTAGTCTTAAGTTCTCTTAGAGTAAGTCTAAGTTTTTCCAATTCATTTTTTAAAGAGATGATCTCGAAGTGATTGACTCAAGTTCTTCATTAAAAGAGAAGAGTCGAATTGGACTTCTCTTCCAAAGTGAAAATATACTTAGCTAAATCAACTTTGGAAAACTTGAGAAAGTATTCAATTACATCTTGAGGATTTGTTTCCTCACTGTCTCGAGTGATCCGAGTCCGACTCTGTTTCAGCCTTCCGAGTTAGAGAGTACCATCGGACATTTTGATTCATCTCGAGTCTTCATCGTCTTTTGATGAGTCTTCATCACTCCGTGTGGCCATCATATCCTTTTTCTTCCTTCTGTCCCTCTTTGTCTTGGGACAGTCCTTGACTATGTGTTCCTTGCTGCCACATTCAAAATAGCCGAGTTCTTAGTCAAGGATAACTTTAAAGGAGAAGAGTGTTTACCTTTTCTATCCTTCTTGTCTTTCTTATAGAACTCTTCTCTTGGCTTCTTATCCCATCTCTTGTGCGTCATCATTCTCTTGAAGCCTCTAGTGATAAGTGCCATGGGATCCTCTTTTGAGTCGGAAGAACTCAGATTTGCTTCTCTCGGTTTTTGAGGCTTTCAGCGCAATGTTCTTTTTGGTGCTCGACTTCGCATCCTCCTCTTCCGAGTGGATCTCATGGGTGAGAAGTTTCCCAATGAGTTCGTCTAGCTTTAGTAGAGACAAGTTCTGAGCCTCTTCGATAGCTGTCACCTTGGGACCCCATCTTTTCTTGGGTAGGCTTCGAGTATCTTTCGCACATTTCTTTGTAGGAGATCTTTTTACCCGGAGATTTGAGATTGTTGGTAATTTCAGTGAAGCGGATGAACATCCGAGTGATGTTTTCTTCCGGCTCCATCTTGAACAGCTCATACTTGTGAAGATATTGACTTATCTTCGCTTGTCCGACCTGGCTTGTGCCTTCATATGTGTTGACCAGTGTGTCCCATACTTCTTTGGTTGTGTTACAGGTAGACACTCGGTTGTACTCTTCGAGCTGATGGCGCACATCGAATGTTCATTACTTTGAAGTTCTTTATGAACTTTTCTCGCTTCATCGGCAGTGAACTTAGCCTTTGTCTTGGGCACGACTCTTGTTTCTTCCGTCTTCATGGGAATGTAGTTGCCTACTAGTATGATGTTCCGGACATCCTCATCATGATCCAAGCAGGAAACATTCCATGAGCTTCTTCTAGTGCACGAAGTTAGATCCTTTGAACTTTGGTGGTCTGCTGGAAGATCATCGTTCATCGAACTCTCCGTTGCTCCGAGCCATTTGATCTTTAGACCTTTGGATGGTTAGATCCTTTCTGAAAGGCTAGGCTCTTATACCAATTGAAGGTTTCCTATGAGAGAAGCTAAGTCACCCTAGAGGGGGTGAATAGGTGACAAGGAAATTCGCTCGAGTTAAGCACTAGATATGACTTCGAGGAGAATCTCGAGTCAAGAATGACCTCGTAAAACACCGACTCATAGTTAAGAGGAAGATGAAGATACAAATTGGATTGAACGTTAAATCTGTCCGAGTCTAGATTCGACTCGGAAAAGTATCAACTCGAAACTACGCAGAAACCCTCCTGGGGCGGAAAACTATGGACCGTGCTATTCTAAGCACAAAGTCAAATCCACTATTTTGAATCCACAAAATATAATAGAATGACTCAACCAGAGTTGCTCCCTTAGACAACTTCTTACAAGTTTTTCGTAGACTCAGAAATTCCCTTATCTCATCTAGTACTTCCTAACCGAGATAACCTTTAAAGCTAGGGACAACCGAGCTGAGTTAACTCTTACAGCTCAGTCAAGGGACCTTACTAAGAAAGTAAGAAAGAGTGTTTGTAATAGATTACAAGACCTTACAACTCGGAGAATATTAAATACGAGTTGGAGTTGTAACTAGAAGATTGGTATGAATACAAAGACTTTTTTTAAGTATGTTTATTGACAGTTGGTTCAGCAATCTTTAAGTCTTGAGAGTTGGCTTCTATTTATAGATAAATAAGCGGATCAGCCGTTGTGAGCATCTTCTTACTGGAAGTCCTTTGTGACCGTTGTAATGGATTTTCTAAGTCACTCGGAAAATATCCGTTGAGGCGTGAACGTTGGGCAACGGCTCTTGACTTCTTTGGAAGTTCTAATTCACTAGCGTTGTCTTGAAAAGTAAGGTGGGAACCACCGTTACGCTTAGCGTTGTAGATTTCCAGTTTGGAAACAGACACCTCCGACACGGTGTCCGGGCCTAGGTCAAAAGTGGAAAAAGCCTTGTCTCGCTGGTGATTTGACATGTTGAAGGCGGTTACTTTTGTAATTCTAAAAAGGATAACCTCGTTTGAATAACCTACAAAAGTAAATCAATTTGGTTCTCGAAGTATAAAATACTTTGGTCTAAGATTAGACATAGATAATAAATTAATTAAGATAATTAAGTGAATAATTATCTCGAGTCGAAAAGGAATGAAATATTCTAAGTCTAATATCGATGAGATTCAAAATCCATCAAAGTCGATCCGAAAGAAAATCAAATCAAATAAAGAATATTAGAGTAGACAGACTTGATTTAGACAAAGCAAAGATCAAACAAAATATGCTCACTTAGAAGAATGAATTAACATGGTAATTCTTGGAACACGAAGTCAAATATGGGTTTATGCACGTTATAGTAAATGTTTGAACATGCGATATATGTGAGTGTTGTCCGAGTGACTCGGAACAAGTGTGTAGAAAAGCATGTAAGAGTATGCTTTCGAGTCGGTTAGAAACAGATGAAAACGAATGCAATAAATTCCGTAACACTCGTAAAACATGTTATATCACTCGTAAAAGTTTCTAAGGCACATAGACTTGTAATCAAAACCTTATGAGAGCTGAAGTGTAACACCCCAAAACACCCCCGGGAGTATTACATCGCCGAGTTCCTTAAAGAAACTCCCAAGGATCTTTCCGGTGCTAGTTTGGCTATCTAAACTCAACTTAAAAAATGATACAGGTGTTTTCCAAAAGAATTGAGATATCCTAAAAATTTTGGCAGATTTCGTTTATAATGTGGACTATCCCATAGGCTTAAAGCCTTAAAACCCCGCATAAAAACCACAATATAACTCAACGAGCCGCACGCTCGGAGTATACAACTCAACGGCCCCACGCCGGAGTCCAACCAATCATGCGATAAAACTTAAAACAATCTAAATGGTTTGTTATACATCCGGTACAACTATATGAACTAAATTACAAACTACAATGCTGAGAAATATAAGAAATGCATATTCTTGACTCAAATCACTCAAAGACGCAGCAAACAATGAGTCGCAGAGTCCGCAATATGCTAGGTGTGGATCATACTTTCCGAAAATATACATGCAACATTGGGAGGGGGAAATTTGTGGGGGTGATCAATAAACCATGGGCTCACCCAAGTCCTATACCCCTAAAATGGAAATTCTTTACACATAATATTCATAATAATGAAATCAGCGAAAGCATAATAATATATTACAAATCTATATACTTTTCAATGAAATCTCTTGAAATTATTCGCAACATAAAGCTCATAACACTTCAATCATTTGAATGCACGATTTGCAATCATTTTAGGAATGGAATTACTTTAAACAAAGTGGAATCATCTCGCACTTTCTTTCAAATACTTTCAGCCATAAACTAAAAATTCTTTCGGGGCTTTTGATGGCGGTTCTTGGGGGCGCTACCCCGACTCGAGTTCCTGGACCTATCTCTAGTCAAATACCCGGAAGGCTCCGCTTTTCTCGTCAGAAAGAATCAACCTCTCCGGTTGATGGGCATCCCGATACGCAAGGACCCCGTGGCCCGATACGCATGACCACCTCATTCCTCCGGTCTAAACAATCTTAGCCCATAATTCATTTAAACCGAAGTGATCACAATCGGTTATCAAACTTGGTTTCTAACCAAGACCTCAATCAATTTATCATCGTAGAAGGCATGACACACGTGTCACCCTTCTAAATTCACTTTCTCAAATCCGATTCACTTTCTCAAACAAGATTCACTTTCTTAAACAAGATTCACTTTCTTAAACAAGTTTCGGTTCATTAAAACACATTCACGTTTGGAAGGCGAGTTCACAAGAATTGCATTCAAAGATCATTTCACGTAAAATACAAAACTCCTTTCAAAATTACTTTTGAATATCACGTAAAGCAATCACTTAACACAAACAACCACCATTCAATGCAAGCAATCATTCTCAACTCTTTCCCACTATACCTTTCTCAATCCACCACTCTAGTACGATTAGTTTCCATTTTCCGAGCCACAATAACCACAAGCGGATACCACCTAATTGAACGTTCAGTGTTCTCACAATTCTCTGTCTTGACTTCAACTCTTCATTCTAGGTCTCTATTTCATAAATTAACTTCCTTTGCTCATACTCAGCCATATGACTCTTATTCTCACTTTATCACTCAAGTTCCTCTTGTTAGGTTCAGACTTCCAACTTAATTTCATCTCAAAGACTTAGATACATTCTAAACTCAACTTAACCTTACAATTCCCCGCTCGTCGTTTCCCGCCTCAAACTCCCCATTGTATATCGCTATCTTATTAATCAACTCCTGTTCATCTACCCTTAATTATATAACTCTCAATCGCTTTTCATTATTCAATTTCCGTTAGCTTCGCTTACCTTCCCGTTCAGTTCAACCTCGAGGATTTCAATATACTTCAAACTTAATTAAGCCGACAATCACCCCTTCTAGCCTCAATTGTGCATCACTTAATATGAATGCATACTCCTCTTTATACTTCTACCCATCATTACCCAAGATTTGTAATTAGCTCTCAAATATTGCAAGTTCAAGAAATCTCTAAGGCTTAATTTGAAATATTAATTCATAACTTATACCCAAACCATAACTTGCTCATTCCCAATTGATCGAATTCTTGATTCGACTCACTACACTCAAGCAGCTCTAACTTTGTCCGAATTCCCAATTTTCAATTTAGGCCTAGACAATTACCAATTCCCTCGAAGACTCCTAATTCCGCTTTCAAGCAACTATTAAACTCGTTCAATAGCATACATGTTCAATATTCACAATCACATTCAACAATCACAATAAATTCATTTAGGTTTCGAAAGTACTAATAGATTAGAGTATAGGACTACCCACCTCGAATTTTATGATTTGTTATCTAACTTGGATGAATTCGAATTGGGTTCCTTGCCTTCTTCTTCTTCCCGTTCGCCTCTGTACCTCTCACTCTACCTCCCGCCCTCGTTCTCGCTTCTTTCTTCCGTCATCTACTTAATCTTCTTCTTATTCCCCTCTAATGCTTGCCCTCTATTTCCCTTTCTGTTTCTACTTCCGTTCTCCTTTCTTGCTCGCTTCGTCACCATCCCTCGCTCGTCGTTCGCCCTTGCCCGCCGGCTGGTGTTGTTTTGCTCGCCAGTCGTGGTTTCGCAACCCTCCTCCACGCTTGACGCAGTCGCCGGCCACGGTTCTCACGCCCATTGGCCGCCTCCCTCTCGCCCTCGCATTTGTGTCCCTTTCTTGGCCTCGATTTTGCCCTCCTTTGGGCCTTAGTCGTTCCCCGCGCCGCCTCGTCGTCTCACCTCGCCTAGCCATGGAGCCCGCCGACCTCTCGGTCTCTTCCCCTGCTCTCGCTCGCCCTCTCCCACTCTCTCCGTCTCCCTCGCTTGGTCTCACTCTCTCTTTCTCCCGTTGCTCGCTTCGTTTGTTTCGCCCCCTTCTTCCTTTTCAATGGTTTCCATCGCTTGCCGCAAGCACTCGCTTCCCCATACTAATCCCCTTCTCCCTTTTTTTTATCCTTAATGTAATTAAACCCATATATGTAACATACGCGGTCTCGGATTAATACATAGCTGGTCCTGGACGAAAACTCGAAAACCGAATTAATACGCTTCACCAATAAGAGTTATGCGAACTAATAATAATTCGCTAAAATTAATTTACGAGTATCTTACCATGTATAGAACTTGGTCGCTCGACCCACTATATTTAATTAAGGCTAAATAATAAACTTAACTCGTAAACTACGTAACCCAAAATCACGGGTCTTACATGAAGTCTTATACCCGATTCTTTGATGGAACTCGGAATGATGTATATGTAAAGTCCGAGTCTTCAAGGAATCTAATTCCTACTCGGATCTTTTCAAAATCAATTCCAAAACCGTTAAGTTCAAGAAGACCGAGCATGGCCCCATTCACTCACATGGAAAAGATATTGAGCATAGACCAATGCACAAGAAAAAGCCTTCTTAACCTATTTACAAAAAGAAAGATTTTCAAAGAACAGATACAAAGACTCAATTCTCTAAAAGGAAGACTCGGAATCGGACCAAACCTAAAATCATTCAAATCAGGTTACCAAAAGTTCTCTTCCTTAGAGAAAGACCACATAAAAGACAATTACTGGGTTTGTGAAGGAAGTGAGAAGGGTTAGTTTTTTTCTGTCTTACAAGTGACTTAGAAACGAAAGGATCACCTGGTACTTAGATAATGGCTGCTCATGCCATATGTTAGGACATTCAAAACTCTTCTCCGAGCTAGAAGATATGATAGGAGGAAAACTTACATTTGGAGATAATAGTAAAGGTAAGATAGTTGAGATTCGCAAGATTGGTCAAGGAATCAACTCGGTCAGTCTAGTCTACCTTTGTCAAAGGTGTCAAGTAAAATCTCCCGAGAATCTCTCAGCTATGTGACAAAGGCCAAGAGCTAAGATTCACTCGAAGCAACTGCTACATTTTTTATGCGAGTCACTAAAGAAAGAAAGCTCGAGGTCCGAGGTCGGAAAACACATACACAATCCCTCTCTCATATTCTAGTCATAATTTATCTTGTTTGAAAGCATCTTTGAATGATGGTTCATGGACATAGCATCGTAGACTAGGTCATATTAGCATGCATACCTTCAAGAAACTTACATCATGTAGATTAGTTAGGGGTTTACCTGACTGTGTATTTAAGAGAGATAAAATCTATAAAGCATGTACAAAAGGAAAGCAAGTTAGATCATCTTTTAAACCAATCAAAACTGTGTCTACATCCAAAGTAGATGAACTGGTTCATATGGATTTGTGTGGTGAAATTCTTGGGAAAAGCCTAGGAGGTAAATCATATGTATTAGTTATTGTTGATGATTATTCACGATTTACCTTAGTGTGTTTTCTCGAAGAACAAGAATGAAGCTTTCAAAGAGTTCACTAAGTTGTGCAGGAAAATTCAAGTAGAATCCGAAACCTATATTAGAAGAATTCAAACTTACCATGGAAATGAGTTTGATTGCTCGGAATTTGCAAACTTCGTGATAACAATGACATCTTCCACAATTTTTCAACACTAAGAACTCCTCAACAAAATGGAGTAGTGGAGAGAAAGAATAGAACTCTTGAAGAAATAGGAAGCACCATGATGATTGAAAATGATCTACCTTACTATTTTTAGGTTGAGGCGAGTCAACACACAAAACTATACACTCAACAGATGCCTTATCACACCTATCTTGAAGAAGACACCCTATGAGCTATACAAGGGAAAGAAGCCCAACATCTCCTACTTTAAACCATTTGGATGTAAATTCTATGTGCATAACAATGGTAAGGAACATCTCGACTAAGTTTGAATCTAGGTCGGATAAAGGTATATTTCTGGGTTACTCACCTCATAGTAAAGCTTATAGAGTTTTTAACAAAAGGACTAACAAAGTGGAAGAAAGTATCCACGTTGCCTTCGATGAGATTGATCTTGGCAGGACAAGTGAGTCCACCTTCTTAGATCTTAAGCTTAACGAGATCAAGATGACATTGTTGAAGTTGAACTAAGAAAGACTCAAAATAGAAGAACTTAGGCAACTCGGAATGAGCTAACTCGGAATGTTGTGACTCGGAATTAACAAATTCAAGAGCTATCTTAGAATAATGAAGAATAAGCCAATTCGGAAGCTCAACAAGAAAAACCAACGGAAGATTAGCCCATTCAATTAACAAACTTGGTAAATCGGAGGACAGGTAAAGCTTTGAAATATGCATCCAAGTCACCCACTTGAGAACATATTTTCCGACATCAACGATGGGGTAAGAACTCGTTCTTCTTTGCAAAATCTATGTGCATTTTCAACATTCATATCATTAACTCGAGCCTAAAAATGTACTAGAAGCCTTAACCGAACATGAATGGGTCAAGGCTATGCAAAAAGAGCTAAATCAATTTGAAAGAAACCAACTTTGGACTATGACGAAACGACCTTCTAACAACCCCGTAATATGAACCAAATAGGCTTTCATGAACAAACTGGATGAGGAAGGATTACTAGTCGAAGTAAGGCTAGATTAGTTGCTCAAAGGTATAACCAAGATGACGGAATTGATTGTGATGAAACATTTGCACTGTTGCTAAGATTGAGGCAATCGTAATTCTCTTAACATTTGCATCTAGTATGAACATCAAGCTTTATCAAATGGATGTTAAGTGTGCATTTCTCACTGGATATATTTAAGAAGAAGTTTTTAATTGAGCAACCCCCTTGATTTGACTACTCTCAACTTCCAAATCATGTTTTGAAGTTTCAAAAGGCTTTATATGGTTTGAAACAAGCTCCTGTAACTTGGTATGAAAGAGCAAGGAGTTTCTTAGTTGAAAACGATTTCAAAAAGGTCAGATTGACAAAACTCTTTTCATAAAAACCAAGGGGAATGACTTTCTTATCATTCATATCTATGTTGATGATATTATTTTGGAGCTATTATTGAAACTCTATGCCAAGAGTTTTTTGAGTTGATGAGACAGGAGTTCTAAATGAGTAATATAGGAGAACTCAATTACTTCCTTGGATTGCAAATCAAGCAAGAAAAGGATGGAATTTATGTCCATCAATATAAATACACAAAGGAGTTATTAAAGAAGTACGAGCTACAAGATGTGAAGCATGTAGCAACAAGCAATGAGTAGCGAGTATAAAACTAGACTCAAACAAGGAAGGTCAAGTTGTAGATCGGAAATTCTACGAGATGTATGATTGGTTCTCTACTTTATCTCACGTCTAATAGGCCAAATATTATGTTTAGTGTTTGCCTTTGTGCAAGATTTCAAGCTAATCCTAAGGAATCACATCTCACTACGGTGAAGAGAATTTTTAGATATCTTGCAGGGACTCGTAATCTTGGTCTATGGTTTTCAAAGAACTCATATCCGACTTTCACTGGATACTCGAGATGTTGACTATGCTGGATATAAAGTTGATAGAAAGAGCACATCAAGAGCATGTGAATTTTTGGGTCAATCACTCATCTCCTAGCATTCAAAGAAGCAAAACTCAATTATGCTATCAACTGCCGAGACCGAGTGCATTGCATTTGGAGCTTGCTGTGCTCAAATTCTCTTGATCAAGCCATACTTGAAGGATCTTAGACTATCATTCACATCAATTCCAATCAAGTGTGATAACCCAAGTGCAATCAGCATCACTAAGAATCCATTTCAAGCACTCAAAGACAAAGCACGTTGAGGTCAGGTATCATTTTCTAAGAGACCATTCTAATAAAGGTGATATTGAACTTGAGTTTATTCCTACAAAACTTCAATTAGTTCATATTTTCACTAAGCCTCCGAGTGAAGATTAGTTGTTCTTTATTAGGAATGAGCTTCTCATGTTGAATGCATGATTATCCGAGTTATTGCATGATTTATTCTAGTATGATTTATTGTTGTATGGTTTGAGTAGATAACAAATAGATCGATTGACATAGAATGAGACCGAGCAATGAGTTATGAATTTTCCGAGTGTGTTTTGCATCAATCGGACACATTACTAAGTCGATCGAATTTTTAGCAAAATGGACATCAAAATTTTGAGATCATCTCTAAATAAATGGAGAATCTCATAAATTTTTTCGAAACTCTTTCTTCTATCTCCCTCTCTCTCTCGACGCGAAAGGTTAGCAGAACAAGCCGTTGGAAGAAAAGCTGTTGGAAAATTAGTTATTACTCGAGAGACTCAACGGTGTGATAACCGTTGGCTAGCAAGCCGAGTCGAAGGCGGTTGAAAGCTTTTATTCGCTATAAATAGCACTCGCTTCATTTTCTCTCTTTCACTTTACCTACTTATTGTTTGCTATCTCACTCTATTTGCTCTCGAGTTCATTCACTCTCGAATGCACATTCTCTCTGTTTCTCGATCTTTAGTGTTCTCTACTCTCTCCTTCTCTCGATCTCAAACACTCTCTTCTCTGTCAAATATGCCTAAGAGAGGATTTTCTGTGGAAGGAGGTTTGGCCACTAAAAAGGCCGGAAACAAAACCACTCAACCTAAGGTCTGGAAAGGCAAGGGCAAAGAGCTCGTCCGAGAAGACCCAAATGCCCAACACTTCATCCTGGACGACAAATTCTTCCCAAAAACATCTTTGTCTTTGTTGAAACACATCGTCAAAACCGGTGTGTACAACTATTCGTGTTTTTATGAGTATATTTACCCAAACCTTGTTTCGAGTTCTATACTCACATGATAGCAAGCGATAACATTATCACTTCGTTGTTTAAGGTAAGACCGTTTCAATTAATCTCACTTAACTTCGGAGACTTTTCAATGTGAAGTCTCTCTTTCTCAACTTCATTCCCATTCCTTTCACCGAGGTCTTAGACGACTTCTTTGCCAAGTATGCAAAGAACCTCATTAAGTTAGAAAGAATTTTTCGTGACTCGGATGACCTCGGAAGGTAGACTTCTTTGCTTCAAACTCATAAGGACTTTCTTCTCTATCTAAAGAGAGCCCCCAACTCCAACGTTCTTAAGGTTCTCTATGACATTCTTGTGGGCTACAAAGTAGACCTCTTTCCATTAATCCCGGAACAGATAGCCTCTGTTCCATCTAACACCAAGAAGACTCCATATCCTTTCGGAGCTCTTCATACTCGCTGTTTTCACTTAGTTTGGGTTACCTCTCCCTTCTAAACCTCACTTTTTCTTGGATCTTGCAATTTGTCTTGGCGAAGTGAGCTTATCGGTCTTGGATACCGGGAAGTCAAGTCTAGTGTTTGGGTTCACTCATCCGAGTTACCATCCCCTCCCCTCCACCTCACACTCGGACTACTCCCGAGGTCCCACTTCTAAATGTTGGACCTTCTACTTATTGGTCTACCCCTTTAAAGACTTAGATTTTACACCTCACTTTTCCGAGTTCTATTAAGGGAATCGAGTATAAGATTTTCTCACTTATAAAGTTTTGATTCCAAGTCATTCCCTGTGCCTTAGAAACTTTTCCGATCGATATAGTATTTTCCCAAAGTGTTATAGAAATTATTTCATGTATGTATGCATAACTCTGTGTGACTCGAAATGATATCTCGCACTCACTATGTTACACTCCGTTCCGAGTCACACATCACTTAGAATTATTGCATGTTCAAACGCTACTATTTGTATAACCAGTACTTAGGACTCGACTTCATATTACGGGTGTTATTCCGTAAGAGTCGGCGCTTTTAGTTTGAATCATGCTCGATCTAGATCAAGTTTATTTCCTTTGATATTCTTTAGTTAACTTGATTCTTTTTAGATCGACTCGGATGGAATTTTGAGTATCATGAATATTAGACTCAGAAAATTCCATTCGAGTTAGAAGTTGGACACAACGGCTAAGCTGTTTGGTCATCTATAAATAGAAGCCAAATCTCAAGACTTGAAGATTGCTTGAACCAATTGTAAAAATACATACTTGATCAAAAGTCATTGTATTCATTCCCAATCTTCTTCTTACAACTTTAACTCTGTATTTTTTATATTCCGAGTTGTAAGGTCTTGTACTCGATTACAAACTCTCTTCTTACTCTCTAAGTAAGGTCCCTTGATCGAGCGGTAAAGGTTAACTCAGCTCGATTGTCCCTAACTGTAAGGGTTATCTCAGCTAGGAAGTACTAGATCAAATAAGGGAATTTATGAGTCTAGGAAAAACTTGTAAGGAGTTGTCTAAGGGAGCAACTCGGGTTGAGTCGATCTACTGTATTTTGTGGATTCAAAATAGTGGATTTTACTTTGTGCTTGGATTAGCACGGTCCGTGGTTTTCTCGCCCGGGAGGGTTTCCACGTACTTTACGTGTTACCGGTTTTCGAGTATACTCTAGACTCGGATTGTTTACTTGTTCGATCTATTCTCGCTTCTCTATTCTTTACTCGATTTTAGAGTCGGGCCTTTTCCGAGTTCATCCTTGACTCCAACTTTACTCGGACAAATATATTCCTTAATCGAAGCAAATTTCGTTATCACCCTATTCACCCCCTCTAAGGTAACTTAGCCTCCCTAAGAGCTAACTTGCAATTGGTATCGAGCCTAGCCTTTCCGAAAGGATCTAACCATCCAAAGGTTTAAAGATCAAATGGCTCTAAATAATGGAGAGTTCGATGAAGGAAGATCTTCCAGCAGACCACCAAAGTTCAAAGGATCCAACTTTGTGCACTCGGAAGAAACTCATGGAATGTTTCCTCCTGGATCATGATGAAGATGTCCGGAACATCATACAAGAAGGAAACTACCTTCCCATGAAGACAGAAGAAATAAGAATTGTGCCCAAAACAAAGGCTAAGTTCACAACCGATGAAGCTGAAAAGTTCGGAAAGAACTTCAAGGCTATGAACATTGTTATGTGTGCCATCAGCTCGGAAGAATATAACCGAGTGTCTCGCTCGTGACGCAGCCAAAGAAGCGTGGGACACACTCGGTCAACACTTACGAAGGTACAAGCCAGCTCGGACAAGCAAAGATAAGCCAATATCTTCATCAATATGAGCTATTCAAGATGGAGCCGAAGAAAACATCACTCGGATGTTTATTCGATTTACGTAAATTACCAATAATGTAAAATCTTTGGGTAAAAAGATCTCCCACGAGGAAATGTTCGAAAAATACTCGAAGCCTGCCCAAGAAAAGATGGGGTCCTAAGGTGACAGCTATCGAAGAGGCTCGGAACTCATCTCTACTGAAGCCGGATGAACTCATTGGGAAGCTTCTCACCCATGAGATCCACCTAGAGGAGGAGGATGCAAAGGTCAGCACCAAAAAGAACATTGCACCGAAAAGCCTCGGAAACTAGAGAAGCGGATCTCGAGCTCCTTTGACTCGAAGAGGATCCCATGGCACTTATTGCTAGAGGCTTCAAGAGAATGATGAAGCACAAGAGATGCGATAAGAAGCCAAAAGAAGAGTTCCATAAGAAAGACAAGAAGAATAGAAAAGGTAAATACTCTTCTCCCTTAAAGTTATCTTTGACTACGAACTCCGGATGCTTTGAATGTGGCAGCAAGGAACACATAGTCAAAGATTGTCCAAAGAGAAAACGGGATAGAAAGAAGAAAAAGGCTATGATGGCCACATGGAGTGACGAGGACTCGGATAACTCAAAGTGTCCGATGGCACTTTCGACTCGAAGCGTAAAGCGAGTCGGACTCGGATCAATCGGATAATGAGGAAGCTAATCCTCAAGAGGTAATTAAGTACTTTCTCAAATTCTTCAAAGCAAATTTAGCTAAGTATATTTTCACTTTAAAGAACAACTTGAGTCAATTTCCTCTCGAGAGCATCTCTTTAAAAATGAGTTGGAAAAACTTAGACTCACACTTAGAGAACTCAAGATTAGTGCTTAAATAAATGAGATTGAGTCTAAGGTACTCGAAGAGAAAATGAGCAGACTAAAGCAACAGCTCAATGAGTCTCAAGATCTTGTTTTAAAGTTTACTCAAGGTCGAAAAACCTTGACATGCTCTTGGGATCTCAATGTGTCTCCTTCGGAAAAGAGGGTCTTGGTTTTAACAAAGAGGAGGAATCAAAATCCTACTCGGAACTTTTCAAGAAGGATTCCGGAACTGTAAAGTTCAGGAAAGCCGAGCACGGTCCTACTCATAAGAAAGAAAAAGGACTCGATCCCAAACTAGTTAATAGGAGAAAACCATCTCCATCGTTTTCAAAAAGAAAAATCTTTCAAAAGAAAGAGACACAGACTCAATTCTCTAAATAGAAGACTCGAATCAAACTAGACCCAAAGTCATTCAAATCCGGGTTCCGAAAAACCTTCTTCCTCGAAAAGGACCTCAGTAAAGAGTGTTACTGGGTTCGTTAGAGGAAGTGAGAAGGGTTAGTTTGTCTCTGTTTTGCAGCTTACTCGTAAAAGATCAAAAGGACACCTGGTACCTTGACGGTGGATGCTCACGCCATATGTCGAGAGACTCGGGACTCTTTTCCGAGTTAGAAGAGTACAAAGGAGGAAAAGTCACATTTGGAGATGACAGCAAAGGCAAGATAATTGGGATAGGCAAGATTGGAAAGGAAGGCAATCTGGTAAGCCCAAGTATACCTTGTCAAAGGATTAAAGTACAACCTGCTTAGCATCTCTCAATTGTGTGATAAAGGTCAAGAGGTAAGATTCACACAGACCAACTGTATTATATCCGATGTTGCTACCAAAGAAATCAAGCTGTCAGGTAAGACATTAGGTAATACATATATTATTCCTCTTTCGACCCGAGTCGAATTTATCTTGTTTAAAAGCATCACTTCATGATGACTCATGGAAATGGCATCGTAGATTAGGCCATGTTAGCATGCATACTATTAAGAAATTGGCATCTCATGGTTTAGTCGGAGGATTGCCCAAGTGTGCTTTCAAGAAAGACAAAGTTTGTGAAGCTCTGCACAAGAGGGAAACAAGTCGGATCATCATTCAAATCCTCGAAGACAGTTTCCACATCCAAAGTGCTTGAACTGCTACATATAAACTTATGTGGTGAAATCCTCGTTAAGAGCCTTGGAGGTAAATCATATGTGCTTGTTATTATTGATGATTACTCACGATTTACCTGGGTGTGTTTTCTCAAGCACAAAAATGAAGCATTTAAGGAGTTCAACAAGCTCTGCAGAAAAATCCAAGTTGAGTCTCGGACTCGGATCCGGAGAATTCGAACCGACCATGGAAGGGAATTCGACTGCTCGGAATTTTCAGAGTTTTGTAACAAGAATGGTATCTCTTACAACTTCTCAGCACCAAGAACTCCTCAACAGAATGGAGTAGTGGAGAGAAAGAACAGAACTCTTGAAGAAATAGCTAGGACAATGATGATTGAGCACAATCTAGCCTACTATTTCGGGCCGAGGCAAGTCAACACAGCCAACTACACGTTGAATAGATGCCTCATCGGACCCATCCTGAAGAAAACGCCATACGAGCTCTACAAAGGGAAGAAACCCAACATTTCTTATTTCAAACCCTTTGGATGTAAGTGTTTCGTTCATAACAATGGTAAGGATTACCTTACCAAGTTCGATGCTTGGTCGGATGAAGGTATTTTTCCGGGTTACTCATCTATCAGTAAGGCTTATCGCATTTTCAATAAGAGAACTAACAAAGTGAAAGAAAGTATCCACGTTGTGTTTGATGAGATTGAATAGGAAAAACCCAGCAAATCTTCTTTCTCGGATCTGAAGCTCAGCAGAGAAGATGATGATAAAATTGAGCCTATAAGGATTCAAACCCAACCAGCTCAGAATAAAGTCACTCGGAACGAAGTTACTCAGAATGAGACAACTCAAGAGGCTGCTCGGAATGTTGAAGGACAATCTGATGAACAAGATCATTCAAAACAAGCGTCCGAAGATCAAGCGGTTCAGCCTACGGATCTAGTGAATCGGAGAACAGGTAGAGAATTCAAGTATGCTTCTAGTCATCCACTAGAAAACATATTATCCGATATCAACAAGTGGGGTAAGAACTCGTTCCTCTCTTCGGAATCTATGTCCATTCACTACATTCATTTCGTTAACTAAACCTAAAATGCACTAGAGGCCCTAAATGAACCTGAATGGGT
Organism: Talinum fruticosum; assembly: GCA_021018815.1. Classification (NCBI taxonomy): domain Eukaryota; kingdom Viridiplantae; phylum Streptophyta; class Magnoliopsida; order Caryophyllales; family Talinaceae; genus Talinum; species Talinum fruticosum. The sequence goes on from JAITYX010000101.1 coordinate 843,663, forward strand.
AGAGGCCATGCAAGAGGAACTCAATCAATTCAAAAGAAACCAAGTTTGGACCTTGACCAAACGACCTTCCGACCACCCAGTCATAGGAACCAAATTCAAGAACAAACTGGATGAAGGTGGGTTGGTAGTCGAAACAAGGCTAGACTTGTGGCTCAAGGTTACAATCAGGAAGAAGGGATTGATCGTGGGGAAACCTTTGCACCTGTTGCCGAATTGAAGCCATTAGAATCCTATTGGCATTTGCATCTAGCATGAATATCAAGTTATATCAAATGGATGTTAAGTGTGCCTTTCTCAATGGTTTTATTGAAGAGGAAATCTATGTGGAGCAGCCCCTGGTTTTGAAAACTCGGAATTTCTAAATCATGTTTTCAAACTTCAAAAAGCTCTTTATGGTCATAAACAAGCTCCCGGAGCTTGGTATGAAAGACTCGAGCAATTTCTTGGCTCAAAATGATTTTAGAAGAGGTCAGATCGACAAGACTCTCTTCATAAAAATAAAGGGAAAGATTTCCTTATCGCTCGGATATATGTTGATGATATAATTTTTGGAGCTACTAATGAAATTTTGTGTCGAGACTTTTCCGAGTTAATGAGACAGGAATTCCAAATGAGTATGATGGGAGAACTCAATTTCTTCCTTGGTCTACAAATCAAGCAAGACAAAGATGGAATCTATGTCCATCAATCAAAGTACACCAAGGAGCTGCTGAAAAATATAATCTCCAAGATGCAAAGCACGTAGCTACACCTATGAGCAAGCAGCATAAAACTTGACTCGGACAAGAAAGGTAAAGCAATAGATCGGAAAATCTATCGAGGTATGATTGGATCTTTGCTATATCTTACTTCGAGTAGACCGGACATAATGTTTAGTGTCCGTCGACGTGCAAGATTTCAAGCTAATCCAAAAGAATCACATCTCACTGCGGTTAAGAGAATATTTAGATATCTTGCGAGGACTCGGAATTTAGGTCCGTGGTACTCAAGAGACTCGGATCCGACTCTCACTCGGATACTCGGATGCTAATTACGCTGGATACAAAGTTGATAGAAAGAGCACTTCGAGAGCTTGCCAATTTCTGGGTCAATCCTTAATATCTTGGCACTCAAGGAAGCAAAACTCGGTAGCTCTATCAACTGCCGAGGCTGAGTATATTGTAGCTGGAGGATGCTGCGCTCGAATCTTATGGATAAAGCAACACTTGAGAGATCTTGGGCTTTCGATGGAGAGTTGCTTGCTACATGGACTCCAAAACCTTGTGTCATCGTTACCATGGTACAAAACGAAGCCCTAGCATGATAACCTACGGATGAATGAGCGTTTGTACAAAAATAATGCAAGCTGGTCGGTCCATATTTCTTTCGCAAATAAATCAAGCAAGTGAGGGAGCATTCTAGAAGCATACATCAAGGTGGAGGAAGGTTGTTAGAATCTTGGCAAAGGAGGAAGCAACCATGGCCACATGTTCCTTAGCCATCAAATGCTTGGCTAGAATTCACCCTAGCTTGGCTTGGAGAAAGGGAAAGGAATATTGTTAGTTAACATTTTGTTTTTGCTTTATTTTTAGCCTACATTCGGTTGTGAAAAAGCCATAGCTAGGCCTTATATAATCAGCTCATGTGCTTCATTGTAAATGACCTTTGGTCGAAATATATGAGTTTATACTCGAGCTGGATTTGCTCACCCATTGGAATTCTCGTTGCTGTATCCTAGTGTGGCAGCTAGGTGGTGTCCTGTGAGTCCTTCCAATCTCCCGGTGGTGTTGCTGTATCCGGACAGATTGAAGGTGCCCCTCGGTTCTTACTCGGTGGTGTTTTCACGTATCCGAGCTAGGACCTTGGTTTTATCCCCCACTTTGCCGTCTCATATCTCACAATCTACCCAGCCATTTCACTCCAAATTTTAACCACAATCCTTCCAGTCCATCTACTACCATTCCTCCAATTTACAACTCCATCCAAGAACATCTCCATCCTCCACACCGAAACCAAACAAAGGGTGTCCGCTCGTACTGACCAGCCGGTTGCATCAACTTCAGGCTATCTGTTCCAGGAGTTCCCCTTATCCAAATTCAACGAAACTTGGTCACAACCTCCATTCACCAGTTACCTACTTCCCCACCAAATTTCAGCCAAGACCAAGCACTTTTGCCCCACCTTTCACCCGATCTCCCAAGACTGCGCAATCAGGTTGCATTCTGCCCGGTTGTGTACCTTGCGGTTTTCTGTCCATTTTCTTTGCTTCCGCCACTACACATTACTTTCTTTCAAATCAGTTCCAATTAAGTGTGACAATCAGAGTGCAATCAGCATTACTAAAAATCCAGTTCAAGCACTCAAAGACAAAGCACATTGAGGTCGGGTATCATTTCTTAATAGACCATTCTAAGAAAGGTGATATTAAACTCAATGTCATTCCTATCAATCTTCAACTAGCTGATATCTTTACTAAGCCTCTTGGTGAGGATCAGTTTTGTTTTATTAGGAATGAGCTTGGTATGATAAATGCATAATTATGTGCTTTCTATGTGAAAACATCATTGCATGATTATGTGTTATGTGTTTGCAAATCTTTGATAACAATCGGTTCGATTGACTTCATGATATCGAGCCGATAGTTATTATTTGTTTTCGCTTCGAGTCACTCGAAACCGAGCTGAGTCGAGCTCGGACGTTGAGAAAATAGACATCAATTCTCTAAAATCATCTCTAGATAAGTGGAGAATTTCGAATTTATTTTCAAAATCTTTTCTCTCTCTCGAGCATCATGATCGGACAACTAGCCGTTGGGAGACAACCGTTGGAATTCTAACCATTTAGGAGAGAATCGTCACACCGGTCGAAGTGACTCGCTGAAATAGCCAAGTCGAAAGAATACTGAAGGACGATTACTTTCCTATAAATAGCGACTATTCTCCTTCATTTCGTTACTTTACTTTTCACTTACTCTCTCTCTCAAAATCCAAACTTCACGCACAAGCTCTCTGCGTCTACAACGATTGCTGGTTATTTCAAGCTTCGTGAAGATCATCTCAAGTAAGCTCAGCTGCTCTCAACTCTTTCTTCTACTCTTTTACTTTTTCTCTCATCGAGTTCTTCTTTCCTCATCCTTCTCAAGCCTTTTTACTCTCTCTTTTCCCTCAAAGATGACAAAAAGAGGTTCTCACCTCGACTTTCTTGGCTCCTCTACGAAGAAGCCCCGCACAAAAGCCAAGAAGGCCCTTTCACTTCTAAACCTCTCGTCACCCAAGCATCTTGTGTCTGGATGATAAGTTCTTCCCAACCACCAAATTTTTGTGGTTGCCTCACATCCAATCACCCGAGGTTTATAATTTTCTTTGTTTCAGCGAGTTCATATACCCCGAACTCGTATCCGAGTTTTACACTCATCTCACTAGCTCGAAGGTGTTCTAACCTCCAGAGTTCGAACATAACAGTTCGCATAAACACTTTCCTTCTCCATCGTCCTGTTCAAGGTTTCTTCTCTCTTCTTGAACAGCAATCCAATTCCTTTCACCGAGGTCGCCGACGACTTCTTTGAAAAGTATGGCAAAGAGTTCCGTGGGTCACGCAAAAATTTTTCTGTGACTCAGCGGAGGTCGAAGCACGTCTTCTGTGTTTCTTGCTGATGAGAACCTTCTTCTCTCAGCACTCTAGCAAGGAGAATCCCAACTCCAAGCACCTCAAAGCTCTGTTTGACATTCTTGAGGGCTACGAAGTAGACCTCTTTCCCTCTATAATTGAGTAAATGGCAGCTGTGCCAGCTCAACTCCAAAGCAAGAAGAACACCCCCTTCCCTTTGGTGCTCTTCTCACCCTTGTTTTCAAACAATTCAAAGTTCCTCTTCCCTCGACCCAAACGTTGTTTCGAGGCTGCCGTTGTTGTCGGCAAAAAGGAACTTAAGAGGTATGGATACCGGGAGACCCAACCTGGTATCTAGGTACACGACTTCGAGCTGAGGCCATCTTCTTCGCCTCGGACTCTTTCTACGGATCCACATTCTATTTGTTGTTGGACAATCTTGGTCCGCAATAATTTAGTTTGAAGAACAATTTGTATGTTATTTATCGGTTGCTAGTATGATACTATTGTTTGTATTCATAAGCCGTGAATAATTTTTGACCCGATTAGAAATGTTGTTACCATTCTCCTTCATGCTCCAATAGTGGAAGACTTCAAGGAAGAACTATTTTAAGCTCACGAGCCCACTAGTCTTCCTCGGAAAAAGGACGCATCGAGATGGAAAGGTTATTTACGGTATTTCGAGTCTCGGAAATTAGCCACTTGCAAAGCTAGTTCCTAAGCTACAAATGTACCTTTTGAGCGGCCTAATAGGAAGTCTTCGAGTGGGTTGTCAAGGCTTTTTCAAGTCTTCTCAACCAATTACAACTTGCCAAGAGGAGAAAGGAGTTATCATTGGTGCAACTTGCTGTCATAGTCGAATTCGAGTCAAAACACTTTTACAATATCGGCTTTTCTATTCTTAGTTAAGATTAATCTTGTAATTAGTGCTAATTAATTATTATTATTGTTAATCATTCCTTAATGATTAGGAAAGCCATTTTGGGCGGGAAAAGGCTAGGGGGTGTAGGTTTGGAGGAGGAGTTTCAGCCTCATTGGGAGCTAGTAGGATTAGCTCTTGCATAGGCCTAAACTTATGTTGTTGGGACTTGAGAAATGACTCTTCTATAGTGAGAAGGAGGTCACATTAGTTGGGGATCTTTTGTGGCTTACTTTTTGTGAGTTGGCTCGGGGTTAAGGGGACTAGGGTGATTTTCTTTCCATCCTTGGTAAAGGTGTAAGTGTTTAAGAACCCATCATGCGTCACTCTTCTATCAAATAATCAAGGTCTACCGAGCAACAAATGACAAGCATCCATTGGAATAATATCACACCATAGCCGATGTGCCAAGATATAAGACTACACCGATCTTGAAATAGAGTGAAATTATGTTCGAGTTCTTAGTGGGTCAGAATGACTCAATAACTAGTTACGAGGACTCGAAAGTTGAAACTAAGGACTAAGCCGGACTCGGACGACTAGAACCGAGGGCTCGGACTAACTCGGACAACTAAAATTGAGGATTAACCACACTCGGAAAACCACAATTGAGGATCTCATACTAACTTAGACAACCGAAACCGAGTATTAAGTCGGACTCGAAACCAAAACTAAGGACTCAAACTACTCGAATCCGAGGGGCTCAAACCGAGGTAAGTTTTTGGAATAAAGATGGAGGCTTCAAAAGAAGCTGGATTTTTGTGGGATGATGGTTAAGGGGTTAAGGAAGATGAGAGGAAAGTGTTTGGGCGGAATGGTGAGGGATAAATATGGGGAAGTTTTATGAACATCCACTACGGATGGCTCTAAGTCTCGCCCCACCTGGTGGTGCTTCCACCTCGGGTGCTTCTAAGTCTCTTTCTTCCATTTTTCCTCCGCCTTCATGGACAAAATCAGCTCTGTGTCCTTAGAACTCAAGGACAAACTCCGGTCATTCAAGATTGTCTTTCGATCTATGACCATAAACCGAAAACCGCCTAGTCTCAAATCCGAGAGCAGCAGGACTTGCTTATTGAGATGAAGGCCTTGGTGAAGGAGCAGAGGGAGCTGATAGAGTTTCTCCAGCAGAGACGATCCCGGGCAGCTCGGGACCAAGGCGACTAAGAGACATCCGAAGAGTCCTCGAGCCCGGCCAAGACCTCCTCGAGATAGAGGCGACGAGGAAGAAGAAGATCAAGAAGAAGCGAAGCCGACGATCCTGCGGCTGAGGTAGCTCCTTTTGGCCATAGGGAGGAACAAAAGGAAGAACAAGGAGCAACAGTGAGGGTCTAAGTGCTCCTACCACTCAACCGGAAGTGATCGGCTCGGACGGTGAGTCCGAGTGGGTCGATAGACCTTGCTGCAGAAGGGCAATCCGAAGTAGGTTAGGCCGAGCAAACCCCTCCGAGCTGACGAGTTCCAAGAGGATGAACCTCCGGATCCCTGTCCTCCCTCCGCCGCGCTCAAGCACATCGTCAAGATCCTATAAGCGCCGGCGCTCCACTCGTCCTTCCTCTTCCACTCGGACAAACCTATCCCCTTCTTAATTTCTTCATCTTTTATTTACGGTTTTTCTTTTGCTTTGTCCGGACATCAAACTTGTACTTCTTATATTCTTCCCATTCTTTTTGTTTTTTTTTTGCTGAAAGGCAAGGGGAGAATAGATAGAAAATTTGTTGTCTTGTCTAGGGGAGTCTCTCTCTCTCTCTCACTCAGTACATATTTTCTTTCAATTCAATGAACTTATGCATTTTGTTTCACTTTCTAAGTATAATGATAAATGCAAGCATTTATGAGTTTCCATCAAATGTGTTCTCTTACTTAGTATCCAATTTGTTGTTTCATGTTTCCATCAAAGCCTAAAGATTTGTATGTTTCAATGCTAAAACTTCAATTATCTTTTGATCCGAAGCATGGCTAAATAATCTGATATGCTAGCATACTTGTTAGCATATAACAAATTTACAAAAGATCGGTGTTTTTACCTAGATAATTCGATCGAAATAGATCGATAAAACTATTCCGGAAAAGTCTGTTTGGTGGGCCCCAAGCTCCAACTTGCATGCATAAGGGACGAAAATCACATAATCCGAGAGAACAAAGCTACTCGGACTAAGGAAGTAGGGGGTCACGAGGACTTGGCACTAGCATCGTCGCTAAACCCGGTGGAACAGTTAGAGGATTACTCGTTCCCTAACCCCACTAATAGTTGTTGAAATGATAATTGGCTTGGACTGAGTTGAAACCAATGTTGAACATAATTTTCGTGGTAGCCCCTCGTTATTGCGGGTAAGTAGTAAAAGAGACGGAAGCAAACAACGGTAAACCGGGCGATGGCATCAGCAAGAGGCCGAGGTTCCTTCGGTCGATTCCGAAAAAACTAACGTTCGTCCTTGCTTTTGCTGACTATATTTTATTTTATTTCGAGTTTGCTCCTATTGGGCCTAAAAATTAGACTTAAACCGTGCAAGAAACTATTTTCCGAGTTTGCATATGTGGTGTGCGGATCCGGCTAATGAAACAACCGAAACTCATTGAAGCTCCCCTAACTTAGACATAGACCTAGCAACTCACTTTTGCTAGCGTAAACGGACATCGGTAGTAGTCAACCGTCCCACTTCCCGATGGGAAGAATACCTAAAAATCACAGCGATGATTTGTTATGGTATGTTAAGCATTGGAATGTATCCGAATTCAAAACGCATCATGCACATCATCCATGCATTCGTCTATTGGGCTTGGAGGACAGCACTTATTATTTTCTAAGCCATGTGGTGCGGAAAATGGGTAGAGAACAAATGATTCCGTTAATGGATTCCATCTAGCCCTCTACTTTTGACTTGTTTAGAGGACACAACAGACTTTAGACGGATTGGGTCATGGCCCGAGTATTGGAGAGGTCTTCCAAACTGTTGACTCCTGCGATCCAGAGGACACCGACATAGTTGCAAATACTCGTTGTTTCTCCGTCTTATCTAGAGTGGATAATAGAAGTGAACCGCGACGGATAAAAAGCACTAAGACTTAGAGAGTTAAACCCCGAAGAAGCCATTCTTGCTGCTCGCCCTCTATAAATCCGTGAAGTAAACTCTTGGATGGCTGCACACGCTCGTAGAAAAGAAACTGAAGCTAAAGAAAATGAAGAGAGGAAATCCCGACGAATCCAAGAGCTAAAGGAACGTACCCGAGATGAAGAAATTGAGTCTATCGACCCTAAAGGGAAGAAAGTGAAACTAGACTAGGACTCAATTCTTAGGACTTTGAGATAGAATAAAAGGAGGATAAGTTTTGCCTCTTTAGAACAGGTGTTTATTTGTTTTTTATTTTACAAGTAGTATGCTTGCAATTAAATTCCTTTTATTAGCTATGTATTTAGGTAAGTAGTAGGCTTACCCTTATGAATAAAAGTAAGTGTTATGCTATACTTTTCATATTTCTAACACTCACTTAGAGGTAGAATAATAATAGTAAAGAAAAACCAACATACATGTTGGATCTGTCTAGTTGAACAATCCAACAAATAAACAAACCAAAGAAAACCGAGAAAAGAAAAGGAAAACCATGGCCCGACCAGCCCACTATTTACCGGGTGGTGGCCGACGCCCGCCTTGGCCAAACCTGGTTGGGCTGGGCTCTTCCTAATACCTAGGGGTATGCTAGGCGTAGTACTTCTTCAACTAATCCAGATTAGTATACTCGAAAAATCTCTTCTCCTTCTAAATTAGTTAATTTTCTTGCTCCGCCTTGTAAAATCTGCGTAAGTATAAATGGGCCATACCAGTTGGGCTTAAATTTCCCTCATGGATCATGAATTGGAGCTCGACCTCTCTAAGGACCAAATCCCCAATTTGCAAGTTGTGAGGCTTAACCTTCTTATTGAATGCCCTGGATATACGAGCTTGGTATATTTGGACATTATGCAATGCATTGAGGCACCTCTCATCCAGCGAACATTAATTCTTCATAACATTCTCCAGCCCACTTGGCTTCTAGAATCGACTCTCAGCAATTATCCTCAATGATGAATACCAATCTCAACTGGAAGGATTGCTTTAATGCCATAGACGAGAGAGTAGGGCGTGCTCCCATGGAGGATATAATAGAAGTTCTATAACCCCACAAAGCAAAAGGTAATTTATCCGGCCAATCCTTATAAGTAATTGCCATTTTCTCCACTATTCTCCGAATGTTCTTATTGGCGGCTTCAACTCGCTCCGTTGGTCCGAGGACGATATGGACAAGATTTGTGATCCTAGATTTTATACTTATCCAACAAATCTGCTACTTCCTTCTTGAAATAACTACCATGGTCACCGATAAGCTTATAGGGTACTCCATAACGACGGATAATATTCGGGTGATGAATTTTGCTACTGTTTCGACGTCGGAGTCGCATAAGAAGTCGCTTCTACCCATTTGGTGAAGTTGTCGATTGCTATTAACACGAGTTCATGACCACTTGTTCCTTTCGGAGTCACGTTGCCAATAATGTCTATTCCCCAAACTAAAAAACGGCCGGGGTGAGGATAGTGTAGTGAGAAATGACGGGGTTGGTGTTATAAGTTTGCATACATATGACATTTATGGCACCTTCTAACAAAGTCGTGACAATCTGCCGCCATAGTTGATTAATAATAACCAAGTCTCGTGAACCTTCCGGACCAACACTCTACCATTCATGTAAGGTCCGCATTCTCCTCCATGAACCTCTTCTATGATGCGCTTTGTTTCATGTTGATTGATACAAAGTAAGTTGATCCTGAATTAGCTTTCTTGAGCAACCGACCTTGATTGAGGAAGAATTACACGGCCAACATCGTGATGGCACATTGGGCTCTAGGTGTGGAGTCCAAAGGATATTCTTGCTTATCCCAATACTAATAAATATCATGATACCAACTGGTATGGTTAATATTAGATATTTCTAAGGTGCAAACATGTGCAGGTCGACTCCGTTGCTCGATGTGTACAAGCATTGAGTCAATGCCAACAAGAATATTGATCATAGATGCCGGTTTAGCTAATGCATTCGCAAATTAATTATTGTCCCGAGGAAGGTAAGTGAAGGAAATCTTTTCGAAGTGTTTAGAAAATTTTGTCAATATGCTTTGTAGGGTGCCAAGGCTTCACTACGTACCTTCCACCTTCGTGAAATTTGGTTGATGATCAAACTGGAATCAGCGAAAACTCTAATGTTCTTAACCTCGATCCGTGTTGGAGCTTCAAGTCCTGTGATACAAGCTTTGTACTCTGCAGACATTATTAGTAACCTCGAAGTCTAACTTAACCGAAATGGGAGTATGTGCTCCCTCCGGTGAGACTAATAAATCCCTACTCCAAAGCCCTTCCGATTGGAAGCCCCGTCAAAGTACATTGTCTAAACGTCCACCTCTACTTGTAAAATATCTTCGTCCGGGAAGTAAAGGTGTTCGAGGTTGCGATTCAAGCACGGGTAAATCCTCCAAGAATTCCGATACTACTCGCTTTTAATCACTTTTTGAGGGACACACTTGAGTTCGAACTACGATACCATAACAGTCCATCGCGCTATCTTACTACTAATAGTCGGTTACTCAAGTATGTACTTAATAGGATTCATGGATGCTACCACATGTACCGTGTGGGTCAACATGTAGTGCCCGAGCTTCTTGGTAGCCCAAACTAAAGCCAAAGATGTCTTCTCTAACGGTGTATATCTGGTCTTATAGGCCACGAACTTCTTACTAAGATTGTAGATCTCGCGTTCTTCTTTTCTCGTCTTGCTGAGCTAACATGGCTCCCATAGCTGTCTCTGTTATGGTGAGATACAAAAGCAAAAGTTTCCCGATTGGGGTGGAACTAACACTAAAGGATTAGCCAGGTGTTCCTTAAACTTCTCAAATGCTTGTTGGCACTTAGCATCCCAAATAGGCTCGGATCCTTTCTTTAAATTCTTGAAAATAGGTTCACAAACCATTGTCGGTTTTGATATGAAACGACTTATGTAGTGCAAACATCCTAGGAAACCCCTTATCTCCTTCTCCGTATTTGGTGGAGGGATTTCCTTAATAGGCTTGATCTTGGATGGATCAATTTCAATTCATCTTAGACTAATAACATAGCCTAACAGTTTACCGGAGGTTACCCCAAAGGCACACTTTTGAGGGTTAAGGTGCATGTTATATTTCCTATGTCTATGGAAGAATTTTCTCGAGTTGGGTAAGTGCCCCGCCTCGTCTATAGATTTTCCGATTATATCATCTACGTACAGTTCAGCTTCCTTATGGATCATATCATGCAGTAGTGTCGTTGTTGTCCTTTGATACATTACACCCGCATTTTTTAGCCTAAATGGCATCACCACATAGCAATCAGTCCCCTATTGAGTGATAAAGGTCGTCTTTTCCATGTCTTCCTCAGCTATCTTTACTTGATTATACCCGCCATAAGCACTCCATAAACGAGAGTAGAGCATAACCCACTGTGTTATCTACCGGAAGATCGACATGATGCATTAGGAAATCATCCTTAGGACTCACCTTGTTTAAATCCCCGAAGTCGACGCACATACGAACTCTTCCATATTTCTTCGGATCTGGAACTATATTTGATACCCATTGAGGATAGCGAACTACCTTAATAAACCGGCTTCCAACTGTTTCGAATTTCCTCTATAATTTTCAAGGCCCATTCTGGTTTCATCCTTCTCAACTTCAGCAGTAATCGGCTTAGCATCTTCATAAAGAGGAATTTTGTGTCATGTTATACTTGGATCTATACTCGGCATGTCTTTGTGGGACCATGCAAAGACATCGATGAACTATATGAGGAGTGAAGTGAATTGCTTCGCTCCTCTACGTCAAAAGTTTTTCGGATCTTAACTCGTTGGGGTTGATCGGTTGACCCCGATTGATTATTATTATTTCCTCTATTATTGGTGAGCAATTTTCATGATTTTCTATAGCTTTTATTAATTGTTTCTTGTTCATCATTAGAGTCAAAACAATTTAGAGCAAGAGGAGCCAAGGAGTAAGCGGAAAGATTCACTTTATCGATGAGGAAACGAGTACATCGGACTCGGAAAATGAATCGAAAATCACAAAATTAGAATTAGAAATAACGAGGAGAAGAGGAAGAAATACGAGCCCTAACACTAGACTCATAAGGAAGGTGCACTCCAAGGCTAACAACAAATTCTTGGCCCTCCTCAGCATCAATCCAAGTGATATGCTTGAACCCTTACGTGTCAACATTGGTGACGAACCTGGATGGATCGAACTACGGATGCGACATATCTCGTGACAAGATCGAGACAGAGTTCCTTTCTAGATTACTCTCTTGACCGAAAGAAGGCCGAAAGATTGTTTCGACAAGATTGGTCCAATCTAATGTGGATTATCCCTTTTTGAGAAGGTGAGGTGCCTCATCTTCCAAAGTATAGTAGTCATCGAAGATTTCCAAATCGGTATTAAGATACCCTTCTCGTTAATGTAATAGGGCTCAAGAAAACAATAATAAGGGAAATTATCTACTTCTCTCGTAAATTGTCCATTTAGAGTATGAGGAAAGAGCTTAATAAAATGGACTATTTGTGGTGCGATCTTCCTTACTTGGACTTCTTAATTGGCTTGAGCTATTTCCGTAGTGGTAGGTTGATAGCCTAGCTCAAAGTTGTAGTTTTGAGTGAGTTTAAGGGATGGAAAAATAGAGTGGTATACCCTTCGACCTGTAGCAAAACCTTGAAAATACCCCTTCTTCATAAGCATCAATTTGACACGAGGGTTGACATAAGGGTTAAATGTAAAAAAATTTTCATCCCTTTCTAAGGTAGCGACGGTTTCAAATCCGTATAATACTTCATCATTATCATCATGCTTGATCTCCATTACAAACTCGTTGGAAGTGATAGTAGCACAAAGATTATCCCTTTTACAGTTATGACTGACCTTTGATGGTCATTTTGACCTTCTAATGCAATGTAGAGAACACTTGCTTAATGATCATACAACCAGGGCGTCTTAGAAGCAGATTGAAAGTAGCTGGGATATCTAAGACTTGGAATTCAATATTCCTCTCCAGTGGCCCTATATTGATTAATAAGGTCACTATTCCCGAGACTGTTCTTCTAGAATTATCATATGCTCGGAGGTGAACAGTTTGCTTAGAGAGTTGTTGCTCCCTAATTCTTAACCTCTTAGTAGTTCGCCAAGGACACACATTAACTACTTATCCATTGTCCGCCAAGGTTAAGGGAACAAACTTGTTAATGCAAGTTACGATTAAATAAAGAGCATTGTTGTGTGCAACGCCTTCTTACTGGGAGATTCTTCTAATCAAAAGTAATGGTTCCATCCCCACTGTTAACCAATCCTATTACTTCCTTTGGCGTTGTTTCAAGAGAAACTTCAATCTTACTCAGTGCATTGATTAAGGCTTGTCTATGTTTCGGGAAGCGGATATTAACTCGCAAGATAGAAATGTTAGCTTTTAATTTCTAAAGTTGTTTAAGGATTGGATCTTCTTCCTTTATAGCTTCATGTTCTTTTAGGGCTTCCTGAGTGCATTGTGGACTCAAGGGCGCGTTGTGCCGTCTTGATCTAGTAAGAAACCGAACAACAGAGCTCTTAATGTTTCTCCAAAAGTCTTCTTCTAATGGTGGTATGCCCCGAAGTCGTCACTATTGTTCTCATCATCTCTCGTTTTGTAGACATCTTCTTCAACACTTACCCACAACCCCTTGACTTCTAGATTCAATGAAGGTAAACTATGAAGCAGTTGTGACTCATTAACATCTTGAATAAAGATAGAAGAATCCCACCGACCTGGTGTGGGTTCGATAGAATTGGCTAAGGTGCTTGCTAAAAGGGTTCTTGTTATTACTTGGTTTCTAGGCAGTCTTAGGTAGGGGTAATTGGCCATTTCGAAACATATCTTCTAATTTTGGTCTAAGATTAGTCAAGGATAAACAAAATTTATTTAAAAAATTGAGTACTTAATTATCCTTAACCTGAATCAATGGAACTTTCTTAATTTAATATTCAATATGTTCTAATTCCATTTTGTGTCTATCTTTTAGATGAATGAAGAATTAAAATTGTATAGACAAAATGCATCAATTTGCTAAATAAATAATCTCGGTTAATAAACCTTACTTATAGTTTGAATTAATTTAGTAATTCCTTTTCAACTTTTGTAATAAGTCGAGCTCGGAATAAGTTATGCATGTGAAATTATTTAGGCAAGACGACTGTCCGAGTTGCATTTCGATGGGTTAGAAACCCGGAGATAAGCGTTTTTACTCAAAAGATGGTTTATGAGTAGGTCAAATAGACATGAAAACTTAAAGATGATCTTTTCAAGATATGAGAATGAATTGAATTCAAAACTATAGAGAGAGAGAGAGAGAGAGAGCTATACATGAGTCTTCAATCTCCCCTTTTTGATAAAAGACATTCAACACTTAGAAATCAAAGTTAGAAGTTCAAATAGTTATGTTTTCGAGTGCTCAAATACGAATAACTCGTTAGAATGGTCAGAGTTAGACACAAGAATACAGAGTTGTAATTCAATATCGAGCTAATTGATGTAGAATTAAATATCGAGCAAATAAGCAAATTATCGAGCAATATTATCATATTTGTAAGCTATTTATCGGAGCGGAAAAAACATAGAAATATGAAGAATCAATGATGCTTAGAAAATTCTTAACTTCATTCACTTGTTCTCAATGACACAAGAATAAAAAAAAATATACTCCCCCGAACCAAACAACTATGTCTCTAACTATCTCTCCAACTCTACATTTCATAAAAATTACAAGTTGGAAAGAATGGAGAAACAGAAATGTTGGATAAAAAAATGAAAAAATAGAGAAAACTAAAAGAGGGTGGAGCAAAGTGCAAACGGAGGAGAAGGAACGAGGTCCCCGTGTCCGCACCTCTAGTGTTGAGATGAAGCTGCGAGTTGTGCAATAACGGTAGTAGGAAAGGAGGTATGGTTCTGGTTAAGCAATCCTTCGATCAAAGGGTTTTCTTTCCTCCACTTCCTTTTCCGAGCCCCTCACCTTCCTCTCGCTTGAGTAGGCTATGCGAGATGGTTGGGCTTGGGGCGACCAACGTCCCCAACTTCCTCGAAGTTGACTCGGTGTGCTTCGAGGAGATAACCTTAGCTTCCTTTTCTCCTTGGCCTTCTTCCTGGCCTGCTCCTACTTCTTCTTCTTCTCCTTATTCTTCTTCTAACTCTCAATCATAAGAGGTGGAAGACTCTAAGGACGAGTCCGAATCGATGCTAATTCTAAGTCCTCAACGACCTTAGATCCGCACTCTTGGAGATGGCCGATCTAATCTTGCTGCTTCTTGGTGATGTCCTTGAACTCAGTAACTAGAGCTCGACTCGATCAATTTTCCTCTAAGTCGTGCTCCGAAGCTGAGTTAAGATAGGCATGAAAGCTCGGAAATCACAAAGAGTTGATTGCAACTCATTGGTAAGAGCAGATGAATTGAGAAGCCACCTTACGAAGTAAGTTAGTAGAAGGGGAGGGCTGAGGAGATGATTAACCAACACCGATAAGAAGAGTTTCGTACTCTTTTGAGTTTGAGGAGGAGGAGGAGGAAGCTCGGAATTGTGGATCCTGAAGGTTTGCTTTAGGAGAGTCTAAGTCACCCTAAATGAAGGGTGAATAGGGTGATGAGGAAATTTAAACAAACTTAAGTAATTTTTGCTTTGAAAGAGATAAACAACTAATTTTGAGTCTAGATTGAACTCGGAAAAGCAAACACTCAAGAATACGTGGAAACCCTCCTAGGGTAGAAAACCACGGACGAGTGCTAATCCAAGCACCAAATCAAATCACTATTTTGAATCCTCAAAATACAAAGGATCGACTCTACTAGAATTGTTCCCTTAGACAATTCCTTACAATGTTTGCCTAGACTCGAAGTTCCCTTATCTCATCTAGTACTTCCTAACTAAGATAACCTTTATAGTCGTGGTAAACCGAGCTGAGTTAACCCTTACAGCTCGGTCAAGGGATGTTACTCGAAAGTAAGAGAAATATGTAAATGATTATAAGACCTTACAACTCGGAAAATATTAATTACAAGTTGGGAGCTATAAATAGAAAATTGAGAATGAAAACAATGACTTTTTCTTAAGTAATGTGTTTTTCAATGATGTTCAGGAAGCTTCTAGTCTTTTGAACTGGCTTCTATTTATAGATGACCAAGCGAGTAACCGTTGTGTCTTGGTCCTAAACAGAGGTCTTTATCGGTCGTTGTAACGGCTCTTTTAAGTCACTCGTAAAAGATCGGTTGGGATGTCAACGTTGTGCAGTGGCTCTTGGCTCCAAAAGGTGTTCCAGTCAACCGGTGATGTCTATAAAGCAAGGCGGAAACCGCCGTTGGGCCTAGTGTTGGAGTTTTTGAGTTTTGGAAATAGATAACCCCGACAAGGTGTCCGAGCCCTATCCGAAGTAGATAAAGCTTATCTCGCTAGTGATTCACGAGATGTAAGTCGGCTAATTTTATATTTCAAAAATGAGTTGAGCTCGTTTGAATAACCTACAAAAGTAAGCCACTTTGGTTCTCAAAGTATTCAATACTTTAGTTAAAAAATTAGGCATAGATAATAATTAAATTAAGATAATTAAGTGCATAATTATCTTTAGCCTAGAAGAGTGGAATTTTCCGAGTCTAATATTCAATATACTCAAATTCCATCGGAGGCAATCCTAAGGATGATAAAATTAAAAGAATAGAACATCGAGTATAACAACTTGATCCGTACAAATAATTCTCGAACAAACAAACTAACATAGAAAAAGGAATTACCATTGTAATTCACTTTGCATTGAAATATGCAGACGGAACTCGGAATAAAAGGGTAAGAGAAATTATTTGAAGATGCGATAGTTTTGAGTGATGTCCGAGTGAGTCGAAACATCGAGTGTAGAATATATACAATAATGTGTTTTACGAGTCGATAAAAACGAATGAAAACTTATACGAGAGTTTCTATAACACTTAGAATGACTGGAAATCAAAACTTAGAAGAGATAAGATTTATACCGAATCTTCATGTGGAACTCATAATGACTTAGAGTTAGAATCCGAGTCTTTAGATCCGGACACCAGTGCGGTTTCCTAGTATCTAAGACCGAGCATCTCAGCCATGCCGATACGAGATGGATAACTCAAGAAATTTGTTTGTATCATTTGGAAGCTCCACTTCGAAATGAGCAAAAATTTTAGAGAGAAGAGCTCCAAAAGGTAGAAGGGATTTCTTCTAATCTAGGGGAACATAAGCGATTTGATCGATACCTTATATCCCTCGAGTATATCAAAAAGACCCTTGAGAACCTTACTTGTTGGGGTTCTTCTTAAATGGACAGAATATGAACATAGTTCTTACTAGGAAGAAGTGAAGAAGTCTGGCCTCATACTTCATTTGAGTAACAAAAACTTCTTCTTGGATTTTGGGATGACTTGGGCATACTTGTCAATGAATTCATATGCTATTTCACTTAATAGAACGGGGTTTGAGTTCGGAAAGAGTGTCTAAATGTCAAAGAGTTTATGGAGAAGGGGAAGAGTAATGGTAATCCTCTTTCGCTTGACCAATTGAAATAATAACATTGTCCTTTGAGGACATGTTCGGATAGAATTCCGAGACTAGCTCTAGATAGATATAGTCACAAAAACACAGGTAGTTGATAACACCAGCTTTGGTGAGTGGTTTTACCCACGATAGTTGGTGGAAAGGAAGAATTTCTCTTCCAAAAAAAAGTGTTGGGCTACATTAGAGTGTTTTGGTTCCTCGAACATAAGAGCTTTTCCTTTTGAGGGGTCCTTTTGTGGATCCTCAATCCGCAAAACTCGGGTTCTAGCCTTTTGGTGGCCGACCCTCCTTTAACAACACTTCCTCTCGTTCGCATGTAGAGAGAAATAGAGAATTTAACGAAGAGAGAAATATTGAACGTGTGAGAGTGAAGAGATAAAAATAGGAATTTTGAGTCCGAAAGAGTGCCTAAGTGAGAATTCTGAGTTTAAAAAGTGAGAGTGAGAGAGCGAAAATAGCAAAGTGAAAGAATGAGGATAATCAAAGGCTATTTATAGATAAAGGGCTCTCAAGGAACAAAATCCTTAATCGACTAGAGTAACAGACTAGCTAACCGTTTGGCGTTCTAGTGTGCAACGCTTACTTCTTGAAATTGATACTTTCCGACGGCTGGTTTCTTGACCGATTGCTTGCCAAAGAGAAAAAAGAGATTTTCAAAAAAATTTCTAAGATTCTCTGTTGATTTAGAGATGATCTCAGAATTTTAATGTTCACTTTTCTCATGACTGAGTCCGAATTAGTAGACTATCCGAGGTGCTTAGAACACACTCGAAACTAATAATTACTGCTTAATTTTATGATATCTCAACTGAACCACTAGTTATTTTCTCGGAATAAGTCATAAACAAGTAAATCACATAAGTTCTCATGCAATTATTCAATCAATCATGCATTCATCATACCAAGTTCATTCCTAATAAAACAGAATTGATCTTCACACACAAGTTTTGTGAAGATATCAACTAATTGAAATTTAGTAGGAATAATTTCAAGTTCAATGTCACCTTTTCAAAGTGCTCTCTGAGAAAATGATATCTTACCTCAATGTGCGTAATTTTTTAGTGCTTGAACAAGATTAATTGTTATGCTGATGGCACTTTAATTATCGCACTTGATGGGGATGGATGTGAATGACAGTCCTAGATCTTTTAAGTGTTGCTTGATCCATAGAATTGAAGCATAGCAGGCTCCTGCCGCTAGATACTCTACCTCACCTGTTGATAGAGAAACCGAGTTTTGCTTTTTGATTGCCGGGAGACAAGTGATCGACCTAGAAATTGACATGCTGATGTACTTTCTCTATCAACCTTGTATCCATCATAGACAGACATCCGAGTATCCACCGAGGGTCAACCTTGAGTCTTTTGAATACCAAAGACCAAGTGTCTAAGTTCTGTAAGATATCTAAATATTCTCTTCACCGAAGTGAGATGTAATTCTTTTGGATTCTTGAAATCTTGCGCATAAACAGACACTAAACATAATATCCGGTCGGCTAGATGCAAGATAAATTAGAGATCCAGTCATAAACTCTATGATGTAAAATAAAGTATAGATCCAATCACACCTCTATAGAGTTTATGATCTACGACTTTACTGTCTCATCCGAGTCTATTTGGTAGTGCAACTCATAGGAGTTGTAGCATGTTTGACATCCCGTAGCTTGTACTTCTTAAGTAACTCATTTACGTATTTAGACTAATAAAAAGAAATGTCATCCTTTTCTTGTTTGATTTGCAGTCTAAGAAAGAAATTTAATTCTCCCATCATACTCATTCGGAAATCCTGTCTCATCAACTTAAAAACTCTTGAGATAGAGTTTCAATAGTAGCTCCAAAAATAATGTCATCACCATAAATCTGAATAATAAGAAAGTCATTTGGGTTTTGCGAAAAGAGTTTTCTCAATAAGACCTCTTTTGACGAGCATTTTAAACCAAAAACCTACTTAACCTTTCATAACAAGCTCTTGGAGCTTGTTTCAAACAATACAAAGATTTTTGCAATTTGAAAACATGATTAGGAAATTAGGAGTTTTTAAATCCAGGGGCTTGCTCAACATAAACTTCTTCTTGAATATAACCATTAATAAAAGCATACTTAACATCCATTTAATAGAATTTAATGTTCATACTTGGATAAAAAGGCTAAGAGAATTCTGACTACCTCAATCCTAGCAACAGGTGCAAAGTTTTCCCCATAATTATATCCCTTTTCATGATTATATCCCTGAGCAACTAGTCTAGCCTTATTGATGACTATAAAACCTCCCTCATCCAGTTTGTTCTTAAATACCCATTTGGTTCCTATAACTAGGTGGTCGAGAATGTCATTTGGCCGAGTCTAGATTTAGTTTCTTTCAAATTGGGATAGTTCTTCTTACATGGCCTCTACCCATTCAGGTTTAGGTAGGGCTTCTAGTACATTTTTAGGTTCAATTAATGATATGAATGTCGAAAATGAACATAAATATTGCAAAGAAGAACGAGTGCTTACCCTTGTGTTGATGTATAAGATGATGTTCTCAATTGGGTGACTAGATGAGTATTTTAAAGCTTTACTTGTTCTTTGGTTTACAACATTTTATGTGTGACTAATTAATTCTTCAACTTGTTTAACTATTTGAATTTCTTCTTTAATTAGTGCTTCAGTGGTGTAAGCTTGTTCTTGAATTGAGTCATTCCGAGTTGGCTCGGTTCTCTTGTTATTGATGATTCCGAGCTCAACTTCCATTATGTCATCATCATCTCGGTTGAGCTTGAGGTTTGAGAAAGTAGACCAGGTTATCCTGCCATCATCAACCTCACCAAAGAAAACATGGATGCTTTCTTTCACTTTGTTAGTTTTTTGTTGAAGCCGAGCTAAGCTTTGCTATCGGATGAATAATCAAGAAATATACCTTCATCCGACCTTGCATCCAACTTGGTCAAATAATCCTTACTATTGTTATGCACAAAGCATTTACATCTAAATGGTTTGAACTAGGAAAAGTTAAGTTTCTTCCCATTGTAGAGTTCATAGGGTGTTTTCTTTAGAATGGGTCGAATGAGGTATCTGTTAAGAGTGTAGTTTGTTGTGTTCACTACCTTAGCCCATAAGTAGTAAGGTAGATTATTTTCAATCGTCATGGTCCTTCCTACTTTAATAGTTATATTCTTTCTCTCCTCTACTACATTCTGTTGAGGAGTTCTAGGTGTTGAGAAGTTATGGGAGATGCCAATCTTGTCACAAAAATCAGTAAATTCGAGTACGCAAACTCCCTTCCATGGTAAGTTCGAATTCTAATGATATGAGTCTTAGACTCCACTTTTATTTTCCTGTAGATCTTAGTGAACTCCTTGAAGGCTTCATTCTTGTTCTTTAAAAAACAAACCTAGACAAATCGTGAGTAATCATCAACAATGACAAGCACATATGATTTACCTCTTAAGCTTTTAATAGGAATTTCACCACACAAATCCATATGTATCAATTCAAGCACTTTGGGTGTAGTGATAATTTTGATTGGCTAAATGATGACCTAACTTGTTTTCCTTTTCCGCATGCATCACAAATTTTATCTTACTTAAATAAGTAGTTAGGTAGTCCTCTAACTAACCTATGAGATGCAAGAGAGAACATTTACTTAATCTTTTAGACATGATAAATCATGACTAGAATTAGAAAGAGGAATAGTATAGGTGTTACCCGAGCTTAGACGAGAGAGCTTTGTTTCTTTGGTAGTTGCATTAGATGCGGTTAGTCCGAGTGAATCTTATCTCTTGACCTTTGTCACACGGTTGGGAAATACTCAAGAGATTATACTTAAGTCCCTTTACAAGATGAACTAGACTAACGGAATTGTCTCCATATCCAATTATTCTAATACTAACAATCTTGCCTTTACTTGTTATCTCTAAATGTGATATTTCCTCCTTTCACATCTTCATGTTCTGAGAAAACTCTTAAATCACCGGACATGTTGTAATACCCGTGATTTTAACAAAAGCGAGTTGTAAAAAATAGAATTATTGAGTATTATTTCGTGAATCTAGGGGGTAAGTGACCGATTTATTTACAGCTAGACGTATTACTTTAGTATCCCTTTGGAGGTCTGTTGTTGAATAAATTAAATCAAGGAAATTGCCTCCGTTTTTATTGAGTTGAACCTTTGCACGATTAGGAATTGTCATGGTCGGCGTATTAAAATAAGTTAGGATGCATCGGCATACGAGGACGAAGGGAGGAGATATGGATTTGTCATATATGGACCGGTGATTACTTTGCCTGAATTATGAAGAGGTGAGAAAGATTAATTGGGGGTACAATAGAAAGGGGATGTGGGTTTTGTCGGGTGGTGGAGAGAGAGAGTGCAAAAATAAAAGAAAAGAGGGACCGAAGAGAGGGGCACTCGGGGAAAGAAAAGGAAGAAAAAGAAGGAGAGCCGAGAGGAGGAAGAAAGAGTGAGCACCGAATAGGAGAGAGAGAGAGAAGGCGAACGTGCAAGGGCCGAGGAGACCGAGGGAACCGGCGACCACCGCAGAACCGAAGGCAGCAGCTGGCGACTCGAAGAGACGGTGAACGAAGGGAAGAGAGCTAGAAAGGGGGCAGAGCGAGGGCGAAAGAAAGACCCGAAGCAAAGATAGAGAGCTCGAGAGATCGAGACCAACCCCGAGGGACGGCGAGAATGGCGAACCAGCAGGGCGAGAGGCGAGGAAAGGAGCGAAAGCAAGCACAGAGAGCGAGAGGAAGCAAGAAATGAGAACCGAGAGGCGGGGAGTAGACCCGAACAAAAACAGAGCAATAGAGAGAGCTTGAGCGGGTGAAACCGGAGGACTAGAGGCAACAAAAGCGAGAGAAAGCAAGGGACCGGAACCCAACAGAACGCAGAATACTCAATCCGTTTCTCAAACCGTAAAACCCGAGGTGGATGGTCTCATACTCTAAACTATTAGCAATTTCGAAACCCAAATGAGTTTTGTTGTGAATATTAAATGTTTACGTGATAGAATGAAGTTAGGAAGTGATTAGAACTTAATTAGGTTATGAGAAAATCCAAGTGAACTGTTAAGTCCGAATCGAAACCTGAAGGAGTTTAGTAATTAGATAGAGCTGAGTTGAGATCTCTGAAAGTTTAGAAGGAGTTAGGTTGCGTAGATATAAAGAGTATTATGAAGATCTCAATTAGCAATTAGAGATGAAGAAATGGTGATTTGGGTCTAAAATGTGAATTGATGATTCATGTGAACCTTAGAGATTCCCTAAATTCTTTACATTCGAAGGTAACGACTTATATTGGGAAATAACGAGTTAAGCATAAAAGAGGAGAGGGAGTTCATATCGAGTGATGCACAATTAAGGCTTGGGACTGAGAAGTGGGTGAGTATTAAGATAATTGAGTTCAAAAGATAATTACATTCTTAAGGTTGAACTAAATTCGAAGATAAGCGAAGCTAGCGGAAGTGGAGTGATGAAGAGAGATTATGAACTCGTATGATTGAGTCGGTCGAGAAAAAGCAATTAATGGGGTAGAAACCTAAGATGAGAGCAAATTACGCTTGGAGATGAAGGGAGCTAGAGGAATTTTAGTAGTGAAGTAAGAATGAGAACTATCTAACTAAGTATGAGTAAGGAGAGGTTAATTAGTAATGTAGAAGCGTAATCGAAAAACATTGAAGCAAAGATGGTAAATTCAGAGAAGTTGAGTTATAAAGTGGAGGCATAAAATGAGGAATTGAGGTAAAGACAATGAATTGTGAAAAGGGGAACGTTGAATTAGGTAATATCTACTTGTGGTTATTGTGGCTAAGAAAAGGAATCAATCTCACTGAATTGGGGAATTGAGAAAAGTGTAGTTATGAATGAAGTTGAGAATGACTATCTGTGTTGAGTTGTGGCTATATGTGCAAGTGATTGTGAAATGATGTCAATAGTAGTTTTGAAAGGAGTTTTGTATTTTACGTGAGATGATCCTTGAATGCAACTTCTTGTGAATTGCCTTTCAAACGTGATTATGTTTTAAAGAAGCAAATCGATTGAGAAATTGAATTTGGGAGGATGGCACGTAGTGCTATGCCTTCTAATGTGTCAAACTGATTTGAGAAAGTGAATTTATAAGGGTGACACATGGTGTCATGCCTTCCTTGATGTTAAATTGAATTCGAAAAGTCTGTGAAGTGAACGTGATGAATGAATATGTGCAAATTGTTTTGAATCGACAGCTACGGATCGTTTAGCATACGGAAAGGTTCGAACCGGGGACGCCCAGCTAGAAACTTTGAGAGAAGGGTTCTAATAGGGGTCCTGCAGAGGCGGGATGCCCGCTCCGAGACTTCCGAAGACAGTCCGGGAGCCTTTTGTTCGGGGTCGCGCCCGGAATTAAAGAAGTGCTAGTTTGAGTCCTCGAAGGCCTAGAAAGTTGATTTAGTTCCCAAAGAATTGTTCATGAATGTGAAATCGTGTTTTAAATGATTAAAGAGTCGGGATATTTACGTTGCAAGAGTTTTCATTGAAAGCATCTAGATTTGTATTATGTTATTTTGTTTTTACCGATTTCATTAAAATGAGTAGTACGTATAAAGAATTTCCATTTTAAGGGTATAAGACTCCTGTGAGCCCGTGGTTTATTGCTTACCCCACAAATTTCCCCCTTTCACCCCCAGTGTGCGGGTGCATTATCGAAGGCATGATCTACGCGTAGCATATTCCGGACTCTTGTTGACTGCTGATTACTAAAGTGACTCAAGTGGTCGACATGCATTTTTATGTTTCTAAATGTTGTACTTGTAATTTAGTTCATATAGTTGTACCCAATGTGCCATAAACCATTTAGATTGTTTTAAGTTTACCGCATGATTGGGTGAACTCCGACGTGTGGCCGTTGAGTTGTATACTCCGAGCGTGTGGCTCGACGAGTTATATTGTGGTTTTATACAGGGTTTTAAGGCTTTAAGCCTACGGGATAGTCAACATTTCAATTCTTTTGGAAAACCATCTTTATTACCTCTAACTTGAATTTAGAGGGCCAAACCGACACTGATAGAGCCTTGGGAGTTCCCGCAAGGAACTCGGTGATGTAATACTCCTAGGGGATGTTTTGGGGTGTTACGCATGTGGCAAGAACATGTAATATCTAAGTACCACTGACCTTTTTGTTTCTAAGTCACCTGCAAAATGTAAACAAACTAACCCTTCTCACTTCCCCTTACAAACCCAATAAACTGTTTTTATTGTGGTCATTTTCTAAGGAAGAGCACTTTTAGGAACCCAAATTTGAATGATTTAGGGTTTGGTCTAATTTTAAGTCTTCTTCTTTGAAAACCGAGTTTGTGTCTCTCTCTTACAAAAACCTGTCTTTACGTAGAATTGGTTCGAGCACTTTTTCTTAAAACTAGCTCTAGGCGGAGTCCCTTTCTTTTGTGAATGAATAGGACCATGCTCAGTCTTCCTAAACTTAATCGTTACGGAATAAGTTTTGCAAAGACTTTTATGGGAATTATCTTCTTCTTCAACATTGTAACTAAGTCCTTGTTTTTGAAAAGATACACAGAGAGAACTAATTAATAAGTTAAGGTTTTTCGACCTTAAGTATGTTTCAAAACCAACTCCCGAGACTCAGTGAACTTGTCTTTCAATTGCTCACTCTTTTCCGAGGCACTCGAGACTTAATCTCTTATGTTGAGTACTATTCTCAAGTACCTTAAGGTTTTATCTCGGCTTTTCTAAATCATTTTCCAAAGAATTGTTCTCGAGACTCGAGAGACTCTAAATTCTCTTTAAATTTAGAAGAATCGAATTGAACTTCTCCTCCAAAGTAAAAATGTAACTAGCTAGATCATGCTTTGAGAATTTGACAAAGTAGTTAATTACCTCCCAAGGATCTATTTCCTCATAATCGGATACTTTACTTTTTTACTGAAATTGAGCCTCCGAGTCTTTCGAGATCCATGAAACACTTTGACTCATCATCGGTGTCATCATCTTCTTCGATTCATTTAAATATTCTATTCACCCTAGTGAGATGTGATTCTTTTTATTAGCTTGAAATCTTTCACATAGACAAGCACTAAACATAATATCTAGTCTACTTAATGTAAGATAAAGTAGAAAACTAATCATATCTCTGTAGAGTTTCGATCTACACCTTTACCTTTTTCATCCGAGTCCAGTTTGGTACTGCTACTCATTGGAGTGGCTACATGTTTGACATCTTGTAGTTTATACTTCTTGAGTAACTCCTAAGTGTATTTGGACTTATGAACATAGATACCATTTTTCTCTTGTTTAATTTATGTTCCAAGAAAGAATTTGAGTTCTCCCACCATACTCATTTGGAACTCATGTCTTATAAACACCGAAAACTCTTGACATAGAGTTTCATTAGTAGTTCCAAAAATTATGTCATCAACATAGATCCGAATAACGAGAAAATTATTCCCACTTGGTTTTTATAAAAAGATTTTTCCAATAATACCTTTTTTAAGATTATTTATAACAAAGAATCTTCTTAATCTTTCATAACGAGGCTCATGGGGCTTGTTTCAATCTATACAAAGCTTTTTATAGTTTTAAAACATGATTAGGAAATTAAGAGTTTTTAAATCCAGGGGTTGCTCAACATAAACTTCTTCTTGAATATAACCATTAAGAAAAGTACACTTAACATCCATTTAATATAATTTATTGTTCTCGTTGGATGCAAAAGCTAAGAGAATTCCGATTGCCTCAATCCTAGCAACCGGTGCAAAGGTTTCCCTATAATTAATTCCCTCTTCTTCATTATATCTCTAAGCAACTAGTCTAGCTTTGTTTCTAAGTACTAATTCTCCCTCTTCTAGTTTGCTTTTGAATACCCATTTGGTTCCTATAATCGGGTGGTCGAAGGTCGTTTCAATAGATTGCAAACTTGGTTTCTATGAAATTACGATAGTTCTTCTTATATGGCCTCTATCCATTCAGGTCCAAATAGGGCTTTTAGTACATTTTTAGGTTCAATTAATGATATGAATGCACAAAATACACATAGTGTAAAGAAAAACGAGTCCTTACCCTAGTATTGATGTCCGAGATGATGTCCTCAGGTGGGTGACTTAATGAATATTTGAAAGCTTTACCTATGCTTTGGTTTATCGGATTTGATGATTAAATACTTTGTTCTTCAATTGGTTCAACTTGTTGAGTCTCTTCTTAAACTTGTGCTTCAATGGTCCGAGCTTGTTCTTAAAACGACTCATTTTGAGTTAGCTCGGTTCTCTTATTCTTGATCATTCGGAGATGAGCTTAAACTAAGTCATCATCATCTCAATTGAGCTTGAGGTCCGACAAAGTTGATTCACTTATCCTGTCGTTATCAACCTCATCAAAGATAACGTGGATGCTTTCTTCCACTTTGTTAATTTGTTATTGAAAATTCAATAAGCTTTTCTATGAGATGAATAACCAGGAAAAATACCTTCATCTAACCTTGCATCAAACTTCGTCAGATTATCCTAACCATTGTTATGCACAAAGCATTTGCATCTAAATGGTTGAAGTAGCAAATGTTAGGCTTCTTCCCATTGTATAGCTCATACGAGTGTTTTCCTCGGAATGGGTAGAATGAGGCATCTATTAATAGTGTAGTTTGTTGTGTGTCACTACCTCAGCCCATAAATAGTAAGGTAGATCATTTTCAATCATCATTGTCCTTCCTATTTCTTCAAGAGTTCTGTTCTTTTTCTCCACTACTCCATTTTGTTGAGGAGTTTGGGTGCTGAAAAGTTGTGGGAGAGGCCATTCTTGTCATAAAAGTTTGCAAATTCCGATTAGTTGAACTCCCTTTCATGGTCGGTTCGAATTCTCGTAATCCGAATCTCGGACTCCACTTGTATTTTCCTATAGGTCTTAGTTAATTCTCTGAAGGCTTCATTCTTGTTCTTTAGAAAACAAACTCCAGGTAAATCATGAGTAATCATCGACAATAACTAGTATATATGATTTACGTCTAATGCTTTTAACATGAATTTCACCACACAAATCCATATGTATCAATTCAAGCACTTGGGATGTAGAAACAATTTTGAGTGGCTTAAATGATGACCTTGCCTGTTTTCGCTTTGTGTATGCATCACATATTTTATCTTTCTTAAATGAGCAGCTTAGGTAGTCCTTTGACTGGCTCACGAGATGCAAGTTTCTTGATTATATGCATATTGATATGACCTAATCTACGATGCCATGTCCAAGAATCATCATTGACTGAAGCTTTTAAATATGACAGATCTTGATTAAAATCAAAAAGAGGAATGGTGTAGTTGTTACTCGATCTCGTACTGCAGAGCTTTGTCTCTTTAGTAGATGCATCATAAATGAAGCGGTTGGTCCGTGTGAACCTTACCTCTTGACCTTTGTCACACAATTGAGAGATACTTAGAAGATTATACTTGAGCCCCTTAACTGAATTGTCTCCTTGTCCAATCCTACCAATGCAAATAATCTTGCCTTTTCCGTTATTTCCAAATGTGACTTCTCTTCCTTTCATTTCTTGATGTTCCGAGAAGAGTCTTGAATCACAAGACATGTGGCGAGCACATCGACTGTCTAAGTACCAGTGACCTTTTTGTTTCTCAGTCACCTACAAAACATCAACAAAGTAACCCTTCTCACTTCCTCTTACAAATCGAGTAATTGTTTTTACTCGTGGTGATTTTCTAAGGAAGAGCACTATTTTTACTGTGGTGATTTTCTAACTCGTTACTCGATCTCAGTCACTTTCTTTTAAAATCCTCTCTTTTTGTAAACTAGTTGAGAAGACTTTTTCTTAAAAGTTGGTATGGGCTTAGTCCCTTTCTTCTTTGAATGAATTGAACAATGCTCAGCCTACCCGAACTTAATCGTTCCGGAATCAGCTTTAAAAAACTTTTGTAGGAATTATCTTCCTGTTCAATATTGTAACCAATTCCTTCTTTTGAAAAGAGATGCACCAAGAACCAAGTAGTAAATCAAGGTTTTTCGACCTTAAGTAAGCTTCAAAACCAACTCCTGTGACTCAATAAGCTTTGTTTCAATTGCTCATTCTCTATTCCGAGGAACTCGAGTCGGTCTTATTATCTTCAGTATTAGTCTCAAGTAACTTCAGGTTTCGTCTCAATTTTTCTAAATTATTTTTCAAAGAATTATTCTCAAGACCGAGAGACTCTAATTTCTCTTTAAATTTAGAAGATCGGAATTGGACTTCTCCTTCAAAGTAAAAATTTATCTAGCTAGATCTCGCTTGGAGAATTTGAGAAAGTAGTTGATCACCTTCCGAGGGTCTGTTTCCTTAGTATTTGATGCTTTACTTTCCAACTTAGATCCAGCCTCCGAGTCTAACAGAGCCATAAGACACTTCGACTCATCACCGAGTGTCATCATTTTCTTCGATTTATAATCGCTTCATGTGGCTACCATAACCTTTTTCTACTTTATATCATTTCTCCTCTTTGGACAATCCTTGACTACGTGTTCTTTGCTATTACACTCAAAACAACCAGATTTCTTAGTTAAAGATAAATTTGAAGAAGATGAGAATTTACCTTTTTTGTCCTTCTTGTAGAACTCTTGCTTAGGCTTCTTTTGGCACTTTTGTATTTCATCATTTTCTCGAAACCTCAGGTCGAAGTTCCATGGGGTCTTCTTTGAAATCCGAGGAGCTCGGACTAAGACTAGGTTCTTCTAAGGTTTTGAGAGCAATGTTTCTTTTAGTGCAGAACTTAGATTCTTCTTTGTTTAGATGAAATGGGTAAGTAATCTCCCAATAAGTTCATCTAGCTTCAATTTAGTAAGGTCCTAAGCTTCTTCAATAGCAGCCACCTTAGGATCCCATCTTCTCTTCAATAGACTCCTCATAATCTTTCCGATAATCTTTTTATAAGATATCTTTCTTCCAGGGGACTTAAGATTATTGACAATCCGAGTGAAGCAGATGTACATCCGAGTTATGTTTTCATTAGCCTCCAACTTGAACATCTTATACTTGTGGAGATACCGACTTATCTTTGCATGCTTCACTTCACTAGGACCTTCATAAGTAGTAACCAATGTGTCCTAGAATTCCTTGGTAGTAATACAGGTAAATACTATGTTGTATTCTCGTTGTGTCAAAAGCACACATCAGTGTGTTCATTGCCTTGAAGTTCTTTCTATAATTCTCATTCTCTTCAGCAATGAATTCCGACTTCACCTTTGCTACAGTAGGAGTCCCATCTCTCTTGGTGGGAATATAATTCTCTTTGTAGATGATGTTCCGGACATCTACATCATAGTCTTCGATGAAGCACTCCATGATCTTCTTCCACTAAGCGAAGTTTGATCCCTTAAACTTGTGTGGTTTGGTGAAAGATCTTCCTTCATCGAACTCCATAGTTAAAAGCCATCTGATCTTTAAACCTTAGATTGTTATATCCTTTGAGAAGGTTAGGCTTTGATACCAATTGAACGTTACTCGTTGAGAGTCCGAGTCACCCTAGAGGGGGTGAATAGGGTGAGAAGGAAAATTTGCAAAATAAGAGATTTCCGCCAAGTCGAACTTAGAAATGGGATACCGAGTCTAGAATGAACTTAAAAAGTAAGAGCAAAGAATATACGTAGAAACCCTCTTGGGACAGAAAGCCACGGATAGTATCAATGCGGATACCAAGTCAAATCCACTCTTTTGAATCCGAAAACTATAAGGACTGACTCTTATGGAATTGCTCCCTTAGGTAATTCAAAACACATTTTCCTAAGCAAAGAAGTTCCCTTATCTACCATAGTACCTCCTAACTATGTTAACCTTCATAGCTAGCCACAACTTTACAGACTTAGTCAAGGGAATTCGAAAGAAGTGAAGAAAGTAAGAGTTTGATTGATTTCAACACTTCTTTCGCTTCAACTCGAAGTTGAGAAAAACTTAAGTATAGAGTTGAAAGGTAGAAAAGATTGAGACCGTAAGTTTAGGGTTCGAGTTCTAACAATCTCTTCAATATTGTGATTGATTATGTACTAGGAAGCTTCACTAGCCCTTCTAACGGATAGTTTGAGTCCCTCAAAAAGAAAACCATTGTAAAGATGAACGTTGTGTATCTGTCCTTGGCTCAAAAGGTCGTGCAACTCCCTAGTTGTGACTCGAAATCTGGGTGTAAACAACCGTCACACTCAAAGTTGAAGTTTAACGAAATGGAAACCAATAACCCCGACACGGTGTTTGAGCCTATCTTGAAACAATGATTTTTCTATCTCGTTGGTGTTTAACGGAAAGAAATGGGTTGCTTTTGCTTTTTAAATTGAGATTAAATCACTTTAATCATCCTGTAAAAGAAAATCAAATTGTTACTCAAAGTATAAATATAATTTTGTCCAAGATTCATCAAGGAGAAAAAAATTAATTTAAAAAATTAAGCACCGAAATATCCTTAACTTGAATAAATGGAATTTTCCGAGTCTAATATTTAATATGTTCTAATTCCCTTTTGTGTCTGTCTTTTAGGTGAATAAAGAATTAAAATTGTATGGACACAATACATCAATGTGCTAAATAAATAATCTCAGTTAATAAACCTCACTTGGAGTTTGAATTAACGCAGTGATTCCTTTTTAACTTTTGCGATAAGTTAGAGTTATATGAGAGTATGACTTGAATTCAAAATTATAAAGAGAGAGAGTTATATCGAGTCTTCATTCATGTTGGATGTAAATGCTAAAAGAATTCTAATTACCTTAATTCTAGCAACTAGTCCAAAGGTTTCCCCACAATCTATTCCTTCTTCTTAGTTATACCCCTTAGCAACAAGTATGGCCTTAATTATGACTACCAATACTTCCTCATCTAGTTTGTTCTTCAATACCCATTTGGTTCCTATTACTCGGGTTGTCAAAAGGTCGTTTGATCAAGGTCAAAACATGGTTTCTTTCAAATTGTGAGAGCTCTTCTTACATGGCCTCTATCCATTCAGGTTCAAGTCGGCCTTCCATTATATTTTAAGGTTCAATTAATGAAATGAATGTAGAAAGATGCACATAGATTATTCAAAGAAGATCGAGTTCTTACCCCTTAGTTGATGTCACAAATGATGTTCTACAGTGGATGACTAGAAGCATACTTGAAAGCTTTACTCGACCTTTAGTTTAGCAAATTGGATGGTTGAGCACTTGTTTCTTCAGCTGTCTAAGCTGGTTATGTCTCTACTTCTTATTGTGCTTTAGATGTTTGAGCTGGTTCTTGAACTAGCTCATTTTGAGTAAGCTCGGATATCTTATTTTCCATTATTAGCATAGCCTCCAATATGTTATGATCATTTCTATTCAGACTCGAAATTTGGGAAGGTTGATTCACTTAATCTACCATTATTAACTTCATCAAAAATAACGTGGATACTTTCTTCAACTTCGTTAATCCGTTTGTTGAAGATACGGTAAGCTTTGTTATGTAAAGAATATCTTGGAAATATACCTTCATCTAACCTAGCATCAAACTTAGTCAAATGATCCTTATCAATGTTATACATAAAGCACTTACAACCAAATGGCTTGATGTATGAGATTTTGGGCTCCTTTCCCTTATATATTCATATGGTGTTTTCTTCAGAATGGGTTGAATGAGGCATTTGTTGAAAGTCTAGTTTTTTGTTTTCACCGCCTCATCCCATATATAGTAGGGAAGATCGTTCTCGATCATTATTGTCCTTCCTATTTCTTCAAGAGTTATGTTCTTTCTCTCCACTACTCCATTCTCGTGAGGAGTTACGGATGCTTGAGAAATTGTTGGAGATACCATTCTTGTCACATAAATCTACAATTTTTGAGTAATCAAACTCCTTTCCATGGTTAGTTCGTATCCTTCGGATATGAGTCTCGAACTCTACTTGAATTTGGTTTCAAACCTTGGTGAACTCTTTAAAAGCTTTATTCTTGTTCTTTAGAAAACAAACCCAAGTAAATTGAGGGAAATCATCAATAATAACAATCATATATAATTTACCTCCTAAGCTTTTGACAGGATTTCACCACATAAGTCCATATCAATCAATTAAAGCACTTTCAAGGTGGAAAGAGTTTTAAGTGGCTTAAATGATGATTTGACTTGTTTTCCTTTTGTGCATGCATCATAAATTTTATCTTTCATAAAATTACATTGAGGGAGTCCTCGAACTAACCCTTATAAAGCAAGTTTCTTAATAGTATGCATACTAATATGACCTAATCTACAATGCCATGTCCATTAATCATCATTAACAAAAGCCTTGAAATATGACAAATTTTGAGATGAATCAAAAAGAGAAATGATATAGGTGCTACCGACATCGGACCAAAGAGTTTTATCTCGTTTGTAGTAGCGTCGATAATGAATAAATTGGTCCGAGTAAACCTTACCTCTTGTCCTTTATCAAATAACCGGGAGATACTCGAAATATTGTACTTGAGTCTCTTGACAAGGTAGACTAGGCTCATTGAGTTGCCACTATGAGCAACTCTTCCAATACTAATAATCTTGCCCTTATTGTCATCTCCAAATGTGACATTTCCTCTTTTCATCTTCTCTAGCTCAAATAAGAGTCTACAATCTCCTGACATGTGCCTTGAGCAACCACTATCCAAGTACCAATGATCTCTCTTTTCTGAGTTGCTTGCAAAACATAAACAAACTAACCCTTCTTAATTTCTCTTACAAACCCAGTAATTCTCCTTTACGAGATCAATTTTTAGGAAGATAACTTTTAGGAACCCGATTTGAATAATCTTAGGCTCGGTCCGATTCCGAGTCTTCTTCTTGGGAACCGAGTCTCCTTTTGCGAAAACTTTTCTTTTATAAATAAGTTGAGGAGACTTCTTTTGATAAATAGTTATGGGCTTAATCCCTTTCTTCTTTGAGTGAATAGAACTATGCTCAACTTTTCTAATGTGAAATTTTCAAGAATCATTCTTGATAATACTCTTATAGGTTTTATCCTGCTTCAGTGAGCTAAAAGAGAAGTAATGAAAGAAGCTCGCAACTCGGCATTCACATTGCATCCTGGAAGTACAAAAATGTACCATGACCTAAAATGTCATTTCGGTGGATAGGAATGAAAAGGGATGTAGCAGATTTTGTAGCTAATTGTCTCATATGTCGAAGGTAAAAGCGAACACTAGAGACCATGAGGATTACGGCAACCTCTACCGATTCCCGAATGGATGTGGGAAGATATCAGCATGGATTTTATTACAAGATTACCCAAGACTCGAAGCAACATGATTTCATATGGGTGATAATCAATAGATTGATAAAGTCAGCCCATTTTCTTGTAATCAAGATAACTTTCACATCTCAAGCAACTAGCCGACTTCTATTTAGCTGAGATAGTCGAGCTTTACGGTATTCCTCTCAAGCATCGTGTCGGATCGGGATAGTAAGTTCATTGCTATGTTTTGGCATGGGTTTTAAGAGGCGATGGGTACAAGTCTCCATATAAGCACAACTTTCCTCCCGGAGTCTCATGGGCGGACGTAACGTACAATTCGGACTCCGGAAGATATGTTGAGAGCATGTGCCATGGATTTTGTAGGTACTTGGGATAACAACCTACCATTAATTGAATTTTCCTAATAACAGCTACCATGCAAGTCTAGGTATTGCTCCATATGAAGCATTGTATGGTTGTTGATGTAGAACTCCCATGTGTTGGAATGAAATAGGAGAAAGAATACCCTCTACGGTTGAAATGATATATCAATCCACGAGAGGCAATCAAGATAATACGAAAAGGTTGCGAGCGGCCCAAGACGAGATAAAAATGTTATGCGAGATCTAAAGCGAGAGACCCTTAGAGTTCCAAGTTGGGGATCAAGTGTTTTTAAGAGTTTCTCCGCTAAAAGGGAACTTGAGATTTGGGCTGAAAGGTAAACTTAGCCCTAGATTTGTGGGACCTTTCAAATCTTGCAAAGAATTTGTTCCGTAGCTTACAGATTGGCTTTACCACCCGCTCTTCAAGGTATTCATGAAGTTTTCCTTACAGCCTAACCTTCGCAAATATGTGTCGGATCCGGAGCATATCGTCAAACATAAACTTTGAAAGTTAAAGAGAACCTTACATTTGAGGAAGAACTGATCCGTATCTTATAAAGACAAGAGAGGAAGCTTAGGACTAAAAATATTTTGTACATCAAGGTACTCGGAATGACCATAAGTTAGTTGAAGCGACGTTGGAGCCGAACGTGAGATACGGGAGAAATACCCCGCTCTGTTTATATCAAGTATCCAAATTTCGAGGACGAAATTTTTTGAACAAGCGGAGAAATGTGAGACCCGAGATTTTAAGTTGGTTAATTATAGGATTAAATTAACTTAAGTAATTGATGCGTAAGTTATTTTATTTAGTACGAGTTCTCAATTGTACGCGCTTTTAAAAATTAGCGGATTATATTATTTCCTCCCGACTCCCTACCCGGACCGAGTAAGTAAAATCCGAGATAATTTATACGAGCTATTTCTACCTTTACCTTGAGATTATCTAAGCCAAAACAGGGGGAAAGAAGGAGATAAGGAAGAGTAGAGGAAGGTGACTAATTATGTTTACTTGGAATGGATAGAGTAAGGGGAAGATTAGTATAAAGTTGGGTTGCAGTGGCATTAGCTGGTGAAGCCACCACGAAAGGAAAAAAAAAGTGATTAGTTGATAAGAAATAAAGGAAGGCTTGGGAGAAGAAGTAGAAGGGGAGCCCGAGCAAGAAAAGAAGAGGAACCAGAACAAAAGTAGGGGAGCGACAGAGAGGAAGAAGAGAGGGCGAACCGAGGGAGATAGACAGAGAGAGACAGAGCGTGAGTGCGAGAACCGGAGAGCAGGTCGGAGGTCGGCGTGCCGAACAGCGAACGAAACAAAGACGGCCAGTGAACATGTGGAAAGGCACAAGAGACGACAGGGAGACCGAAGTGGGGAAGCAAGCGTCGGGGCCGAGAAAAGGCAACCGACGGCCAACAAATAAGAAGACAGGGACTGGAGCTGGCGTCGGGCATAGAGGAAGGCGATTAAACCAGGACTTGATCGGGGCTAGCAGTAGAGGAAGAAGAACGAAAAGAAGGAACTAACCTAAGCTAATCCGAAACTCAAGCAAACATTCAATGCCTAATTCTAGCTGGGTAGTCTTATACTCTAAATTTATAGTAATTTCGAAACCTAATTGAATTTTGTTGTGAATATTGAATGTTTATGCTATATAATGAATTTAGGAAGTAGTTTGGAATGAATTAGGACATGTGAGCAATTAATTAAGTTGTTGAGGCTGAATTGTGAATCGACGAGGATGGAGTTAGGTTGCTTAGGGCTAATGAATAATATTGAATTTTGTTAGGAATTAGAGATGAAAAAATGGTGATTTGGGTATGAATTGTGAATTGATGCTTCGATTGAACCTTTAGAGATTTCATAAGTCCCCTTTGTTGGAAGGTAATTTCTCATATTGGGAAAAAATGATTTTAGTATAAAGGGGAAGTATAAGTTCATCTTGAGTAGTACACAAATGAGGTAGGGAAGTGGAGAGCAAGTGATTGTTAGGTTAAAGCTGAGTTGACGACATGTCTAAATCTTGGAGAGTGAATTGAACTCGAAAATAAACGAAGCGAGAGGAATTTGAGTAGTGAAATAAGATTAAGAGCTATGTGGCTAAGTTAGGCAAGAAGAGTTTGATTGGTACTGTAGAGGCGCCATCGGAGAAAATTGAGGCAAAGATGGCTAATTGTGAGAAGTTAGGACGTTTGAGTTGCAAGGTAGCTACTTGCGGTTATTGTGGCTCGAAAAAAGGAATTCATTTTACTAAATTAGTAAATTTAGAAAGGCATAGTTGAAAAGGAGCTGAGGATGACTGTATGCACCGATTTATGACTATTCGTGTTAAGTGATTGTATTAAATGATTTTAAAAAGTAGTTTTGAAAGGAGTTCCGCATTTTACGCAAAATGATCCTTTAATGAAATTTTTTGATAACTCGCTTTCCAAATGTGAATATGTTTTAAAGAAGTGAATCTAATTGAGAAACTTAATTTGGAAGGATGGCACATGGTGTTAAGTCGATTTCAGAATGCTCTTCGAAGCAAACGTGATGAATGATTATGTGTAAATTTTTTTAATCGACTTGTCTAGGATCGTTGAGCATACCGAAGGGTTCGAACTTGGGTCCTCATTTGTGAGGAGGCCTGGCTAGAAACTTCGAGGGAAGGGTTGTAGTTGGGGTCCTGGGTATCGGGATGCCCAACCGGAGACTTCCTAGAAGATAGGTCCTAGGAGCCTTTGTTCAAGATCGCGCGCTAGAAATTATGAAGTGCTTGTTCGAGTCTATAAAGCCCGGAAAGTTGTTTCAGTTCTAAAAGAATTGTTAATGATTGTGAAACCGTGTTTCAAATGATTGAAATATTATGATCTTTAAGCTGCAAGAGATTTCAAGAGATTTCCTTGAAAAGTATCTACATTGTATTACGTTAATATACTTCCACTCGATTTCATTATTATTATTAGTATGTGTAAAGAATTTGTATTTGAAGAGTGTATGACTCTCGGATAAGCTCGTGGTTTGCTCACCCCCATAAATTTCCCCCTTTTCCCCTCCCCGGAGCAGGTACCCCCGAGATGGTCGTCTACCTCTTTGCTTGATCGGGATGCTTGTCCTTGGTGGCGGTCGTGATCGAAGTTTGCTTTAGGTTCTTTCATGTTTAGCATGTTGTGTATATGTTGTTACTTATGTAAATATGCAATAATGTAAAGTAAAGTTGGATGTACGCGTAGAGACCTAAACTATTAGCTCTAATTAGCATGGAATTTCCATCTCCGGCAACTTTGCTCTTAGCGGTTGTAACTTAGTTTTTAACTTGGATTGTAACCGAGTTTGGAATTTGGTTTTCCGGTTGTGAAAATTCTAGGGCGTGTGGTCTGTTGTGTCTTGTACTCGAGAGTGTGGTCATTACGAGCTTTATGCAAGTTTTTAAGGCTTTGAGCCTAAGGGTTAGACCATATTTCAAACGGAACTCTGCCGAAATTTTTCAAAAATTCTCAAACTCTTTTGGAAAAATTTCCCTCTTTAGCTTTAGGTTAGAATTAGCAAGCCAAGTCAACACCTGAATGAGCCTTGGGAGTTCATTTTGAGCAACTCCGGCGATGTAATACTCCTAGGGTGGGTTTTGGAGTATTACATGATGGTATTTCAATTTCATTACAAATAGTATATTTGAGCTGAATATGTTCGTTAATGATGCTTATGATTTGATGCAATATATTACATTACAATTATTAAAAGCTAATTAAAGAAAAGGGAGAAATCCGAGAAAACAAAACATTAAAACGAAATTTTTAATTAATTTACTTTAATATTTGCTAAGTTAAAAACATAAAGTAAAACTTTAGAGACAAAGATTCACGATCTTTTTGATGCAAAGATTCACGATTATTTAGGTTCATTAATATTGCATTGCGACAACGACTTCAAACCTTACTTAGATTGTTTAGGTTCATTCGTGTTGAAAAGGTGGACAGGATGCGGATCACTCATGTTTATAAGCAAGCTACTTTGGTGAGAGATAGAAACGTTTTTACGTCATTCCGATCTTCTACCAAACAAAATGATTCACGATTAAGAAACTTCCTTGAAGACTCGGACTTTGCATGTCTAACATTCCTAGTGCTATAAAGGAATTAGGTATAAACTTCATCTCTTATAAGTTTTGATTTCAGGTCATTCTAAGTGTTATTATAGAAACTTTTCCGAGTGGTATAGAACCTTTTCGAGTGTTACATAAACTATTACATATGTTTTCATTTGATTCTAACCGACTTAGAAAGCATACTCTTGCTCATCATTTCACACTTATAGTTCAAGTGAATTGTGGTGTTAATTCATCTCGTTAAGTCAACATGTTTTGTTTGAAATATATTTGTCTAGATCAAGTATTCTTACTCTAATATTCTTTGTCCAACTTGATCTTTCTCTAAGAAGGAATTCGAGTATAATGAATATTAGACTCGTAAAATTCCATTATTCCAGGACTCAGATAATTATGCACTTCATTATCTTAATTAAATTATTATCTATGTCTAATCTTGGATCTGATGTGTAGTGGCGGAAGCAAAGAAAAAGATGGAAAAACCGCAAAACACACAACCGGGCAGAACAGGACCTGCAGGTGCGGTTCTGGGGAAAAGGGTGAAAGGAGGGGTAAATGATGGAGTTTTTGGACGAAATTTGGTGGAAGGTTAGTTAACTGGTTGGGGAAGGTTGTGGTAAAATTTGGGCAGCATCCAAGGTCGGGATCGCCTTGAGCCAAATGCAAACAGAAAGCCTCGCTGGGTGGCTGTCCAGAATGAGGTTCTTTGTTTGTTTTTGGTGCTGGGGATGGAGTTCTTCTTGGATTGAGCTGAGATTTGGAGGGAATGGACTCAACTCATGTAAGATGAAGTGTGTGAAATTTGGGAAAGAGATGATTCGTGGATTGGGAGATATGGTTGATGGAAGTCGCTGGATAGAACCTGGATTCCGGCTTGGATACGTAAACACCACCAAGCTGAATCAAGGGGCGCTCTCAAACGGTCCGGATACAGAAACACCACCGGGGTTTGGGAGACTCAAAGGACACCACCTAGATGCCAACCTAGGATACAGCTTTGAGGATTTAGAGGCTCGAGAAATCCATCCCGAAAAAGAGTGTAACACTCAAGGTTTGTATATTCATCAAAAAGTGATTTTACAAGGAGTATGCATGCTGAATATATAGACCCGCCAATACAACTAACCTTGCTGGAAATTGAAATTAACAAAGCTGAAAATTAAAGCAAAACAAAATGCTAACTAATTAGATGCTTTCCTCCTCTCCAAGTTAAGCTTGAAGAATTTCTAGCCAAGTATTGTTTGATAGGGAACATGTGGCCAAGATTTGTTGCCCCTTCTCCAAGCTCTCTTCTAACCACCTTCCACTAGTGGTAGTGCCTTCTAGAATGCTCCTAGCTTGGTGTTCTTGGCAGCTCCATGTGATGCATGACCACAAGCCCTTCGGCCCTCCCTTGGACCGACCCTCATGACATGAATTTATTTATGTTCAAAGCACTTAAGATAATAATATTTGTATCATTGCTTGTTTGTACTTGGCCGATCATTCCTAGCTTAACCATGGAAATTTGGTGAGCTTGATTTCTCAACTATCTCCCTTAACACCTTGATTTATTTATGAACAAATAATCAATGATCATCCTCCCGGCTCGATCAACATTATGCGCATGAGAAATAACAAGCATTCCCGGTTGTTTTGCATTCATGTTGAGCTGCACATTTTCTGTCTTCTTACCCATGGCTGGCCACTTTCCATCATTCTCCCCTTGTAGGAGAGAATTTGTCCTCAAATTCGAACAAGCCATAATTTTCGGGCATGGAAAAAAATTTGTCAAGTTGAAGTTGTGGCCGAGAGTGGGGCGTTCGTTTGTACTTGGGCAGCCGGTTGATTGTATGGGCAGATTGTGGACATTCAGCCAGTCCGAGTACTCCTCAATCATATTTACAATGTAGGACTTGCTTTGGACATTAACTAACCCACCATAAAGCACACAAAGCCGCATACATTTAGGAAGACACACAACTCCCTTTGGCACCATGAAAGTTGGCATGGCAAACTCCACAACTCCATATTCAATGCTTGGACAGAAATGATTTGGCCTTAAAATACCATCATAATCAATCAAACTAACATTGTCCTTCCATTGAACAAGATATTCGGACAGGCCATAACGTGGACTAAACAACCAAATACCAATGAAAAGGAAGTCACCCTTCTTTGGTATGAAAAAATGGAGTCCGCCCATGGAGTTTCTTGTTGTTCTCCTCGGTCATCTGTCCATGTTTCAGCACCATTGGCCTTTAAATCACATTCTGGTTGGTGGATGGGGCTGGCTGTTGGGCTGGAAATCTCATGGTATTGTAAGGTTCTTTGTGGAGAAAAATTAGGAGGGATTTGATTTGGAAGGGCAGGGAAAATTTTGGTTTGTGGTGCTTTGGCAAGGGGTTGGAAATTTTGTGGAAGAGGATCAAAGGTGTTTTTATTCGGGAAGGTATGGCCAGATTCTGGTGGAGAAAATGTCGGGTGATAAACTCCTCTACATGGCCATAATTCAAGGGAGAAAAATTGATGTATTGGTGGTTTAAATGGAGGTGTAAGGTTGGGGTCTAAATCAGCCAAGGGCAGGCCTTGGTGGTGGTGAAATGGGGAAGACTTGGGTTGTGGAGTTTCAGTTGGGAATAGGCTTGAACATCTTCCCTATTTTGACATAGGGGTTGCTCTCTTTGCATTGTCACAATTATGCTCAAATGTTCAGCCAAACCCTCATGGTGCACTTCCTGGACATGCGGCTCTTGTATGCCACAATGAGAACTCCAAAACCGATTGTCCTCAAGAAGGAAATCATCTCTCCTTGGCAACAAAGAAAACGGCTCCATGTATGGCCTTTCTCCTTTCTCTTCTAGCGTGCTCATGATGTTGTAAAAGCAATCTGGATCAGCCCAAATTCCATGAGATAACATACAACACCAAGTGCTTTTGGTAAGGAAGTCATCTTCCTTTGGCACCAAAAGAATAGGCTCCACATACTCCTTCACAATGCCTAGAGCTTTTATGGTTTCTCCAAGTACTTGGGCAGCAAGAGTATTCACACTCCACACAAGTCTAGAAGATTCAAGCCAAAACAGATTGGCTTCCATCATTCTCTTCTCGGTTGTAGCTCCTTGGACAGATTTGGTGTGGTATGGAATTTTTGGGGCAAAGTGGTTGAGTTTGGCTAAGGTCTCTTTAATGGTGGAAGGGATATTTTGAGGAGGACTTTCAGCTTCGGGTTTTGTTACCATGGCTAGCTTTTGTGAGGAAAGTGGGGGCTGGTCGGTTGGGATGGACTCATTTGGTTTAGGTCTTGAAATTTGGCTAGGTGACAAGGGAACCAATGTGATCCTCTTGCCATCTTTGGTAAAAGTATAAGTGTTCAAGAACCCATCATGTATGACTCTCCTATCAAAGAGCCATGGTCTCCCAAGCAACATGTGACAAGCATCCATGGGAACAATGTCACACCATATCTCATCATGATAACTCTTGCCAATACTAAATGAAATGAGACATCTAGAATTGACTTGGAGATTTTCACCTTGATCTAACCATTGAAGGTTGTAAGGATGAGGATGGGGTGAAACATGAAGTCCAAGTTTCTCTACCA
Organism: Talinum fruticosum; assembly: GCA_021018815.1. Classification (NCBI taxonomy): domain Eukaryota; kingdom Viridiplantae; phylum Streptophyta; class Magnoliopsida; order Caryophyllales; family Talinaceae; genus Talinum; species Talinum fruticosum. Next base: position 884,980 of record JAITYX010000101.1, read on the forward strand.
TTGTTGATGAGGCTATGTTCATACCACTACCACCATTAATAGTGATAGAACACACCTTGTTAAGCACGGTGCCCCTTGTGTAAAAGATGTTCTCACGCTGCTCATCATCTAGCTCATTCAAACCGCACAAAGACCTTCTCAAAAATAAGTTGGCGGTCATGGCTGGGAATTTATGAGGTGCTGGCTGTTTTTGGATTTTTTTTTTTTTTTTTTTTTTTGGTTTATGGGGAAATGAACACAATCACCCAAGGTTCAGAACTTGCTCTGATACCAAAAATGATGTGTAGTGGCGGAAGCAAAGAAAAAGATGGAAAAACCGCAAAACACACAACCGGGCAGAATAGGACCTGCAGGTGCGGTTCTGGGGAAAAGGGTGAAAGGAGGGGTAAATGATGGAGTTTTTGGACGAAATTTGGTGGAAGGTTAGTTAACTGGTTGGGGAAGGTTGTGGTAAAATTTGGGCAGCATCCAAGGTCGGGATCACCTTGAGCCAAATGCAAACAGAAAGCCTCGCTGGGTGGCTGTCCAGAATGAGGTTCTTTGTTTGTTTTTGGTGCTGGGGATGGAGTTCTTCTTGGATTGAGCTGAGATTTGGAGGGAATGGACTCAACTCATGTAAGATGAAGTGTGTGAAATTTGGGAAAGAGATGATTCGTGGATTGGGAGATATGGTTGATGGAAGTCGCTGGATAGAACCTGGATTCTGGCTTGGATACGAAACACCACCAAGCTGAATCAAGGGGCGCTCTCAAACGGTCCGGATACAGAAACACCACCGGGGTTTGGGAGACTCAAAGGACACCACCTAGATGCCAACCTAGGATACAGCTTTGAGGATTTAGAGGCTCGAGAAATCCATCCCGAAAAAGAGTGTAACACTCAAGGTTTGTATATTCATCAAAAAGTGATTTTACAAGGAGTATGCATGCTGAATATATAGACCCGCCAATACAACTAACCTTGCTGGAAATTGAAATTAACAAAGCTGAAAATTAAAGCAAAACAAAATGCTAACTAATTAGATGCTTTCCTCCTCTCCAAGTTAAGCTTGAAGAATTTCTAGCCAAGTATTGTTTGATAGGGAACATGTGGCCAAGATTTGTTGCCCCTTCTCCAAGCTCTCTTCTAACCACCTTCCACTAGTGGTAGTGCCTTCTAGAATGCTCCTAGCTTGGTGTTCTTGGCAGCTCCATGTAATGCATGACCACAAGCCCTTCGGCCCTCCCTTGGACCGACCCTCATGACATGAATTTATTTATGTTCAAAGCACTTAAGATAATAATATTTGTATCATTGCTTGTTTGTACTTGGCCGATCATTCCTAGCTTAACCATGGAAATTTGGTGAGCTTGATTTCTCAACTATCTCCCTTAACACCTTGATTTATTTATGAACAAATAATCAATGATCATCCTCCCGACTCGATCAACATTATGCGCATGAGAAATAACAAGCATTCCCGGTTGTTTTGCATTCATGTTGAGCTGCACATTTTCTGTCTTCTTACCCATGGCTGGCCACTTTCCATCATTCTCCCCTTGTAGGAGAGAATTTGTCCTCAAATTCGAACAAGCCATAATTTTCGGGCATGGAAAAAATTTGTCAAGTTGAAGTTGTGGCCGAGAGTGGGGCGTTCGTTTGTACTTGGGCAGCCGGTTGATTGTATGGGCAGATTGTGGACATTCAGCCAGTCCGAGTACTCCTCAATCATATTTACAATGTAGGACTTGCTTTGGACATTAACTAACCCACCATAAAGCACACAAAGCCGCATACATTTAGGAAGACACACAACTCCCTTTGGCACCATGAAAGTTGGCATGGCAAACTCCACAACTCCATATTCAATGCTTGGACAGAAATGATTTGGCCTTAAAATACCATCATAATCAATCAAACTAACATTGTCCTTCCATTGAACAAGATATTCGGACAGGCCATAACGTGGACTAAACAACCAAATACCAATGAAAAGGAAGTCACCCTTCTTTGGTATGAAAAAATGGAGTCTGCCCATGGAGTTTCTTGTTGTTCTCCTCGGTCATCTGTCCATGTTTCAGCACCATTGGCCTTTAAATCACATTCTGGTTGGTGGATGGGGCTGGCTGTTGGGCTGGAAATCTCATGGTATTGTAAGGTTCTTTGTGGAGAAAAATTAGGAGGGATTTGATTTGGAAGGGCAGGGAAAATTTTGGTTTGTGGTGCTTTGGCAAGGGGTTGGAAATTTTGTGGAAGAGGATCAAAGGTGTTTTTATTCGGGAAGGTATGGCCAGATTCTGGTGGAGAAAATGTCGGGTGATAAACTCCTCTACATGGCCATAATTCAAGGGAGAAAAATTGATGTATTGGTGGTTTAAATGGAGGTGTAAGGTTGGGGTCTAAATCAGCCAAGGGCAGGCCTTGGTGGTGGTGAAATGGGGGAAGACTTGGGTTGTGGAGTTTCGGTTGGGAATAGGCTTGAACATCTTCCCTATTTTGACATAGGGGTTGCTCTCTTTGCATTGTCACAATTATGCTCAAATGTTCAGCCAAACCCTCATGGTGCACTTCCTGGACATGCGGCTCTTGTATGCCACAATGAGAACTCCAAAACCGATTGTCCTCAAGAAGGAAATCATCTCTCCTTGGCAACAAAGAAAACGGCTCCATGTATGGCCTTTCTCCTTTCTCTTCTAGCGTGCTCATGATGTTGTAAAAGCAATCTGGATCAGCCCAAATTCCATGAGATAACATACAACACCAAGTGCTTTTGGTAAGGAAGTCATCTTCCTTTGGCACCAAAAGAATAGGCTCCACATACTCCTTCACAATGCCTAGAGCTTTTATGGTTTCTCCAAGTACTTGGGCAGCAAGAGTATTCACACTCCACACAAGTCTAGAAGATTCAAGCCAAAACAGATTGGCTTCCATCATTCTCTTCTCGGTTGTAGCTCCTTGGACAGATTTGGTGTGGTATGGAATTTTTGGGGCAAAGTGGTTGAGTTTGGCTAAGGTCTCTTTAATGGTGGAAGGGATATTTTGAGGAGGACTTTCAGCTTCGGGTTTTGTTACCATGGCTAGCTTTTGTGAGGAAAGTGGGGGCTGGTCGGTTGGGATGGACTCATTTGGTTTAGGTCTTGAAATTTGGCTAGGTGACAAGGGAACCAATGTGATCCTCTTGCCATCTTTGGTAAAAGTATAAGTGTTCAAGAACCCATCATGTATGACTCTCCTATCAAAGAGCCATGGTCTCCCAAGCAACATGTGACAAGCATCCATGGGAACAATGTCACACCATATCTCATCATGATAACTCTTGCCAATACTAAATGAAATGAGACATCTAGAATTGACTTGGAGATTTTCACCTTGATCTAACCATTGAAGGTTGTAAGGATGAGGATGGGGTGAAACATGAAGTCCAAGTTTCTCTACCATTGTTGATGAGGCTATGTTCATACCACTACCACCATTAATAGTGATAGAACACACCTTGTTAAGCACGGTGCCTCTTGTGTAAAAGATGTTCTCACGCTGCTCATCATCTAGCTCATTCAAACCGCACAAAGACCTTCTCAAAAATAAGTTGGCGGTCATGGTCGGGAATTTATGAGGTGCTGGCTGTTTTTGGATTTTTTTTTTTTTTTTTTTTTTTGGTTTATGGGGAAATGAACACAATCACCCAAGGTTCAGAACTTGCTCTGATACCAAAAATGATGTGTAGTGGCGGAAGCAAAGAAAAAGATGGAAAAAACCGCAAAACACACAACCGGGCAGAACAGGACCTGCAGTGCGGTTCTGGGGAAAAGGGTGAAAGGAGGGGTAAATGATGGAGTTTTTGGACGAAATTTGGTGGAAGGTTAGTTAACTGGTTGGGGAAGGTTGTGGTAAAATTTGGGCAGCATCCAAGGTCGGGATCACCTTGAGCCAAATGCAAACAGAAAGCCTCGCTGGGTGGCTGTCCAGAATGAGGTTCTTTGTTTGTTTTTGGTGCTGGGGATGGAGTTCTTCTTGGATTGAGCTGAGATTTGGAGGGAATGGACTCAACTCATGTAAGATGAAGTGTGTGAAATTTGGGAAAGAGATGATTCGTGGATTGGGAGATATGGTTGATGGAAGTCGCTGGATAGAACCTGGATTCTGGCTTGGATACGAAACACCACCAAGCTGAATCAAGGGGCGCTCTCAAACGGTCCGGATACAGAAACACCACCGGGGTTTGGGAGACTCAAAGGACACCACCTAGATGCCAACCTAGGATACAGCTTTGAGGATTTAGAGGCTCGAGAAATCCATCCCGAAAAGAGTGTAACACTCAAGGTTTGTATATTCATCAAAAAGTGATTTTACAAGGAGTATGCATGCTGAATATATAGACCCGCCAATACAACTAACCTTGCTGGAAATTGAAATTAACAAAGCTGAAAATTAAAGCAAAACAAAATGCTAACTAATTAGATGCTTTCCTCCTCTCCAAGTTAAGCTTGAAGAATTTCTAGCCAAGTATTGTTTGATAGGGAACATGTGGCCAAGATTTGTCGCCCCTTCTCCAAGCTCTCTTCTAACCACCTTCCACTAGTGGTAGTGCCTTCTAGAATGCTCCTAGCTTGGTGTTCTTGGCAGCTCCATGTAATGCATGACCACAAGCCCTTCGGCCCTCCCTTGGACCGACCCTCATGACATGAATTTATTTATGTTCAAAGCACTTAAGATAATAATATTTGTATCATTGCTTGTTTGTACTTGGCCGATCATTCCTAGCTTAACCATGGAAATTTGGTGAGCTTGATTTCTCAACTATCTCCCTTAACACCTTGATTTATTTATGAACAAATAATCAATGATCATCCTCCCGACTCGATCAACATTATGCGCATGAGAAATAACAAGCATTCCTGGTTGTTTTGCATTCATGTTGAGCTGCACATTTTCTGTCTTCTTACCCATGGCTGGCCACTTTCCATCATTCTCCCTTGTAGGAGAGAATTTGTCCTCAAATTCGAACAAGCCATAATTTTCGGGCATGGAAAAAAATTTGTCAAGTTGAAGTTGTGGCCGAGAGTGGGGCGTTCGTTTGTACTTGGGCAGCCGGTTGATTGTATGGGCAGATTGTGGACATTCAGCCAGTCCGAGTACTCCTCAATCATATTTACAATGTAGGACTTGCTTTGGACATTAACTAACCCACCATAAAGCACACAAAGCCGCATACATTTAGGAAGACACACAACTCCCTTTGGCACCATGAAAGTTGGCATGGCAAACTCCACAACTCCATATTCAATGCTTGGACAGAAATGATTTGGCCTTAAAATACCATCATAATCAATCAAACTAACATTGTCCTTCCATTGAACAAGATATTCGGACAGGCCATAACGTGGACTAAACAACCAAATACCAATGAAAAGGAAGTCACCCTTCTTTGGTATGAAAAAATGGAGTCTGCCCATGGAGTTTCTTGTTGTTCTCCTCGGTCATCTGTCCATGTTTCAGCACCATTGGCCTTTAAATCACATTCTGGTTGGTGGATGGGGCTGGCTGTTGGGCTGGAAATCTCATGGTATTGTAAGGTTCTTTGTGGAGAAAAATTAGGAGGGATTTGATTTGGAAGGGCAGGGAAAATTTTGGTTTGTGGTGCTTTGGCAAGGGGTTGGAAATTTTGTGGAAGAGGATCAAAGGTGTTTTTATTCGGGAAGGTATGGCCGGATTCTGGTGGAGAAAATGTCGGGTGATAAACTCCTCTACATGGCCATAATTCAAGGGAGAAAAATTGATGTATTGGTGGTTTAAATGGAGGTGTAAGGTTGGGGTCTAAATCAGCCAAGGGCAGGCCTTGGTGGTGGTGAAATGGGGGAAGACTTGGGTTGTGGAGTTTCGGTTGGGAATAGGCTTGAACATCTTCCCTATTTTGACATAGGGGTTGCTCTCTTTGCATTGTCACAATTATGCTCAAATGTTCAGCCAAACCCTCATGGTGCACTTCCTGGACATGCGGCTCTTGTATGCCACAATGAGAACTCCAAAACCGATTGTCCTCAAGAAGGAAATCATCTCTCCTTGGCAACAAAGAAAACGGCTCCATGTATGGCCTTTCTCCTTTCTCTTCTAGCGTGCTCATGATGTTGTAAAAGCAATCTGGATCAGCCCAAATTCCATGAGATAACATACAACACCAAGTGCTTTTGGTAAGGAAGTCATCTTCCTTTGGCACCAAAAGAATAGGCTCCACATACTCCTTCACAATGCCTAGAGCTTTTATGGTTTCTCCAAGTACTTGGGCAGCAAGAGTATTCACACTCCACACAAGTCTAGAAGATTCAAGCCAAAACAGATTGGCTTCCATCATTCTCTTCTCGGTTGTAGCTCCTTGGACAGATTTGGTGTGGTATGGAATTTTTGGGGCAAAGTGGTTGAGTTTGGCTAAGGTCTCTTTAATGGTGGAAGGGATATTTTGAGGAGGACTTTCAGCTTCGGGTTTTGTTACCATGGCTAGCTTTTGTGAGGAAAGTGGGGGCTGGTCGGTTGGGATGGACTCATTTGGTTTAGGTCTTGAAATTTGGCTAGGTGACAAGGGAACCAATGTGATCCTCTTGCCATCTTTGGTAAAAGTATAAGTGTTCAAGAACCCATCATGTATGACTCTCCTATCAAAGAGCCATGGTCTCCCAAGCAACATGTGACAAGCATCCATGGGAACAATGTCACACCATATCTCATCATGATAACTCTTGCCAATACTAAATGAAATGAGACATCTAGAATTGACTTGGAGATTTTCACCTTGATCTAACCATTGAAGGTTGTAAGGATGAGGATGGGGTGAAACATGAAGTCCAAGTTTCTCTACCATTGTTGATGAGGCTATGTTCATACCACTACCACCATTAATAGTGATAGAACACACCTTGTTAAGCACGGTGCCCCTTGTGTAAAAGATGTTCTCACGCTGCTCATCATCTAGCTCATTCAAACCGCACAAAGACCTTCTCAAAAATAAGTTGGCGGTCATGGCTGGGAATTTATGAGGTGCTGGCCGTTTTTGGATTTTTTTTTTTTTTTTTTTTTGGTTTATGGGGGAAATGAACACAATCACCCAAGGTTCAGAACTTGCTCTGATACCAAAAATGATGTGTAGTGGCGGAAGCAAAGAAAAAGATGGAAAAACCGCAAAACACACAACCGGGCAGAACAGGACCTGCAGGTGCGGTTCTGGGGAAAAGGGTGAAAGGAGGGGTAAATGATGGAGTTTTTGGACGAAATTTGGTGGAAGGTTAGTTAACTGGTTGGGGAAGGTTGTGGTAAAATTTGGGCAGCATCCAAGGTCGGGATCACCTTGAGCCAAATGCAAACAGAAAGCCTCGCTGGGTGGCTGTCCAGAATGAGGTTCTTTGTTTGTTTTTGGTGCTGGGGATGGAGTTCTTCTTGGATTGAGCTGAGATTTGGAGGGAATGGACTCAACTCATGTAAGATGAAGTGTGTGAAATTTGGGAAAGAGATGATTCGTGGATTGGGAGATATGGTTGATGGAAGTCGCTGGATAGAACCTGGATTCTCGGCTTGGATACGTAAACACCACCAAGCTGAATCAAGGGGCGCTCTCAAACGGTCCGGATACGAAACACCACCGGGGTTTGGGAGACTCAAAGGACACCACCTAGATGCCAACCTAGGATACAGCTTTGAGGATTTAGAGGCTCGAGAAATCCATCCCGAAAAGAGTGTAACACTCAAGGTTTGTATATTCATCAAAAAGTGATTTTACAAGGAGTATGCATGCTGAATATATAGACCCGCCAATACAACTAACCTTGCTGGAAATTGAAATTAACAAAGCTGAAAATTAAAGCAAAACAAAATGCTAACTAATTAGATGCTTTCCTCCTCTCCAAGTTAAGCTTGAAGAATTTCTAGCCAAGTATTGTTTGATAGGGAACATGTGGCCAAGATTTGTTGCCTCTTCTCCAAGCTCTCTTCTAACCACCTTCCACTAGTGGTAGTGCCTTCTAGAATGCTCCTAGCTTGGTGTTCTTGGCAGCTCCATGTAATGCATGACCACAAGCCCTTCGGCCCTCCCTTGGACCGACCCTCATGACATGAATTTATTTATGTTCAAAGCACTTAAGATAATAATATTTGTATCATTGCTTGTTTGTACTTGGCCGATCATTCCTAGCTTAACCATGGAAATTTGGTGAGCTTGATTTCTCAACTATCTCCCTTAACACCTTGATTTATTTATGAACAAATAATCAATGATCATCCTCCCGACTCGATCAACATTATGCGCATGAGAAATAACGAAGCATTCCGGTTGTTTTGCATTCATGTTGAGCTGCACATTTTCTCGTCTTCTTACCCATGGCTGGCCACTTTCCATCATTCTCCCTTGTAGGAGAGAATTTGTCCTCAAATTCGAACAAGCCATAATTTTCGGGCATGGAAAAAAATTTGTCAAGTTGAAGTTGTGGCCGAGAGTGGGGCGTTCGTTTGTACTTGGGCAGCTCGGTTGATTGTATGGGCGGATTGTGGACATTCAGCCAGTCCGAGTACTCCTCAATCATATTTACAATGTAGGACTTGCTTTGGACATTAACTAACCCACCATAAAGCACACAAAGCCGCATACATTTAGGAAGACACACAACTCCCTTTGGCACCATGAAAGTTGGCATGGCAAACTCCACAACTCCATATTCAATGCTTGGACAGAAATGATTTGGCCTTAAAATACCATCATAATCAATCAAACTAACATTGTCCTTCCATTGAACAAGATATTCGGACAGGCCATAACGTGGACTAAACAACCAAATACCAATGAATTCTATTATGCTTTCAGCTTGCATTCGGTTATGTAAATGCCATAGCAAGGCATTATAAATTCAGCTCTTGTGCTTCCTTGTAAAACACTTTTTGATGAATATATGAATTTGAGCTTTGCTCTTGAGATGGATTTCTCAACCTTTTGAATCCTCAAAGCTGTATCCGTGCTTGGCCTCACGGTGGTGTCCTTTGAGTCACTTAAGTCCCGGTGGTGTTTCTGTATCCGGACCACTTAGGTGCGCCCCTTGATTCACTCGGTGGTGTTTACGTATCCGAGCTTGAGTCAAGGTACTATCCAGCGACTTTGCCATTCCATATCTCACAATCTACCCAGCCATCTCACTCCAAATTTTAACCACAATCCTTCCAGCAAGTCTACTTCCATCCCTCCAATTTTCAGCTCCATCCAAGAACCCCTCCGTCCTCCACATCAAAACCAAACAAAGGGTATCAACCTGTACGTCCAGCCAGCAGCACCAACTTCTGGCTATTTGTTCAGGCAGTTCCCCTTATCCAAAATTCACGAAACTTGGCCACAACCTTCCTCCATCAGTTACCTCACTCCCCTCCAAGTTTCGTCCAAATCCAAGAACGTTTACCCCTCTGTTCACCCTTTTCCCCAGAATCGCACCTGCAGGTCCTAATCTGCCCGGTTGTGTGTTTTGCGGTTTTTCCATCTTTTTCTTTGCTTCCGCCACTACACATCATTTTTGGTATCAGAGCAAGTTCTGGTCCTTAGGTGATTGTATCCATTTCCACAAAAATCAAAAATCCAAAAATAGCCAGCCAACAAAATTTCCCAGCCATGAACGCAAATTTGTTTTTGAGAAGATCTTTGTGCGGTTTCAATGAGCTAAGTGAAGAGCAACGTGAAAACATTTTCTACACAAGAGGAACGGTGCTCAACAAGGTGTGCTCTATCATTATTGATGGTGGTAGTTTCACAAACGTGGCCTCAACAACCATGATAGAAAAGCTTGGGATTCAAGTCTCACCCCATCCTCATCCTTACACCATCCAATGGCTAAATCAAGGTGAAAATCTTCTAGTCGATTCTAGATGTCTTGTCTCCTTTAGCATTGGTAAGAATTTTCAAGATGAACTTTGGTGTGATGTGCTACCTATGGATGCATGCCATTTAATGCTTGGTAGACCTTGGCTCTTTGATAGGAGAGTCATATATGATGGGTACTTGAACACTTATGCTTTCACTAAAGATGGTAAGAGGATCACATTGGTTCCTTTGTCACCTAGCCAAATCCCACAAACAAAACCACAAAATAGCTCTTCTCAAACCGGCCAATGTCATGGAGAAAATGATGAGCCTCGGACCACACAAGACCCCCTCCCTCTACCAAAGAACCCGTGACCGAATCCGCCCATTTGACCTCAAAAATTCCATCCCACATTTTTGTGCCTAATCTGGTCATGAGTAAACTGCCCAATATGTATATTGTTGATCATGAGTTTGGTGCTAAGGAAGAGCTTGAAATGAATTCCAAAGTGATAGAACAAGGGAGCCTCAAAAATTGAATGATGCATTTTTCATGAGGTGTTCTATTCCTTTACATGTGGAAACTTATGGAGATATTTTTGAGCAATTTACATGGACATTTGTGGTTGAGAGAAATCTCCAAAGGTTATATCCGGATTGTGTGAAGCGTCCAAGAAGAGTTTTGATTATCTTGTTCACACTTACTAGTTGGAGTTTCTATTTTGTGAGTCCAAGGATACCATTGAATTTAATGTGCTTTCAAGGGCTGCAACTATCAAGTTTTTGCTACGGCAATGATGATGAATTTTCATGGACATTAATTTTTCCTACCATGTGCTCAACCAAAAGGAGTAACCAAAGAGCCAACAATTTGGCCATGAGGTATAACTCATTTACTCCATTTGAGAATTGTGATTTCTATTTTTATAAGCTAATGAGCTTGTATGGTGTTGAGCATATTTTTGGAGAGCTATTAGTGCATAAGGAAAATTTGTTCAAGGGAATTCTTATCTCCCAAGTACGCCTACTGCCCAGCCATGATGTTTTGTTTTTGGATCGCACCAAATCTGTCCAAAAGGCCGGAACCGTGAAGGAGGTGAAGCAAGCAATTCTGTTTTGGCTTGTAACAATTGAATTTGTGTGGAGCCTACATACTCTTGCTGTCAATGTGATTGAAAATTGTGGGGAGCGCACTTGGCATCAAATCTCCTACATTCGGTCCCCCAAACAAATGTCCGCAAGCACTTTTTCCCTTTGCCCACATTCTCGTCCAGAACCCGCCCATAACAAATCCCACATTTCTCCACCTTCAAAGCCTTCCATGGGCTGATTTGAACCCCATCCTTTCTCTACCACTTAAACCACCCTTACTCCAATTTTTCTCCCTTGAATTATGGCCATGTAGAGGAGTTTATCTCTCAACATTTTCTCCACCAGAATCTGGCCATACCTTTTCGAATAAAAACACCTTTGATCCCCTTTCACAAAATTTCCAGCCCCTTGCCAAAGCACCACAAACCAAAATTTTCCCCGCCCTTCCAAATCAAATCCCTCCTAATTTGTCTCCACAAAGAACCTTGCAATACCATGAGATTTCCAGCCCAACAGCCAGCCCCATCCACCAACCAGATTGTGATGACGAAGTGTGGACAGAAGACCGAGAGGAGACACAAGAGACTCCATGGGCAGAATCAAAATTTTTGGAGTTAAGGAAGGATGACTTCCTTCTCTTAGGAACTCGATTTTTGAGTTTACATGGTGGTATGCCCGAGTTGTCTTGCCAACGAAAATTCAATGGAAGTTTGATTGACCTTGATGGCAGCTTGTTAAAGGTGTATCACTTGCGCCCGAACATGGAGAAAGGAGTCATGGAGGACTTCAAGGGAGTGTAAACCCAATTTTTGTGGTGCCAAAGAGTGTTGTTACTTTTTCCCAATGGTACTCGGATTTTTGTGTGTCTCATGGTGAAGTGTTTGTTGCTCAAGTCCACCTCTACACTATGAGCATATTAGGGAATTATCTATTCGGGTCAAATGTCCTGCACATTTCCACACAAACAGCCGGTTGTTCAAACACACAAGGGCCTTTTGTCCTCAACCTCACCACAAGCTCCAACATACCAAAATTTTTTCCACACTTGGAAAATAATGTTCATGCGAATTTGAGGGCAAATTCTCTCCTACAAGGGGAGAATGATGGAAAGTGGACAGCCTTCTGTTTTGAGCTGAATATTATTCATGATGAGAAGCTTTGTTTGCTTAATGGTCAACCGAAAATGTTTGCTTATTTTATAACCAAGGGGAAAAGCTCAAAGAACAAGCGCATGGTGCTAATGGATCCCGGAGGATGTTGAGTCCGGATTATTAAGTTCTTATGATTTTGTTCATAAATAAGTAATTACCAATTTAGTTGAGAAGGTTAGTGAAAGTAGCCACCTAAAATCTCCATGGTCAAGCAAGAAGGTTTGTTCTAGTCAAGACCGGAAATGTTGCTATGTTATGCTCAAGGTACATAAATAAGTTGGTGCTTACTATGGTCGGTCCATATTTACTAATGGGAGACCTTAGCCGAATGATGGACAACAAAGGAAGATGATGACAAAGCATTCTAGAAGCATCAAGAATCAAGGAGCTTGGAGAAGGGGAAAACAAGCCTTAGCCACATGTTCCCAATTTTGGAATACTTGGCTAGAATTCACCCTAGCTTGGCTTGGAGAAAGGGAAAGGAATATTGTTAGTTAGCATTTTATTTTTGCATTATTTTCAGCTTGAATTCTATTATGCTTTCAGCTTGCATTCGGTTATGTAAATGCCATAGCAAGGCATTATAAATTCAGCTCTTGTGCTTCCTTGTAAAACACTTTTGATGAATATATGAATTTGAGCTTTGCTCTTGAGATGGATTTCTCAACCTTTTGAATCCTCAAAGCTGTATCCGTGCTTGGCCTCACGGTGGTGTCCTTTGAGTCACTTAAGTCCCGGTGGTGTTTCTGTATCCGGACCACTTAGGTGCGCCCCTTGATTCACTCGGTGGTGTTTCGTATCCGAGCTTGAGTCAAGGTACTATCCAGCAACTTTGCCATTCCATATCTCACAATCTACCCAGCCATCTCACTCCAAATTTTAACCACAATCCTTCCAGCAAGTCTACTTCCATCCCTCCAATTTTCAGCTCCATCCAAGAACCCCTCCGTCCTCCACATCAAAACCAAACAAAGGGTATCAACCTGTACGTCCAGCCAGCAGCACCAACTTCTGGCTATTTGTTCAGGCAGTTCCCCTTGTCCAAAATTCGCGAAACTTGGCCACAACCTTCCTCCATCAGTTACCTCACTCCCCTCCAAGTTTCGTCCAAATCCAAGAACGTTTACCCCTCTGTTCACCCTTTTCCCCAGAACCGCACCTGCAGGTCCTAATCTGCCCGGTTGTGTGTTTTGCGGTTTTTCCATCTTTTTCTTTACTTCCGCCACTACACATCAAAACTCAAGACTCTTTTCTGAGTTAGAAGATTACAAGGGAGGCAAAGTCACATTTGGAGATGATAGCAATGGCAAAATAATTAGGATAGACAAGATTCGAAAATGAGACAATCCGGTCGACCCGTCTACCTTGTCAAGGGATTGAAGTACAATCTACTTAACATCTCTCAACTATGTGACAAAGGTCAAGAGGTAAGATTCACTCAGACCAACTATTATATTTTTGATGAAACTACCAAGGAGACTAAGCTCTCGGGTAAGAGATAAGGTAATACTTACATTATTCCTCTCTCGACTCGACTCGAATTTATCTTCTTGAAAAGCATCTCTTCATGATGATTCATGGACATGGCATCGTAGACTAGGTCATGTTATAGCATGCATACCATTAAGAAGCTTGTGTCTCATGCTTTAGTGAAAGGATGGTCCAATAGTGCATTTAAGAAAGATAAAATTTGTGAAGCATGCACAAAAGGGAAACAAGTCATATCATCTTTCAAATCTCTCAAAACTGTTTCCACATCCAAAGTGCTTGAATTTTTGCATATGGATTTATGTGGTGAAATCCTTGTCAAGAGCCTCGAGAGGTCAATCATATGAACTTGTGATTGTTGATGACTACTCACGATTTACCCGGGTTTATTTTCTTAAGCACAAAAATGACGCTTTCAAAGAGTTCGGCAAGTTCTATAGGAAAATCCAAGTTGAGTCTCGGACTCGGATCCAAAGAATTCAAACTGACCATGGAAAGGAGTTCGAATACTCGGAATTTGCAGAGTTCTATGATAAGAATGGTATCTCCCACAACTTCTAAGCACCAAGAACTCCTGAACAAAATGGAGTACTTGGAGAGAAAGAATCGAACTCTTGAAGAAATAGGAAGGACAATGATGATTGAACATGACCTACCCTACTATTTCTGAGCTGAGGCGATCAACACAGACAAACTACACATTGAATAGATGCTTCATCGGACCTATCCTGAAGAAAACTCCATACGAGCTCTACAAAGGGAAGAAACCCAACATTTCATACTTCAAACCCTTTGGATGTAAGTGCTATGTTCATAACAATGGTAAGGATCACCTAACCAAGTTTGATTCTCGATGAGATGAAGGTATTTTTCTTGGTTATTCATCTCATAGTAAAGCATATCACATTTTTAATAAAAAAACTAACAAAGTGGAAGAAAGCATCCACGTTGTGTTTTGATGAGATTGAACAGGGAAAACCAAGTGAGTTAACATTCTCGGATCCGAAGCTCAGCCGAGATGATAATCTTAGTGAAGATGAGCTCGAAAGAGTCAAGGAAAAATCACTCGTAACGAAGTGACTCGTAACAACATGACTCGAATGAGACAACTCAAGAGCCAACTCAGAATGTTGGAGGCTAATCGGATGAGCAAGCTCACTCGTAACAGTACATCCGAAGATCAACCAATTCAACCGACAAATCGGTGAACCGGAAAACGGGTAGAGCTTTCAAATATGCTTCGAGCCACCCACTCGAAACAATCTTATCCGATATCAACAGTGGGGTAAGAACTCATTCCTCTCTACAAAATCTATGTTCATTCACTCGTATTCATTTCATTAACCGAACCCGAAATGCACTAGAGGCCCTAAATGAACCCGAATGGGTAGAGGCCACGCAAGAGGAACTTAATCAATTTGAAAGAAACCAAGTCTAGACTCGAGCAAATGACCTTCGACCACTCAGTCATAGGAACCAAATGGGTTTTTAAGAACAAACTAGATAAGGAAGGGTTGGTAGTCGAAATAAGGCTACACTTGTGGCTCAAGGTTACAATCAAGAAGAAGGAATTGATTGTAGGGAAACCTTTGCATCGGTTGCTAGGATTAAAGCAATTAGAATCCTATTGGCATTTGCATCAAGCATGAATATCAAACTGTATCAAATGGATGTTAAATGTGCTTTCATTAATGGTTCCAATGATGAGGAAGTCTATGTTGAGCAACCCCTTGGATTTGAAAACTCGAATTTCCAAATCATGTTTTCAAATCGCAAAAAGCTCTTTATGGTCTTGAATAAGCTCCCGGAGCTTGGCATGAAAGATTGTGCAATTTCTTAGTTGAAAATGATTTTAGAAGAGGTTAGATTGACAAGACTCCCTTTATAAAAACAAAGGGGAAAGAGTTTCTTATTGCTCGGATCTATGCCGATGATATAATATTTGGAGCTACTAATGAAATTCTATGTTGAGATTTTTTTAGTTAATGAGACAGAATTTCAAATGAGCATGATGGGAGAACTCAATTTCTTCCTTGGTTTACAAATCAAGCAAGACAAAGATGGCATCTATGTCCATCAATTAAAGTATACCAAGCAGCCACTGAAGAAGTACAAACTTCAATATGCAAAACATGCAGCGAACACCTATGAGCAGCAGACGATAAAGCTGGACTTATACGAAAAGGTAAAGCAAGTAGATTAGAAACTCTATCGAGGTATGATTGGATCTTCCACACTGCTTGTCCATCCACCTCGACTTAGACTACCCCCTCTCCACCTTAAAATTTCTTTTGTTTTTGTTTTTTTTTGTTGTCCAGACAAATAAATTGTATCTTCTTGATACATTCTTCCTCTTTTTGTTTTTGCTTGAAAGGCAAGGGGAGAATAGTTAGAAATTTTTTTGTGTTGTTTAGGGGAGTTTTTCTCTCACCCTTTTGTGTACATATTCTGTCTATGTGAATATTAATGAAGTTTCTATTTCGAGCTTATTTATCTCGTCAATGTAATTGCTTTTTGAGTTCAATATCCTTTCTAAGTTCATCTTGCCCTAATATATTAACTCGGTTACATATTTTTTTGCTCTTATCTATCAACTCAGTTGTTTTGATAAGCAATACTCTAAGCTTGATTCACTTCATTTCTATACGATATTTAGTTTTTTGCTTTGACGCACTCTAAGCTTAATTGCTCCGATAGAATCTAAAGTTTGAATCACTCCGGATATTTTATGCGATTCTATCTCTCTACTCGACATATTCTTTGAGAGAGAATGAAAAATCAGGTATATAACACTAACAAAGGTTCTATCTAAGTATGGAATGCCTTTCATCAAAAAGGGGAGATTGAAAACTCGGACTTTGCATGTATAACATTCCGAGTGCTATAAAGGAATCAGGTATAAACTTCATCTCTTGTAAGTTTTGATTTCAAGTCATTCTAAGTGCTATAGAAACTTTTCTGAGTGGTATAGAACCTTTTTGAGTGTTACGTAAACTATTACATATGTTTTCATTCGACTCGGCTGACTTAGAAAGCATACTCTTGCTCATCATTTCACACTTATAGTTCCGAGTTAGTCGAAATCACTCGATTTATCGCATGTTCAAACATTTCGCTCTAACACGTTTAAACTCATGTCCGACTTCATATTCTAAGTTCAAGTGAATTATGGTGTTAATTCATCTCGTTAAGTCAACATGTTTTGTTTGAAATATATTTGTCTAAATCAAGTATTCTTATTCCGATATTCTTTATCGAACTTGATCTTTCTCTAAGAAGGAATTTGAGTATAATTAATATTAGACTTAGAAAATTCCATTCTTCTAGAACTTAGATAATTATGCACTTAATTATCTTAATTAAATTATTATCTATGTCTTATCTTGGATCAAAGTATTTAATAGTTTGAAAACCAAAATTGATTTACTTTTGTAGGTTATCCGAACGAGGTTATCCTACTTTTAAATTACAAAAGTAACCAGCTTGAAGATGTCAAATCACCAACAGACAAGGCTTTTTCTACTTCGACCAAGGCTCGAACACTCGTACAAGGTTGTCTGTTTCCAAAACTTAAAATCTTAAACACTAAGCTCCACGTTCGTTTCCACCTTACTTTTCGGACACCACCAGTGGATTGGGACATCCAAAGGAGTCAAGAGCCGTTGCACAATGATCACATCTCAACGGATCTTTTCCGAGCAACTTAGAAGAACCGTTAAAACCGTCACGAGAGGACTTATAATCGAAGCTAGTCATAAAGGCTAATCTGCTTGGTCATCTATAAATAGAAGCCACTTCACAAGACTTGAAGATTGCTAAACCCATTGCTAAAATCAATTATCAATACACATACTTAGGAAAAAGTCTTTGTATTCATACTCGAATCTTCTTCTTACAACTCCAACTCTGGACTTAACATCTTTCCGAGTTGTAAGGTCTTGTAATCAGTCACAAACTTTTATTCTTACTTTCGAGTAAAGTCCCTTGACCGAGCTATAAGGGTTATCTCATCTCGGTTGTCCCTAGCTGTAAAGGTTACCTCAATCGAGAAGTACTAGATCGGATAAGGGAACTTCGAGTCTAGGAAAACTTTGTAAGGAATGGTCTAAGGGAGCAATTCGGTGAAGTCCTTCTACTGTATTTTGTGGATTCAAAATAGTAGATTTGACTTGGTGCTCGGGATTAGCACTGGTCGTGGTTTTCCGCCCCAGGAGAGTTTCCATGTAAAATTCGAGTTCATACTGTTCCGAGTCCAATCTAGACTCGGACAGTCTTAAAGTTTGTTTTAAACTTTAATCTTCCATTTATTGTTTAAATTTCCTCATCACCCTATTCACCACCCTTCTAGGGTGACTAAGCCTCTCCAAGAGCAAACCTTCATTCCTCATGTCATTGGTGCCCCCTCCCCACCAATTCGTCGTTGGCCCCAATTCTTTATTCGACGTTGCCGCTCCTCACAACTCTAAATTTAATTATTTGTTCGACCTCGTTCACTCGAGAAAGAAATGCTAAATCCAATCCCCCTCAAAATCAACCCCAATTCGCTACTCGTCCCAATTCACGATTAAGTCTTCCCTCAAACTCCGAATCGCCGGCGAACAATTGCGTTATGCTTCACTTTCTTCGACGGTGCCCCTAAATTGCTTTTTCTCTTGCTTTTTCCCTTTATTTGCTTGTCGTTATCTCGTGTTTCTTCATTTTTGCTGGACGGGTTTTGTTGATTGTCGCTAATGGTGAAGGCGGCGAAGTGCATTTTGCTTCACGAGTTTAAAACATGGAAGGAAGCTGGAGTTCATACGATGTTGTTTATGTCCAGCACCGCACACAAATTCTCGAGATTCGGTCCAAGCTTGATTTGGTCCAATTTTTGTGATTTTATTAGCCGGTTTTCCGCTCATTACAGTCGGCTGCTTAAGCTAAAACCCCGGGCCATTTGTGACCTAATCATTTCCCATAAATAGAGAGCTTAGGCTCTCATTAGGGAGATGGATTTTTCCTATGCGTTATGCAATTGGAGTTTGATTAAGAGCTACTCGAATATTCATTTATTCCGAAATGCACTCGAATATTTATTTATTCTCATCCCTTTGTCTCCCTTTAGCTAATCCTCACTACTACGTAAACCACTTTTAACTATGGTTTGTAATGACCTTTAACTATGGTTAACATAAGTCGTGTATGTGGGCGTCGTTGCATGTGCATCTTTTAATTACGGTTCAATGGCCATAGTAAAAGATGACTTATGATGACGGTTTTCTAAAAAAATCATCGTCATAGGTCCCGCACGAGTTCCTCAAATACATGATGATTCTTACATTAGAACCGTCGTCATAGGTCCTGCATAGAAATGCCAAAATTGTTGTAGGCAGGGCATAAGACGATGGTTCTAATGTAATAACCGTCGTCATAGGTCCGTATTTTTTTAATGGTTTTTTTTTTAATTTTTTCATTCTCCCCGTACAAAATACACTCCAAAATACATCACAACTTACACAAGCAATCACCAACAACCTCAATTTTGTAACATATACAAACAATTTCCAACTTACTACGGCCACAACAAAAGTTCCATATTGAATAAGTTCACAACACAATTCCATATTTCGCAATAAGTTCCAGACAAAGAATATAGTACAACGATGTCAAGTATAATACAAAGAGTACTCTTCTTTCAGTATTTAATGTTAAAAAGTTCATCTCTACTCTTGAAACATTGTGGTATAAATTGATTTTAATGCTTTTGCCGCAAGGAAAATCTCTAGTATTTTCCTAAGGTGATGCTCTTGTAGTAGATTTAGTTATGTGATTGTCTTTATGATGATATTCCTTGCTTGGAGTTGTTGCAGAGGTAGCCTAGAAAACATATATACATCATATTTGCAGTCTATGCTACCTCCGCACGAACTCCAAACAAGCAATATAGTCATAAAGACGAGCACATAACTCAATCTAGTAAAAACATCACTCTTGGAAAATAGAGATGAACCTTTTGGCATAAATATTGAAGTCATTTAAACCACAATGTTTCTAGATAAAGAGATGGAATTTTTGACATAAGTATTGAAAAAGGAATACACAAAGAGGTGGACAACATAAAAACTCAATGATCTCGCCCATGAACCTACCAAGAGTGAGCTCACATAACTAAATCTACTACAAAAGAAGTGCAGAAAGTGCAGCAAGTTATACAGTTCTTATGAAGTTCGTTCAAGGGTAGAGGTGCAGAAAGTCATTGTCCCAAAGTGATGCTCCTCTTATGTATTTCTTGCTTGGAGTTCGTGTAGGGGTAGAGGTGGCCAACCTCACTTCTTCTTACAGAGGTTCATCTTCTTTTCCTAAGGGAGGTTCCTCCCCTTCCCCTTCGAGTAAGTTGCTTCGGACCGGAGAAGAACAAGATAAAGGGCCCTCCACGGATTCGTTGCTCTCCAGGGAGGGACCGGACGATGAACCCATGCTTGAAATGACGCCTCAGCCCACCACATCACTTGCTGTTGAGTGTGAATTGCTTGCCTGAATTTCTACAAATTGGTGAAAGTGGCACTCTACCCAGGCTTCAAGGAGGTCCTAGTCTAAACGCAACACGGCTTGTGTGAGAGCATGAGCTTCATCAAAGTCTACAAAATCCAGCTTCATGCCATCATTAATCGAAGGTTGTAGAATGTTTTCGCAATGAGGGACGGGCTGCAATTGGCAACAACAGGTTGCTCGGCACGGTCCTTAGTGTAGCATGGGCACAATTTCTCGTAACCGAGTACAAAGTGCTCCGTAACTCATTTTCGCTATGTTCGAAGGAGAGCGTTAAGTCAAAAGAATTGTTCTATTACGAACTCCCTTCATAATGCCTCTACCTCTCTTGCCATTTAAAGAATGTTTTTGCTTCCAATTTTGATGTATTATACATTATCATAAACTAGACATGATTTTATTTGAAATTTTATGTAAGACCCGTAATTTTGGGTTAGGTAGTTATATGAGTTAAATTAATTATTTAGTTTTAATTAAATAGAGTAGGTCGGATGACTAATATATATACGTGGTTAGATATTTGTTAAATTATTTGAGCAAATTATAATCGGATCGCGTATAACCATAATTAGTAAAATATATTAATTTCTTCCTCTTAATTTTCCGCCTGGCCTTACTAAATAAAAACCCGAGACCGCTTACACTACGTATGTGAGTTTAATTATTGTTATGTTTACAAGAGAAAAAGGGAAAAGAGGAATAAAAAGGGGATTAAATGGCAAGTTGGGAAGGTGATTAGTGTAAATTGGAATTGTGTGCTTGGCAAAATTTGGTCAAGCCATAAAAGGAAAGGAAGAGGGAACCGGTTGAAGGAGAAGCAGAGAGAATGGCTCGGGAGGCCGAGCAAAACAAAAGAAAGGGAAAAGCGAGAGGGAAAACTATAATACCCATAATTTTAACAAAAAGAAGTTGTAAAGCACCGAATTATTGAGTATTATTCCACGCATCTAGGTGGTGAGAGACTGATTTTATTTATGGCCAAACATATTACTTTAGTATCCCTTTGGAGGCTACTTGTTGAATAAATTAAATCAAGGAAATTGCCTCCCTTTCCATTTAGCTAACCTTTGCACGAGTTAGGAATTGTCATGGCCGGCGTATTAAAATGAGTTAGGGTGCAACGGCATAAGAGGACAGAAGGGAAGAAGGGGTACAAACATGTCGTACACGAGCCGATGATTACTTTGGCTGGATTATGACGAGATAAGAAAGGTTAATTGGAGGTCCAATAGAAGGAAGAGGCAAATTTTGTTTAGCAGTGGAGAGAGAATGCAAAAAAAAAAAAAAGAAGAAGGGACCGAAGGAAGTGGGCACGAGAAAGAAAATGAAGAACCGAAGCGAGAATAGGGGAGGGGAAAGGAGCACGAGAATGGGAAGAGAGAGAGAGAGAGAGAGGAAGGAGGTGAGCGTGCGGGCGAAGGAGACCGAAGGGAGGAGGACCGGCGACCACCGCAGAAGCTAAGGCGGCGACCGGCGACGCGAGTAGACGCGAGCGGAGGGAAAAGAGAGTGAGAGAATGGGGCAGAAAGAGGGCGAAGGCGGGACCCGAGGCGGGGACAGATGCGAGAGGGACCGAGAGGCCGAAACCAAGAAAGGCGGTGGCCACGGGGAGGAGGATCGGCGGTGAACGCACGAGGGCCCGACCGAGAGCTAGCGGAGGAAAAAAAAAGGCAATCCGGAAACAGGGAAGCAAGAGACCGAGAGGAACTAAGCGAGAACCGACCGAAAGAGGGACTGGGACCGGAAGGCAAAAGTAAAGGAGCCCGAAATCCACCCCTAAAACCCGAGAATTCCAGGTGGGTAGTCTTATACTTTAAATTATTAGTAATTTCGAAACCCAAATGAGTTTTGTTGTGATTATTGAATATTTATGTGATAGAATGAAGTTAGGAAGTGGTTGGGACTAAATTAGTTTATGAGTAAATCGAATTGAACGGTTAAACTTGAATTAGGAACTCGAAGGAGCTTAGTAGTTGGTTAAGGCTAAGTTGAGATGCTTGAAAGTTTAGAAGGAATTAGGTTGTGTAGGTATAAAGAGTCTTGTGAAGATTTCAATTAGCACTTAGAGATGAAGAAATGGTGATTTGGGTTAGCGATTGTGCGTTAATCATGCAAGTCGTTCAAAAACCGAGTGATTGGTATGCAAATCAACCGATGTAATTCGGAACCATTGTCTTTTGCATAAACTTCGTTACTCATTGTACATTCTTATGTTGCAGGAATGTTAAACTCCCTGGTGCTTCAAACCCGAACGCTTTTGGGGATACGTTGAGTGCCCTCATTCATGTTGTCCCGAGCGCGCGAATATGATACGTGGCAAAAGTACTCGTATTGGGGAATTGCGGTTAATGAATACGGGTCACTCCTCAAAAGCGCCAGGAAATGTATGGGGACTTGTGTCTGGCAGACCGTGTACTTGCCGTACCAAATGCAGGTTTGTTCGGACTGGCATAACCAAACATGCGGTACTTACCGTATACTATTTCCTTCATTACTCGTACAATTGTTGTGTGAGCAGGCAACTTTCAAGCCCAAGGCCGTCAACGAGTCCATTCGGGTTACGCTGCGGAAACGTTTCAATGAATCCGTCCGCTTCGTAAACCTTCAACTTAACGACCTATGGATAACACATGTTTTTCATAATGGTTCGTGTCGTACAAGTTACTCGTTATACATATGGTTGCAGGTGTTTTTGCCCCTACTAGAGGCGGAGGCCGGACATTGGGTTACGTTAGTTGCCGACTTCCATGCCGGGCGATTCTTCGTCTACGACTCCCTACATTTGAAAGGGCCATCGTTCAAAAGCAAGAAGGGAGAAGCCCGGTCCGACCTGATCGGGGCAGCGGTAAGCGTCCTTGTTTAGGATAGGTTGTCGTTTATTGAAAGTCGTTGTCTATTAGTTTATATTTCCCTAACTAAGTGTGTTGTGTCGAAACTCGAAATTGCATCAGCTTTGCAAGCATGCACATATATAGATGATGCTTTCTCATGGGAAGTTGAGCACGCCGATCGCCCTCAACAAACGAAGTCGGTGTTCTTTTCCTAACTTAACCGTTTATATCTTAGGCCAACGAACTATTTCTCTAGTTACTGTTGCATCCCATAGTGAGTGTATCAACTTTTAACACCTGCTTCCTTTGTTGGCAAATGTTATTGTAGTGGGTACGATTGCGGCGTTTACATGATGTTGTTTATGGACGTCTTGTCGTTGAGGTCGAGCGGACTTTTCTTTGACGAAATTGATATTAGACTCATCCGCGATAAGATGTCTGCTCAGCCTCCTGAATGGCTATATTACCCACTTCCCGGTCCATTCCTATCTTCATCTGCGTCATTATGATGGCACGTTTGCACCATTTGCTTTGTTAGTCAATGTCTTATTATGAATACGTTACACAACAGGGTGTAGTTTTCATCAATGTTTCACGCTTAGTAATTGCGAATAGGTTGTTTATGTATAATGCAGTAGTTGGTTATTGTGTTCATGGTGGGAATGACGTACTTTGGAGTATTGCATGTCGGTGTCAATAGGTTGCAGGTGTATAATGCAAGTACTTTGCTACAGGTGCTACTCATCATGCACATTTGGAGTATTGCATGTCGGCGTGATGCCCTTGTCATCAAGCAGTTCCAAAACAAGGATTCAGCCTCACCAATGTAAACGAAGCTATACGATTTGTACTTGGTTATTTTGTAAATGGTATTTGCTCAATTGATGTAGATAGTTATCATTTTAAGGGGAGAACCTTATGCATGTTTATATTTACTTGGATGAAATTTATTCAGTATTTTTGGGGGCAAACAATTAAGTGCAATATTGTACCCTTACATGGTCAGCTCTCCTTGTCCAAGTCATTCATTTCAATGATAACCTTTTCTGCAATACACATACATTTAAGCATGCTGAACATCTCCAATGGGCTAATGGAGAGCGGGACCTTTATTGGAGGCTAGGAGTGCACAATGACGATGACTATCCCATTAATTAAATGGAGAATGGGACCTTCTTTGGATGCGAGGAGTCCACAATGACGATTAGTATCCCATTACGTACTACGGAAATGCAATCTATTGGTACTCTGAAAGTCACATCATCATGTACAAAATAATCCCAAACCTCCCTTTTGTGTATACAAACATAATCCAAAAATAATAGTAATGACTAAGCCGTATATAAACGAGTACCATCCCATTAAGTACCTCGGAAATGCAATTCATAGTTACAAAAGTGATATCATCATATACAACGGAAGTCCAATACAATAGTAACACATATACAAACATACTCCCAAAAGAACACTAATGATGATCAGCCTATACAAAAAGAACCATCCACAAAAACTAATTCATGGTAATTGACGTGAATATCACCTCGCCTACCTTCATCGTACCAATATACAATGACAATGAATCCCATTATACACATACCCAAAACAATCATGCCAATTCAATTGAAGATGATCTTCTTAACTGTATTTCCCACACAAAATGAAGCTCATTGTACCCATACAAACTACATATCAATCCACAACAGTTGCCCTCTTCAGCATGTACAGGATAACGAACATGCACACGAGAACCAACCTCACCAATTCCCAATAAATATCATACTTACGTTGGTTCCTCAACCTGAACTCATTTTCTTTGTACTGGGTGACAACAACTTTGGCAGCGATTAAATCAAGCAATCAATTTTCGATTTTGCCGTTCAAGTGTCAAACCGACACCTTTTCGGTTCTCGTCAATGGTTCATCCATGTAAGCGGAATGGTTACGAGCCCTCTACAAAAAATCAACACAACTGGTTGGATGATCGGAAATATATTCAATTATTAATATATGCGGTTCATTTAGTGTGGGTGGATATTAATGAAGTTATATTAATGTTTTGCTAATTTATTATGGCATCATACAGTTTGGTCAAAGTTTGAAAGGGATTGGAAAGTTCATAACCTTATGACATCTTGTACGGCGTCCGAATCTGTCCGAAGAATCGCGAACTATGTCGACGGGAGCCCATAATCACATAGAACTGGGACATCAACGTCATCGTCATTTCCGAAGACCCTACCTGCGGAATAGTTGCACCCGGTTTCAGATTCAATGCCCATTGAATGATTCGAAATGAGTAAATTTGTGGTAAACTTG
The DNA here is from genome assembly GCA_021018815.1 of Talinum fruticosum. NCBI lineage: Eukaryota > Viridiplantae > Streptophyta > Magnoliopsida > Caryophyllales > Talinaceae > Talinum > Talinum fruticosum. The sequence continues at coordinate 910,182 of JAITYX010000101.1, forward strand.
TAGTGGACGGCTATTGTACAGTGACAATTTATTGAGGTAAGGCCACAATCACATTCATGGTGCACTTGTACTTTCCTTTGAATTTATTGTGAGGTTAGTGGTATGTTTAATTTGGTGTAGTGGAGGCCCACTATACCTTCATAATGGCGCCAAACTTCCTTCGGCTCCCGCCGAACTTCAATCGGCTCCCGCCAAAGTCCCCAAAGTACAAGTGGCTGTGAACTCGAACACGTCATTTGTAAATGCAATTTCACCACCTCACTAATTAATGTATGCCACCTACTTTCGATGGACATTTCCATACAAGTCAAATGACCAAGAGTCAAGGGGTTTCTCAAGTTGAAGCATAAAAGGAGTCAAGCTTATTTTTACACCAAAAACTCCTATGCTAGTCCAAAAGTGCAAGCCAAGCCAAGGATGGAAGAGATTGTTAAAGGCCTTGAGAATTGTCATTCAAAGACAATTAACACATAAATAAATGTTGCCAAACGAGTCAAGCAAGATATGCATCAAAGACGGTCCAAAAAACCTAAAGGGTATTTTAGGCACATTTTGTTCATGCTGAATTTTATGGCCGAAAATGTCATGCTTGGTCAAGAGTCAATGGCCAGACCTTCAAGGCTCAAGGAGAATTCTAGAAGCATCAAGAATTGAGAAGCTTGGGAAAGGGAAAACAAGCCACATCCACATGTTCCCAATTTTGCAAATACTTGGCTAGAATTCCTCCTAGCTTAACTTGGAGGAGGGGAAAGAATCTTGTTAGTTTTATTATCTTTTTACTTTATTTTCCAGCTTAGTTTCAGCTTTGTAAATGCCATTATGAGGCATTATATATTCAGCTAGTTAGCTATGTAAAAAGGAGACTTGATGAATAGATGAATTTTGAGCTTTGCTCTTTTGAGATGGATTTCTCAACCCCTTGAATTCTCATTGCTGTGTCCGAGCCTTGGCAAGCTTGGTGGTGTCCTTTGAGTCCTTACAATCCCCGGTGGTGTTTCTGTATCCGGATAGATTGCGAGGTGCCCCTCGGTTCAGCTTGGTGGTGTTTACGTATCCAGGCCAGAACCCAGGAACTATCCAGCGACTTTATCATCCCATATCTCCCAATCCACAAATCCTTTCATCCCCAAATTTCACCCACACCATCCTACACGGGTTGAGTCCAGTTCCACCAAATTTCAGCTCAATCCAAGAAGTATCCCGTCCTCGGCACCAAAAACAAACAAAGGATATCATCCTGGACAGCCGCCCAGCGTGACTTTCTGTTTGGCTTTGGTTCAAGGTGATCCCGACCTTGGATGCTTCCCATATTTTTACCAACCCTTCCTAACATCCCAAATAACCTTCCCTCCAATTTTTAGCCAAAACCAAGAACATTTGACCCTCTTTTCACCCTTTTCCCCAGACCCGCACCTGCAGACCCTATTCTGTCCGGTTGCATTTTCTTGGGTTTTTTCCTTCTTCTTTTGCTTCCGCTCCCACCACACATCACTTTCCATATGTTATTAAAAATTATTAGGATAATTTTATAATATTATAATATGAAAACATTGATACCTTTGTATAATTTGGTGTGTCTATTGGGATATTTTTATAATATTATAATATGAAAACATTGATACCTTTTTATAATTTGGTGTGTCTAGTTTTTCCACTACCATGTAACGTTCAACTAAGCATCATATTTGCTAATAAGTGATGAAGGGAAGTGGTTTGTATAATTATAGTAAGCAATACTTACAAAAGGTGAACAACAAATTTACGAGCGTTTGTTATCCAAGCATGTAGTTGACGTTATCCTAGGATGCATAAGAATATATTATTGGATAACACCGACAGGGAAACGTTCGCATTTGAGATTACATACCATTGTTGGCAATGAACAACATACGTCAACTTCAACGGATATACTATACTAACAAGTACTACGAATTATTACTTCAACTGACAACTAGTTTAACTAATCACTTCCATGGAACACCTTGGATAAAAACGATGCCGATAATAACGATTATCACGAGTGTATGCAATGCGAAGGCGCGAGTTATCTTCCGGACGTATTCCCTTAACTCCGCATCTGCTTTCATGTCCGATTCACGAGTCCAGTGGACAAAGTTGCGTTCTTCGATCATGGTGTCCCTAATTTCTCTTAATTCAGCAATCAAGTCGTCAATCACATCCTTCGCTTGTTGGGGATACTCGGGGTTAATGTAGTTTCGGAAACCACATTGAAGCTCATCCTACACAAAAAGAAGATGTACGAGTTGGTGAAGTCACGGATGTATGAGTCTTAAAAATCAGGGTCCACCTCTAAAACATTGATTAAGGTAGAAAATGTTAGGTCATTACCATATTCAATTTCTTTGGACACCCCATGTAACGTCTGCGGTAATGATCTTGGGTCTCAAATTCACAAGCTTCTAGACCACGAGTGGCAGTAAATAACCATGGTTGAAGGTTTATACGAGAATCCGAACTTCGCAAAACAAGGAAGAGTAGTATGTGGTATGGGACTAATCTTCTATTGTGTGGTTTAAATAGTGGGGAAGACAACCGTCTTCATTAATATACACATTGACTTTAGTTGGAACAATAAATGCACATATATTAAATGAACATTAGTGTTATCTTTTTTGCCCTCAACTTTTATATGCTACTTTTCCCTACTTCTTTACCCCGAGTATTCATTATCCACCCTCGCGCCCTAACAACACTTCGTCATCAACATCCATGTTCATAAGGGGGAGGTCGAGATGCTTGGAGCGACATCATTGATAGTGGTTGGCTGAATGGTGACACGTTATACGGGGTAAATACTATGGTAATCCTGGGATTACGAAAGTATGCACTAAATTAAACAAAGGTGCGTGACCACAATATAACCCATGACAGGGACCAAAATGTGGTTGCACTACCAGTAGGGCCGACGGTAATTACAAATATGATACATGTTTGTGGATAAAGGGGTTTCCAAATATGATACCGTATGGTCGACAGTAACTAACGTAGGGACCAACACGTGCGGAATCAGGTTGATCATTAATTGTAACAAGAAGTTGATCATGTTTTGTTTATAATAAGATAAAACTTACTATAAAGGAAGAATGATAAATTCTCAACTCATGACAAAATATATTTCAATGAACGCAAAATTTTATATTTAAATATGGAAAGTTTTGAGTTACGGCACTCAAATTCCAATGTCGCCAAACACAAACATAACTCGAACAATAAAACGATGTCATAGAAACAAAGATCATGTACATTATTACACCCATGAACCCAACATTGATATATCATATATGAACAACAAATCCATCACTTGTACATCATTGAGAACCACAATACAAAATGTACCTCAAATGACCACCCACCCCACCTCCCCAGAGCAGACAGCGCCCTTACCATCATTTAAAAAAATAAGCCCCGCAAGAAAAATATTATGAAAAAGATGGGGTGGGGAAGGCAGCAATTACAAAGTCACCGGTCCCCAGTTAGGGTCGGGGTCGGGTGGGTTCCAATCCGGTGGAGCTTACGCGAGCCCACCTTAATGCACATGATGATAGTACATGGCCCTCAACATGTCATCATTCCTCCTCATAACCTCGAGCTTGTTGCTGGCGCTCTTCTATAGCCAACGATTGACGCTGTTCATATTGATCGAATCACCCCGAATTTCCCCGATGTTACTCCGAATAGATTGGCAATGAGTCTTGCACTCCTCTCAAAGTGTCCCCATATGCAATATGATCGGACCGGAGTGAAGCAATCTCCAGTCTCATATCGGCCAAGGCTTGAGCCATTGAATCGTGGTATTGGAAAGGAGGGGCTTCGGACGAGCCAGCGGCTTGAAATTACGGGTGTTGCTCATGTGCCTCACCACGAGTATGATCTCCCTCCTCACCCTCCATGGCGACATCGTCCTCGACAATATTGTCCTCATCATCCTCAAACTTCCAATTGTTGGGATTGGCTAAAGTATTGCGGTTGGGGTTTGGGAGTTGAAAAATAGGAAGTCCATGATGATTAATAAAATACTTGCTTCCTCGAATCGGGATAAACTTCATCCTAATAAGTTCTTGCATGTCCAACCTCTCTCCAAAAAATGGGGCTGTAGTTTCTCTATTTTAGTACTCAAATTCAACCCTAACGCAATAGTCTGTAATGACTCCCCAACCGCAATGACCTTCTTTGGATGCTTCGCCACGCCCTCCAAGTGACTTACAATGAAAGCCCCGTGTCAACTTTAATTTTTTCACCGCTGCCCAAAGTAGGAATAACTCCGGGTTTCTAGCAACACCTTGGCTATCATGCCTCCCAAAAATCATGTTTGCCATAAGACGTTAGAGATAGCAAAAGGTTATGTTGCGGACATCGGTGACTTTGGCTTGTCGGGACTCAAAAGGAACTCGAAGGCCGGATAAATCTCTATCAAAATGAGTTCTCCGCCTACTACAAGTGATTTTAAACCACATTTCCTGGGGAAAAGGTATCCTCTATGCATGAAACCCCCTCCAGGGGTTAGCTGCGAGGATATGATTTAATTGACCCGGATTTAAGTTATAATCCTGGTTGAATAGGCGGAAAAATATATGCACTCTGCCCCCATTATATTCCCCTTCCCAATCAAACCCCAAAGAGCTTAGGAACTCAACAATCAACCGATCATACACAGCACATTTAAGCTCCACAAATTCAAGCCAACCCAAGTTACCTAACAATCTATGTATATCATCCCAAAGGCCAAGACCCATGAGGGTCTCTTGATGTAGGTAACGGGGCTCGGAAACTAATCTAGTAGCAAGCACATCAAATCTAGCCTTTTGTTCTCTATCAACACATTTAATAGACCTAGAAGAGGAAGAAAGAACAATAGGTCGTGCACGAGCTTTACCGATTACGCTTCGGCATTTGGAGCCTCTTGGGTTAGCCTAACTCTCTTAGGTTTTGGAGCCATAGAGGGAGTATTGAACCTTTGAAATTCTTCTTCATCACTTGGCCTCAAAATCGTGGCAAACCTTCAGATTATATGCAACAACCCACACAAACAACTAAAGCACCAAACCTTTTCAGTCTTCAACCCCTAAATCAGCAATGTCTGAAATTAGGGTGAAAAGAGAGATGATGGAGAGTGGGCAGCCTTACGTTACGAGCTGTGTGACATTCATGTTAAGAAGCTTTGTATGTTTAGTGTTCAGCTGGAAATGTTTGCTTACTCCATGATCAAGGGAAGGGCTCAAAATACAAGCGCTTGATGTTAGTGGATCCCGGGGATGATGGGTCTCAAAATCATTAAGTTCTTATGATTTTGTTTATAAATAATTGATTACCAATTTAGTTGAGAAGATTAGTGAAAGTAGCCACCTAAAATCTCCATGGTCAAGCAAGAAGGTTTGTTCTAATCAAGGTCGGGAATGTTGCTATGTTATGCTCATGGTACATAAATAAGTTGATGCTTAAAACATGGTCGGTCCATGAGGATGCCTTAGCCGAATGATGAGCTACAAAAGAAGATGATGACTATGCATTCTAGAAGCATCAAGAATCAAAGAGCTTGGAGAAGGGGAAAACAAGCCATAGCCACATGTTCCCAATTTTGGAATACTTGGCTAGAATTAACCCTAGCTTTGCTTGGAGGAAGGGAAAGGAATATTGTTAGTTAGCATTTTATTTTTGCTTTATTTTCAGCTTGAATTCGGTTATGCTTTTCAGCTTGAATTTGGTTTTGTAAAATGCCAAGGCAAGGCATTATATATTCAGCTCATGTGCTTCATTGTAAAACACCTTTGATGAATATATATTTGAGTTTAAACTCTTGAGCTGGATTGCTCGTTTTTGAATCCTCAAAGCTGTATCCGTGCTTGGCATCACGGTGGTGTTCTTTGAGTCTCTTGAGTCCCGGTGGTGTTGTTGTATCCGAGCCCGGGTCAAGGTTCTATCCCTCACTTTGCCACCTCATATCTCACAATCTACCTAGCCATTTCACTCCAAATTTTAACCACAATCCATCCAGTCCTTCTACTACCATTCCTCCAATTTTCAGCTCCATCCAAGAAACCCTCCGTCCTCCACCCTTGATCCAAACAGAAGATATCAGCCTGTACGTCCAGTCCAGCGCTGTTCGCTTCAGGCGTGCAGATCAAGGCCTTCCTCTTATCCAAAATTCACAAAACTTGGTCACAATCAACCATTACCAGTTACCATCCTTCCCACCAAATTTCAGCCAAGGCCAAGCACTTTTGCCCTTCCCTTTCCCCAATCTGCCAAGGTTGCGCAAGCGGCTGCATTACGCCGGTTGTGCTTCTTGCGGTTTCCACTTCTTTTTCTTTGCTTCCGCCACTACACATCAAGAGAGAAAGTTGAGGCCAAATGTGAGGAAATTAGGCCTTTTTAGGAGAGAATTGGAAGAAAGGGAGGATTTCGTCAAAGAATAATGAGGTTTTAGGTAGGATTTATGGGTGGGTTAGTAAAGGAGGTCAGTGAGAGAGAGAGAAGAGGGTTTTTCAATGGATACGGGGATTCAGCGAGTGAAATGGAAGGAGAATAGAAGGAGAGAGGAAAACCGCAATTAAATGACCCGGGATACCGTGGCACGGTCGTGCCTAATGGCACGGTGCCGACCGTGCTACCTTGCGGCCTGCAACCAAATATAACCAAACGAGTAGACCTTTACGGCATGACCGTGCCGTGTGGCACGCTGAAAACCTTGCCACCTTGCGGCCTGCAGGTGAAACCTCCCCATCCATTCCGGCACAGCGCAACCAAAATGGACAAAGCGGCAAACCTTTATGGCACGGTCGTGCCATGTGCCACATTATCGCCCGTGCCATCTAGCGGCTCGTAACCAAATTGGACAAAGCAGCGAGACCTTCAGTGGCACGGTCGTGCCATGTGCAACGTTCAAGACCGTGCCACCTTGCGGCCTGCAACCAAATTGGAGGAACCGGTACACCTTTATGGCACGGTCGTGCCGTGTGGCACGCTGACGACCGTGCCACCTTGCGGCCTGCGGGTAAAAGCTCCCCATCCGGACTTGCACAACACAACGGAATTGCGTAAAACAGCAAAGCTGTTTGGCACGGTCGTGCCATGCGACACGCACAAGGCCGTGCCATCTTGGGGGCCTGCAGGTGTAACTTGCCAACCTTCCGGGCTGCACGCTTCGGTTGCCCGCCCACACTGCAAGCTGTGACGACAGGTGTGTGCGGGATTCCGTCCAAAGCATGTGTAAATTGGAAACCATACTAAAATGTTATACGGGGTAAACACTTCGGTCATCCTAGGATAACAAAATTATATACTACCGACAACAATGGTGCGTGTGGACGAATATGTGCTTCAATGGCCATAACACGGAAATTAATTACAAATATGATACATGTTTGCTTATAGATAAAGGGATTTACATTGTCATCCTCGGGGATGGAGGAAAACTACCACTAAAATTTGTTTCAATAAGGGATTCATTGAAGCAACTAAACTACTAAGGAATATTTTAATTACTAAATAAACAAACAGTAAATGATAAAAGTAAGCACTATGCTAAACTAAACTACTAATGATGCTCAAACCCACTTCGACACAACAACCAAATTGTTCCTCAAACCGATCACCCGAGACATCTGTAACTTTCAGGGCAACCTTGGTACTATTTGAGTTTTCGGAAATTTCATTAATTACATATGAAGTACGAAAAGACACATAAGTCTCCTAACTTAGCATTTATTGAGAACTACAATCGAGTCTTAGGGGTGGCAAGAATGTCTCGGTACAAGCTGGAACAATACACATGATAATATTTACGATAGTATTTGCGCATTCCTTCATACTACAAATAAGGGATTACATAAAATACCCACACATTTGTCCCACCTAACACTAGCCACAACACTAAGGATACAACAACACGAAGTGGTAATGCTACGTATTACATTTCCCGTGTTAATCAATAAATGCACAAAAAATGTGAAGGCCCGAAAATTTACATGGCCCAAATACTTACAAGGACCAAACATTACATATACCAATTAATCCTTGAATTGCTACTATTATATGCAAAACATGGTGTCACATACTGCTCGCAACCTGACATCATATCGGACATTGACCGAAAGCAAGTCCTCCACAGGCACGACATCACCTGGATAATGAGCATCAAAGTCGGCTCGGGGTTTTTGCAAGTTTTCTTATAATGCCCCGTTTCTCCACACTTTGAACACCTCCGAGCTCGTACACCTTGACGCTGCGACTCTATTCTCCTTTTCCGTGGTCTCCACGATGACCGTTGATTTGTAGGGGTAATATGCGGCGGTTGAAGTTGTCATCAAGCTCGTCCCCACCTACCACCACCCCTGTTGTGTCATCCACCACAGGTAAATCATGCGTCTCCATAGGATGCACAACATTCATGTAAATTGTTGGTCGTGCCGTTGCCTTGTAACAGGGGTGCACATACTCATACACCGACAACTTGTACTTGTTAATGACAGCCATTGCATGCGTGTAAGGTAATCCCGCACTTGCCACCAGCTGCAATCTGCAAGTCCCATTGGCTAAATTCACAACAAGGCCTTTACCGTTACTTAGTACTACGCCGTACTCTCCGACAACACTATTATACGGTTGTATATCAATGACACAACCAATGTTATCATATGTCTCTTGTAGCTTCTTCTCTACCCTTTTTCCGACCCCATTCTTCCACTCCCCAACTCGACACTGCGTTTTCGTTCCTCTTACCAACTTTTTGCAAGTGGGCAATCACAAGGAAGGGTATTGACATTGGTCTCAACGTCCGCATCCAATTGTTCCAACTCTCAATGGGGTTGTTATTCAATTTCCCCACCTATCCTTCTTGAATTTCGATTGCACCCACCGTTACGGGTCATTCTCGCTCTACCCACACGGCCAACTCATGCTTAAACATCCTCATTTCCTCCATCGCTAAGTCTGTACTCGGCATCGGTTGGAGCATATGCGACCCGATTGAACATTTCCTGAATAAGTATCTTTGAAGCTTCCTTGCGGTACCCAAGTTTGGTTGCCGCTTTTACAAAGTTCTCCCGAACATGCCGTAGACAGTATGCATGGTTTTCTACGCCAAACACTTTAGGCACAGCGAGCCAGCGGCGGCGGGTGTCGATCTGTCATTATCACGGGCTTTAACCCTCCTAAACAGGTTGAACAATTCGTTAAAAACCACAACCGATCATCGTCGTTTTCCCCGACACAACTACATATGCAACGTCGAACAAGCGGTTATCCGCATCCAATGCAGCTGCCGCCAACAAGGTCCCTCGTATGGTCCACTTAGATGAGTGCCATCAATAAACAATATCTTCCTACACCCTAGTATGAAACCATTCAGCGATAACCCATATGCAACAAACATTCGCCGGAACCGATAACCATCGACCTCGCAAAATGCTTTGGAGTCGGGATTTGATCTAACAATCGCAGCGCATAGCCGGGGCAATAACTTGTACTGATCATGTGGTTCACCCATTACCATTTTTCGAACGTACTCCGTGCCCTCCAACACTGCATGTATGACACATTCATTCCAAATTCTAGCTTCATATCCTTCAACAACTCAACCGGTCAATAATCGGTGGACAATTTGATCTTCCCATCTACCAAATGAGCAAGCGGGTTTGCTCTAATCCTTTTCCCCATCCCTTCTCCCATCCGAAATCGATCCCCCACACTATGCAAGTGTACCGCTTTAAAAACTTTGACAATCATCCCATCCACTTTGTTCGGTCCGAGTTAAACATATGTAAAAATTGCAGTTCACCGCCTTGCACTCCACCTCAATGCGCTCTCTACAATTTCTTTTGAACCTATACTCAAACCGGTTGGCTACTGCATATTTCCACATGCTCAACCTAAATGATTCAGTCGAAGAAAATACCTGCCCCACCCCTTTAATTTCATTTTTCCATATGGACATTCTCCTACTGTACACTCCGGACTGCAGCCCGGATCGAGGCCACACAACCCCATCCTCGGGAGAATGACACTTAGACATGGAATCGGATTCGAACTGATCGCCACTGAATTATCTTGTGGTATGTCGACATCTTCTCCAATAATAATAGCCTCGGCACCCAATATTTGGCCACTTATTTCTTCTTGAGGTTGCAACCTAGCACCGACATAGCCACACAAATATTGAGCACAATTATCATAACCCCAAAGCTAAATTTAAGACACACACACACACACACCATAACAACATATAACATAAATACGAGGTTACATGTTCCACGAACATTACCTTCAATTACTTACTCCAGTTCTACGTCTATCACCATCAACTTCCAACACCGCATTGCTCGGGTTACCACATCCCCGCTTTTTACAATCAATCTTTTCCACCCTCCGTGATAAAGGTATCACACTTGGAACCTCATCCCCGGATACATACATATATGCATAATCAATGTTTGGCTTCAACAATTTCTTCACGTCACTTTCCCTTGCAAAAGGCATTATCATCCTCCTATCAAACTTATAAGCTGTACCACAACTTACGATCCCCTAAAGGAATCCCCATCACGTCCTCAACCAACATATGTACATCACCCACCCCTATATTCTCCTTCAACCAAACACAATCTACATTACCACCTACATACACCACACCTACATTATGGGCCTCCTCCAACTGCCCTCCCCAACACACATACATAACGACCTCTCTCTCACCAACCATCTGCTCCACCAGGTGACTCCATCTCTGTCTTTCACACTTATGAACCACTCTACATATTAACAACAACCCACATGTGGGACAACCACATATATTGTCAATTATACTTTACATACATACCATATTAATATATTACCAATTACTATTTTTATGAACATATTCATACAGTCCATGTATATATATACAATTAACCCGGCATGATATACACATACATCCAATATAACATAAGCCAAATTACCCTTACAATATGTACACAATAAACTACATATTACATTCACATAGCCAAACAACACATTCACACCCACCTTACAATTATACATCAACTTCAACAAACTCAACAGGTTCAACATTAAATGTAATCCAAGGATGACATGCTAGTACAACCAAGTATGACGAAACTAAATTTCCACTTGTCCAATACATATAAAAACATGCATGACACAAGCACAACCAACGTATGAACGCCCTATTATACTTGTTAAATCTACGTACCAAGCATTGCAATCATAATTAAACCACACATTTCATTTTTTCAATTTCAAATGACAACACTTCAAGTACATCACAGATATAAAACATGAATAAATGTTCCTCCCAACTAATTGACTCATATTTAACCAACAAAACAATATTCATCAACCATATTACAAAACTCAATGCACCCAATCAAACTAAAAACCCTAAATCCATTTACGACCAACTCTTATACACATAAATATATACAAAAATCATATTTTAAAATAATAACAAATTCTACCCCGATTGTTCAAAATTCCCATACCCAACCTACAATTATGTTGTACCTAATAATAACCAATCATAAACCAAAACCCACCTACACAAATTGAATATAATACACAATTAAACTTACTTACCCAACCAATTTCACGTCCCAATCGCCTTCAACTTCATCTGCGTCGGAATAACTAGACTGTTGGCAACCTCCACAATCATAGCACACCTCTCTCTCTCTCTTCGATGCTCAGCATCGATCATCTCAAAATAATGTAAAGCTTTTCAAAACATTCAGCTTCTTCCATGGGAAATTTACAAATGGATACAGTTTTAATTAAAATTTACGAGTGCGGTTTGACAATTTACACATGGGTCTTCTTCTTCTTCTCGCTTTTCTTCTCAGTCTACTTGTTCTCGCTGTTCTTCTCCATGTACTTCTTCTCGGGTCTTCTTCTCGGTGTATTTCTCGCTCCCTCTCTTATTCTCTCTTCTTGTCGCCCTTTTTCTCCCTCTCCTTCTTCTTCTCCTCACTCTTCCGCTCTAATCCTCTTTCTTTCTCTCTCTTCCTGCTCTCTACCTATCCCCTTTGAACTCCTTCCACAGACACACCTCCAAACCTCCATCCGCACCAAAAATCAACCCAATATTATTAAGGGTTTTTGGTCTTTTTATCTTTCCATATCCAAACAAATTTCATGTGGGCTCCACGTAAAGATGACTTGTAGGTAAATTGCAAAACTAAAGTTGTTATTATAAATTGAAGTGTGATGCAACTGTAAATTTCCCTTCTTTATTCGACGCTGCCACTCCTCACAACTCTAAATTCAATTCTTTGTTCGATCATGTTCAACGAGAAAGAAACTCTAAATCAAATCCCCCTCGAAATCAACCCTATTTCTCTACTCGTACCAATTCACGATTAAGTCTTCCCTCAAACTCTCAATCGCCGGCGAACTATTGCACTCGTGCATCACCCGGTTTGACGTTGCCCCTAAATCGCTCTTTCTCTCACTTGTTTCCATTTATTTTCTTGTTGTTATCTCATGTTTTGGCCATTGTTTTACGGACGAGTTTCGCTGATTGTCGTCGGCGGTCAAGGCGACGAAGTGAACGGTGGGTTCTTTCTCTTCCCTTTCTTTTCCCCTCTTTTTCTATCTCCTTGGTGGTTGTCCGATTGCCCTTGCTCATCGGAACTTCTCATTGGCGGTCGATTTTGATTTCTCAAAAACCAGGAGCCAAAGTGGTGATGTCGTGCTTCCTCTTTAGGTTTATTCCGCATCGAAGATGCTCTTTTTATGTATTACGGTTTCTTCATCTTCATTACGGTCGACTTTTTTTATTCTTACCAGTAGCAAAAGTGTGAAAATTAGAACTTGTCAATTGTTGTTGATTGCTTTGGTGTGTAATCTTGTCTTTTGTAACGTTTAGACTAATTTAGTTATTGATTCTCATCTACTTTGGTTTATTGGTATTTAAAAGTCGTGCCTCTGTTTCATAAAAACCCAAATTAGGCTTTTGATTTTTATGGGTTTAATTTAGAGAGGGACAATATTGTGAATTACTGATTTCCACTTTGGTTTATTGTCCCCTACTTGAAGAGTTCGATGCTATACTAGACAGTTTTAGGCAAACCGGACCAGGTGTGCCCAAATTCTCACAAAACCTCTATAAAAAGTACCAATATCTTCTAAAACTAAGTAGAAAGCATATAGGATGGATACTTATTGGGGATCGAGTTAGCTTAACCAATCTTATGCAACTTTATTGCAACGCGTATGCTTATTGTGATAGCAGGAATCTTGCTTGTAGGGCATCATGAGGATTTGGCCCTAGTGTCTTCGCTACGCCCTGGTGGAATAGTTAGAGGATTATTATTCCCTAACTCCACTAATAGTTGCCGAAACCATAATCAGAGTTAGACCGAGTTGAAGTTGAATCCGAACAAAATTTCTACGGTAGCCCCATGTTATTGCAGGTAAACACTAAAACAAATGGAAGCAAAGGACGGTAATCGGGTGACGGTGCTCGCCATAAGGCGGCAGATCCGACGCCGGCCTGAAGTCCAGGGACGTTCGGCCTATACCGAAAGCTATCTTTCGTCTCTATTATCTCCGACTATTTTTTATTTCGATTTTGCTCTTGTTGGGCCCAAAAGGGGATGCTTGGACCATGCAAGACACTAACTTCAGATTTTGCATCCGTAATGTGCATATCTAGCTAATGGAACATCTAAAGCTCATTCGAGCTCCCCTAGCTTGGACACGTATGTAGCAATTCACTTACGCAAGAGGAAACAAACATCGGCGGTAATCGATCGTCCCGCTTCTCAATGGGAGGAATATCTCAAAAATCATAACAATGATGTGTTATGGTATGTGAAGCATTGGAAGGTGTGTCAATTAAAACGCATTCCTCACAACATCCATATATTCGTCTATTAGGCCTGGAGGAGAGAACTTATTATTTTCCAAGCCGTGTGGCGGGCAAATTGGTCGAGAACAAGCGATTTGATTAATGGATTACATCCGGCCCAAGTACTTTTTAGTTTTTTAGAGGACATGGTAGCTCTAGATGAATTGGGTTATGGCTTGAGTATTGGAGAGGTCTTAAAAATTGTTGACTCCTGTTACCCCGAGGATGCCCGATGGAGTTATAAATACTTGTTGTATCTTGTTATTATCTAGAGTGGATAATAGAAGTCCACCCCAACGAACGAAAAACACTAAGGCTTAGAGAATTAAACCCTTATGAAGTTGTGCTCACTCGCCCTTTACAAAACCGTGAAGTAAACCCTTGGATGGCTGCACATGCTCGTCGAAAAGAAATCGAAGCAAAAGCAAATGAAGAAAGGAGAGCCCGATGAATCCAAAAGCTAAAGGAACGCACCTGAGATGAGGAAGTTGAGTCTAACGATCCTAAAGGAAAGAAAGTGAAAATAAACTACGACTCAAATTCTTAGGATAGAATAATATGAGGATTAGTTTTGCCTCTTTAGAATAGTGTTTATTTATTTTACAAGTAGTATACTTGCAATTAAATTTACAATAGCTATATATTTAGGTAATTGGTAGGCTTACATTTATAAATAAACGTGTTATGCTATACTTTCATATCTTTATCGCCCACTTAGAGGAAAAATAATGATAGAAAACCAACATATATATTGGACCGTCTAATTAGACTATCTAGCAAATAAACGAGCCAAATAAAACAAGAACAAGAAAAGGAAAAAAACCGGAGCCCGACCAGTCCACCATTAACCGAGTGGTGGCCGGTGCCTAGCTTGGCCAAACCTGGTTGGGCCGGGCTCCGCCTACTACCTAGGTGTAAACTAGGCGTAGTACTTCTTCAACCGATCCAAATTAGTATACTCGAAAGACTTCTTCTCCTTCTAAATCAATTAAGTTTACTCGCTCCAGTCGAGTCAAATCTGATTAAGAATAAATGGGCCTTGCCGATTGGGCTTAAATTTCCCTCGTGGATCTTGAATTGGAGCTCTAACCTCTCTAAGGACTAAATCCCTAATTTGTATGTTACGAGGCTTAACCTTTTTATTAAATGATTGCTATGGGCACTAATAAGCTCGTGGGGGATTCCATAACGATAGATAATATTCAGGGTAATGAATTTGGCTACTGTTTTGACGTGAGGGTTACATAAGAAGTTCCTTATACCCAATTTGTGAAGTAGTCGATCGCTACTAACACGAATTCGTGACCACTTGTTCTTGTAGGTGACACCTTGCCAATAATGTCTATTCCCCAAACCGAAAACGGCAAGGATGAGGATAGTGTAGTAAGAAATGATGGGGGTTCGTGTTGTAAGTTTGCATACACCGACATTTATAGCACCATTTAACAAAGTCGTGACGATCAGTTGCCGTAGTTGACTAATAATAGCCAAGTCTCCGAACCTTCGGACCAACATTCTACGGTTCATGTGAGGTCTACATTCTCCGCCATGATGGCTTTGCTTCATGTTGATTGACACAAAGTAAACTAATCCTAGAATTAGTTTTCTTAAACAACTTACCTTGATTGAGGAATAATTGTGCAGCCAACATCCCGATGGCTCGTTAGGTTCTAGTTGTGGAATCCAAAGGATACTTTTGCTTATATAAATACCGATAAATATGATGATACCAACTAGTATGGTCGATATTAGGTATCTCTAAGGCGTAGACATGTGCGGAGTTAGCTCCGTTGCTCGATGAGAATAGGAATTGAATGTATGCCAACAGGAAAATTGATCATAGATGCTAACTTAGCTAGTGCATCCGCAAATCGATTGCCGTCCCTAGGAAGGTAAGTACAGGAAATCTTCTCAAAGTGTTTAGATCATTCTGTCAAATATGCTTGGTAGGGTGCCAAAACTTCACTAGGTACCTTCCACCTTTCCAAAATCTGGTTGATGATCAAACTGGAATCACCGAAAATCTCGATGTTCTTGACCCCGATCTCTATTATTACTTCAAGTCCTATGATACAAGCTTCATACTCTGCACCATTATTAGTAACCTCGAAGTTTAGTTTAACCGAAATGGGAGTATGTGCTCCCTCCGGTGAAACTAGAACAATCCCTACTCAAAAGCCCTTCGGATTGGAAGTGCCATCAAAGCACATTGTCCAAACGTCCAGCTCTAGTTGTAGAATATCTTCATTTAGAATGTTAAGGTGTTCGGGTGGTGATTTAGGCACGGGTAAATCCGTGAAGAATTCTTATACTATTATGCCTTTGATCGCTTTTGAGGAATAAACTTTAGTTTGAATTTTGATAGCATGACAGTCCATCACGCTATCTTACTGCTGATAGTTGGTTACTCAAGTATGTACTTAATAGGATTCATCGGTGCTACCACATGTACCGTGTGGGTCAATACGTAGTGTTTGAGCTTCTTCGAAGCCCAAACTAAAGCCAAATATGTCTTCTCTAATGATGTATATCGAGTCTTATAGTCGAGAAACTTCTTACTAAGATAGTAGATCGCGTGTTCCTTTTTCCCATTCTCGCTGAGCTAACATGGCTCCCACAGCTATCTCTCGTTGTGGTGAGATACAAAAGTCAAGGTTTCCCTTATTGGGGTGGAACTAACATCGGCGGATTAGCAAGGTATTCCTTAACCTTCTCGAATACTTGTTACGACTGGGCATCCCAAATGGGCTCGGATCCTTTCTTTAACTTCTTGAAAATGGGTTCATGGACCATCGTTAGTTTTGATATGAAATGACCGATGTACTCGTAAACATCCTAGAAAGCCCCTTATCTCTTTTTTTGTACTTGGTGGAGGGATTTCCTTTATAGCCTTGATCATGGATAGATCAACTTCGATTCCTCTAAGACTAACAATGTAGCCTAACAGTTTACCAAAGGTTACCTCAAAGGCACACTTTTGAGGGTTAAGGCGCATGTTTTACCTCCCGATTATATGGAAGAATTTTCTCAAGCTGGATAAGTGCCATGCCCTATCCTTGGATTTTATGATCATATCATCTACATATATACCTCGACTCCATTATATTATGCGAGTAGCGTTCTTCGCTGTCGTTTGATATGTTGCACTTGCATTTTTGAGCTCAAATGGCATCGCCACATAACAGATAAGTCCCCCATTGAGTTATGAAGGTCATCTTCTCCATGTCTTCCTCTCGGCATCTTCACTTGATTATACCCGGCATAACCATCCATGAATGATAGTAGAGCATGACCCGCTGTGTTATCTACTAGAAGATTGATATGAGGCAATGAGAAATCATATTTCGACTAGCCTTGTTTAATTCCCGAAGTCGACACACATACGAACTTTGTCGTCTTTCTTCTGGACTCGGAACTATATTTGCTACCCATTGTGGATAGTGAACTACCTTAATAAACCCGGCTTCCAACTTTTTTGAACCTCCTTAATTTTCAAGGCATATTCTTGTTTCATCTTTCTCAACATCTCGCTTAATCGGCTTAGCCTTTCCATAAAGCGGAGTTTTTTTTCAACTATACTCGCACCTATACCCGGCATATCGTTGTAGGACCATCCAAAGACATTGATGAACTCTGTTAGGAGTGAAGTGAATTGCTTCTACTCTTCTACATCCAAAGTTTTCCTAATCTTAACCTCTTGGGGTAAATCAGTTGACCCGATATTAATTGTTATTGTTTCCTCTATTATTGGTGAGCAATTTTCGTTATCTTCCATAGCTTTTATTAATTCTTTAGGAATTTCTTGTTCATCATTAGAGGCAAAACAATTGAGAGCAAGAGGAGGCAAGAAGTAAGCAGAAAGATTCACTTTATTGAATGAGGAAACGAGTACATTAGACTCACAAACCGAATTGGAAATGATAGAATTAGAACTAGAAACAACAACAACAAAAGAAGAAATACAAGCCGTCACACTAGACTCGGAGGGAAGGTGTGCTCCTAGTCTAATAGCGAATTCTTGGCCCTCCTCATCATCAATCCAAGGCATATGCTTAGACCCTGCTACATCAACATCGGTGATGAACCTGCTCCAAGAAATCCTCAACAAAATGGAGTAGTGGAGACGAAGAACCGAAATCTTGAAAAAATAGCTAGGACAATGATGATTGAACAAAATCTACCCTACTATTTCCGGGCCGAGGCGAGTCAACACAACAAACTACACGTTAAACAGATGCCTCATCGGACCCATCCTGAAGAAAACTCCATACGAGCTCTACAAAGGGAAGAAACCCAACATTTCATACTTCAAACCCTTTGGATGTAAGTGCTTCGTTCACAACAATGGTAAGGATCGACTGACCAAGTTTGATGCTCGGTCAAATGAAGGTATCTTTCTTGGTTATTCATATCTTAGCAAAGCATATCGTATTTTCAATGAAGGAACTAACAAAGTGGAAGAAAGCATCCACGTTGTGTTTGATGAGATTGAACAGGAAAAACCAAGTGAGTCAACATTCTCGGACTGAAGCTCAGCAGAGATGATGATCTTATGAAAATGAGGTCATCAAGACTCAAATCAATGTCACTCGGAACGAAGAGACTCGGAACAACATGACTTAGAATGAGACCACTCAAGAGCCAGCTCGGAATGTTGAAGGTTGATCGGATGAACAAGCTCACTCATAACAGATATCGAAGATCAACCAATTCAACTTATAGATCCGGTGAATCAAAGAACAGTAGAGCATTCAAGTATGCTTCTACTCACCTACCAAAAAACATATTATCTAACATTAATAGTGCGATAAGAGCTCGTTCCTCTCTTAAAAATCTATGTGCATTCTTTGCATTCATATCATTAACTCGAACCCATAAATGCACTAGAGGCCCTAAATGAACCTGAATAGGTAGAGGCCATGCAAGAGGAGCTTAATCGATTTGAAAGAAACCAAGTTTGGACTTTGAGCAAATGACCTTCCGACCACCCAGTCATAGGAACCAAATGGGTTTTCAAGAACAAACTGGATGAAGGTGGGTTGGTAGTCGAAATAAGGCTAGACATGTGGCTCAAGGTTACAATCAAGAAGAAGGGATTGATTGTGGGGAAACCTTTGCACCTGTTGCCAAAATTGAAGCTATTAGAATCTTATTGGAGTTTGCATTTAGCATGAATATCAACTTATATCAAATGGATGTTAAATGTGCTTTTCAATGGTTTCATTGAAGAAGAAGTCTATGTTGAGCAACCCCTGGATTTGAACATTCAAAATTTCCAAATCATGTTTTCAAATTGCAAAAAGCTCTTTATGGTCTTAAACAAGCTCCCGGAGCTTGGTATGAGAGACTGAGCAATTTCTTGGTTGAAAATGATTTTAGAAGAGGTCAGATTGACAAGACTCTTTTTATAAAAACCAAAGGGAAATACTTTCTTATTACTCGGATCTATGTTGATGACATAATTTTTTGAGCTACAAATGAAATTATGTGTCGAGATTTTTCTAAGTTAATGAGACAGAATTTCAAATGAGTATGATGGAAGAACTCAATTTCTTCCTTGATCTACAAATCAAGCAAGACAAACATGGCATCTATGTCCATCAATCAAAGTATACCAAGGAGCTTCTAAAGAAGTACAAACTTGAAGATGCGAAACATGCAAGTAACACCTATGAGCAAGCAAGATAAAACTGGACTCGGACGAGAAAGGTAAAGTAGTAGATCGAAACACTACCGAGGTATGATTGGATCTTTGCTCTATCTTACTTCTAGTAGGCCAAACATAATGTTTCGTGTCTGTCTATGTGCAAGATTTCAAGCTAATCCAAAAGAATCACATCTCATTACGGTGAAGAGAATATTCGGATGTCTTGTAGGGACTCAAAAATTTAGGTCTATAGTACTCAAGAGACTCGGAACTAACTCTTACTGGATACTCGGATGCTGACTATGCTGGGTACAAAGTTGATAGAAAGGGCACTTCACGAGCCTGCCGGTTTCCGTGTCAATCCCCGATATCTTCGCACTCGAAAGAAGCAAAACTCGGTAGCTCTATCAACTGTTAAAGTTGAGTATATTGCAATTGGAGTATGCCATGCTCGGATTTTATGGATAAAAACACTTGAGAGATCTATGACTTTAATTCAAATTAATTCCAATCAAGTGTGATAATGATGTGTAGTGGCGGAAAGCAAAGAAAATGAAGGGGAAACCGCAAGAAGCACAGCAAGGCGGAATGCAGCCTGCTTGCGCAATCTTGGCAGATTGGGGAAATGGAGGGGCAAAAGTGCTTGGTCTTGGCTGAAATTTGGTGGGAAGGATGGTAACTGGTAATGGTTGATTGTGACCAAGTTTTGTGAATTTTGGATAAGAGGAAGACCTTGATCTGCACGCCTGAAGTGAGCAGCGCTGGACTGGACGTACAGTGCTGACACCTTCTGTTTGGATCAAGGGTGGAGGACGGAGGGTTTCTTGGATGGAGCTGAAAATTGGAGGAATGGAAGTAGATGGACTGGAAGGATTGTGGTTAAAATTTGGAGTGAAATGGCTGGGTAGATTATGAGTTATGGGATGGCAAAGTCGCTGGATAGTACCTTGACCCGAGCTCGGATACGTAAACACCACCGAGTGAATCAAGGGGCGCTCTCAAACGGTCCGGATACGTGAAACACCACCGGGGTTTGGGAGACTCAAAGGACACCACCTAGATGCCAACCTAGGATACAGCTTTGAGGATTTAGAGGCTCGAGAAATCCATCTCGAAAAAGAGTATAACACTCAAGGTTTGTATATTCATCAAAAAGTGATTTTACAAGGAGTGTGCATGCTGAATATATAGACCCGCCATTACAACTAACCATGCTGAAAATTGAAATTAACAAAGCTGAAAATTAAAGCAAAACAAAATGCTAACTAATTAGATGCTTTCCTCCTCTCCAAGTTAAGCTTGGATAAATCCTAGCCAAGTATTTGGGCATTTGGGAACATGTGGCTATGGTGCAATTTCCCTTGGCCAAGCTTTCTTCCAACCAACTCCCACTCGTGGTTAGTGCTTCTAGAATGCTCCTTGAAATATGTCTTTGGATGCTTCCCTTATGTGCATGGACATTCATCTTAGCCCTTGGACCGACCCTTGGTCATTATTTATGGACATGGCAAAAAATAGTAGCACTTGAAATAACTCTCGGCCGAGTTCATCCTTGCTCAAACATGAAAGGACTTTTTGGTGACTAACTTGTAACTAACTTCTCGTTCATGTCTCCATTGATGAACATTTATTTATAAACAAGAACATAAGGATTTTGATCTCCTTATCTAATCAACCTCCGGGATCCATCAAAAGGCTTGAAATCATGGATATATCAAATATTCCCGGTTCTTCCTTAATCATGCAAAACCCTTTAGGAGGGATATTTCTTAGCTCAAAATGTCTGGGCAGGCCACTTTCCATCGGATAATCAAAGTGCAATCAGCATCACCAACAATCCAGCTTCAACACTCAAAGACTAAGCATATTGAGGTCGGTATAATTTTCTCGAGAGATCATTCTGAAAAGGGTGATATTGAACTTGAATTCATTCCTACCAATCTTCAATTAGCTGATATCTTTACTAAGCTACTTAGTGAGGATCGGTTTTGCTTTATTAGGAATGAGCTTGGTATGATTAATACATTATTATGTGCTTTTCTGAGTAAGATTACTTTGTATGATTATGTGTTGTGTGCTTATTTTCTTTAATAGCCATTAGTTCGAGTTGAACCAGTGATGCTGAGCTGATAGTTATTAGTTGTTTGCTATTTCCGAGTCACTCGTAAACTTAACTAAGTCGGACTCGGATTTTGAGAAAAATGGACATCAAACTTCCGAAATTATCCTAGATCGGAGGAGAATTTCATAAATTTCTTTTAAAATCTTTCTTTTTCTCTCTCTTTCTCGCGTGCATCGATCGGACAACTAGCTGTTCGGAGACACTCGTTGGAATTCTAACCGTTGGAGAGCAGAACAGTCACACCGGTCTCGGGTGACCGTTGAAGAGCCGAGTCGAACGAATTCGAAGGACGATTATTTCTCTATAAATAGAGTCTATTTTCTTTCATTTCGTTACTTTACTCTCTACTTACTTTCACTCTCTCAATTACTTCAACTCAAGCAAGCTCTCTGCGATCAAAGAAACTCTCGTCGCTCTTAAGCTAAGTGAAGTTCATCTCAAGTAAGCTCTGTCACTCTCAGCTCTCTCCTTCTACTCTTTCATTTTTCTTTTTCCGCTCACTTTCGTAGAGCTATCTCTTTCTCTCTTCTTTTCTTTCACAAAAGTTCATCTCTCTCTCTCTCTCTTTCCATATCAAACATACCGAAAAGAGGTTCCCACCCCGATTTTCTTAGTTCCGCCTCCAACAAACCTCGTACCAAAAGCCAAGAAGGACCCTCAAATCCTTCAAAACCTATTGTCACCCAACACCTTATGTTGGATGACAAATTCTTCCCGACCACAAAGTTTTCGTGGTTGGCCCATATCCTTCGCCTCTTTAAAGTATTTTCTATGTTCTTGAACAAGCAACCCCATACCTTTCAATGAGGTTGTTGATCACTTTTTGAGAAGTACGCTAAAAAATTCCCCGGGTCGAGCAAAAACTTCTCTGTGATCCAACTCAAATCAAAAGCCGACCTTCTTTATTTTCTGCGATGAGAACTTTCTTCTCACAGACATTCCAGCAAGGAGAACCCCAACTCCAAGCATCTAAAAGCTTTGTACGACATCCTCGAGGGCTACGAAGTAGACCTCTTTCCGCATTAGTCGAGCAAATGGCAGCTGTGCTCGCTCGGACTCGGAACAAGAAGAACACCCCACTTCCTTTCGGGCTCTTCTCACCCTCATCTTCAAACAATTCAAAGTTCCTCTTCCCTTAGATCCTAATGCGGTTTCGATGCTGCCATTGTCGTTAGCAAAAAGGAACTCCTTGGGTTTGGATACTAGGAGACCCAATGAGGTGTCTAGATTTATAGCTCGAACCGAGGCCTCCTTCTCCGCCTCGGACTCGGACTCAGCCCACTCTCTCTCTACCTCCTCCACCTGGTGGTGCCTCTACCTCAGGTGTTTCCCGGATTCTTTCTTCCGCCTTGTCCTCCCCTATCATGGACAAGCTTTCCTTAGTGTCCACCGAGTTCAAGGACACCCTTCGATCATTCAAGACTCGTCCTTCAGCCTATGACCATTAACCGTAAAACAACCCAATCCCAAATCCGAGAGCAGCAAGATGTGCTTCTCGAGATCAAAGCACTGGTTAAGTAGCAGAGGGAGCCGATTGAGCTCCTTTAGGAACGGCGCTTCAAGGCGGCTTAGGATTCGGTAGACTCGATACAACCGAAGAATCCTCGAGTCCAGCCAAATCCTCCTCCGAAGGGGGAGAAGAAGGAGAAGAAGAAGAGGAGGAGGAGCATGCGGCTGAGGCAGCTCCATCCGATGAAAGGGAGAAGGAAGCGGAACAAGCGAGCAACGGCAGCAACGAGAGGGCTAAGGTGCTCCAAAACCTCAATCGGAAATGATTAGCTCGGACAGTGAGTCCGAGTGAGTCAAAAGTCCCTACCGACCATGGTGAGTCGACAACAGGTCAGCCACTCCCGTGCTGCCCCTGCCTCATTCGTCAACATCTTCCGGATCATATCAACGAAGGCATACTACTCGTCCACCATCCTCGTCTCGGATTGTTCCATCTCCTCCATCCGAACTTTTTTTTCTGTTTATAAAATTTTTTTGTCCGGACATCAAATTTGTATCTACTTGATACATTCCTCCTCCTTTTTTGTTTTGCTGAAAGGCAAGGGGGAGAATAGTTAGAAAAATTTGTTGTCTTTCAAGACTCGGACGTTACATCTCACCTTTTTGAGTTCTATCAAGGGAATCGGGTATAAGACTTTCTCACTTATAAAGTTTTGTTTCCAAGTCATTCCCTGTGCCTTAGAAATTTTCTCGAGTGATATGGTATTTTCCCTAAGTGTTATAGAAATTATCTCCTGCATTTATGCATGACTCGTGTGACTCGTAAAGCATATCTCGCACTCACCATGTTTCACTCGGTTCCGAGTCACTCAACACTTAGATATATCGTATGATTCAAACAATATCTTTTCTGCGCTCTAACTCTGGTATTTTAGTTTGAATTGTGTTGAGTTTAGATCAAGCCTGTCTACTCGATATTCGTTATCTAACTTGATTCTCTTTTACACCGACTCGGATGGAATTTTGAGTATCATGAATATTAGACTCGTAAAATTCCATTCCTTTTTCGACCCGGATAATTAGTCACTTAATTATCTTAATTATATTATTATTTGTGTGTAATCTTAGACCAAAGTATTTTATACTTTGAGAACCAAATTGATTTACTTTTGTAGGTTATTCAAACGAGGCTATCCTAATTTGAAATACAAAAGTAACCGGCTTCAAAACGTCAAATCACCAGCAGACAAGGCTTTTTCCACCTCCGACCTAGCCTCGATACATCGTGTCGTGGTTGTCTATTTCCGGAAATGGAAATTTGTAACACTAAGCTCAACGGTGGTTTCCTCCTTACTTTTGAAGACACCGCCAGTGGTTTTAGGAACTTCCAAAGGAGTCAAGAGTCGTTGTCTAACATTCACATTTCAACGGATATTTTCCGAGTGACTCGGAAAATCCTACACAACGGCCATAAAGGAACTTCCAATTAGAAGATGGACACAATGGCTAAGCTGCTTGGTCATCTATAAATAGAAGCCAAATCTCAAGATTTGAAGATTGCTGAACCAATTGTAAAAATACATACTTGATCAAAAGTCATTGTATTCACTCTCGATCTTCTACTTACAACTTCAATTCGTATTTCATTATATTCCGAGTTGTAAAGTCTTGTACTCAGTTACAAACTCTCTTCTTACTCTCTAAGTAAGGTCCCTTGACTGAGCTGTAAAGGTTAACTCAGCTCAGTTGTCCCTAGCTATAAGGGTTATCTCAGCTAGGAAGTACTAGATCGGATAAGGGAATTTATGAGTCGAGGAAAACTTGTAAGAAGTTGTTTAAGGAAGCAACTTGGGTTAGGTCAATCTACTGTATTTTACGGACTCAAAATAGTGGATTTGACTTCATGCTTGGATTAGCACGGTCCGTGGTTTTCTCGCCCCAGGAGGGTTTCCACGTACTTTCTAAGTTATTACCTTTCCGAGTACATTCTAGACTCAAACAGCTTCGAGTACTGTTTAATCTGTTTCTTCAATCATCTCTGAATTCCGAGTTAGTTCATTTTCCGAGTTCATCTTTGACACTCATTCTCTTTAGAGTCATATCTATTTTAAATTTCAAGAAAATTTCATCATCACCCTATTCAACCCCCTCTAGGGTGACTTAGCCTCTCCCCGAGCAAACCTTCAATTGGTATCATAGCCTAGCCTTTCGTAAAGGATCTAACCATCCAAAGGTTTAAAGATCAAATGGCTCCGAACAATGGAGAGTTCGATGAAGGAAGATCTTCCAGCAGACCACCAAAGTTCAAAGGATCCAATTTTGTGCACTCGAAGAAACTTATGGAATGTTTCCTCCTGGATCATGATGAAGATGTCCGGAACATCATACAAGAAGGAAACTACCTTCCCATGAAGACAAGTAGAAACAAGACTCGTGCCCAAGATCAAGGCAGAGTACACCACTAAGGAAGCAGAGAAGTTCGGAAAGAACTTCAAGGCAATGAATATTCTCATGTGCGCCATCAGCTCGGAAGAATACAATCGAGTGTCCGCTCGTGACATAGCCAAAGAAGTGTGGGACACACTGGTCAACACTTATGAAGGTACAAGCCAGGTCAGACAAGCGAAGATAAGCCAATATCTTCATAAATATGAGCTGTTCAAGATGGAGCCGAAGAAAACATCACTCGGATGTTCATTCGATTTACAGAGATTACCAATAATCTCAAATCTCTGGGTAAAAAGATCTCCCACGAAGAAATGTACGTAAAAATAATTAGAAGCCCACCCAAGAAAAGATGGGGTCCTAAGGTGACAGCTATCGAAGAGGCTCAAAACTTATCTCGTACCGAAGCCGGATGAACTTATTGGGAAGCTTCTCACCCATGAGATCCACCTAGAGGAGGAGGATGCAGAGGTCGGCACCAAAAAGAACATTGCACCGAAAGCCCTAGAAACCGAGAGAAGCGGATCCGAGTTCCTCTTACTCGGAAGAAGATCCCATGGCACTCATTGCTAGAGGTCTCAAGAGAATGATGAAGCACAAGAGATGGGATAAGAAGCCAAAAGAAGAGTTTTATAAGAAAGACAAGAAGGATGGAAAAGGTAAATACTCTTCTCCTTCAAAGTTATTTTTGACTAAGAACTTTGGATGTTTTGAATGTGGCTGCAAAGAACACATAGTCAAGGACTCGTCCCGAGAGAAAAAGGGACAGAAGGAAGAAAAAGGCTATGATGGCCACATGGAGAGATGAGGACTCATCGAAGATGACGACTACTTGGATGACTCAAAATGTCCGATGGCACTTTCCGACTCGAAGTAGAAACAGAGTCAAGCTCAAATCAATCGGATAATGAGGAAGCTAATCCTCAAGAGGTAATTGAGTACTTTCTTAAATTCTCCAAAACTTATTTAGCTAAGTATATTTTCACTTTGGAAGAAAAGTCCAATTCGATTCTTCTCACTTTAAAGAACAACCTAAGTCAATTTCATCCGAGAGAATCTCTTTAAAAATGAGTTGGAAAAACCGAGACGCACACTCGAGAGAACTCAAGACTAGTGCTCAAATAAATGAGATTGAGTCCGAGTTACTCGTAAGAGAAAATGAGCAGCTAAAGCGAAAGCTCAATAAGTCTCAAGATCTTGTTTTAAAGTTTACTCAAGGTCAGAAAAACCTTGACATGCTCTTGGGATCTCAATGTGTCTCCTTTAGAAAGGAAGGTCTTGGTTTTAACAAAGAGGAGGAATCCAATTCCTACTCGGAACTTTTCAAAAAGGATTCCGTAACCGTAAAGTTAAGGAAAGCCGAGCACGGTCCCACTCATAAGAATGAAAGAAGGACCGAGCCTAGCACCAGTACATAGGAGAAAACCATCTCCATCATTTTCAAAAAGAAAAACCTTTCAAAAGAAAGAGACACGGACTCAGCTTCCTAAACGGAAGACTCGTAATCGGACTAAACCCAAAGTCATTCAAATCGGGTTCCAAAAACCTTCTTCCTTAGAAAAGAACCACAATAAAGAATGTTACTGGGTTCGTTAGAGGAAGTGAGAAGGGTTGGTTTGTCTCTGTTTTGCAGGTTACTCGGAAAAGATTAAAAGGACACCGGTACCTTGACGGTGGATGCTCACGCCATATGTCGGGAGACTCGGGACTCTTTTCCGAGTTAGAAGAGTACAAAGGAGGAAAAGTCACTTTTGGAGATGATAGCAAAGGCAAGATAATTGGGATAGGCAAGATTGGAAAGGGAAGCAATCTGGTCAGCCTAGTTTACCTTGTCAAAGGATTAAAGTACAATTTGCTTAGCATCTCTCAATTATGTGATAAAGGTCAAGAGGTAAGATTCACTCAAACCAACTATTACATTTCTGATGACACTACCAAGGAGATCAAACTCTCAAGTAAGAGATCGGGTAACACTTACATTATTCCTCTCTCGACCCTAGTCAAAATCTATCTTGTTTAAAAGCATCACTTCATGATGATTCATGGAAATGGCAATGTAGATAAGGCCATGTTAGCATGCATACTATTAAGAAATTGGCATCTTATGGTTTAGTCGGAGGATTGCCCAATTGTCCTTTCGAGAAAGACAAAGTTTGTGAAGCATGCACAAGAGGGAAACAAGTCGGATCATCATTCAAATCATCGAAGACAGTTTCCACATCCAAGGTGCTTGAACTGCTACATATGGACTTATGTGGTGAAATCCTCGTTGAGAGCCTCGGAGGTAAATCATATGTAGTTGTTATTATTGATGATTACTCACGATTTACCTGGGTGTGTTTTCTCAAGCACAAAAATGAAGCATTCAAGGAGTTCAGCAAGCTCTGCAGAAAGATCCAAGTTGAGTCTCGGACTCAAATCCAGAGAATTCGAACCGACCATGGAAGGGAGTTCGACTACTCGGAATTCTCCGAGTTTTGCGACAAGAATGGTATCTCTCACAACTTCTCAGTACCAAGAACTCCTCAACAAAATGGAGTAGTGGAGAGAAAGAGCAGAACTCTTGAAGAAATAGCTAGGACAATTGAAGGTTTGCTCGGGGAGAGACTAAGTCACCTTAGAGGGGGTGAATAGAGTGGTGGAAGATTTTTCTTAAAATCAAACTCTATTGAACAAGGTGCAAACAGATGCAAATTCCGAGTCTATATTAAGGTCGGAATAGTATGAACTCGGAATACGAGAGAAGAGTAAAGAAGTAGATTAAGTCGAAACTTTGAGTTTGTTTAAGTCTAGAATGTACTCGGAAAGTGAAGATACGTAAAGTACGTGGAAACCTCCCGGGCCGGAAAACCACGAACCGTGCTAATCCAAGCACGAAGTCAAATCCACTATTTTGGGTCCACAAAATACGGTAGAGTGATCGAACCCCGAGTTGCTCCCTTAGACAACTCTTTACAAGTTTTCCTAGAATCGAAATTCCCTTATCCGATCTAGTACTTCCTAGCTGAGATAACCCTTATAGCTAGGGACAAGCGAGCTGAGTTAACCTTTACAGCTCGGTCAAGGGACGTTACTTAGAGAGTAAGAAAGATAGTGTTTGTAATCGAGTACGGGACCTTACAACTCGGAATATAATGAATTACAAACTGGGAGTTGTAAGTAGAAGGTTGAGAATGAATACAAAGACTTTTGATCAAGTATGTGTATTAACAATAGGTTCAAGCAATCTTCAAGTCTTGAGATTTGGCTTCTATTTATAGATGACTAAGCAGCTTAGCCGTTGTGTCCATCTTCCGATCGGAAATTCCTTTATGACCGTTGGGTAGGATTTTTGAGTCACACGGAAAATATCCGTTGATATGTGAACGTTATACAACGGCTCTTGTCTTCCTTGGAAGTGCCTAAAACTACTGGCGGTGTCTTGAAAAGTAAGGTGGAAACCACCGTTGAGCTTAGCGTTGCAAATTTCCATTTTTGAAAACAGACAATCCAATATTAAAACAAGGAATAACTTGGAATTAAAACTTTATAAGTAAGAAGGTCTTATACCCGATTCCCTAGATAGAACTCGAAAGGTGAGATGTAAAGATTGAGTCTTCAACAATGATGATTGAGCATAGTCTACCCTACTATTTACGGGCTGAGGCAATCAACACAGACCAACTACACTTTGAATAGATGCCTCATCGGACCTATACTTGAAGAAAACACCTAACGAGCTCTATAAAGGGAAGAAACCCAATATTTCCTATTTCAAACCTTTTGGATACAAATGCTTTGTTCATAACAATGGTAAGGATCAGCTGACCAAGTTTGATGCTCGGTCGGATGAAGGTATTTTTCTGGGTTATTCATCTCATAGTAAAGCTTATCGCATTTTTAATAAGGGAACTAACAAAGTGGAAGAAAGTATCCACATTGTGTTTGATGAGCTTAGACAGGAAAAGCCAAGTGAATCATCATTCTCGAATCGAAGCTCAGCAGAGATGATGACCTTGACAAACATGAGCCTATCAGGAATCAAACCCAACCAGCTCGGAATGAAGTCACTCATAACGAAGTAACTAAGAATGAGACAATCGAAGAGGCTACTCGGAATGTTGAAGAACAATCTGATGAACAAGATCACTCGGAACAAGCTTCGAAAATCAAGCGATTCAGCCTACGGATCTGGTGAATCGGAGAACAGTAGAGCATTCAAGTGTGCTTCTAGTCATCCACTAGAAACATATTATCCGATATCAACGAGTGGGGTAAGAACTCGTTCCTCTCTTCAGAATCTATGTGCATTCACTACATTCATTTCATTAACTGAACCCAAAAATGCACTTGATGCCCTAAATGAACCTGAATGGGTAGAGGCCATACAAGAGGAACTCAATCAATTCGAAAGAAACTAAGTCCGGACCCTAACCAAACGACCTTCGACCACCCAGTCATAGGAACCAAATGAGTTTTCAAGAACAAACTGGATGAAGGTGGGTTGGTAGTCGAAACAAGGCTAGACTTGTGGCTCAAGGTTATAATCGGGAAGAAGGGATTAATTGTGGGAAAACCTTTGCACTGTTGTCGAATTGAAGCCATTAGAATCCTGTTGGCATTTGCATCTAGCATGAATATCAAGTTATATCAAATGGATGTTAAGTCTGCCTTTCTCAATGGTCTTATTGAAGAGGAAGTCTATGTCGAGCAGCCCCTGGTTTTGAAAACTCGGAATTTCCAAATCATGTTTTCAAATTTCAAAAAGCTCTTTATGGTCTTAAACAAGCTCCTAGAGCTTGGTATGAAAGACTCGAGTAATTTCTTGGTTCAGAATGGTTTTAGAAAAGGTCAGATTGACAATACTCTCTTTATAAAAACCAAGGGGAAAGATTTTGATGTGTAGTGGCGGAAGCAAAGAAAAGATGGAAAAACCGCAAAACACACAACCGGGCAAAATAGGACCTGCAGGTGCGGTTACGGGAAAAGGGTGAAAGGAGGGGTAAATGATCTTGGATTTGGACGAAACTTGGAGGGGAGTGAGGTAATGGATGGAGGAAGGTTGTGGCCATGTTTTGTGAATTTTGGATAAGGGGAACTACCTGAACAAATAGCCAGAAGTTGATGTTGCTGGTTGGATGTACAGATTGATACCCTTTGTTTGGTTTTGATGTGGAGGACGGAGGGGTTCTTGGTTTAAGCTGAGATTTGGTGGATATGGACTCAACTCATGTATGATGAAGTGTGTGAAATTTGGGAAAGAGATGATTCGTGGATTGGGAGATATGGTTGATGGAAGTCGCTGGATAGAACCCGGATTCGGCTTGGATACTGAAACACCACCAAGTCGAATCAAGGGGCGCTCTCAAACGATCCGGATACAGAAACACCACCGGGGTTTGGGAGACTCAAAGGACACCACCTAGATGCCAACCTAGGATACAGCTTTGAGGATTTAGAGGCTCGAGAAATCCATCCCGAAAAAGAGTATAACACTCAAGGTTTGTATATTCATCAAAAAGTGTTTTACAATGGAGCATAGGTGCTGAATATATAATGCCTCATGTGAGCATTTACATAACTGAATTCAAGCTGAAAAATAAAGCAAAACAAAATGCTAACTAACAATATTCCTTTCCCTTTCTCCAAGCTAAGCTAGAGTAAATCCTAGCCAAGTATTTCAAAATTGGGAACATGTGGCCTAGGCTTGTTTTCCCCTTCTTCAAGCTTCTTGATTCTTGATGCTTCTAGAATTCCTTGCCATTTCTCCTTGCTGCACATGTTGTTTATCATTCGGCTAGGGACTCCTTTGAAGTAAATATGGACCGACCATATTTTAAGCACCAACATTATTTATATACCATGAGCATAAAATGGCAACATTCCCGGTTTGACTAGAACAAACTCTCTTGCTTCACCATGGAGGTTTTAGGTGACTTCTTCCAACTATCCTCCTTAGCTAAATTGATAATCAATTATTTATGAACACAGTCATAAGAACTAAATGTCTTGGACTCATCACCCTCCGGGATCCTTTGGCACCATGCGCTTGAACCTCAAGCATTTCCGGTTGATCATAGAATAATCAAGCATTTCCGGTTGATCATTAAGCTTGCATGGCTCCACAATATGGACATCTTTCAGCTCAAAACATAGGGCTGTCCACTTTCCATCATTCTCCCCATGTAGGAAAGAATTTGCCCTCAAATTCGCGAAAACAAAATTTTTCCAAATGTAGAAACAAATTTTGCTTGTTGATGCGTGTGGTGAGATGGAGGGTGAATGACCTTTTTGTGTTTGTATACCCGGCTGCTTGTGTGGGCGTGTGCTGGACAGTCGACCAGAATGGGGCTTCATACTTGTGATCTCCAAAACCGAGTACCAATAAGAATGAAGTCATCCTTTCTTGGTACCAAAAATTCGATTCAGCCCATGGAGTCTCTTGTTTCTTCTCTTGGTACTCAGCCCATAACTCATCACTAATGATCTTTAAATCACAACCTGCTCGGATGGGATAGATAGCATTCGGATTGGGCTGTTTTTGGGGCTGTGGGTTTTCTTGTGATGGTGGACTAGGGGTTTTGTGTTTGGAAAGACATGGACAAACTTGGTTTGTGAAGTAGCGGTGAGGTAGTGGAATTTTTGTGGAGGGATGTCAAGAGGGTTTTTATTTGGAAATGTATGGGCAGATTCTTGTGAAGAAAATTTTGAGAAATAAATTCCTCCACAAGGCCATAACTCAAGGAAGAAAAATTGGGGTAAAGGTGGTTTAAGTGGTGGGGAAAGGATGGGGTTCAAATCAGTCATGGGCAGGTTTTGATGGGTGTGGAATGTGGGCAGATTTGGTTTGTGTGCAAATTTAGCCTCAAATTTTGTCAAGGTGAAGTGAACCTTGATTATCCAACAAACCAAAGTTCTCATGATCTTTCCCATCACACGGACAGCAAGGGTATTCAAGCTCCACACAAATTTGATTAATACAAGCCAAAACAGATTGGCTTCCATCTTACCTTCAACGGTTCGAGTTTCATGGACAGATTCGGTGCAGCCCAATGACAAAACATCTTGGCTGGGCATGAGGTGATTTTGGAAGATAAAAATCCCCTTGAACAAATTTTCCTTGTGCACTAATAACTCTCCAAAGTCATGATCAACACCATACAAGCACATTAGTGGATCAAAATAGAAAACACATTTTTCCAATGGAGTAAGTGAGATATACCTCCTTGCCAAGTTGTTGGCTCTTTGGTTACTCCCTTCGGTTTGGCACATGGTAGGAAAAGAAATTTTCCATGAAAGTTCAACTTCATTGTCATAGCAAAAGAACGATAGTGGCGGTTCTTGAAGGCACATAAAATCCAATGGAAACTTTGAATTCTCATAGTAGAAGATCCAACTTGTAGATAAAATCATGAAAGCCAAATTGTCTTTGGGACGCTTCACACAATCCGGGTAGAGTCTTTGGAGGCTCTTTTCAACAATGAATGCCCATGAAAATTTCTCAAACACTTGTTTACAATTTCCCACATGTAAAGGAATAGAACACCTCATGAAAAATGCATCATTCAATTTTTGAGGCTCCCTTGTTCTATCACTTTGGATTTCATTTCAAGCTCTTCCTTAGCACAAAACTCATGATTAACAATATATATATTGGGCAGTTTACTCATGACCAGATTAGGCACAAAAATGTGGGAAGGGATTTTTGAGAGACAATGGTCAAATTTGGCTAAGGGTGCTTCGGTAGTGGGAGGGGTGTCTTGTGTGGTCCGAAGCTCATGGGAATTTTCTTTGACAACATTTTCTCCATGACAATGACCGGTTTGAGAAGAGCTATTTTGTGGTTTTGTTTGTGGGATTTGGCTAGGTGACAAAGGAACCAATGTGATCCTCTTACCATCTTTAGTGAAAGCATAAGTGTTCAAGTACCCATCATATATGACTCTCCTATCAAAGAGCCAAGGTCTACCAAGCATTAAATGGCATGCATCCATAGGTAGCACATCACACCAAAGTTCATCATGATAATTCTTACCAATGCTAAAGGAGACAAGACATCTAGAATCGACTAGAAGATTTTCACCTTGATTTAGCCATTGGATGGTGTAAGGATGAGGATGGGGTGAGACTTGAATCCCAAGCTTTTCTACCATGGTTGTTGAGGCCACGTTTGTGCAACTACCACCATCAATAATGATAGAGCACACCTTGTTGAGCACCGTTCCTCTTGTGTAAAAGATATTCTCACGTTGCTCATCATCTAGCTCATTGATTACGCTTGAAGTTCTCCTCAAGAATAAGCTTGCGTTCATGGCTGGGAATTTTTTTGGATTTTTGATTTTTGTGGAAATGGATACACTCACCTAAGGACCAGAACTTGCTCTGATACCAAAAATGATGTGTAGTGGCGGAAGCAAAGAAAAAGATGGAAAAACCGCAAAACACACAACCGGGCAGAATAGGACCTGCAGGTGCGGTTCTGGGGAAAAGGGTGAAAGGAGGGGTAAATGATCTTGGATTTGGACGAAACTTGGAGGGGAGTGAGGTAACTGATGGAGGAAGGTTGTGGCCAAGTTTCGTGAATTTTGGATAAGGGGAACTACCTGAACAGATAGCCAGAAGTTGATGTTGCTGGCTGGATGTACAGATTGATACCCTTTGTTTGGTTTTGATGTGGAGGACGGAGGGGTTCTTGGTTTAAGCTGAGATTTGGTGGAAATGGACTCAACTCATGTATGATGAAGTGTGTGAAATTTGGGAAAGAGATGATTCGTGGATTGGGAGATATGGTTGATGGAAGTCGCTGGATAGAACCTGGATTCCGGCTTGGATACGGAAACACCACCAAGCTCGAATCAAGGGCGCTCTCAAACGATCCGGATACAGAAACACCACCGGGGTTTGGGAGACTCAAAGGACACCACCTAGATGCCAACCTAGGATACAGCTTTGAGGATTTAGAGGCTCGAGAAATCCATCCCGAAAAGAGTATAACACTCAAGGTTTGTATATTCATCAAAAAGTGTTTTACAATGGAGCATAGGTGCTGAATATATAATGCCTCATGTGAGCATTTACATAACTGAATTCAAGCTGAAAAATAAAGCAAAACAAAATGCTAACTAACAATATTCCTTTCCCTTTCTCCAAGCTAAGCTAGAGTAAATCCTAGCCAAGTATTTCAAAATTGGGAACATGTGGCCTAGGCTTGTTTTCCCCTTCTTCAAGCTTCTTGATTCTTGATGCTTCTAGAATTCCTTGCCATTTCTCCTTGCTGCACATGTTGTTTATCATTCGGCTAGGGACTCCTTTGAAGTAAATATGGACCGACCATATTTTAAGCACCAACATTATTTATATACCATGAGCATAAAATGGCAACATTCCTGGTTTGACTAGAACAAACTCTCTTGCTTCACCATGGAGGTTTTAGGTGACTTCTTCCAACTATCCTCCTTAGCTAAATTGATAATCAATTATTTATGAACACAGTCATAAGAACTAAATGTCTTGGACTCATCACCCTCCGGGATCCTTTGGCACCATGCGCTTGAACCTCAAGCATTTCCGGTTGATCATAGAATAATCAAGCATTTCCGGTTGATCATTAAGCTTGCATGGCTCCACAATATGGACATCTTTCAGCTCAAAACATAGGGCTGTCCACTTTCCATCATTCTCCCCATGTAGGAAAGAATTTGCCCTCAAATTCGCGAAAACAAAATTTTTCCAAATGTAGAAACAAATTTTGCTTGTTGATGCGTGTGGTGAGATGGAGGGTGAATGACCTTTTGTGTTTGTATACCCGGCTGCTTGTGTGGGCGTGTGCTGGACGATCGACCAGAATGGGGCTTCATACTGTGATCTCCAAAACCGAGTACCAATAAGAATGAAGTCATCCTTTCTTGGTACCAAAAATTCTGATTCAGCCCATGGAGTCTCTTGTTTCTTCTCTTGGTACTCAGCCCATAACTCATCACTAATGATCTTTAAATCACAACCTGCTCGGATGGGATAGATAGCATTCGGATTGGGCTGTTTTTGGGGCTGTGGGTTTTCTTGTGATGGTGGACTAGGGGTTTTGTGTTTGGAAAGACATGGACAAACTTGGTTTGTGAAGTAGCGGTGAGGTAGTGGAATTTTTGTGGAGGGATGTCAAGAGGGTTTTTATTTGGAAATGTATGGGCAGATTCTTGTGAAGAAAATTTTGAGAAATAAATTCCTCCACAAGGCCATAACTCAAGGAAGAAAAATTGGGGTAAAGGTGGTTTAAGTGGTGGGGAAAGGATGGGGTTCAAATCAGTCATGGGCGAGGTTTTGATGGGTGTGGAATGTGGGCAGATTTGGTTTGTGTGCAAATTTAGCCTCAAATTTTGTCAAGGTGAAGTGAACCTTGATTATCCAACAAACCAAAGTTCTCATGATCTTTCCCATCACACGGACAGCAAGGGTATTCAAGCTCCACACAAATTTGATTAATACAAGCCAAAACAGATTGGCTTCCATCTTACCTTCAACGGTTCGAGTTTCATGGACAGATTCGGTGCGGCCCAATGACAAAACATCTTGGCTGGGCATGAGGTGATTTTGGAAGATAAAAATCCCTTGAACAAATTTTCCTTGTGCACTAATAACTCTCCAAAGTCATGATCAACACCATACAAGCACATTAGTGGATCAAAATAGAAAACACATTTTTCCAATGGAGTAAGTGAGATATACCTCCTTGCCAAGTTGTTGGCTCTTTGGTTACTCCCTTCGGTTTGGCACATGGTAGGAAAAGAAATTTTCCATGAAAGTTCAACTTCATTGTCATAGCAAAAGAACGATAGTGGCGGTTCTTGAAGGCACATAAAATCCAATGGAAACTTTGAATTCTCATAGTAGAAGATCCAACTTGTAGATAAAATCATGAAAGCCAAATTGTCTTTGGGACGCTTCACACAATCCGGGTAGAGTCTTTGGAGGCTCTTTTCAACAATGAATGCCCATGAAAATTTCTCAAACACTTGTTTACAATTTCCCACATGTAAAGGAATAGAACACCTCATGAAAAATGCATCATTCAATTTTTGAGGCTCCCTTGTTCTATCACTTTGGATTTCATTTCAAGCTCTTCCTTAGCACAAAACTCATGATTAACAATATATATATTGGGCAGTTTACTCATGACCAGATTAGGCACAAAAATGTGGGAAGGGATTTTTGAGAGACAATGGTCAAATTTGGCTAAGGGTGCTTCGGTAGTGGGAGGGGTGTCTTGTGTGGTCCGAAGCTCATGGGAATTTTCTTTGACAACATTTTCTCCATGACAATGACCGGTTTGAGAAGAGCTATTTTGTGGTTTTGTTTGTGGGATTTGGCTAGGTGACAAAGGAACCAATGTGATCCTCTTACCATCTTTAGTGAAAGCATAAGTGTTCAAGTACCCATCATATATGACTCTCCTATCAAAGAGCCAAGGTCTACCAAGCATTAAATGGCATGCATCCATAGGTAGCACATCACACCAAAGTTCATCATGATAATTCTTACCAATGCTAAAGGAGACAAGACATCTAGAATCGACTAGAAGATTTTCACCTTGATTTAGCCATTGGATGGTGTAAGGATGAGGATGGGGTGAGACTTGAATCCCAAGCTTTTCTACCATGGTTGTTGAGGCCACGTTTGTGCAACTACCACCATCAATAATGATAGAGCACACCTTGTTGAGCACCGTTCCTCTTGTGTAAAAGATATTCTCACGTTGCTCATCATCTAGCTCATTGATTCACGCTTGAAGTTCTCCTCAAGAATAAGCTTGCGTTCATGGCTGGGAATTTTTTTGGATTTTTGATTTTTGTGGAAATGGATACACTCACCTAAGGACCAGAACTTGCTCTGATACCAAAAATGATGTGTAGTGGCGGAAGCAAAGAAAAAGATGGAAAAACCGCAAAACACACAACCGGGCAGAATAGGACCTGCAGGTGCGGTTCTGGGGAAAAGGGTGAAAGGAGGGGTAAATGATCTTGGATTTGGACGAAACTTGGAGGGGAGTGAGGTAACTGATGGAGGAAGGTTGTGGCCAAGTTTCGTGAATTTTGGATAAGGGGAACTACCTGAACAGATAGCCAGAAGTTGATGTTGCTGGCTGGATGTACAGATTGATACCCTTTGTTTGGTTTTGATGTGGAGGACGGAGGGGTTCTTGGTTTAAGCTGAGATTTGGTGGAAATGGACTCAACTCATGTATGATGAAGTGTGTGAAATTTGGGAAAGAGATGATTCGTGGATTGGGAGATATGGTTGATGGAAGTCGCTGGATAGAACCTGGATTCTGGCTTGGATACGAAACACCACCAAGGCTGAATCAAGGGGCGCTCTCAAACGATCCGGATACAGAAACACCACCGGGGTTTGGGAGACTCAAAGGACACCACCTAGATGCCAACCTAGGATACAGCTTTGAGGATTTAGAGGCTCGAGAAATCCATCCCGAAAAAGAGTATAACACTCGAGGTTTGTATATTCATCAAAAAGTGTTTTACAATGGAGCATAGGTGCTGAATATATAATGCCTCATGTGAGCATTTACATAACTGAATTCAAGCTGAAAAATAAAGCAAAACAAAATGCTAACTAACAATATTCCTTTCCCTTTCTCCAAGCTAAGCTAGAGTAAATCCTAGCCAAGTATTTCAAAATTGGGAACATGTGGCCTAGGCTTGTTTTCCCCTTCTTCAAGCTTCTTGATTCTTGATGCTTCTAGAATTCCTTGCCATTTCTCCTTGCTGCACATGTTGTTTATCATTCGGCTAGGGACTCCTTTGAAGTAAATATGGACCGACCATATTTTAAGCACCAACATTATTTATATACCATGAGCATAAAATGGCAACATTCCCGGTTTGACTAGAACAAACTCTCTTGCTTCACCATGGAGGTTTTAGGTGACTTCTTCCAACTATCCTCCTTAGCTAAATTGATAATCAATTATTTATGAACACAGTCATAAGAACTAAATGTCTTGGACTCATCACCCTCCGGGATCCTTTGGCACCATGCGCTTGAACCTCAAGCATTTCCGGTTGATCATAGAATAATCAAGCATTTCCGGTTGATCATTAAGCTTGCATGGCTCCACAATATGGACATCTTTCAGCTCAAAACATAGGGCTGTCCACTTTCCATCAGATTTCCTTATTGCTCGGATATATGTTGATGATATAATTTTTGGAGCTACTAATGAAATTCCGTGTCGAGGCTTTTACGAGTTAATGAGACAGGAATTCCAAATGAGTATGATGGGAGAACTCAATTTCTTCCTTGGTCTACAAATCAAGCAAGACAAAGATGGAATCTATGTCCATCAATCGAAGTACACCAAGGAGCTGCTGAAAAAATATAAACTCCAAGATACAAAGCACGCAGCTACACCTATGAGCAACAACATAAAACTTGACTCGGATGAGAAAGGTAAAGCAATAGATCAAAAAATCTATCGAGGTATGATTGGATCTTTGCTATATCTTACTTCGAGTAGAACAGGACATAATGTTTAGTGTCTGTCTATGTGCAAGATTTCAAGCTAATCCAAAAGAATCACATCTCACTGCCGTGAAGAGAATATTTAGATATCTTTCGGGGACTCGGAATTTAGGTCTACGGTACTCAAGAGACTCGAAGTGACTCTCACTGGATACTCGGATGCTGATTATCGCTGGATACAAAGTTGATATAAAGAGCACTTCGGAGCTTGCTAATTTCTAGGTCAATCCTTAATATCTTGGCACTCAAAGAAGCAAAACTCGGTAGCTCTATCAGCTGCCGAGGCTGAGTATATTGCAGCTAGAGCATGCTGCGCTCATATCTTATGGATAAAATAACACTTAAGAAATCTCGACTTTCTTTCAAATCGGTTCCAATCAAGTGTGATAATCGAGTGCGATTAGCATCACCAAAAATCCAGTTCGAGCACTCAAACACAAAGCACATTGAGGTCGGTATCATTTCTTAAGAGACCATTACGAGAAAGGTGATATTGAACTCAATTTCATTCCTACCAATTTTCAACTAGCTGATCTCTTTATTAAGTCGCTTGGTGAGGATCGGTTTTGTTTTATTAGGAATGAGCTTGGGATGCTAAATGCATAATTATGTGCTTTCTATGTGAAAATTTCTTTGCATGATTATGTGTTATATGTTTACAATTCGCTAGTAACCATCGGTTCGGTTGACTTAGTGATACTGAGCTGATACTTATTATTTGCTTCCGGTTTCGAGTCACTCGGAAAATTAGGCTGAGTCGGACTCGAGACGTTGAGAAAAATGGACATCAATTCTCCGAAATCATCTCTAGATAAGTGGAGAATTTCATAATTCATTTTCAAAATCTTTTTCTCTCTCTCGCGCGCCGTGATAAGACAACTAGCCATTGGGAGACAACCGCTAGAATTCTAACCGTTGAGGAGAGAACCGTCACACCGGTCCGAGGTGATCGATGAAAGAGCTGAGTCGAACGGATGCGAAGGACGATTATTTTCCTATAAATAGCGACTATTCTCCTTCATTTTGTTACTTTACTTTCACTTACTCTCTCTCTCGAAATCCACACTTCGCGCACAAGCTCTCAGCATCTACGGCAATTTACGGTTATTTCAAGCTTCGTGAAGATCATCTTAAGTAAGCTCAATTGCTTTCAACTCATTCTTCTACTCTTTTACTTTATCTCCCTTACTCTCTTCGAGTTCTTATTCCCTCATCCTTCTCAAGCCTTTCTACTCTCTCTTTTTCTCTCAAAGATGACAAAATGAGGTTCTCACCCTGACTTTCTTGGCTCTGCCACAAAGAAACCCCGAACAAAAAGCCAAGAAGGCCCCTCAAATTTTAAACCTATTGTCACCTAGCATCTTGCTTGCTGGATGATAAGTTCTTCCCAACCACTAAATTTTCGTGGTTGCCTCACATCCAATCAACTTGGGTTTATAATTTTCTTTGTTTCAGTGAGTTCATCTACCCTGAACTCGTATCCGAGTTTTACACTCATCTCACCGGCTACTGAAGGTGTTCTAACCTCCAGTGCAGAACATAACGGTTCGCATAAATACTTCCCTTCTCCATCGTCTGTTCAAGGTCTCTTCTCTCTTCTTGAACAACAATCCAATTCCTTTCACTGAGGTCAGCTTACGACTTCTTTGAAAAGTATGCCAAAGAGTTCCACTGGGTCACGCAAAAATTTCTCTATGACTCGAGCTGAGGTCAAAAGCACGTCTTCTGTGTTTCTTGCCGATGAGAACCTTCTTTTCTCAGCACTCTAGCAAGGAGAATACCAACTCCAAACACCTCAAAGCTCTGTTTGACATTCTTGAGGGCTATGAAGTAGATCTCTTTCCATCCATAATTGAGCAAATGGCGGCTATGCCATCTCAACTCCAAAACAAGAAGAACACCCCTCTTCTTTTCGGTGCTCTTCTCACCCTTGTTTTCAAACAATTCAAAGTTCCTCTTCCCTCGGACCCAAACGTTGTTTCTAAGGCTGTCGTTGTTGCCGGCAAAAAGGAACTTCAGGGGTATGGATATCAGGAGACCCAACCTGGTATATGGGTACACGGCTCGGAGCCGAGGCCATCTTCTTCGCCTCGGACTCGGAAAGATGTCGCCCTTTCTCTTCTGCCCCACACTGGTGTTGCTTCCCCCTCGGGTGCTTCT
The DNA here is from genome assembly GCA_021018815.1 of Talinum fruticosum. Classification (NCBI taxonomy): domain Eukaryota; kingdom Viridiplantae; phylum Streptophyta; class Magnoliopsida; order Caryophyllales; family Talinaceae; genus Talinum; species Talinum fruticosum. The sequence goes on from JAITYX010000101.1 coordinate 951,378, forward strand.
AAGTCTCTTACTTCCATTTTGTCCTCCACCTTCATGGACAAAATCAGCTCTATGTCCTTGGAATTAAAGGACATACTCCGGTCATTTAAGATTGTCTTTCGATCTATGACCATAAACCGAAAAGCTGCGTAGTCTCAAATTCGAGAGCAGCGAGAATCCGCTCATTGAGGTGAAGGCCCTGGTGAAGGAGCGAGAGGGAGCTGATAGAGCTTCTCCAGGAGAGACAGTCCAAGGCAGCTCGGGACCAAGGCGACTCGGACACATCCGAAGAGTCCTCGAGCTCGGCCAAGACCTCCTCGGATAGAGGCGAGGGGAAGAAGAAGATTAAGAAGAAGCGAGGCGAGAAGCTGCGGCTGAGGCAGCTCCTTCTAGCCAAGGGGAAGAACAAAAGGAAGAACAAGGAGCAACAGTGAGGGTCCTAGTGCTCCTAAAGCTCAACCGGAAGTGATCGGCTCGGACGGCGGTCCGAGTGGGTCAAAGACCTTGCTTGCACAAGGACAATCTGCTGCGGGTCGGGCCGAGCGGACCCCTCCGAGTGATGAGTTCCAAGAGGAAGAACCTCTGGATCCCCTCGTTACGGGTCGGCCGCTCGGAGCCGAGCCTTTGCTAGAGATCCCTATCCTCCCTCCGCCGCGCTCAAGCACATCATCAAGATCCTATCGGCGCGGCGCACCGCTCGTCCTTCTTCTTCCACTCGAGACAAACCGATCCCCTTCTTAATTTCTTCATCTTTTACGTTTTTTTTTGTCTTTATTGTTTTGTCCAAACATAAAACTTGTACTTCTTGTATTCTTCCCATTTTTTGTTTTTGCGAATAGTTAGAAAATTTGTTGTCTTGTCTAGGGGAGTCTCTCTCTCTCACTCTGTACATATTTTTCCTTCAATTCAATGAAATTATGCATTTTGTTCCAATTCTCTGAGTACAATGTCAAATGCAAGCATTTACGAGTTTCCATCTTATATGTTCTCTTACTTAGCATCCTCGTTAAAATAAATGCTTTTCATTGATAATTGCTTGAGTATCTATTTTGTTGCTTCATGTTCTAATACTTCATTATGCTCTAATACTTGAGTTTGCGCTATGGAACCCTGCCTTATTTTTGCGAAGTATGCAAAAACAGACTTATATCACTAACAAAGTTTACGTCTAAGTATGGAATGCCTTTCATCAAAAGGGGAGATTGAAGACTCGGACGTTACATCTCACCTTTCGAGTTCTATCAAGGGAATCGGGTATAAGACTTTCTCGGTTATAAAGTTTTGATTCCAAGTCATTCCCTGTGCCTTAGAAACTTTTCAGAGTGATATGGTATTTTCTCTAAGTATTATAGAAATTATCTCATGCATTTATGCATGACTCCGTGTGACTCGGAAAGCATATCTGCACTCACCATGTTTCACTCGGTTCGAGTCACTCAACACTCAAATATATCGTATGATTCAAACACTATATTTTCTGCGCTCTAACTCTAGTATTTTAGTTTGAATTGTGTTTAGTCTAGATCAAGCCTGTCTACTCGATATTCGTTATCTAACTTGATTCTCTTTTACATCGACTCGGATGGAATTTTGAGTATCATGAATATTAGACTCAGAAAATTCCATTCCTTTTGACCTAGATAATTAGTCACTTAATTATCTTAATTATATTATTATTTGTGTGTAATCTTGGACCAAAGTATTTTATACTTTGAGAACCAAATTGATTTACTTTTGTAGGTTATTCAAACGAGGCTATCCTAATTTGAAATACAAAAGTAGCAGACTTCAAAACTTCAAATCACCAGCGAGACAAGGCTTTTTCCACCTCGACCTAGCCTCGGACAACTGTGTTTTACTTGATTTACTTGGGTTAAGTCAATCTACTGTATTTTGTGGACTCAAAATAGTAGATTTGACTTCGTGCTTGGATTAGTACGGTCCGTGGTTTTCTACCCCAGGAGGGTTTCCACGTACTTTACGAGTTATTACTTTTACGAGTACATTCTAGACTCGGACACATTCGAATTCTGTTTAATCTGTTTCTTGAATCATCTCCGAATTCCGAGTTAGTTCATTTTCTAAGTTCATCTTTGACACTCACTCTCTTTAGAGTTATATCTATTTTATATTTCAAGCAAATTTCACCATCACCCTATTCACCCCCTTAGGGTGACTTAGCCTCTCGCTGAGCAAACCTTCAATCTTGTTTAGGGGAGTTTCTCTCACCATCTTTTGTGGAACTTTTTAGTTAAATTATAATGAAATTTCATTACTAATCTGTTTAATTCCTTTTGAGTTGCAAATATTTCTGAGTTTACTACTTAAAGCAATTATTTCGAGTTTATTACTTATGAGTTTCAATTCGGTCTATCATTACTCTGTTCCTCGGTAATTTTTTTCTATGATACTTTCGCTCTTTTTATGCAATCTCAACTTATTTGCTTTGATAAAATCTAAGTTTCATTCACTATATTTACTCTATACAATTCTATTATGTTTTTCTAACTTATCCTTTGAGAGAGGATGAAAAACTAGATCTATATCACTAACAAAGTTTCTGTCTAAGTATGGAATGGCTTTCATCAAAAGCGGGACATTGAAGACTCGGACTTTGCATATACATCATTCTCGGTTCCATCAAGGAATCGGGTATAAGACTTCATCACTTATAAGGTTTTGATTACAAGTCATTCTAAGTGTCTTAGAAACTTTTCGAGTGATATAAAATCTATTATGAGTGTTACGAGAACCATTGCATATGTTCTCACTATTGTGGCTCGACTCGAAAGCATACTCTGTTCGCACACGGTTTTGAGTCACTCGGACAACACTCGAGATACATATTCAAACATTCTCTCTAATGTGCATAAACTCGGTTCGACTTCATGTTCTAAGTTAAATCGAATTACTTGTGTTAATTCATCTTTCTAAGTCGACATGCTTGGTTTAAACATTGGTAGTTTAGAACAAGTCTCTCTACTACGATGTTCTTTATCCGAATTGCTTTACTTCTAGACTAACTCGGATGGAATTTGAGTATAATGGATATTAGACTCAGAAAATTCCACTCATTTAGGACTCGAGATAATTACGCACTTAATTATCTTAATTAAATTATTATCTATGTCTAATCTTGGACTAAAGTATTTTACGCTTTGAGAACCAATTTGATTTACTTTAGTAGCTTATTCAAACGAGGTTATCCTATTTTTTGAAATACAAAAGTAACCTGGCTTCAAGATGTCAAATCACCAGCGAGATAAGGCTTTTTCTACCTCGACCAAAGACCGGACACGGTGTAAGGGTTGTCGTTTTCCACAACTGGAAATCTGCAACGCTAAGCTCAATGGTGGTTTCCACCCTACTTTTGAGATGCCACCAATCGATTGGGACTTCCAAAGGAGTCAAGAGTTGTTGCCCAACATTCACACCTTAACGGATATTTTACGAGTGTCTTAGAAAAACCATTGCAACGGTCACAAAGGACTCCCGGTCGGAAGATAGTCACAACGGCTAGTTTGCTTGGTTATTTATAAATAGAAGCCAACTCTCAAGAATTGAAGATTACTTGAACGAGCTGTCAATACACGTACTTAAGCAAAAGTCATTGTATTCATACTCAATCATCTACTTACAACACCAACTTTGTACTTAACATCTTTACGAGTTGTAAGGTCTTGTAATCGATTACAAACAATCATTCTTACTTTCCGAGTAAGGTCCATTAAATAAGTTGTAATGGTTAACCTAGCTCATTTGTCCCTAGTCTGTAAAGGTTAACTCGGTTAGGAAGTAGTAGATTAGATAAGGGAATTTACGAGTCTAGGAAAATCTTGTAAGGAATTGTCTAAGGGAGCAATTCTAGTTGAGTCTTTCTACTTGTATTTTGTGGATTCAAAATAGTAGATTTGACTTGGTTCTTGGATTAGCACCGACTGTGGTTTTCACGCCCGGGAGGATTTCCACGTAACTTTACGAGTCCAATCTAGACTCGGACTCTCCATAGAGTCATTTCTAGTTTTATTTTTCCATTACTTGTTTAGATTTCCCCATCAACCTATTCACCCCCTCTAGGGTGACTTTGTCTCTCCAAGAGCAAACCTTCACCTAGTGGTCCAAAACAGATATTTAAATTAGTTTAAAGGTCGCTAAATGCAGGATTTCTAATTTAAGTACACCATTAAAACTCACTACTCAAATCTTCACGTTTCGCCCTCTTAATAAATGTTTATCACCAGCGGAATCATCATTGTAGGAACCACAGCCGGCCCGGGGATCACCGAGCTTCCCCACTATTTGTCTGGTCTCTTTTTTAAAGATTGACTTTGAAGATGGTTTTAGAAAGTTGATTTTGGAATGTGGGGATGAACCTTTTATTAAGAGTTTCGAATTTTATTAAATCAAGTTGAAATGAATTACATCGGATTTGATTGGCGATTTTATTAATCATTTTATTTTAAGAATTATTTTCATAAGTCCCGAGATCTTATTTTCTAGTTAAGGGTTAAATAGAATTAGGGTTAGGTTACGACGTAGGGCTTTAGGGCTAGATTGGTGTGAAAACACCAATATGGACCGAAGCCACCACATCTATCCCTTGGTGCTGGCCATAGCTCTGCACCGGGGAAGACGAGCGCCGACCAAAGGCCGTGGCTGGTGGAACCAGCCTCGATCTCCGCCACGTGGGCAAATCGACACCCTAATGCCATTTTTTCCTATAATAAAAAACACCGAGATGTGCGTAGAATAAAGTTTAACACAAAGGAGTCGCCAGCCGGTTTTTAGAGAAAAATACTAACAAAAACAATATAAATGCTATTTCGTTCATACTATGGGAAAACTAAACAAGAAGAGGCTAAGAAATGACTCCATCTGTCTTGAGCAGTGAATCGGATTCGGGGCGAGGGTACGAAACATAGGGACAAACGCTTGCGTTCCGCCTGTCCGAAGACGCCCATTACTAGTTCGACTAGTGTGTTAACAAAGATGTAAGAAAACAAGCATATATCGACATGCGAAGGGAATATAAAGCAATCAAAACATAACTAGGAAAACGATAAAGGAAAGCGGTAAAGAAAATGATAAAAGAAAAGAAAGTGAGAAATAAAAGATTACATCGGTTAGGGAGGAAATTAAATTGATCACATCTATTAAACCACAATACGGAAAGTGAATAAAAAGAAATAAATAAAACCGTTTGAAGGCGGAAATATAGCCCTCGGGTTGTCCCACCTTGCTAATCTGGATCACTTCGCCGGATATCTCGATCCAATGGTGACAATCTTAAGAAAAGGGCTAGCTTTGCTAATCGGGTTGAACGAGTGCCTAGATATCGGAATAATCGAATACTCTTTAGATCTTTAAACGGATTCAATCATAGTAAGTAGAAAAGATGAATGTTCAAGATCAATTTTGGTAGAGTAATGTTTAGATGAGAGTATTACGGTTAACTTTACGCAACGTGATGCTAAGGCGGGAAGCCGTATGGGAATGAGAGCCATACGTCTCTATTTATAGGATCGGACCTAGGTCACAAATGACCTAGGGTTTGCCTCCATTCGATCATCTAAGCAGTTGAAAGAAAACCGCAAAATTTCCTTTAGAGATAGAACCAGGATCAAAAGAGGATAAGACCAGATTGAATCGAGTCAAAAATGGGAAGACGGTGGCCGGCCTAACGGACCCTCCTACGGCTTCGTGCCCTAGTTGTGGCTCTAAGGGCTCTCCAAGCCAAAAGCAGCGTTCCACCTAGCTTCTAGAAGGCGGGCACCAGCCTCACGACGTCGTTTAGGGAAAGAGCTTCTAGCCTTGTGGGGTGTCTCATGAAGCTAAAAACGCAACACTTTGATGCTCTTGATCATCAAATGCAACGCTTTAACATCCTCTTTAGGTCTTTAGCTCCTTGTCTAACTTGAACAAAAGAAGAATGCGGTATTCGCACTTGAAATTTCATGGCACACATCATGGGACTCCACAATCTCTTGAGGCTCGGCCCGACTCCTAGACTCTCCAAAAGAAAAGAGGATTTATAGACTAACCCAAGGCAAAAGGTTATTTAAGCTATGTTGGGGGATCTTTGTGGTTTACTAGCTTACTGCATTGATCGATCACGAGTCCCAAATCAAAATCCGCGAGACAAGACTCGGGATTATCATCATCGAGCTGAAAAAAAAAAGAAATAACGAGATAAAGGACGACACTTTTTAGGTGTCTATAGGGCCAAACTAGGATTGATTATTAGGGAGGTAGTACTGTTCCCTCATAGCACGCTCTCTTTGGAGGCTTATTGCATTGATCGATTACGATCCAGAAGACAATACCATACTTAATTTACTCAAGCGGGTCCATTATGTGGATTTTAGCTAAAAGTCAAAAATTACCTTCCTCCTCTTTAAGTCGATCCATTAATTGCATTTACGAGTCATCCCAAAAATTCATCTTACTTTAAGCGAGTCTAGGTTTCGGGTAACCAACGGTCACTAGGCTTTGCTGGCACCGGCCACCGCTGGTCCATCTAGAAGGGTTCTACCGGGGACCCCTCTACCTCATCGGCCGGTTAGTCGGTTTTAGGACTTTGACTTTTTTTATTTTCCACATTCCAATTTCGCATTTTAAATTTTTTATTTAGCCAAAATAAATTCATCTTAAATTAGATGAGTCCGATTTTCAATTTTTAATTTTACATAAATTCATCTCAAATTAGATGAGCCACATTTCGCGTTTTCAATTTTTCATATACCCAAAATAAATTCATCTTTAATTAGGAGTACACATTTTTTATTTAGCCAAAATAAGCTCATCTCAAATTAGGTAGGTCCAATTTTGCATTTGGCATTTTCATGTAGCCAAAACAAATCCATCTTCAACTAGGATTAATCATTTATGCATTCGAATTATGCATTACCAAATCACAAAATAATCCAAAATTAGAGTACGAACGAGCATCATTACATTTCATGTCATTTGTTTTGCATTTCGTACGTGCATCCAAACAAAAGGCTTTTTAGTTCCTTCGGGTCTCGTGCTTAAGCCCTTTCCTCCCAAACGTGGTCTTCCATCGCATAGTTCTAAGCATTATCCTTTGGGCTATAGAATAGGGAGTCTACTACTATCGGTATCGTCAAAATCTAAGCTCCAAAAGGTTAGAAAGCCTGAACAGGGAGTCTCGTACATTTTCCCCTCGCTCTGCACCACATCCTACACCTAATTATACACCAGCACGATCTACCTCGGTGCATACAATGCCGCTTAAGTCTATTTTCTATCGTAAGAATGTACGCAAAAAGAATTCCCCTCAAATGATCGACGGACCAGATTAAACTCCTATCGTCAACTTGCTTAATGAAACCTCAACAAGTTGGAAGCCCGAATTGAGGCTCAAGATAAGAAAATAAAATCTATATGAGACACTCTTAAAGACATTCTAAAGACTCTTGAGTAAAATAAGAAAGATGGTGAAGGAGAAGAAAAAGAAGTAAGTGAATGATGTCCACCAATTTATTTGTCTCCTCAAGGTAGTCCTAAACAAAAGCTTAAATTTGATCCACACATAAATCATGAAGACTCGGGTATGACTGACTAACTCCTTCAATGTGTTTTGATTTCATGCATTCATCTAAATTTAGGATAAAATAAGAAACATCCTAAAAGAAATTCATTTAACTAAGTCATATGCTTTATAATTCATCATTTCAATACGACTTATTCTTGGCTGAACTCGGACTCAAGTGTATTAAGATTATCCGACTAAGTCCGAGACATAGAAAGTAGAATCCGAGTGAGTAATGATAGGCTGAGTAAGGCTGACCCACTAAGATCTTAGGTTCTCACCTAGTCAGTCGGACTCGGACATTTACTTTGCCTACACTATTATTTGTTTAATCATGCCTAATCGTAAAATGTCTAAATAACTCATGTGCCCATTATGATTGAATGATTTATTTATGATTTTAGCACACCTGGAATCTGAGTATATTAAATATTAGACTTGAAATATTCCAGATTAATAGATTAAGGTAATTAGTGATTAAATGCTTTATTTAGACTAATCCTTATCTAATTATGGACCAAAGTATATTTATACTTTGAGAACCATTGTGCTTAATGTTTTTGTATGTTTTTCTAATGTTGATTATCTGAAGAAAAAGGAAAAACAAAAGGCTTCGACCGTTAAAGCATTGCTAGACAAAAAGCTGGAATTTACGGAAAAGCTCGGAACTTACCGAACGAGTCTTATCTATTATTGTTTTGGGTAATATTTTATTTCTTATTCTAATGGTCTTTTCTTTATGCTTTTCGAGTTTACACAAGTTGAAAGCTAGGACCAAGGCACAACGACTATTTCAAGGTGCTCCAGAAATCTGAGTGACACGGACTATCCGTTACAATGGCTAGTCCACTCGGACGGCTTCAACGAGAAAGACGTTGGAGGCACAACGACTATCTCTTCAAGGTAAACTATTTATAGAAGCCTTAGCACAAGATTTTAAGCGACGAATTGAAGAAAAAAGGAGACACCATATTGAACATCTTCTCTAGCATACAACTCCCAAACTGTAATTGTAATATTCCGAGTTGTATTCTTACGAGTCGATTGTATTGTAATTCTTACTACTCTTCTACTCTTTCTCTCCGATTGAGTTGTAAAGGTTACCTCAACTCGGTTGTCCCAAACTGTAAAGGTTACCTTAGTTTGGAAGTACCAAGTTAGATAAGGGAACTTCTAACCTTTGGAAAAATCGGAGGATCACAAGTTGATAAGGTAACTTCAACTTGGAAGTACTAGGTCGATCAAATAAGGTAAATTCTAAGCCTAGGAAAATTATAATAGATTTATTTGGGAACAAATCTTGGTTGTCATATTCATTGTAATTGAGGATTCAATTAGTGGATTTGACTTGGTATGTGGACTGATACTTGTCCGTAGTTTTATGCCCAGGAGGATTTCCACATATTTCTCCGAGCGTTAACTTTTTGAGTCCAATCTAGATTCGGACTCATTTGTTTATCTTTTCAAGAAAAATGTTTATAAGTTATTGAAAATCTTCCATCACCCTATTCACCCACCTCTAGGGTGACTTAATTTCTCCAAGAGCATACCTTCAATTGGTATCGGAACCATCGAGTGAATTAATGAACAAGAGTGTGCTTTCTAAGTCGGTCGAATTGAATGAAAACATATGAAGTAGTTTCTATAACACTTAGAAAAGTTTCTATAACACTTAGAAAAGTTTTTATAACACTCGGAATGACTTGTAATCAAAACTTAGAAGGGATGAAGTTTGTACCTGATTCCTTGATAGTACTCGAGAATGATATAAATGTAGAATCCGAGTCTTCGATCTCACCCTTTTTGATGAAAGGCATTCCAGATTAGATAGAAACTTTGTTAGTGAAACAAGCACTGAGTTTTCATTCTTTCTCAAAGAGTGTATTAGAGTTTAGAGGTAGAATCGTAGAAATAGCTTAAGTGGTTTAGACTTAGATCGTTATAGAGCGATTATACTTAGATTACATGAGAGCTAAGAATGAAATATCGCATAGAAATGAAGTGATTCGAATTTAGAGTATTGCTATATCGGAGCAAGATATACTGATAAATTGAAACTCGGAAAGGAGTTACACATAGAGGTAAGTAAGCACGAAATGAAACATCATTCATATTCATATAAGCATATAAAATATGTACAAGAAGGGTAAGAAAAACTCCCCTAAACAAGACAACAAATTTTCTAATATTCTCCCCCTTGCCTTTCAGCCAAAACAAAATGGAGAAGAATGTATCAAGTAGATACAATTTGTTTGTCTCGGACAAAAAAGAAAACCAAAACAGAAAAAAAATTAGGATGGTGGAGTGGGAGCGATCGAGTCGTAGTGGATGAACGGACGGTTCGCCTACGCTGGTATGAGCAAGAAGATGTTTAAGATCTTGGCGGGGCAACACTGGTAACTTTGGGATGGGCTTAGCATGGAGTGGCTGACCCGGAATAATGTCGTCCGGAGGTTCTTCCTCTTAGAACTCGATGGAGGGTTGTGCATCCTCGAGCTTGGCTAGCTGCCGACCGAGCTTTGTCGGCGAGGTCTTTTGAGTCACTCGGACTACTGCCTGAGCTAATCGGCTCCGAGTTGAGGGCGGGAGCACCTTGTCCCTCGGCTGCTTCCTTTTCTGCTCCTTCTTATTCCTCTTTCCCCACTTCCTCCTTCTCCTCAAAAGGAGCTGCCTTAGCCTCAGCCTCCTCTTCTTCTTCTTCCGCCTCTCCGGAAGGAGATTTGGCGAGGCTCGAAGGCTCTTCGATGTGTCGGAGCTGATCGGGGTCCTAAAGCTGCTTTGGTGGGCTGTTCTTGGTGGAGCTCGATCAATTCCTGCTACTCCTTAAATAGTGCATTCATCTCAAGGACCACCTCCTGCTTGCTCTCGGATTTGACATTGGGCTGTCTTTTGGTTTATGGTCATAGACTAAAGGACAGTCTTGAATGACTCGAGAGTGTCCTTGATCTCAATGGACAAAGAGGAGAGATTGTTCAACATTGTATTAGACAAAGTAGAAGATATAACATGAGAAGCACCCGAGGTTGAAGCACTGCGAGGTGGAGGAGGGAGACAAAGTGGAGTCCGAGTCCGACTCCGAGGCGAAGGAGAAGGTTGCCTCGGTTTTGCGCTGTTGATGGAAAGTGGACTACCTTAAGAGTTGAGCTGAAAGATATGCATCTTGAAGGGCCAAACATGTTTAAGGATCAACCAAAATTGCTTGAGTTTGTTTTAATCATTTTTGATCCGGGAGGATGCAAAACCAAGAGTTTGATCTTTTATGAATTCATGTTCATAAATAATTATCTTCCTACGGAGTCAAGAAGGAAGCAAGGAAGGAATTAGCTAGCAACCTAAAATCCTCCAAGTCAAAGCATGATGAATTCGGCCATGACAAACCGTGAGAGTCAAGTCTTTTGTGCATAAATAACTTGGTGCATTCTTTTGGTCGGTCCAAGGTCCAAGAGCCATGTGCTTAAACGTCTACCATGATGCATCAAAGGAGAAGAATGAAGACATTCTAGAACCCTCTTGGAATATGTTGTGTTGGCCAAATTGAAATGAAGCTTGCATAAGGGGAAAAGGCCTCACAACCACATGTTCCCAAATGCTCAAATGCTTGGCTAGAATTCACTCTAGCTTAACTTGGAGGAGGGGAAAGAATCTTAGTAGTTTTATTATCATTTTTGCTTTATTTTCCAGCTTAGTTTCAGCTTGTAAAATGCCATTGTTAGGCATTATATATTCAGCTAGCATAGCTCTTGTAAAAACAACTTTGATGAATTTATAAACTTGAACTTTGCTCCTTTTGAGATGGATTTCTCACCCTCTTGAATCCTCATTGCTGTATCCGAGCCTTGGCAAGCTTGGTGGTGTCCTTTGAGTCTTTACAATCCCCGGTGGTGTTTCTGTATCCGGCCAGATTGCAAAGTGCCCCTTGATTCAGCTTGGTGGTGTTTCTGTATCCAAGCCAGAATCCAGGTTCTATCCAGCGACTTCCATCAACCATATCTCCCAATCCACGAATCATCTCTTTCCCAAATTTCACACACTTCATCTTACATGAGTTGAGTCCATTTCCACCAAATCTCAGCTTAAACCAAGAAGAACTCCGCCCTCCATCCTTGAAACAAACAAAGAGACTCATCCTGGACAGTCAGCATAGAACCCTGACTTTCAGCTCTGTGTTCAAGCCCTTCCCGACCTCCAAAAATTCCAATATTTTTACACAACCTTCTTGGTCCAGTTAATAACCGTCCTGTCAAATTTGAGCTTCAAATTCATCCATTTGCCCCTCCGTTCACATTTTCTCCCAGAACCGCACTTGCAGGACCTGTTCTGGCCAGCTTGCTTGTTTGCGGTTTTCCCTCTTTTTGCTTCCGCCTCCCACTACACATCAACTTTGGTATCAGAGCAAGTTCTGGTCCTTGGTGGATGATCCATTTCCCCATAAACAAAAAAAAAAAAAACCCAAAAATAGCCAGCTCCACAAAAAAACCAAAAACCACAAAAAAAAATTTTCTGCCCAATTTTTTTCTTTCAACCGTGAACACCACTTGACATTGGGTTTTTGAGTGCTGAAATGACTCATTCTAATTTTGAGTTGGTCAATCTACTTGTGCCTAAATTTTATGGCCAACAAGAATTCTTTCTTAGTTGGTTCATCAAGGTTGAAGAGGCCTTTGAAAACTTGAGATTAGATGAGCTTGAGAAAATGGAGATTGTTGTCTCTAAGTTGAGGAATCATGCCCTCACTTGGTGGACAATATACAAGATGAGAAGGAAGAAAAGAGGCAAAGCAAATGTGCACACATGGGAAAAGCTAAGAGGAAAATTGTTGAGAAAGTTTGGTCCACTTCATTACAAGACTCATCCATCCAAGACCAAGCCTATTAACAAGGGGAGTTTATCTTCTTTTTCTCCTAAACTTTCAGCCCCCTCTTCTCCTTCCAAAACCCCAAATGTTCAGCCCCACTCACCCCCACAAAACGCCCCAACACACCACAAAAACAGCCCCCACATTTCCCCACCGAAGCCAACAAACCAGCTCCCACTTCCTTCACCTCAAAACACCAAATCAAGCCACCAAAAAAATCACCAACCTCCCTCCTTAACCCCTACTGTCCAGCCACCTTTACCTCCACAAAACCCCACACCCACTCACAACAACCCCAAAACCCCTCACCAAAATTTGGTGATTGTCATTCCCTCCCACCACAAAATTTCCCAACCCCACAACCGAGTTTAATTGTGGTTGAATGTGAAGAGCTCCATGAGGAGCAAGAGGAGAATGAACCACACTTTGCCTTGTCTCCCAAGTTTGATGAGTGTATTGAAAACAAATTGGAGGATGTGAGCCAACCAATTGATTTTGAGTTGCCTCCAACGTTTGATGAGTTGCTTGAGGAGCAAGATGAGCAAGAAGAGCATGAGGCTAGCTTTGACATGGTGGAACCTGTGAGCCTCCAACTTTCGGTCAATCTACACCCACTTGGCTTCCAATGGTCTTTGCAAGGTAAAGGATTCCAATCACATTTTTGGTGTCCTAAATTTTTGGAAGTAACAAGAATCATCTTGGAAAATTTTGGGGCATGATCATGATTTTTGATGCTTGTTACTTGTTGGATAGACCTTGGTTGTTGGATTGGCTAGTTATTCCATATGGGTTGTCAAGCACTCCTAGCATCTATGTGTGTTCTAATGATCAAATTTGTGAGCTCCACCATGAGCATTCTGTCTTGAGGATTATTGATGAATTTTGGGTGTGAAAATGAGCCGTGTGCTAGCTCATGTGGACAGCTTTGTGATAGCTCTAGTGGACAGCCCCTTGGGTGACTTCATGGAATATTTTTGTGAGTCCATTTTGAGAGCAAATTGGATGTGTATGGACAGCCCCTATTTTATGTCCATTGATGAAATTTTTGGGGTGGAAATGAGCCTTGAATCCCCTACATTCTGCCCACTAAACAAGCAGCCACAACACAATCTGCCCAGCCCATGTTCCAGCCGTGTTCTCTTGCTGTCCAGCCCCTATTTCTCCCACAAAAATTCCCACAAGAAATCCCAACTCCTTATCACAAAAGGCGTCATGCCCGGAGATACTTTTCATGTCAAGGAGTTCAGCATTTTGCAACCAAAATCCCAGACCAAGTACTTGATACTATTATGGCCAGAAGCGTGCTGTTCAAGAAGGCTAGAGCTGAATGTCATATTTATTTTATGGAGCAGCTAACGCTATTGTGTGTTCATGTCAAGCATGTGGAGAGTACTTTTATACTTTTGCTCATGAAGTTGTGCCATGTTATTCCCAAATCTGGTTGTGCATTTATGAGCCTAAGTAGAGAGCAAGCATTCAACAAATTTGGTCTTAACACATGCTGCCAACAAGAGGGTACTATACCCGGAAGTTTTGAGTGGATGCGAACAAAGTTAAAATGGCCACCATCTATGGGTTGGCCTAAGCTCATGCCAAGCAAGAAGTGTTATTACTCTCCATTTTTCTTATTCACACCCCACAAATTTGAGGACAAATTTTTTCTACAAGGGAGAGTGATGGAAAGTGGACTACCTTAAGAGTTGAGCTGAAAGATATGCATCTTGAAGGGCCAAACATGTTTAAGGATCAACCAAAATTGCTTGAGTTTGTTTTAATCATTTTTGATCCGGGAGGATGCAAAACCAAGAGTTTGATCTTTTATGAATTCATGTTCATAAATAATTATCTTCCTACGGAGTCAAGAAGGAAGCAAGGAAGGAATTAGCTAGCAACCTAAAATCCTCCAAGTCAAAGCATGATGAATTCGGCCATGACAAACCGTGAGAGTCAAGTCTTTTGTGCATAAATAACTTGGTGCATTCTTTTGGTCGGTCCAAGGTCCAAGAGCCATGTGCTTAAACGTCTACCATGATGCATCAAAGGAGAAGAATGAAGACATTCTAGAACCCTCTTGGAATATGTTGTGTTGGCCAAATTGAAATGAAGCTTGCATAAGGGGAAAAGGCCTCACAACCACATGTTCCCAAATGCTCAAATGCTTGGCTAGAATTCACTCTAGCTTAACTTGGAGGAGGGGAAAGAATCTTAGTAGTTTTATTATCATTTTTGCTTTATTTTCCAGCTTAGTTTCAGCTTGTAAAATGCCATTGTTAGGCATTATATATTCAGCTAGCATAGCTCTTGTAAAAACAACTTTGATGAATTTATAAACTTGAACTTTGCTCCTTTTGAGATGGATTTCTCACCCTCTTGAATCCTCATTGCTGTATCCGAGCCTTGGCAAGCTTGGTGGTGTCCTTTGAGTCTTTACAATCCCCGGTGGTGTTTACGTATCCGGCCAGATTGCAAAGTGCCCCTTGATTCAGCTTGGTGGTGTTTACGTATCCAAGCCGGAATCCAGGTTCTATCCAGCGACTTCCATCAACCATATCTCCCAATCCACGAATCATCTCTTTCCCAAATTTCACACACTTCATCTTACATGAGTTGAGTCCATTTCCACCAAATCTCAGCTTAAACCAAGAAGAACTCCGCCCTCCACCCTTGAAACAAACAAAGAGACTCATCCTTGGTCAGCATAGAACCCCGACTTTCAGCTCTGTGTTCAAGCCCTTCCCGACCTCCAAAAATTCCAATATTTTTACACAACCTTCTTGGTCCAGTTAATAACCGTCCTGTCAAATTTGAGCTTCAAATTCATCCATTTGCCCCTCCGTTCACATTTTCTCCCAGAACCGCACTTGCAGGACTCGTTCAGCCGGCTTGCTTGTTTGCGGTTTTCCCTCTTTTTGCTTCCGCCTCCCACTACACATCAGCTGTGGACCTAGACACCCGGTTGGGTTTCCTGGTATCGATAGCCTAGAAGCTCTTTTACGCCAACTATTATGGCAGCCTCGAAACAACGTTAGGGTCCGACGAGAGCGGGACTTTGAAATGTTTGAAGATGAATGTGAGGAGAGCCCCAAAAGGAAGAGGGGCAGTTTTCTTTGTCTTAGCTGGCATATAGGCCATCTCGCTCAATGATTGCTTGGGAAGAGGTCTACTTCGTAGCCCTCTTGAATGTCAAAAATTGCCTTGAGAATCTTGGAATTTGGATTCTCTTTGCTTGGAATGCTTGAGAGAAAAAGGTTCTCATAAGTAGAAAACAAAGAAGACGAGCTTCGACTTCATCCGAGTCACTGAAAAGTTTTTGCATGACTCGGGGATTTCTTTGCGTACTTCTCGAAGAATTCATCAACAACCTCGTTGAAATGTATAGGGTTGTTGTTGAGGAAAAGAGATGATACTTTGAATAAGCGGTGGAGGAGAGAGACGTTGATTCGAACAACGACATGTTGAACTCTTGAGGTGAGGATCCCCTCAGATTTAGAAAGATTTGAATAGAACTCAAAGACGAGTTCTAGGTAGATAAACTCGCTGAAATAGAGGAAATTGTAAACCCCTGTGGTTTTGATGTGGTTCAACCACAAAAATTTTATGGTTAGGAAGAATTTTTCATCCAACGTCATGTGTTGGGTGACAAGGATTTTAGGGGTTGGAAGGAGCCTCTTGGCTTTTGGTTTGGGCTTCTTGGTTGCAGAACCAAGAAAGTCTAGGTGAGATACTCTTTTCGACATATTTGAGGAGTTTCGAGAAGAGAAGAGATGAACTTTGAGACATGGAGAGAAGATAGCTCCACTAGGAAAAAAAAAAGAGAGTAGAGAGAGAGCTGAGAGCTTTCGGTGCTTACTTGAGATGTTTCTTGCTTTGCTTGAGAGAGAAGGTTTGCTCTTCGAAAACATCGAACTTTCTTGAGAGGTAGTATGGGAGAGAGCGTGCAAGTAGAGAGTAAAGTAGCGAAATGAAGGAAAATGGACGCTATATATAGAGAAAGAATTGTCCTTCAATATTCGTTTTGACCCAACTCTCCAACGATCGCCTCGGACCGGTGTGACTGTCTCTGCTCTCCAACAATTAGTATTCCAGTGTGTGTCTTCTAATGGCTAGTTCTCCGATGGATACGCAAGAGAGAGAGAGAGAGAGAGAGAGAGAAGAGAAATTTTAAAAGAGATTTATGAAATTCTCCACTAATCTAGATATGATTTTAGAAGTTTGATGTCCATTTTTCTCAAAAATTGAGTCGACTCGATAAAGTTTTTGAGTCACTTAGAAACTGCAAACAAGTAACATAGCTCAATATTACTAGGTCAATTGAACTAATTGTTATTAAACCACAGAAAGAAACATTTAACACATAATCATGCAAAGCAAATTCACTTAGAAAAACACATAATCATGCATTTATCATTCCAAGTTCATTCCTAATAAAGCAAAACTGATCCTCACTAAGTGGCTTAGTAAAGATATCAGCTAGTTGAAGTTTGGTAGGAATGAATTCAAGTTCAATATCACCTTTCTCAGAATGATCTCTTAGAAAATGCTGAATATGCTTTGTCTTTGAGTGCTTGAACTCGGATTCTTGGTGATGCTGCTTGCACTTTGATTGTCACACTTGATTAGAATTGATTTAATGAAAGTCCAAGACCTCTTAAGTGTTGCTTGATCCATATAATTTGAGCACGAGCATACTCCAGTTGTAATGTACTCAGCTTCAGCGATTGATAAAGCTACTATGTTTTTCTTCTTTGAGTGCCAAGATATGAGGGATTGACCCAAAAATTGGCAGGCTCCTGAGGTGCCCTTTCTATCAACCTTGTATCCAGCATAGCCAGCATTTGAGTATCAAATGAGAGTCGGTTCGAAGTCTCTTGAGTATCATAGACCTAGATTCCAAGTCCCTGCTACATATCTAAAGATTCTCTTCACTGCGGTGAGATGTGATTCTTTTGAATTAGCTTGAAATCTTACACCTAGATATACACTAAACATTATGTCAGGTCTCATTGGAAATAAGATACGGTAGAGATCCAATCATACCTTAATAGAGTTTGTGATCTACTACTTTACCTTTTTCATCCGAGTCCAGTTTTATACTACTACTCATTGGGGTTGCTTGCATGTTTTGCATCTTGAAGCTTGTACTTCTTCGATAACTCCTAGGTATACTTTGATTGATGGACATAGATTCCATCTTTGTCTTGCTTGATTTGTAGACCAAGGAAGAAGTTAAGTTCTCCCATCATACTCATTTGGAATTCCTGTCTCATCAACTCGAGAAAAATCTCGACGAGAGAATTTCATTAGGAGCTCCAAATATTATATCATCAACATAGATCCGAGCAATAAGAAAGTCTTTCCCCTTGGTTTTTATAAAAGAGTATTGTCAATCTGACCTCTTCTAAAATATTTTTCAACCAAGAAATTGCTTAGTCTTTCATACCAAGCTCCGGGAGCTTGTTTAAGACTATAAAGAGCTTTTTGCAACTTGAAAACATGATTTGGAAATTCTGAGTTATCAAATCCAATGGGTTGCTCAACATAGACTTCCTCTTGAATGAAACCATTAAGAAAAGCATATCTAACATCCATTTGATACAACTTGATATTCATGCTTGATGCAAATGCAAATAGGATTCTAATAGCTTTTATCCTACCCACTGGTGCAAATGTTTCCCCACAATCAATTCCTTCTTCTTGATTGTAACCTTGAGCCACAAGTCTAGCCTTATTTCTCATTACCAACCCACCTTCATCCAGTTTGTTCTTGAAAACCCATTTGGTTCCTATGACTGGGTGGTTAGAAGGTCGTTTGGTCAAAGTCCGGACTTGGTTTCTTTCGAATAGATTAAGCTCCTCTTGCATGGCCTCTACCCATTCGGGTTCTTTAATGGCTTCTAGTGCACTTCAGGTTAAGTTAATGATATGAATGCAGTGAATGCACATAGATTTTGTAGAAAGGAACGAGTTCTTACCCCATTGTTGATGTCGGACAAGATATTTTCAAGTGGGTGGCTCGAAGCATATTTGAATGCTTTACCTATTCTCTCGGTTCACCGGGTTTGTAGGTTGAATTGGTTGATCTTCGGTGGTCCGATCTAATTGAGCTTGCTCATCTGGTTGACCTTCAGCATTCTTAGGCGGCTCTTGAGTCGATTCATTACGAGTAAGGATGTTACGAGTTACCTCATTCTAAGTGACTTTTCCTTGACTCTGTCTAGTAAAATGAGCATCTCGACCGGGCTTCGGATCCGAGAATGTTGACTCACTTGGTTTTCCTTGATCAATCTCATCAAAAACAACGTGGATACTTTCTTCCACTTTGTTAGTTCTTTTATTAAAAATGTGATATGCTTTACCATGAGATGAATAACCAAGAAAGATACCTTCATCTAACCGAGCATCAAACTTGGTCAGGTGATCCTTACCGTTGTTGTCAACATAACACTTACTTCCAAACGGTTTGGAATATGAAATGTTGGGTTTCTTCCCTTTGTAGAGCTCGTATGGAGTTTTCTTCGGGATGGATCCGATGAGGCATCTATTCGAGTGTAGTTTGCTTTGTATTAACTACCTCGGCCTAGAAATAGTAAGGCGAGATCATGTTCAATCATCATTGTCCTTCCTATTTCTTCAAGAGTTTGGTTCTTTCTCTCCACTACTCCATTCTGTTGTGGAGTTCATGGTGTTGAGAAGTTGTGGGAGATACCATTCTTATCACATAACTCTAAAAATTCGAGTAATGGAACTCTCTTCCATGGTCGGTTCGAATTCTTTTGATCCGAGTGTGAGAGTCAACTTAAATTTTCTGCGAGCTTGCTTGAACTCTTTGAAGGATTCATTTTTATGCTTAAGAAAACACACCCAGGTAAATCGTGAGTAGTCATCAACAATCACAAGTACATATGATTTACCTCCGCGACTCTTGATAAGGATTTCACCACATAAATCCATATGCAACATCAAGCACTTTGGATGTGGAAATAGTTTTAAGAGATTTCAAAGATGATCGACCTGTTTCCCTTTTGTGCATGATACTCAAATTTTATCTTTCTTAAATGCACGAGTTAGGCAAGCCTTTGACTAAACCATGAGATGTAAGCTTTTTGATGGTGTGCATGCTAACATGACCTAGTCTACGATGCCAAGTCCAAGAATCATCTCGAAAAGGTAGACTTAGGCGACCGGATTGTTTCCTTTTCCAATCTTGCCTATCCCAATTATCTTGCCCTTCCTATCATCTCCAAAAGTGACTTTGCCTCCCTTGTAATCTTCTAACTCGGAAAAGAGTCTTCAATCTCCTGACAGGTGGTGTGAGCATCCACTGTCCAGGTACCATTGCCATTTTGTTCTTTTCGAGCTACCTCCCGAGGATTCGTTTCCTCATTGTCCGAGTGGTAAGTGTCGACATAGATTCAGCTCCTGAGTCCGATAGAGCCATCACACACTTCGAGTCGTCCGAGTCCTCATATTCTTCATATGAGTCTTCATCACTCCATGTGGCCATCACGGCCTTTGTTTTCTTTCTGTTCCTCTTTCTCCTTGGACAGTCTTTGATTATATGATCTTTGCTTGCCACATTCAAAACATCTAGAGTTCTTAGTTAAAGATAACATTGAAAGGGAAGAGTGTTTACCTTCTCTATCCTTCTTATCTTTCTTGTAGAACTCATCTCTTGGCCTTTTATCACATCTCTTGTACTTCATCGTTCTTTTGAAGCCTCAAGCGATAAGTGCCATGGGATCTTCTTTTGAGTCTAACGAACTCAGATTTTCTTGTCTCTTGTTTGAGGCCTTCAGCGCAATATTCTTTTTAGTGCTGACCTCGACATCCTCTTACTCCGAGATGGATCTCGTGGGTGAGTAGCTTCCCAATGAGTTTGTCCGCCTTTGATAGAGAGAGGTTTTGGGCTTCCTTGATGGCTGTCACCTTGGGACCCCATCTTCTCTTGGGTAGACTTCTTAGAATCTTGCTGCACATTTCTTCATGGGAATCTTTTTAACCCAAGATTTGAGATTGTTAGTTATCTCGGTGAAGCGGATGAACATTTGACTGATGTTTTCTTTTGGCTCCATCTTCAACAGCTCATATTTGTGAAGATTGGCTTATCTTCGCGTGTCTAACTTAGCTGGTGCCTTCATATGTGTTGACAAGAGTTTCCCACACTTCCTTTGCTATGTCACATGCTGACACTCCATTGTATTCTTACGAGCTGATGGCACACATTAGAATGTTCATTGCTTTAAAGTTCTTCCCGAACTTTTCGCCTCTTTAGTGGTGGACTCGAGCTTTGCTTTAGGCACGAGTCTTGTTCCATCCTCATCGGAATGTAATTACCTTCTTCTATGATGTTCTATACATCTTCATCGTGATCCAGTAGAAAACATTCCATGAGCTTCTTCCAGGTGTACGAAATTTGATCTTTTAAACTTTGGCGGTGCTGTTGGAAGATATTCCTTCATCGAACTCTCCATTGTTACGAGCCATTTGATCTTTAAACTTTTGGATTGTTAGATCCTTTCTATAAACCTAGGCTCGATACCAATTGAAGGCTTTCTCTTGGAGAGTCTTGGTCACCCTAGAAGGGGGTGAATAGGGTGATGACGAAATTTTAACAACAATGGAGGGTTAAAGTTTAAGCTGAATAATCAAGACAATCCGAGTCTAGATTGGACTCGGAAAAGTATCAACTCGAAATTACGTGGAAACCCTCCCGGGGCAGAAAACCATAGCCAGTGCTAATCCAAGCACCAAGTCAAATCCACTATTTTGAATCCACAAAATATAGTAGACTTATTCAACCATAATTGCTCCCTTAGACAATTCCTTACAAAGTTTTGCTAGACTCAAAAGTTCCCTTATCCGATCTAATACTTCCTAACCGAGGTAACCTTTATAGCGAGGGACAACTAAGCTAAGTTAACCCTTACAGCTCAGTCAAGGGACCTTACTTAGAGAGTAAAAAGGAGCTTCTAACTGATTACAAGACTTTACAACTCCGAAAAATTGTTAAGTAGAGACCCGGAGTTGTAAGATGAAGATTGAATGAGTATTATACAAAGAGATACAATTTCAGCAATGGGTTCAGCAATCTTCAAGTCTTGTGAAGTGGCTTCTATTTATAGGTGTAACGCCCCAGTTACCATTACTTAATAATTCCCTAATCCGAGAATATTAGGTAAGGTTGCAGCGGAAGTTAACGATCGAAGGCGTTACAGCTGCCTCTAGCAAAAGCCCCGATAATTGATAATTGATGGGCATAAGCCCCGATAATTGATAATTGGGCGGGGACCACTTGATTAGGTGGCAAAACTTGATTTGCAAATGATTCATTATTAGTTATATATATGAGAAATGTTGAGATTTGATGAAACATGTGAGTTTTCGAAAGGTACGAGGCAATGAACGTACCTGAGCCGAGGATGTTTGCTTTCTCCCTTTTTATGAAAATTTAAGTTACTAGCTTTTCAGCAACCGAAGTGGCCTCAGTTCTATTTCAAATAGATTTCCCTTGTTAATAATGTTTTTCTTGAGTTTTAACACTTGAATTCGTATAATCATTGGTAATTTGATTTATTTTCTTTACTTGTTAAGTAATCGATTAAACTAAGATTTTTGTTACTCAACTCCCTTGCGCTAATTCTGTTTAGATCTTAATTGAGCATGTACTCGTTAAAGTAGTCGACTAGATCCTGCAATGATATTCTCACGATGTAATGCGTTACGGACTCAAATCAAGAGAATGAAAACCCACATATACATGTATATATGTACTTACGCATGTGTACAAGTACCTAAACACTTCGTAGTTGATGTGTAGTGGCGGAAGCAAAGAAAATGGATGGAAAACCGCAAGGTACACAACCGGGCAGAATGCAGCCTGATTGCGCAGTCTTGGGAGATCGGGTGAAAGGTGGGGCAAAAGTGCTTGGTCTTGGCTGAAATTTGGTGGGGAAGTAGGTAACTGGTAAATGAAGGTTGTGACCAAGTTTCGTTGAATTTGGATAAGGGGAACTCCCGGAACAGATAGCCTGAAGTTGATGCAACCGGCTGGCTGTACAGGCAGACACCCTTTGTTTGGTTTCGGTGTGGAGGATGGAGATGTTCTTGGATGGAGCTGAAAATTGGAGGAATGGTAGTAGATGGACTGGAAGGATTGTGGTTAAAATTTGGAGTGAAATGGCTGGGTAGATTGTGAGATATGAATTGATGAAATGAGGGGATAATACCAAGGTCCTAGCTCGGATACGTGAAAACACCACCGAGTAAGAACCGAGGGGCACCTTCAATCTGTCCGGATACAGCAACACCACCGGGAGATTGGAAGGACTCACAGGACACCACCTAGCTGCCACACTAGGATACAGCAATGAGAATTCCAACGGGTGAGCAAATCCAGCTCGAGTATAAACTCATATATTTCAAGTAAAGGTGTTTTACAATGAAGCTCATGAGCTGATTATATAATGCCTAGCTATAGCATTTTACATAACCGAATATAAGCTGAAAGTGTAACAAAATTCAAGCTGAAAATAATGCAAAAACAAAATGCTAACTAATAATATTCCTTTCCCTTCCTCCAAGCCAAGCTAGGATGAATTCTAGCCAAGCATTTGATGGTTAAGGAACATGTGGCCACGGTTACTTCCTCCTTTGTCAAGCATCTAACAAACCTCCTTCCATCCACTATGGTTAGTGCTTCTAGAATGCTCTTTGCTTAGGCTTCTCTTTTGAACGCATGGAGGTAAGTCTTGGGCCCTTGGACCGTCCCTTTGATTATTTATGTTCAAAAGATAAAAGATGGTAACATGCCACGACTGGACTTGACCGAACTCAACGTTGCTTGAACATGGGGGAATTAAGGCGGCAACTTGTAACTTCTAACCTTCCTTCTTGACGCTATTGACAACAATTATTTATAGACAAAATCATAAGAGCTTAATGACTTTGAGACCCATCACCCTCCGGGATCTACTAACATCAAGCGCTTGTATTTTGAGCCCTTCCCTTTGATCATGGAGTGAGCAAACATTTCCGACTGAATACTAGACATACAAAGCTTCTTAACATGAATGACATACAGCCCAAAACAGAAGGCGGCCCACTCTCCATCAGTAGTTAATATTGTTATTATTATCATTGTCATTGTTATTATTAGATGCAACTAATTTGATTAATTTGCCAAGCCCAACTTATCTTTCGATCCTTATTCCTAACGTAATTTCTTTATTTCTCACTTCATCGAATTCAAACCCATAGCTAAGTGATTATTTAATCTACCAATGTCTTTCCATAGGGAGACTTCACAATTAACCAAATTGCTCAAGGTTCATGCATATACCAACTTAAGGTCATGAGCGTTACTCTCACCACAAAGTTCACATTCGCAATCACAATTAGGCATGCTTAATATTTGAGCTATTTTCTCAAACCTCTGCAATTACACATTAGCTAGTTCAACCTATGCATATACTCGCCCTACGTTTGCTCAATATAGTCATTCTCCAAAATCTCGGAATCCATCCAATTACTCAATTACATAACCAAACATCCCTAATTTCGTTCTCCACATTATAATTTCCTAAAAGAAATTACATTTATACAAAATTAACCCATTAACTACCACACCTTCATCATCCATTCCAATCCGAAATTTCCCAAATAAATCCTCAAATTTCCTCAACAACGTATTTCTAAATCATACTTTTCAATTTAAAGTTACAATTACTTAAATAAGGAATTTGATAGCTTAGGGTTTAACGTTTACCTTCAAATTCGGAAAGGAGCAGTTGAGGAGGACGAGCAGGGGTGGCGGTGGACGGCGGCTGCATCGGCAACCACCGGGCGGGGCGGCGACGAACACCGGCGGCCGCTGCGGCTGGGATTGGCTGATAAGTGGCCCGCGGCGAAGGAATCGGGAGCGGGGAGCAGGCGTGAATGAGAGGAGGAAGAAGATAGCGGCGCGGCAGAGGGAGCGAGGAGGAGGAGCGAAGGCCGGCGCCGGTTCTCCGGCCGGCGTCGGTCACGCCGGTGGTCTGGGAGCCGCCCGCGAGGAGGGGAAGCAAAGGAACTGGAGGAAGCAGGGGAAGGAAGCAAGTGAAGAATTGAGACCGAGCTTGCCCGATTATTTCGATCTTAACCACCTTTCTCTCCTTTTTTTTCCCAATTCCAGATTATTCTATGTCCGGATTTTTCCTAAAAAAATCCAGACTTATTTATTTCATTTTTACCTTTATTTTTATATGTTTATCTATATTTATTTATATATTTATTTATTTATTTATTTATTATCATTATTGTTACTTTTTAATTTTATTTTAGTAATGATGTTCACAAATTATAACCTTATTATGGGGTTTTATTAGGGCCACTTCGTTGCCTTAGCCGCTTAACACGTATATAAAAGTAATTTAAATGTGAAATATTGAATCGAAGTGCACGCGCTCAATCATATGAATCTTGTAATTAATGAATTAATAAAATAAACAATTTGGTTTAGGGTCGGGTTGTTACAATAGGTGGCTAAGTAGATTAGTCGTTGTGACTATCTTCCGATTAGAAGTCTTCTATGACCGTTGTAACGCTTCTTCGAGTCGCTCGTAAAAGATCCGTTGAGATATGAACGTTCGCAACGGCTCTTGATTCCTTAGGATGTCCCAATCCACTGGTGGTGTCTCGTAAAGTAGGGTGGAAACCATAGTTGAACTTAACATTGACGATTTCTAGTTTTGAAAACAAACGACCCTAACACGATGTTCTGCACCTTGGTCGAAGTAGAAAAACCCTTGTCTGCTGGTGATTGACATCTTAAAGTCTGGTTACTTTTGTAATTCAAAAAGTAGGGTAACCTCGTTTAGGCAACCTACAAAAGTAAGCCAATTTTGGTTCTAAAAGTATAAAATACTTTGGTCCAAGATTAGACACGGATAATAATTTAATTAAGATCATTAAGTGCATAATTATCTCGAGTCCTAGAAGAATGGAATTTTCCGAGTCTAATATTCATTATACTCAAATTCCATCTCGGTCGATCTAGAGAAAGATCAAGTTAGAGAAGAGAATATCAAAGTTTGAGTACTTGATCTAGACAAATATATTTCACTCAAAACATGTCGACTTAGAAAGTTGAATTAACGCTATAATTCACTTTACCTTAGAATATGAAGTCGAACTTGGTTTGAAAGAGTTAGAGTGAATGTTTGATCATGCGATAAATCCGAGAGATGTCCGAGTGACTCGGAACCATCGAGTGAATTGATGAACAAGAGTGTGCTTTCCGAGTCAATCGGAATCGAATGAAAACATATGGAGTAGTTTACGTAACACTCGGAAAAGTTTCTATAACACTTAGAAAAGTTTATATAACACTCGGAATGACTTGTAATCAAAACTTAGAAGGGATGAAGTTTGTACCTGATTCCTTGATAGTACTCAGAATGATATAAATGTAGAATCCGAGTCTTCACTTTGCACTTTGGAAGATGTCGATGCAATGCTTCATCCAAGATCTTGATGAACAAGTGTGGAAGGTCATCACCGAGGGAAACTATATTCCTACAATGCAAGAAGGTGACCAAACAGTGGCAAAAGAAAAGTCAGAATACACCACTGAAGAGAAGGAAAGGTACACGTTGAACTTTAGAGCTATGAACTTCCTTCTATGTGCCATAGATGCTTCGGAGTACAATAGAGTCTCGGCTTGTGACATACCTAAGGAGGTGTGGGACACCTTGGTGACAACATATGAAGGAACAAGCCAAGTGAAACAAACTAAGATCAACCAATACCTCCACAAGTATGAGCTATTCAAAATGGAAGAAGTCGAGAGCATCACCGAGATGGATATCCGATTGACAAAGATTGTTAATAATCTCAAATCTCTAGGTAAAAAGAGGCCTAATGAAGAAGTTGTTAGAAAACTTCGAGGAACCTACCAAAAAGGAAATGGGGTCCGAAGGTGACTGCAATAGAAGAAGCATAGGACCTCGAGCAAACCGAAGTTAGATGAGCTCATAGGAAAACTTCGACCCATGAGCTACATCTCCAAGAGGAGGATTATGAGGATAGCCCAAGAAGGAACTTTGCATTAAAAGCCTTCGAAAAAGTTGAACTAAGTTCAAGTAGTTCCAACTCAGAAGAGGACCCAATAGAGCAAATTGCAAAAGGCTTCATGAAGATGATGAAGCATCAAATATTGAAAAAGAAGCCTAAATCCGAGGTCCTTAGACGAGAAAGAAAAGGTAAACTCTCTCATCCTCTCAATTCTTTTTCTACTAATTATTCTAGGTGTTTTGAGTGTGGTAGTAAGAAACAAACCATCAAATTTTGCCCGAAAAGAAGAGAGATTACAAAAGAAGAAGACCATCACTTATAGTGAGGATGAGTAAGAAGAAGAAGAAGACTCATTTGACTCGGACATAGAGGATGAGTCCAAGTGTCTAATAGCAATGACTCGACTCGAATACGTGAAACTAAATCGGAACAAGACACATCCGATGTTGAGGAAAATGATCCTCAAGAGGTAATCAATTATTATCGTACGCTTTCTAAGATAGATCTTGCAAAGTACATTTTTTCTTTAGAGGAAAAGAGAAACTCGGATTTTGAAAAATTTTCCGAAAAGTGATCTAGAAAAAGTAACGCTCGGTTTAAAGGTACTTGAGACTAACTCACATGATAATGAGACCGAGTCCGAGTGCCTCAAATCCGAGAATGAGATTTTAAAGAAAACGTCGAATGAGTCTCGAAGTTGATTTTAAAACTCACTCAAAGTCGGAAAACCTTAATCTCCTTCTTGGTTCTCGAGTGTGTTTCTTTTTGAAAAGAAGGTTTGGGTTTTAATTATTAAAAGCATTATAACTCCTATAAAATTCGTTTCAAGAAGGATTCTCGAAAAATCTTTTAAAAAATTCGAGTCCAGTTAAACTCACACAGTGACAAAGAGAACTGAGGTTACAAAGGTTTATCAAGAGAAGTCTCGCTAAGACTTTTTGCAAAAGAAAAGATTTTTATAAACTCGAAACTCGGTTTTCAAAAAGGAAGACTCAGAATCAGACCCTTCCAAAGTTTATTCAAATTTAGGTTCCAAAATTACCCTTCCTCCAAAACTAACCTTAGTAAGAATAGTTACTGGGATTCGTTAGAGGAAACAAGAAGGGTTAGTTTATTTTCTTTTGCGGGTACACTACAAAGCAAATGAAGACTTAGGTTTGACCATAAGAGAGTGCTTAGAAGTTTAACTTGGTAAGTCGGAGATTTGGAAAAACACTCGGGTAAAAGTCTAGTCATCTCCTTGATGATATCATTTCAAACATCAAGTAAGGTATGATTGACCTTACTTATCATTACATCAATTGGTATCTATAATTCTTCTGTTCAAAATGTCGTTCTCTCCTTGTTAATTTTTGATGAAATGCGTTAAGGGCAGAGAATAATGAACTTTGTAGATTCATCCGCTTAGGGGAGTTCAATGATTTAGGGGAGCGAATTTTGAAAAGTTTCACAAATTTAAAATGCTCCTCGTGTCATTTCAATTATACTCGATAATTACGATGAATTTCTTTGAGTCATTATTTAGTTTAATACCTTTCATAAAAAGGAGGAGATTGAAGACTCGGGTATGAGTGACTAACCCCTTGAATGTGTTTTAATTTCATGCATTCATCTAAATTTAGGACAAAACAAGAAGCATCCTAAAAGAAATTCATTTAACTAAGTCATATGCTTTATAATTCATCATTTCAATATGACTTATTCTTGGTTGAACTCGGACTTAAGTATATTAAGATTATCCGACTATGTTTGAGACTCAAAAAGTAGAATCTTAATGAGTAATGACAGACTCGAGTAAGGCTAACCCACTCGGATCTCAAGTTCCGACCTACTCGGTCGAGACTCGGACATTTAGTTTGCCTACGAGTATTATTTGTTTAATCATGCATAATAGTAAAATGTCTAAATAACTCATGTGCCCATTATGATTAAATGTTTTAGTTATGAGTTTGGCACAACTGGAATCTGAGTATTTTGAATATTAGACTTGAAATATTCCAGATTAATAGATTAAGGTAATTAGTTATTAAATGGTTTATTTAGACTAATCCTTATCTAATTATGGACCACAAGTATATTTATACTTTGAGAACCATTGTGCTTAATGTTTTTGCAGGATTTTCTAATGTCAATTATCCGAAGAAAAAGGAAAAACAAAACGCTTCTTACCGTTAAAGCACTCGCTAAACAAAAAGTTGGAATTTACGAAAGAGCTCGGAATTTATCGACAACCTTGTCTATTACTTGTTTTGGGTAATATTTTATTTCGAGTCTAACGGTCTTTTCTTTATGCTTTTCCAGTTTACACAAGCTGTAAAAAGAGTTGTTGGAAGCTAGGACCAAGGCACAACGACTATTTAAAAGTGGTCCAGAAATTTGAGTGACTCAAACTATCCGATTACTGCGGCTAGTCCACTCGGACATCTCCAACGAGAAAGACGTTGGAGGCTCAACGACTATCTCTTCAAGTTAGACTAATTTATAGAAGCCTTAGCACAAGATTTCAACTCACGGATTGAAGAAAAAGGAGAGACCATATTGAACATCTTCTCTACCATACAACTCCCAAACTGTAATTCTTGTATTCTTTTGAGTATGTTATATTGTAATTCTTACTACTCTTCTACTCTTTCTCTCTAACCGAGTTGTAAAGGTTACCTCAACTCGGTTGTCCCAAATTATAAAGGTTACCTCGGTTTGGAAGCACCAGGTTAGATAAGGGAGCTTCTAACCTTGGGAAAAATCGGAGGATCTCAAGTTGATAAGGTAACTTCAACTTAGAAGTACTAGGTCAATCGGATAAGGTAAATTCAAAGCTCGGGAAAATTGTAATAGATTTGTTGGGGAACAAATCTACGTAGTCAAATGATTGTAATTGAGGATTCAATTAGTGGATTTGACTTGGTGTCTAGATTTACATTTCCGTGGTTTTCTACCCCGGGACGGTTTCCACGTATTTCTCTAAGCATTTACTTTTACGAGTCCAATCTAGACTCGGACTCAGCTGTTTATCTTCTTCAAGAAAAAAGTTTCTAAGTTATTAAAAATCTTCCATCACCCTATTCACCCCTCCTCTAAGGTGACTTAACTTCTCCAAGAGCATACCTTCAATTGGTATCAAAGTGTGAGACCCAGAAATTTCAGGTGCTTGCTCGGTAGTGAATTATTAGAATTTTTCGAGTCGGAATTAGAAACCCGAGAACCGAAACCCGAGTTTGGGCTAGCTAAGTTGGGCCTTGAGAAGCTAGTTGGGCCCAATTAGAAAAAAAAAAAAAAAGAAAAAGAAGAAAAAGAAAATGAGGAATGAGAATGGAGATGGCCGGCAATTGTGGGATGAGTTGGCAATTTATGAGAGCAAAGGGTAAGGGGGTCCAATTAAGTTTAGGCAGCATAGCATTGAGGTGTGATTAGGAGAAGAGGAGAGAGAGAGTGAGGCTGAGACAAAAGAAAAGAACGGGGAAATGGAAGAAGCGAGGGACGAGAGGAGGGCGAGAGAGGGAGGACGCACGAGAGAGAGAAGGAGAGCGAGCGGGAGTGAGGGCAACGCTGAAACCGGCAGCCGGCGAGCACGGCGAGCCCGAGGACCGGCGCCGGACGAAGGAGAAAAGAAAAGGGAAACGAAAGAAAGGAGAAGCAGAGCAGAGACGAAGTAGAAGCGAGCAAAGCGAGAGCGGGAGAGAGAGCGAGGGCGGGTGGCCGGTGAGCGCTCGAACGGCGAGGTCGCCGCCGCCGGTGGGCAAGGGAGAGCTCGGGCTTGAGAGGCCGAGCAGAGCGAAGAAGAAAGGGGAACGAGAGGACGCCGAAGCGAGGAAAGCGAAAGGGACGCCGGAAATCGGCGGCCGGCGAGCGAGAGGAGGATGGGCAGCTGAACCGGGTAGAACCCAGTCGAAGCCGAGACCGAGAGCGAGAACCGAGAGGAATCAAAGCGGAACGAAGGAGCAGGGGGTCGGGAAAGAAGGAGGAAAGGGGAACCGAGAGGAAGAAAGGGAAGGAGAAAACGAACCGAACCCAATTCGAAAACCTCCCAAAACTGAATTCTTAGAACCTCTAAGAATTTAAGGTGAGTAATCTGAATTCATCCTCTAGAATAAAATGAATTAGGTGGATGAAACTTGGAATTGATTCATGAAATTGGAAACCCTAAGTTAATTGAAGAAGCTAGAGGCCTAAATTCACGAAACTAGAAACTCATGAATTGAAAAGCATGTTGCGATTTATGCCTAGTTTATGAATTTAATGATATTTGAGCATTGTTGAGCATGATTATTGAGCTGTGTGATTGAGAATTTAGTGAAGTTAGCTTGAACCGAATTATTGAGAAAAATCGGAAATTGAACATCATGACTTAAGTGCAGATTTTTCATGAATTAAGCATGCTGTCTCGAATTGTTGCGAAGTCATGTGTAGCTCAAATTTCCTGAAACTTTTACTGCAGCTTCGTGGCAATTTATGGGAATTTCCTGTTAAATTTCGTATGCGTTGGATGAGTAGATTAGGAGATATGCAATTTTAAGTGAAAATGTCCTGTTTTGAGCAAAATCGGAATTAAGTAAGTAACTCGAATTATGAGCTGAGATTTAAGAAGCTTTATGGCTAGATTAAAAGATATATGTCGATTAAGGAAAGTTATAGAACCATAAATTACTTATACGCGGTATTATGCGAGCATGAAAACGATAAGTTCGTCAATTAGGAATCATAAGTGGTATGCTTATGTGACTGTGTGTTTACCTTGAATTATGAATGGCATAAGCATGCGTATGTGATATGAATGGATTGTGTTGGAGTCGGAACTTGCTTATGTGAATTGCTTGTTTTGAAGAAGTTACGCATGAACGCATTGAGCATGAATTATATGAATTAAGTATATCTTATGTATAAGTAATAAGAAGATAAGAAACTTAAAGAACTAAAGAAGGGAGAAAGGATTGTGTTATTGATCTAAGACCCCACGAATTAAAGAACCCTCTGAAGCTATGGCCATAGAAGTGTCTCGTCAACCCGAAGCCACGAATTATTTTGCTTCTACGAATTATTGACGGTATGCGTCCTTCGGGGAAGGGAGGCCGCCTCGAGGCCACGAATTATTTTGCCTCGAGGCCACGAATTAGCCTCCGTGAACCGAGCCCACGAATTATTTTGGCTCCAAGAACTGGGTCTTTAGAGCGAGAACATAAATCTTCTTTCCATTCGAACTAAGAAGACTTAAAAGAATTATGTTATAAAGAAGCGAATGATCGTGCATATCGAACAAGAAAGAACTAATGATTCATGAAATGCACGATTGAACTCAAGAGGAAGAATAAGAAGGAGATCGAATCCTGTCTTCATAAGAAATGAATTTGATAAGAAGCAAGATATAATTTAGGTGATGAATGCCTTGCATGATGAATGATTTACTCGATGAATAACTTACTTGATGAATGATTTACGTGACGAATGATTTGCTCGATGAATGATTATATGATTTACTTGCGTAGAAAGGCGAATGATGCATGTTTAATTGAATTCATGAATAAGTGATGTCATTATGATTCTCGGCAAGTTGGTAAGTTTAGAATCTCGCATGTCTTAAGCATATTTGATTTGAATCGCATGTCATGAATGAATTGTGAACTTACATGTGTTTGTTAATGAATTAATGTGCAAAGTGTAACCCGGGGTTGGGTTTGGATTATTCACTGGGCTAGTGAGCTCATGACATCACCAACATTTCAGGTACGAAGTTAAAACCGGCAGGAGTTGCCTTTGGCTTTTGGAAATAACGGACGAATAGGAGATGCCTGGACTTCATTGTTTGTTTTTCTGTCTTTTGTCACGTAAAGATGTTTGTAAAGACCAGTTGTACTTGAACTTAAGTTTTACCTTTTTGTAATATGTAAAAGCCCTATGTGAATACTCCGAGCGTGTGGCTCGTTGAGTTGTGTTGTGTTTCTCCGAGCGTGTGGCTCGTTGAGTTTTAGATTGTGTTTCGTGCGGGGTTAAGGCTTTAAGCCTACGGGTTTAGCCGATTTACAGAGGAAACTCTGCCGAAATTTCCGAAAACCCTTTGAAAACCTAGAATTACGCTTCCGCCAATCCAATAAAGGGTTATTAACCCCAAGTTGAGACCCTAAGCGGCCTTAGGGGTTCCTCTCGGGAACCCCGGCATGTAATACTCCTAGGGTGGGTCTAGGGGTGTTACACAAAGCCTAGCCTTTGAAGAGGATCTCACAATCCGAAGGTTTAAAGATCATGGCTCATCGTACTATAGAATTCGAAGAAGGAAGATCTCTTTTGAGGTCACTCAAGTTCAAAGGCTCAAACTTTGCACTTTGGAAGAAGTCGATTCAATGGTTCATCCGAGATCTTGATGAACGAGTGTGGAAGGTCATCACCGAGGGAAACTATATTCCTACAAAGCAAGAAGGTAACCAAATAGTGGCAAAACTAAAGTCAAAATACACCACTCAAGAGAAGGAAAGGTACAGAAAGAACTTCGAGCTATAAACATCCTTTTATGTGCCATAGATGCTTCGGAGTATAATATTGTCTCGACTTGTGACACGGCTAAGGATGTGTGTGACACCTTGGTGACAACATATGTAGGAAAAAGCCGAGTGAGACAAACTAAGATCAACCAATACCTCTACAAGTATGAGCTATTCAAAATGGAAGATGCTTGAGAGCATCACCGAGATGTATATCCAATTTACAGAGATTGTTAATAATCTCAAATCTCTCGGTAAAAATATGCCTAATGAAGAATTTGAAAGATAACTTCGAGGAGCCTACCAAAAGGAAATGGGTCCAAAGATGACTTCAATAAAAGAAGAATATGACGTCAACAAATTGACGTTAGATGAGCCCATAGGAAAACCGAACTAATTGACGTTAGATGAGCCCATAGCTATATATCCAAGAGGAGGATTATGAGGATAGCCCAAGAAGGAACATTATAATAAAAGCACTGTGAAGAAGCTGAACTAAGTTCAAGTAGTTCCGACACCCAATAGAGCAAATTGCAAACGACTTCAAGAAGATGATGAAGCATCGGATATTGAAAATGGAGCCTAATTCCGAGGTCCTTAGACAAGAAAGAAAAGGTGAACTCTCTCATCCTCTCAATTCATTTTCTACTAATTATTCGGGTGTTTTGAGTGTGGTAGCAAGAACACACCATCAACTTCGCCCGAGAAAGGAAGAGAGAGTACCAAAAGAAGAAGACCATCACTTATAGCGCGAATGAGTCAAAAGAAGAAGAAGACTCATTTGACTCGGACATAGAGGTGAGTCCAAGTGTCTAATAGCAATGACCGACTCGGACACGAAACCGAAACGAGAACAAGACTCGATGTTGAGGAAAATTATCCTCAAGAGGTAATCAATTACTATCTTATGTTTTTTAGGATAGATCCGGCAAAGTACATTTTTTCTTTAGAGGAAAAGTCCAACTCGATTCTTCCCTCTTTCAAGAAAAACCCGAGTCTCTTGAAATTGAGAACCATTTTCTGAAAAATGATCTAGAAAAACAGAGACTCGGTTTAAAGGTACTTGAGACTAACTCACATGATAATAAGGCCGAGTCCGAGTGCCTCGGATCCGAGAATGAGATTTTAAAGAAAACGTCGGATGAGTCTTAGAAGTTGATTCTAAAACTCACTCAAGGTCCGGAAAAGCTTAATCTCCTTCTTAGTTCTCGGTGTGTTTCATTTTAGAAAGAAGGTTTGGGTTTTTATTCTTAAAAGGAGGATAACTCCTATAAAAGTCCTTTAAATAAGGATTCTCGAAAAATCTTTTTCAAAAATTATGAGTCCAGTTCAACTCGAGACAGTGAGAAAGAGAACTGAGCTTAGAAAGGTTTATCAAGAGAAGTCTGCTAAGAGTTTTTACAAAAAAAGATTTTAACAAACCCGAAACTCGGTTTTAAAAAGGAAGACTCAGAATCGGACCCTTCCAAAACTTACTCAAATTTGGGTTCCAAAATTTCCCTTCCTCCAAACCTAACCTTAGTAAGAATAGTTACTTGGGATTCGTTAGAGGAAACAAGAAGGGTTGATTTGTTTTCTTTTGCGGGTACACTACAACGCAAAGGAAGACTCGAGTCCGACCATCGGAAAGTGGTCGAATTTTAACTTGGTAAGTCGGAGATTTGGAAAAACACTCGGGTAAAAGTCTAGTCATCTCCTTGAAAATATCATTTTAGACATCAATTAAGGTATGACTGACCTTACTTATCATTACATCAATTGGTATCTATAATTCTTCCGTTCAAAATTTCGTTCTCTCCTTGTTTATTTTTGATGAAATGGATTAGGGGAGAGAATAATGAACTTTGTAGATTCATCTCGCTTAGGGGAGTTCAATGGTTTAGGCGGAGTGAATTTTAAAAAGTTTCACAAATTTAAAATGCTCCTCGTGTCATTTTAATTATACTCGATAATTAAGATGAATTTCTTTGAGTCATTATTTAGTTTAATGCCTTTCATAAAAAAGGTGGAGATTAAAGACTCAGGTATTGATCGACTAATCCCTTGAATGTGTTTTAATTTCATGCATTCATCTAAATTTAGGATAAAATAAGTAGCATCTTAAAAGAAATTAATTTAACTAAGTCATATGCTTTATAATTCATCATTTCAATATGACTTATTCTTGGCTGAATTGAGACTCAAGTATATTAGAATTATCTTACTAAGATGGAGACTCGGAAAGTAGAATCTTAATGAAAAATGACAGATCGAGTAAGGTCGACCCACTGAAATCTCAAGTTCGACCTACTCGATCGAGACGCGAGACATTTAGTTTGCCTACGCTATTTGTTTAATCATGCTTAATCATAAAATGTCTAAGTAGCTCATGTGCCCATTATTATTAAATGATTTATTCATGAGTTTGGCACACCTGGAACCGAGTATATTGACTATTAGACTTGAAATATTCCAGATTAATAGATTACGGTAATTAGTGATTAAATGTTTTATTTAGACTAATGCTTGATCTAATTATGGACCAAAGTATATTTATACTTTGAGAACCATTGTGCTTAATGTTTTTATAGGTTTTTCTAATGTCAATTATCCGAAGAAAAGGGAAAAAGAAAAAGCTTATGACCGTTAAAGCACTCGCCAAACAAAAGGCTCGAATTTCTAGAAAAGTGAAGGTTTGCTTGGGGAAAAATTGAATCACCCTAGAGGGGGTGAATAGGGTGGTTGAATATTTTTAGAAAATCAAACACTTTTGACCAAAGCACAGACAGAGGCAGATTCCGAGTCCGTAATGGGTCAAAAAGTATGTACTCGAAGCTGCAGTAAAGACTAAAGAAGCGAGATAAAGCTCAAACTTTGAATCATGTCCGAGTCTAGAATGTACTAAACACGTAAAGTACGTGGAAACCCTCCTGGGGCAGAAAACCACGGACCGTGCTAATCCAAGCACGAAGTCCAATCCACTATTTTGAGTCCATAAAATACAGTAGACTGACCGAACCCGAGTTGCTCCCTTAAACAACTCCTTAAAAGTTTTTCCTAGACTCAGAAATTCCCTTATCTCGATCTAGTACTTCCTAGCCGAGATAACCCTTACAGCTAGGGACAACCGAGCTGAGTTAACCCTTACAGCTCAGTCAAGGGACCTTACTTAGAGAGTAAGAAAGAGAGTGTTTGTAACTAAGTACAAGACCTTACAACTCGGAATATAATGAATTACAGAGTGGGAGTTGTAAGTAGAAGATTGAGAATGAATACAATGACTTTTGCTCAAGTATATGTATTAACAATAGGTTCGGCAATCTTCAAGCCTTGAGAGTTGGCTTCTATTTATAGATGACCAGGCAAGCATAGCCGTTATCTCCATCTTCCGACCGGAGGTCCTTTGTGACCATTGTTAAGGATCTTCCGAGTCACTCGGAAAGTATCCGTTGAGATATGAACGTTGGACAACGGTTCTTGACTACTTTGGAAGTCCCAAAACCACTCGGCGGTGTCTTGAAAGATAAGGTGGAAACCACCGTTTAGCTTGGTGTTGCAGATTTCTAGTTTTGGAAACAGCATAGCCCCGACGCAATCTTCCGGGGCTAGGTCGGAGATGGAAAAAGCCTTGTCTGCTGGTGATTTGACGTTTTGAAGCCAATTACTTTTGTAATTTAAAAAAGTGTATCCTCGTTTGAATAACCTACAAAAGTAAATCAAATTGGTTCTCAAAGTATAAAATACTTTGGTCCAAGATTAGACACAGATAATAATATAATTAAGATAATTAAATAACTAATTATCTAAGTTAGAAAAGGAATGGAATTTTCCGAGTCTAATATCCATGAAACTCGAAATTCCATCCGAGTTAGTCTAAGCGAGAATCAAGTTACATAAAGAATATCGAGTGAAACAAACTTGATCTAGACTAAACATGGTTCAAACTAGAAGCGCCGACTATAACAGAATAAGACCCGTAATATGAAGTCGGACCTGAGTGCGGTTATGTGAATACTAGTCATTTGAACATGCAATAATTCTAAGTGATGAGAGACTCAAACTCGGGTGTAAGATAGTAAGTTCGGATATGCTTTCGAGTCTCACGAAGACAAGTAAGAATACATGAAATAAATGCTATATCACTTACGAGAAAATACTATATCACTCGTAAAAGTTTCTAAGGTACAGAGAATGACTTGGAATCAAAACTCTATAAGTGAGAAAGTCTTATACCCGATTCCTTTGATAGAACTTCGAAATGTGTGGAGTAAAGTCCGAGTCTTCAATCTCCCCTTTTGATGAAAGGCATTTCATACTTAGACGTAAACTTTGTTAGTGATATAGATCTGTTTTTGTATACTTGCTCAAAAAATAATGCTAAGTAAAGCAAGCTTAAAGTATCGAATCATAAAGAATAGATACTCTTCAAATATCAATGAGATGATGCTAACTCGTAAATGTTTGCAATAAACAATAAACTCGGATAATTTTAAGGGAATGCATTAATTCATTGAAGTTAAAGAAAGTATATACATAGAAAGAGAGTGAGAAACTCCCCTAAACAAGACAACAAATTTTTTATATCTATATTTTCCTCCTTGTCGTTCAAAGAAAAACAACAAAAAATCGGAAGAATACAATAAGTAGTACATATTTGATGTCCGGACAAAAAGATAAGTAAAAGAAAATAGAATTCCGGGAAGAAGAAGAAGTCTGGCAGACTTTGGAATTGTGACACAGGTGCATGGTGTCCGCCTAAGAAGGAGAGGGGTTGTCTCGAGTGGAGGAGGAAGGGCGAGAGGTACGCCGGCGCCGGTAGGATCTTGACGATGTGCTTGAGTGCGGCGGAGGGAGGGCGGGGATCGCCGTCAAGGGCTCGGCTCCGAGTGGCCGACCCGGAACGAGAGGATCCGAGAGGTTCCTTCCTGTGGACCTCGGTAGCTGGAGGGGTCCGCTCAATCCGACCCGCTGCAGCTTCTTCTTGTGCAGCTAGGTCTTCGACTCACTCGGATCGTTGTCCGAGCCGAGTACTTCCAGTCGAGCTTGAGGAGCTTTTTGACCCTCAGCTGTCCCTCCTTCTTCTTCTTTTGTTCCGCCCTTGCCCGAAGGAGCTGCCTCAGCCGCGAGCTTCTCAGCATCTGCTTCTTCTTGTTCTTCTTCTCCGTCCTCCTTGCTTTCCGAGGAGGTCTTGGCCGGGCTCAAGCTTCGGATGTGTCCGAGTCGCCATGGTCCCGAGCTGCCTTGGACCTTCTCTCCTGGAGGAGCTCGATCAGCTCCTTCTGCTCCTTCACCAAAGCCTTCATCTCAAGGAGCACTTCTTGCTGCTCTCGGATCCGAGATTGGGCTGTCTTTTGGTCGATGGCCATGGACCGATAGAAAGTCTTGAATGACCAAAACATGTCCCTGAATTCCAAGGACACAGAGTTGATTTTGTCCAAGAAACCGGAGGACAAAATGGAGGAGAGAGACTTAGAAACACCTGATGTGGAAGCACCACCATGTGGTGCGAGAGAGAGAAAAGGGGCTTCTTTCCGAGTCCGACGCGAAGAAGGTGGCCTCGGCTACGAGTCGTGTACCCGGATACCAGGTTGAGTTTCCTGGTACTGCACCCTGAAGTTCCTTTTGCCGACAACAACGACGACCTTAGAAACAGCGTTTGGGTCCGGGGAGAGGAACTTTGAATTGTTTGAATACAAGGGTGAGAAGAGCACCAAAAGGAAGAGGGGTGTTCTTCTTATTTTGGAGTTGAGCTGGCACAACTGCCATTTGCTCGATGATAGAGGGGAAGAGGTCTACTTCGTAGCCCTCAAGAATGTCAAAAAGAGCTTTTAAATGCTTGGAGTTGGGGTTCTCCTCGCTGGAATGCTAAGAGAAGAAAGCTCTCATCAGCAAGAAGCACGAAGGCGTGCTTCGACTTCGAGCTGAGTCACCGAAAAATTTTTGCGTG
Organism: Talinum fruticosum; assembly: GCA_021018815.1. Lineage (NCBI taxonomy): Eukaryota > Viridiplantae > Streptophyta > Magnoliopsida > Caryophyllales > Talinaceae > Talinum > Talinum fruticosum. The sequence goes on from JAITYX010000101.1 coordinate 990,209, forward strand.
ACTCAGGAAACTCTTTGCGTATTTTTCAAAGAAGTCGTCAGCGACTTCAGTGAAAGGAATGGGATTGCTGTTCAAGAAGAGAGAGGAGACATTGAACAAGCGATGGAGAAGGGAGGTGTTTATACGAACGGTTATGTTCAAAACCCTAGAGGTTAGCACACCTTCGTAGCTTGTCGGATGAGTGTAGAACTCGGAGACGAGTTCGGGATAAATGAACTCACTGAAATAAAGAAAATTATAAACACCGGTGGTTTGGATGTGTGGCAACCATGAAAATTTTGTGGTTGGGAAGAACTTTTCGTCCAAGCACAAGATGCTCGGGTGACACCGAGTTTGGAGGATGAAGAGCCTTCTTGGCTTTTTGTGCGTGGCTTCTTCGAGGAAGAGCCAAGAAAGTCGGGATGAGTACCTCTCTTAGGCATTTTGAAGGAGAAAAGAGAGAAGTGAAACTTTGAGAGATAGTAGAAGAGTGTAGGTCGACGAGAGTGAAAGAAAAAGAGTAGAAGAAAGAGTTGAGAGCAATCGAGCTTACTTTAGATGAGCTTCACGTCGCTTGAAAATGTCCGAAGTCACCTGTAGACATACGGAGCTTGTGCGAGAAGTTTTGGTTTTGAGAGAGAGAGAGTAAATGAAATGTAAAGTAGCGAGACAAAGGAGAATAAGCAGTATTTATAGAAAAAATAATCGTCCTTCAACGCAATGCTATTTATATATCCGCTCCGACTCAACTCTTTCATCAGTCACCTTAGACCGGTGTGACGGTTCTCTTCTCAACGGTTAAAATTCTAGCGGTTTGACTTCCAACGGCTAGATGTCCGATCACGACGAGCGAGAGAGAGAAAAAGATTTTGAATATAAATTTTGAAATTCTCCACTTATCTAGATATGATTCCGGAGATTTGATGTCCACTTTTCTCAACGTCGGAGTTTGACTCGGATAAGTTTTCCGAGTGACTCGAAACTAAAAGTAAATAATAACTATCAGCTCAGTATCACAAAATCAACTGAACAAATGGTTATCAATGATTTGAACGCACATAACACATAATCATGCAATGAAAATTTTCAGATTAGAAGGCACATAATTATGCATTTAACATTCCAAGTTCATTCCTAATAAAACAAAACTGATCCTCACCAAGAGGCTTAGTAAAGATATCAGCTAATTAAAGATTAGTAGGAATGAATTCAAGTTTGATATCACCTTTCTCGGAATGGTCTCTTAAGAAATGACACCTGACCTCAATGTGTTTTGTTTTTGAGTGCCGAGCCGGATTTTTGGTGATGCTGATTGCACTTTGATTATCGCACTTGATTAGAACTCATTTGAAAGCAAGTCCAAGATCTCTCAAGTGTTGCTTTAACCATAGAATCCGTGCACAGCATGCTCCGGCTGCAATATACTCAGCTTCAGCAGTTGATAGAGCTACCGAGTTTTGTTTCTTTGAGTGCCAAGATATTAAGGATTGACCCAGAAATTGGCATGCTCCCGAAGTGCTCTTTCTATCAACTTTATATCCAGGTGAGAGTCGGTTCGAGTATCCAGTGAGAGTCGGTTCCGAGTCTCTTGAGTACCATAGACCTAAGTTCTCGAGTCCCCGCAAGATATCTCGAATATTCTCTTCACCTGCAAGTGAGATGTGATTCTTTTGGATTAGCTTGGAATCTTGCACATAAACATACACCGAACATTATATCCGGCAGGCTAGAAGTAAGATACAGCAAGGATCCAATCATACCTCGATAGAGTTTATGATCTATTGCTTTACCTTTCTCGTCCGAGTCAAGTTTTATACTCGCTACTCATGGGTGTAGATGCGTGCTTTGCATCTTGGAGTTTGTATTTCTTCAAGCAACTCCTGGGTATACTTTGATTGATGGATATAGATTCCATATTTGTCTTGTTTGATTTGTAGACCAAGGAAGAAATTGAGTTCTCCCATTATACTCATTTGAAATTCCTAACTCATTAACTCGGAAAATTCTCGGCACGTAATTTCATTAGTTGCTCCAAAAATTATATCATCAACATCGATCCGAACAATAAGGAAATCCTTCCCTTGGTTTTTATAAAGAGAGTCTTATCGATGTGACCTCTTCTAAAATCATTTTGAACCAAGAAATTGCTCGAGTCTTTCATACCAAACTCTGGGAGCTTGTTTAAGACCATAAAGAGCTTTTTGAAGTTTGAAAACATGATTTGGAAATTCTGTGTTTTCAAAACCAGGAGGTTGCTCGACATAGACTTCCTCTTCAATAAAACCACTGAGAAATGCACACTTAACATCCATTTGATATAATTTGATATTCGTGCTAGATGCAAATGCCAATAGAATTCTAATGGCTTCAATTCGGCAACAAGTGCAAAGGTTTCCCCACAATCAATCCCTTCTTCTTGATTGTAACCTTGAGCCACAAGTCTAGCCTTATCTCCGACTACAAACCCACCTTCATCCAGTTTGTTCTTGAAAACCCATTTGGTTCCTATGACTGGGTGGTCAAAAGGTCGTTTGGTCGAGTCCGGACTTGGTTTCTTTCGAATTGATTGAGTTCCTCTTGCATGGCCTCTACCCATTCAGGTTCATTTAGGGCCTCTAGTGCATTTTTGGGTTCGAGTTAATGAAATGAATGCAGTGAATGCACATAGATTTTAAAGAGAGGAACGAGTTCTTACTCCACTGTTGATATCGGATAATATGTTCTCTAGTGGATGACAAGAAGCGTACTTGAAAGCTCTATCTCGATTCACAAGATTTGTGGGCTGAACTGGTAGATCTTCATAAGCTTGTTCCGAGTGATCTTCTTCATTCCGATCAAGCTCTTGAATTGTCTTATTCTCGAGTCACTTCGTTACGAGTGACCTCATTCCGAGCTGGTTGAGTTTGAATCTTGGCGATTCATGTTCATCACTCGTCATCATCTCTATTGAGCTTCGGATCCGAGTATGAAGACGCACTTGGTTTTTCCTGTTCAAGCTCATCAAACACAACGTGGATGCTTTCTTCCACTTTGTTAGTTCTCTTATTGAAAATGCGATAAGCTTTACTATAAGAAGAATAACCCAGAAAAATACCTTCATCTAACCAAGCATCAAACTTGGTCAGTGATCCTTACCATTGTTGTGAACTAAACATTTGCATCCAAAAGGCTTGAAATATGAAATATTGCGTTTCTTCCCTTTGTAGAGCTTATAAGGTGTTTTCTTTAGTATGGGTCCGATGAGGCATCTGTTCAAAGTGTAGTTGGTCTGTGTTGACTGCCTCAGCCCAGTAAATAGTAAGGTAGATCATGCTCAATCATCATTGTCCTCGCTATTTCTTCAAGAGTTCTGTTCTTTCTCTACACTACTCCATTTTGTTGAGGAGTTCGGGCGTTGAGAAGTTGTGAGAGATTCCATTCTTGTCACAAAACTCGAGAATTCCGAGTAGTCAAACTCTCTTCCATGGTCGGTTCGATTCTCTCGAATTTGAGTCCGAGACTCAACTTGGATTTTTTGCAGAGCTTGCTGAACTCCTTGAATGCTTCATTTTTTTGCTTAAGAAAACACACCCGGGTAAATCGTGAATAATCATCAATATAACATGTATGATTTACCTCCGAGACTCTTAACTAGGATTTCACCACATAAATCCATATGCAGCAGTTGAAGCACTTTGGATGTGGAAACTGTCTTCAAGGATTTGAATGAAGATATGACTTGTTTCCCTCTTGTGCATGCTTCATAAACTTTATCTTTCTCAAAAGAACGGTTAGGTAAACCTCTAACCAAACCATGAGATGCCAATTTCTTGATAGTATGCATGCTAATATGGCCTAATCTACGATGTCATGTCCATGAGTCATCATGAAGAGATGCTTTCAAACAAGATAAGTTCGACTTGGGTCGAAAGAGGAATGATGTAAGTGTTACCTCGGTCTCCGACCCGAGAGTTTGATCTCCTTGGTGGTATCATCGGAAATGTAACAGCTTGGTCCGAGTGAATCTTACCTCTTGACCTTTATCGCACGATTGAGAGATGCTAAGCGGATTGTACTTCAGTCCTTTGACAAGGTAAACCGGGCCGACCAGATTGCTTCCCTTTCCAATCTTGCCTATCCCAACTATCTTGCCTTTCGTTGTCATCTCCAAAAGTGAATTTTCCGCCTTTATGCTTTTCTAACTCAAAAAGAGTCCGGAGTCTCCCGACATGTGGCGTGAACATCCACTATCCAGGTACCAATGTCCTTTTGATCTCTTCTAAGTGCCCTGCAAAACAGAGACAAGCTAACCCTTCTCACTTCCTCTAACGAACCCAAGTAACACTCTTTACTCGTGGTTCTTTTCGAGGAAGAAGGTTTTTCGGAACCTAGATTTGAATGACTTTGGGCTTAATCGATTCCGAGTCTCCCATGTAGAGAACTCGAGTCCGTATCTCTTTCTTTTGAAAAACTTTTCTTTTGAAAGCCGGATGAGATGGTTTCTTCTTGTAAACCGATCTAGACTTAGTCCTCCTTTCATTTTTATGAATGGGACCATGCTCGGTTTTCCCGAACTTTACAGCTTCCGGAATCATTTTTGAAAAGCTCGAGTAAGAATTGGATTCCTCCTCTTTGTTGAAACTAAGACCTTCCTTTCGAAGGAGACACATTGGGATCCTGAGAGTATGTCAAGGTTTTTCTGACCTTGAGTGAACTTTAAATAAAGATCTTGAAACTCATTGAGCTTTTGCTTTAGCTGCTTATTTTCTCTTCGAGTAACTCGGACTCAGTCTCATTGGATTGAGCACTAGTCTTGAGTTCTCTGAGTGTAAGTCTCAGCTTTTCTAATTCATTTTTCAAAGAAATGCTCTCAGAGGAAATTGACTCAAGTTGTTCTTTGAAATGAGAAGAATCGAATTGGACTTTTCTTCCAAAGTAAAAATATACTTAGCTAAATCAACTTTGGAAAATTTGAGGAAGTATTCAATTACCTTTTGAGGATTTGTTTCCTCATTGTCCGAATCCGAGTCCGACTCTATTTCAACTTCGAGTCGAGAGGTTGCCATAAGACATTTTGAGTCATCCGAGTCCTCGTCATCTTCTAATGAGTCCTTATCACTCCATGTGGCCATCATGGCCCTTTTCTTCTTTGTGCCCCTTTTTCTCTTTGGACAGTCTTTGACTATGTGATCCTTGCTGCCACATTCAAAACAGACCGAGTTTTTAGTGAAAGATAACTTTGAAGGTGAAGAGTATTTACCTTTCCTGTCCTTCTTATCCCTTTTGTAGAACTCTTCTTTTGGCTTCTTATCCCATCTTTTGTGCTTTATCATTCTCTTGAAGCCTCTCGCAATAAGTGCCATGGGATCCTCTTTTGAGTCAGAGGAACTCATATCGGCTTCTCTCGGTTTCGAGGCTTTTAGCGCTATGTTCTTTTTGGTGCTCGCCCTCAGCATCCTTCTCTTCTAGGTGGATTTCATGAGTGAGAAGCTTCCCAATGAGCTTGTCCGGCTTTAGAAGTGATAGGTTCCGAGCCTCCTCTATGGCAGTCACCTTGGGACCCCATCTTCTCTTGGGTAGACTTCGAGTATTTTTCTGCACATTTCCTCGTGGGAAATCTTCTTACCCAGAGATTTGAGATTGTTGGTAATTTCAGTGAATCTAATGAACATCCGAGTGATGTTTTCTTCTGGCTCCATCTTGAATAGCTCATATTTATGAAGATATCGGTTTATCTTCACTTGTCCGAACCGACTTGTACCTTCATAAGTGTTGACCAGGGTGTCCCACACTTCTTTGGCGGAATCACGAGCGAGATACTCGAATGTATTCTTCCGAGCTGATGGCGCACATCGGAATGTTCATTGCCTTGAAGTTCTTTCTGAACTTCTCTGCTTCTCCTGGAGTAAACTCGGCCTTTGTCTTGGGAACGAGTCTAAATTCTTCTGTCTCCATGGGAATGTAGTTTCCTTGTTGTATGATGTCCCAAACATCTTCATCATGATCCAGGAGGAAACATTCCATGAGTTTCTTCCAAAGGCACGAAGTTGGATCCTTTGAATTTTGGTGGTCTCGCTGAAAGATCTTTCTTCATCGAACTCTCCGTTGTTCCGAGCCATTTGATCTTTAGACCTTTGGATGGTTAGATCCTTTTTGAAAGGCTAGGCTTTGATACCAATTGAAGCTTTGCTCGGGGAGACCGAATCACCCTAGAGGGGGTGAATAGGGTGGTTGAATATTTTTAGAAAATCAAACACTTTTGACCAAAGCACGTGACAGAGGCGATTCCGAGTCCGTAATGAGGTCAGAAAAGTATGTACTCGGAATTGCAAGTAAAGAGTAAAGAAGCGGATAAAGCCGAAACTTTGAATTTTTCCGAGTCTAGAATATACTCGTAAAGTGAAAACACAGAAAGTACATGGAAACCCTCCTGGGGCGAAAACCACGGAACGTGCTAATCCAAGCACGAAGTCCAATCCACTATTTTGAGTCCACAAAATATAGTAGACTAACCGAACTCCGAGTTGCTCCCTTAAACAACTCCTTAAAAGTTTTTCCTAGACTCGAAATTCCCATATCTCGATCTAGTACTTCCTAACCGAGATAACCCTTACAGCTAGGGACAATCGAGCCGAGTTAACCCTTACAGCTCGGTCAAGAGACCTTACTTAGAGAGTAAGAAAGAGAGTGTTTGTAACTAAGTACAAGACCTTACAACTCGTAATATAATGAATTACGAGTGGAAGTTGTAAGTAGAAGATTGAGAATGAATACAATGACTTTTGCTCAAGTATATGTATTAACAATAGGTTCGGCAATCTTCAAGTCTTGAGAGTTGGCTTCTATTTCTAGATGACCAAGCAGCATAGCCGTTATCCGCATCTTCTCGACTGGAGGTCCTTTGTGACCGTTGTTAAGGATCTTCCGAGTCACTCGTAAAGTATCCGTTGAGATATGAACATTGGACAATGGTTCTTGACTCCTTTGGAAGTCCCAAAACCACCGGCGGTGTCTTGAAAGATAAGGTGGAAACCACCGTTTAGCTTGGTGTTGCAGATTTCTAGTTTTGAAAACGCATAGCCCCGACACAATCTTCCGGGGCTAGGTAAGAGATGGAAAAAGCCTTGTCTGCTCGGTGATTTGACGTTTTGAAGTCGGTTACTTTTGTAATTCAAAAAGTGTATCCTCGTTTGAATAACTTACAAAAGTAAATCAAATTGGTTCTCAAAGTATAAAATACTTTGGTCCAAGATTAGACACGAGATAATAATATAATTAAGATAATTAAGTGACTAATTATCTAAGTCGGAAAAGGAATGGAATTTTCCGAGTCTAATATCCATGAAACTCGAAATTCCATCCGAGTTGGTCTAAGCGAGAATCAAGTTACATAAAGAATATCGAGTGAAACAAACTTGATCTAGACTAAGCATGGTTCGGACTAGAAGCGCCGACTATAACGGAATAAGACCTATAATATGAAGTCGACCTGAGTGCGGTTATGCGAATACTAGTCATTTGAACATGCAATAATTCTAAGTGATGAGAGACTCAAACCGGGTGTAAGATAGTAAGTTCGGATATGCTTTCGAGTCTCACAGAGACAAGTAAGAATACATGAAATAAATGCTATATCACTTACGAGAAAATACTATATCACTCGTAAAAGTTTCTAAGGTACAGAGAATGACTTGGAATCAAAACTCTATAAGTGAGAAAGTCTTATACCCGATTCCTTTGATAGAACTCGAAATGTGTGGAGTAAAGTCCGAGTCTTCAATCTCCCCTTTTGATGAAAGGCATTTCATACTTAGACAGAAACTTTGTTAGTGATATAGATCTGTTTTTGTATACTTGCTCAAAAAATAATGCTAAGTAAAGCAAGCTTAAAGTATCGGATCATAAAGAATAGATACTCTTCAAATATCAATGAGATGATGCTAACTCGGAAATGTTTGCAATAAACAATAAACTCGGATAATTTTAAGGGAATGCATTAATTCATTGAAGTTAAATCTAGGTAGTCATATTCATTGTAATTGAGGATTCAATTAGTAGATTTGACTTGGTGTGTGGATTGACACCTGTCCAGTGGTTTTCTACCCCAAGAGGGTTTCCACGTATTTGTCTCGAGCGTTTACTTTTCGAGTCCAATCTGGACTCGGACTCAGCTATTTATCTTTTTAAATCAAAAAGTTTCTAAGTTATTAAAAATCTTCGATCACCTTATTCACTCCCTTCGGGGTGACTTAACTTCTCCAAGAGCATACCTTCAATTGATATCGGATCCTAGCCTTTGAAAAGGATCTCATAATCCAAAGGTTTAAAGATCATGGCTCATCGTATCGGAGAATTCGAAGAAGGAAGTTCTCTTTTGAGGTCACCCAAGTTCAAAGGCAAAAGCTTTGCACTTTGGAAGAAGCCGATGCAATGCTTCATCCAAGATCTTGATGAACAAGTATGGAAGGTCATCACCAAGAGCAACTATATTCCTACAAAGCAAGAAGGTGACCAAACAGTGGCAAAACTAAAGTCAGAATACACCAGTGAAGAGAAGGAAAGGAACATCTAATATTCCGAGTTTTATTCTTCTCGATCGGTTGTATTGTAATTCTTACGACTCTTCTACTCTTTCTCTCTGATCGAGTTGTAAAGGTTACCTCAACCGAGTTGTCCTAAATTATAAAGGTTACCTCGGTTTGAAAGTACCAGGTTACATAAGGTAACTTCTAACCTTGGGAAAAATCGGAGGATCCCAAGTAGATAAGGTAACTTCAAATTAGAAGTACTAGGTCGATCGAGATAAGATAAATTTTGAGTTTGGGAAAATTGTAATAGATTTGTTTGGGAACAAATCTAGGTAGTCATTTTCATTGTAATTGAGGATTCAATTAGTGGATTTGACTTGGTGTCCGTGGTTTTCTACCCCGAGTGTAACAACCCAACTTCTAAGAAAATGTATTACCTCTAATATGTTTAATTAAAATAAGCGTGTGCATTTCAATTTCAAAAATATTTTTCATATCATATATATATATTAGAGTGTTCTTGCAGGACCCGGATACGAACAACGACGACAGGACTGACCGATATTTTTCGTAAAATTTCAACATATTATCTAGCACCTATATTCACATATACCATATTTAAATTCCTAACTTAAATCATAAATATTTTTCATATAAGTTTAAACTTTATATGTATATACACATACATAACTAACCACAAATTGGTACAACTTATATACAAATAATCAAATATCCAAATATCAAATCTTAAGGAATAACTTTCTAATGAAACTAACCTAATCTAAGTATAGGCAATCACATATGTTAAAACACACTAAGTTATAGCAATAAAGCTATCATATTAACAAAAGTAATAATAAAACTACAATAGCAAAAACAATAATAATAATTATAATTATAAAATAAAATAAAATAAAATAAAATAAAAATAAATAGATAAGTACAATGACAATGCTGAAGATAATTATGATTATAAAAATAATAATTAATTTTGGATAAACAATGAATTTGGGGTCAAATTAGGGCTTGACAAATTAGCCTACACTAAGCATAATTAGAATTTTGCCAAATGACAAATTAACCATGAGTCATAAGCAAGTGTCAAGCAAGGGTAATGTACTTAGCCAGCTAATCCATGAAGATAAGTACCACAATTAGTATAAATAGGCTTCAAAGCTCGGAAAATTTAACCCAAAATCTTGATTTGAGCATTTTTCTCTCTCCTCCCTCGCCTGCCCAGACACCACCACTTCAGCCACCTCCACAGCCGCCCACCGGCCCCTTCAGCCGGCCATCTCCAACCATAACCCTTCACCACCTTTCACTAAGTCCATAGCCACCTTCAGGCCGACCTACCAACCACCCCATCGCCGGAAAACATAAGCCAAAGCCACCACAATCACCAACTTCCACCATTACCACTTATACTTCTATAACCACTTTCAGCCACCACCATAACCGCCACGGGCGCCACCTGTCTCCCACCACCAGCCAGCCCTGCAGACCACCCGTCCCCGCCCCTAAAGCCACCCACCGGACCGCCACGTCGGCCACCAAAGCATACACTTTCTCTCTCTCCTTTTATGCCCTAAAAACCCACCTTCCTTAAAAACCTAGGCACCACCAACCACCATCACTGCCGCCAAGGCACCGCCCCTGCCACCAGCACCACCTCTACTCCCTACACGCCACCTCTACCGCCTGCACGCCACCCTGCCGCCACCTATGCCCACCTACAATACAACCAACTTTGCCTCCCTTCACTATTCTTCTAAAGGTAAAAACCCTAAATCCTAAGTTTTAATAATCTCAAGTTTTTCAATATTTAAGTTAATCATATTTTTACTTAGCCAAGAAAATAAAATTAAAGTTGTACATGTATGGTTTAATGAAAGCAAAATTTTGGAAAAATCTTATTAAAATTATAGCTAAGTTATGAAAATAGAATGAATAAGATTAATTAGTTCATTATATGCATGTTAATAATAAAATAGTGGCATAAGTATGACTTAGATGACTAATTAATCCCTAAAAGTATGCTAGTAAATAAGCAAGAAATAACTTAATAAATAATGCATGTTTGGGTTAATAATAATAATAATAATAATAATAATAATAATAATAATAATAATAATAATAATAATAATAATAATAATAATAATAATAAACTTACAAATTGTTAGTAAATAAGTTAAATAAGTATTATAATGCATGTTTAGATTCTATAATAATAAATTTATAGTAAAATAAATTATGTATATTCATAAATAAAGGTAGCTTAACACACAAATTAGAAATAATGAAATCAAGCATGAACAACCACAAATATAAGACATAAAATCATCTTAGAAATAGATCCTAAATAACTAAAGGCATAGGATAAAGTTATTTCTAAATCAACTTAATCAAGGAATATAAGTCCTAAACAAGTTCTTATACTATTAACTCTCATTTAAGGCCATCGATCGACATACGTTCAAGGGTCCTGCTCAAGATCGCAAGGAAAGGAATCAAGTTCAAATAAATCAACCAATTTCAGTTCATCGAGTACGTTCATTGATCGTGCCCTTCAATGTTTTATTTTCAAATCAAGGCCGGATATGGCCGACAACAACAACAACAAAGAATTATTTGCAAACAGTATTTGCCATATAAAAGTGGGCCCGCCTATCATTACTTCACAATTGTTCAAAGTCGGCACACCGTAACTGCGCCGCACCAACTAGACTTCCCGATCGGTCTAGGTGTGTACACATTTAGAGGAAACCCGATGATCGCAAGGGTAACCGGACATATAATTAATTAGCAACAGTTTTACATTATTTACCCCCTCATTTACAAATGAATTGAAATGCATAGGCTCAACTCAACTATTTTATAACCTTTATTTTACAGACATAATAATGGACGTATTGAGCTTCGACTCACATTTCGAAAATTTTTTCTTGTTTTGTTTTAGGTAAATATGTTGGAGGTATGAACCAAAGGCCTGTCCAGGACTTAGAGGCTCGCAGATGGCAAGTTGTGGTATTAGTGGTCAAGTGTCATTGATTTCGTATCCGGTTTAACATGTATTAGTTGCATAAGTTATAATTTCCTAACAAGGTAAAATACCTATAGAGCCTTGCCCTTTCCTCTCGGTAAGGGCGGCGGTAATGTCCCCGACCTCCCTTCCGCTCCGCTAATCATCGGCTAGCGGTTTATTTAGACTAAAACCGGTGATTAAGGGTTTGGGGCATTACACCCGGGAGGGTTTCCACGTATTTCTCTTACCGTTGACTTTTACGAGTCCAATCTAGACTCGGATTCATCCGTTTATCTTTTTCAAGCAAAAAGTTTCTAAGTTGTTAAAAATCTTCCATCACCCTATTCACCCCCTCCTAGGGTGACTTAAGTTCTCCAAGAGCATATCTTCAATTAGTATCGAGCCTAGCCTTTCAAGAGGATCTCACAATCCAAAGGTTTAAAGATCATGGCTCATCGTATTGAAGAATTCGAAGAAGGAAGTTCTCTTTTGAGGCCACCCAAGTTCAAAGGCTTAAACTTTGAACTTTGGAAGAAAGCCGATGCAATGCTTCATCCAAGATCTTGATGACCAAGTGTGGAAGGTCATCATCGAGGGAAACTATATTCCTATAAAGCAAGAACATGACCAAACAAGTAGCAAAACTAAAGTCGAATACACCACTGAAGTGAAGGAAAGCTACAAGAAGAACTTCGAGCTATGAACATCCTTCTATGTGCCATAGATACGTCGAGTACAATAGAGTCTCGGCATGTGACACGAGATAAGGAGGTGTGGGACACCTTCATGACATCATATTGAGGAACAAGCCAAGTGAGACAAACTAAGATCAACCAATACCTCCACAAGTATGAGCTATTCAAAATAGAAGAAGCTTAGAGCATCACCGAGATGTATATCCGATTCAAAATGGAACAAGCCAAGTGAGACAAACTAAGATCAACCAATATCTCGGTAAAAATATGCCTAATGAAGAAGTTGTTAGAAAACTTCGAGGAGCCTACCAAAAGGAAATAGGGTCCAAAGGTTACTGCAATTAAAAAGCACGGGACCTCAGCAAACTTAAGTTAGATGAGCTCATAGGAAAGCTTCGATCTATGAGCTACATCTCCAAGAGGAGGATTCTGAAGATAGCCCAAGAAGGAACATTGCACTAAAAGCCTCGGAAGAAGCTGAACTAAGTTCAAGTAGTTCTAACTCTTAGGAGCAATAACTCTTAATAACATACCGAAGCTACTTACCATGTCATCTTCCCATGGACTTTCAATAGTGATGAAGATCATGTATAACTGTCTATCTCTCAATTGTTTTGATTTTAAGTCATTCTCAGTCTTTAAGAAGCTTATCCATATGTTTTCAATATTGTCCGGCCTACTAAGAAAACATCTCTTGATTAGAACACACTTCACTAGGTTTCTTACCCACTCAAATACAACTCATAAAGTTGTCATGAGGAAAACATCTCTTGATTAGAACACACTTCACTAGGTTTCTGACCCACTTAGATACAACTCATAAAGTTGTCATGAGGAAAAAATTTCATGAACAAATCTTATTTTGATCATCGACTTCATGAATTAATTGAAACTAATTACTATGTTAATTCTTATTTCTAAGTGAGTTATTTTTTTATAGAAAGTTTTTACTTGATCAATTTGATGCATGGTGTCTATATATTCCTAATATCTTGATCATTTAAAGATACACACAAGATGCAATTTGAACCTATTGAAGATTAGACTCATACAATTCCATTCTCTCTAGTTAAGGACAATTAACCACTTAATTATGATGAATTAAGTTTCATCCTCTCCTAATCTTTGACCAAAGTATTTTTATACTTTGTGTACCGCTTTGATTTGCTTTTGTAAGTTGATTGAAGTATTTTAATCTTGTTTTGAAAAGCAAAAGCAACCGGTTTCTAACCATTAAACACCAGCAGATTGAAAAGCACTATTTCGAGTACAAGGTTTAGACTCAGTGTCGGGGTTGTTTGTTACCAAATCCAATAAACGTCAACTTTGAGTCTATCGAATGTTTCCACCATATATTTTAGTCACAACCAATGGGATGGATTACTTTTTGAGCCAAGGACCTAAACAGAATGTTCACATTTGCAACGACTCCTTTTGAGTGACTGGAACTATCCTTTACAACGACTAGTGAAGCTTCTAAGTTTAGAACCGATCCACAACGGCTAATATGCCTTGTCTGTGTACAAATAAAATCCTTCCTAAAAGACTTGAAGATTGCTGGAACTTAATGAAATCGACTCTCTCTCAATCTTCTAGCTTTTATAAGTTTGTCATTAAGTTTATACTTTACGAGTTATAAAGAAAAAACTCTTGTAATTACTCTTACATATTTCAATTCTCCGTAATGTCCCTTCACCGAGCTGTAAGGGTTAACTTAGCATAGTTGTCCCTAGCTGTAAGGACTATCTAAGTTAGAAATGAGTAGAACAGATAAGGGAACTTCTTTACCTAGGAAAACTTGTATTTTAATTGTCTAAGGAAGCAATTCAGTAAGAGTCGATCCTTGTATTTTGTGGATTCAAAAGAGTGGATTTGATTTCATACTTGGATTAGCACTGTCCGTGGTTTTGTGCCCCAGGAGGGTATCCATGTATATTTGGTGTTCTGTACTTCGAGTCGAATCTAGACTCGGAATAGTTTTCTAAGTCTTTCCTTCGCAAAAATTTTGTAATTTCGCAAAATATCCTTCATACTCTAAATTGGTCTCAAAAGGTAAAAAAGCATGTAATGCACGAATCTAGACTCAAAAGGTAGAAAACTAAATTGGTCTCTAATTATGATCGAAAAATAAACCGATCTCTAATTAAGAATTAAATTTCTAATAAATGTTACCTAACAATTTGGTCTCAAAAGGTAAAAAGCATCTCAATTAGAGATCGAAATCAATTGAGCTCCAAAATGTGCAAGAGGAGTTAAGGACTTGGAGAGAGCAACTCGTTGCAACTACGAAATAAATGGATGCACAAAGGAATGAGATGGATGCGTTGAGGAATGCACTTCTAGAGCTTAATGCCCGGTTCGATAGCTTCTTAGAGCTTCTTGGTCGCCCATTTTCACGTAACAATCAAGCCTCTTCGTAAGATTTTGTATGAATTTATTGTTTTAACTTGGTTGGATACTTATAAACTTAGTTGCGAGTTGGATATGCTTAGTTCATAACTTTAGTTGTTCGTATCTAATTTGCTTAGACTTGGATGCTATGTTCATAACTTTGGAAGTTTGTAAATGTCATGCGATGCTTAGTTGCCAACTTTGGTTGTTATTAACTATTTTGTGGGATTGTTGTTATGAAACTTTCTAATTAATTGTAATTAATTGTAATTTTTATGTTGGATGTGAATGCGATTGGAAAGTCGATATTATAGCTTAGATGTAATTTTGTTTTGTTTTGTATACGGATTGAATGTATTTTAGGTTGGATAAATAATATGTATAATTTATTTTTAACAAAATTAAGTTAGAGACCGAAAACTAAATTAGTTTCTAATTGTAAATGTATTTTTGGTAGGATAAATAACATGTATAATTTTTTTAACAAAATTAGGTTAGGGAACGACAACTAAATCAAACTCTAGTTGAGACCGAAAAATAAATCGATCTCTAATTGATACCAAAATTTCTAATAAATGTTGTTTAACAATTAGGTAGGTCAACTAAAGCGGTAGGCAGCCCTCGCCCTTAGAGACCGAATCAATTTTCGTCTCAATTAGAGACCAAAAATATTTTGATCTCTAATTGAGACACGCTTTTCGATCTCGATGGCGACCAGAAAAGTCTGTTGGTCTCTGTTAGAGATCGAAAAGTGCGAGTCTCATTTAGAGACCAAAAGTTATTCGATCTTACATTTTCGGTCTCTAAATCGGTCTCTAAATCGGTCTCTAGACCGTCGTCAATTGTCGGCCTCTAAATTCAAATTGCTATCACAATTTTCGACACAAAATTTTTCCGATCTCTAGTCGGTCTCTAATACATGTTAGAGACCAAATTTTTAATTGTAGAGACCGAAAATTTCAGTCCCTAAATCTGCGGATTCTTGTAGTGGGCGAACCACATGTGGGAAAACTTGCACGTGTGGTTACGGTCGGGCTTTCCTGAGGTATATAGTAACTAATTAGTGCTCAAAATGTGACATCCCATATCATATAAATCTTTTTCCATGTTGTACATTTGTCACGATTCATGATAGCACACTCCGTGAATAGTTATTGGATTCTATTATCTAAAATACGACGTATTGTAATCCAATTATTTGTTAATAGATAATTCAACAAAAGGAAAAAAAGGAAAATTTTAAAAATAAAAAGTAATAAAGACAAAACATGTTAATTTTCAAGACTAATTTGCTAAGTAGTCCAAGATGAAGGTTTGCTCTTGGAGAGTCTTAGTCACCCTAAAGGCGGGGTGAATAGGGTGATGAGAAAATTTTAACAAACTTGGAAGATTAAAGCTTGAAAGCAATAAACAAGACTCATCCGAGTTTAGATTGGACTTAGAAAAATATGAACTCGGATTTATGTGGAAACCCTGTCTGAGGCAGAAAACCACGGTCAGTGCTAGTCCAAGCACCAAGTCAAATCCACTATTTTGAATCCACAAAATACGGTGGGCTGACTCAACCAGAATTGCTCCCTTAGACAATTCCTTACAAAATTGTCATGTACTCGAAGTTCCCTTGTTTGATCTAATACTTCCTAACCGAGGTAACCTTTACGAGTTAGGGACAATTGAGTTGAGTTAACCTTTACAACTTAGTCAAGGGACCTTACTCGGAAAGTAAGAAAGAGTATGTGATTGATTACAAGACTTTACAACTTAGAAAGTATGAATTACAAAGCTGGGAGTTGTAAGTAGAAGATTGAGTATGTATACAAAGACTTTCGCTTAAGTAATGTGTATTGACAATAATTCCAGCAATCTTTAAGTCTTGAGAGGTGGCTTCAATTTACGGATGACCAAGCGGATTAGTCGTTGTGACTATCTTCCGAATAGGAGTCCTTTTTACCGTTGTAACGGTTCTTCCGAGCCGCTCGAAAAGATCCGTTGAGTTGTGAACGTTGTGCAACGGTTCTTGACTACTTAGGACTTCCCAATCCACTGGTGGTGTCTCGAAAAGTAGGGTGGAAACCACTTTGTTGAGCTTGGCGTTGAAGATTTCCAGTTTTGGAAACAAACAACCCTAACACGGCGTCCGGGTCTAGTTCAAAAGTAAAAAGCCTTGTCTGCTGGTGATTGACGACTTGAAGCCGGTTACTTTTGTATTTTAAAGTAGGATAACCTCGTTTAGATAACCTACAAAAGTAAACAAATTTTTGGTCTCAAAATATAAAATACTTTGATCCAAAATTAGGCACGAGATAATAATTTAATTAAGATAATTAAGTGCATAATTATCTAAGACCTAGAAGAGTGGAATTTTCGAGTCTAATATTCATTATACTCAAATTCCATCTCGAGTCGATCTTAGGAAAGATCAAGTTATAAAGAGAATATCGGAGTATGAGTACTTGATCTAGACAAATACATTTCAAACAAACATGTTGACTTAGAACGTTGAATTAACGTTGTAATTCACTTTAACTTAGAATATGAAGTCGAACTTAGATTAAAAGTTTTAGAGAGATTGTTTGAACATGCGATATATCTAAGTGGTGTCCGAGTGACTCGAAGCAACAGTGTGAATTGATGTCCAAGAAAGTGATTTACGAGTCCGTCGGAATCGAATGAAAATATATGCAATAATTTCTATAATACTCAGAATGACTTGTAATCAAAACCTAGAAGGGATGAGGTTTATACCGAGTCCTTGATATTACTCAGAATGATATAAATTCGAGTCTAAGTCTTCAATCTCCCCTTTTTGATGAAAGGGCATTCCATACTCGAGATAGAAACTTTGTTAGTGAAATAATCAAGAGTTTTCATTTTGACTTGTTTGACAAAGAATATATAAGAGTTTAGAACAAAATATCGCAAAGTAATAGAATAATGAATGAAGTGATTCGGACTTAGAATATTTGTCTTTGTTAGCTTATTTGACAAAGAATTGCGAGTAGTTATATCGGAGCAAAGATAAATAAATGAGCTAATATATCAAAGCAAAAATAAAATGAGAAATTTAAAACTCGGAAAGAGGTAATCTCGAGAAATCAATAAGCACGAAATCAGAAACTTCATTCTTATATACATAAACACGAGAAAATATACACAAGAGAAAGGGTGAGAAAACTCCCCTAAACAAGACAACAAATTTTCTAATTATTCTCCCCCTCACTTTTCAACAAATTAAAATCAAAATGGGGAAGAAAGTACCAAGAAGATACAATTTGTTTGTCCGGACAAAAAAACAGAGAAAGAAAAAAAAATAAGACGGTGGAGTGGGTGCTGTCCGAGTTGAAGTGGATGAACGTCTCGTGCGCCTTCGCCGATATGAACGTGAAGACGTTGAAGATGCAGGTGGGGAAGCACCGGGATCTCGGGATGGGCTCAGCTCGAGTGGTTGACCTAGAATAAGATCATCCAGAGGTTCATCCTCTTGAAATTCCACAAAGGGTGGTGCTTCCTCCGGCTTGACTCGCTGTTGGCCGACTAGCGTCGGCAGGTCTTCGACTCACTCGGACTGCTATCCGAGCTAATCGGTTTCGGTTGAGGAGCAGGAGCACCCTGTCCCTCGGCTTCTTCCTTGTCTCCCCCTTCTTCCTCCTTTTCTTCTTCTTCCTTCCCTCCTTCTTCCTTCTCATCGAAGGAGATGCTTCGACCATGAGCCTCCTCTTCTTCTTCTTACGCCTCTCCGGATGGAGATTTGGCAGGGCTCGAGGACTCTTCGGATGTTTCGAGTTGTCCGGGTCTTGAGCCGCTTTAGAGCGCCTTTCTCTAAGGAGCTCGATCGGCTCCCGCTGCTCCTTAACCAAGGCCTTCATCTCGAGAAGCACATCTTGCTGCTTGCGAATTTAAGATTGGGCGGCTTTTGGGTTGATTGTCATAGAGTGAAGAAAAGTCTTGAATAAGCGGAGGGTGTCCTTGTTTTCGGTGGACACTAAGGAGAGCTTGTCTATTATTTTGGTAGACGAGGCTGCAGCGACAGAGGAAGGGGCACCTGAGGTGGAAGCACCGCCAGGTGGAGGAGGGAGTGAGAGAGGAGTCCGAGTTTGAGGCGGAGGAGAGGACTGCCTTAGTTACGAGCTGTGGACCGAGACACCCGGTTGGGTTTCCTGGTATCCATATCCGAGAAGCTCTTTTACGCCAACTACAATGGCAGCCTCGGAAATCTCGTTAGGATCTTAGGGGAACGGGACCTTAAATTGTTTGAAAACAAAGGTGAGGACAGACTCAGAAAGGGAGAGGAGTTGATTGCTTAGTACGAGCGAGGCATAGAGGCCATCTCGCTCGATAATTGATGGGAAGAGGTCTACATCGTAGCCCTCGAGTATGTCAAACAATGCTTTGAGAATCTTTAAATTTGGATTCTCTTTGCTTTGGAATGCTAAGAGAAAAAGGTTCTTATCGAGCAAGAAACAGAGAAGACGATCCTCGATCTTCATCTAAGTCACGAAAAGTTTTTACATGACTCGGGGACCTCTTTGGCATATTTTTCAAAGAACTCATCGACAACCTCATTAAATGGGATAGGGTTGCTTGTTGAGGAAGAAGGATGAAACTTTGAATAAGTGGTGGAAGAGATGGACGTTAATACGTACAACTTTGTCATAAACTCCGGAGGTGAGAATCCCCTCGGAGCTAGAAAGGTTGGAGTAGAACTCGGAGACGAGTTACGGGTAGATGAATTTCGTTGAAACGAGAGGAAATTGTATGCCCCTGTGGTTTTGATGTGGTTCAACCATGAGAATTTTGTGGTTGGGAAGAATTTGTCGTCCAACGTCGGGTGTTGGGTGACAAGGATTTTAGAGGGGTTAGAAGGACCCTCTTAACTTTTGGTTCGAGGTTTCTTGGTTGTTGAACCAAGAAAATGCAAGGCGGAATCTCTTTTCGGCATGGTTAGGGAATTTTTGAGAAGAAAAGAGAGTGAACTTTGAGAGGATGAGGAGTTAGCTCGAAGAAGAGGGAGGGAGAGAGAGAGAGAGTACCGAGAGCTTAAGAGTGCTTGAGTGTACCGAGTTTGCTTGAGAGCAAGAATACGAGAGTAAGTAAGTGAGAGTGTATGTGAGCAGAGAGTAAAGTAGCGAAATGAAGGAAAATAGATGCTATTTATAGAGAAAGAAATGTCCTTCATTATTCGTTCGACCCAACGCTCCAACGGTCGCCTCGGACCGGTGTGTACGTTCCGCTCTCCAACGATTAGAATTCCAGTGTCTGTCTCCCAAGTGGCTAGTTCTCACGATCGATACGAGTGAGAGAGAGAGAGAGAGAAAAAGGAAAGATTTTAAGAGAAATTTCTGAAATTCTCCACTAATCTAGAGATGATTTCGAAGTTTGATGTCCATTTTTCTCAAAAACTAAGTCCGACTCGAGTAAAGTTTACGAGTGACTCGAAACCGCAAACAGGATAATAACTTCTAGCTCGGTATCACTGGATCAACTGAACTAATTGTTATTAAGACACGAAAGAAAACATACAACACATAATCATGCAAGATATTTTTTTAAAAAATATAATCATCCATTTATCATGCCAAATTCATTCCTAATAAAGCAAAACCGATCCTCGCTAAGTGGCTTAGTAAAGATATCAGCTAGTTGAAGTTTTGTAGGAATGAATTCAAGTTCAATGTCGCCTTTCTCAAAATGGTCTCTTAGAAAATGATATCCGACCTTAATATGCTTTGTATTTAAGTGTTAAACTGGATTCTTAGTGATGCTGATTGCACTTTGATTATCACACTTGATTGGAATTGATTTGAATGAAAGTCCAAGATCTCTCAAGTGTTGCTTGATCTATAGAATCGACCACGGCATGCTCTAGCTGCAATGTACTCGGTTTCAGCGGTTGATAGAGCTACTGAATTTTGCTTCTTTAAGTGCCAAGATATCGAGGATTGACCTAAAAGCGGCGAGGCTCTGAGGTGCTCTTTCTATCAACCTTGTATCCAGCATAGTCGGCATCTCGAGTATCCGGTGAGGGTCGGTTACGAGTCTCTTGAGAACCATAGACCTAGATTTTGAATCCTCGCAAGATATCTCGAAAATTCTCTTCACCGCAGATGAAATGTGATTCTTTTATATTAGCTCGAAATCTTGGACAAAGACATACACTAAACATTATGTCCGACCTCATTGGATATGAGATATAGCAGAGATCCAATCATACCTCGATAGAGTTTTTATCTACTGCTTTACCTTTCTCGTCCGAGTAAAGTTTTATGTTGTTACTCATTGGTGTTGCTGCATGTTTTGCATCTTGAATCTTGTACTTCTTTAGCAATTCCTTGGTATACTTTGATTGATGGACATAGATGCCATCTTTGTCTTGTTTGATTTGTAGACCAAGGAAGAAATTGAGTTCTCCCATCATGCTCATTTAAAATTCTGTCTCATTAACTCGGAAAAATTTTGACATAAATTTTCATTAGTAGCTCCAAAAATTATATCATCAATATAGATCCGAGCAATAAGAAAGTCTTTCCCCTTGATTTTTATGAAAAGAGTTTTGTCAATCTAACCTCTTTTAAAATCATTTTCAACCAAGAAGTCTGCTCGACCTTTCATACCATGCTTTGGGAGCTTGTTTAAGATCATAAAGAGTTTTCCACAATTTGAAAACATGATTTGGAAATACCGAGTTTTCAAATCCAGGGGTTGTTCAACATAGACTTCCTCTTGAATAAAACCATTCGAAAAGCACATTTGACATCCATTTAATATTCATACTTGATGCAAATGCCAATGGGATTCTAATTGCTTCAATCCTAGCAATCGGTGCAAAGGTTTCCCCACAATCAATTCTTTCTTCTTGATTGTAACCTTGAGCCACAAGTCTAGCTTTATTTCGACTACCAACCCTTCCTCATCCAGTTTGTTCTTGAAAACCCATTTGGTTCCTATGGTCGAGTGGTCGGAAGTTCGTTTGGTCGAGTCCGGACTTGGTTTCTTTCAAATTGATTAAGTTTCTCTTGCATGGCCTCTACCCATTCAGGTTCATTTAGGCCTCTAGTGCATTCCTGGGTTCGAGTTAATGATATAAATGCAGTGAATGCACATAGATTTTGCAAAGAAGAACGAGTTCTAACCTCACTTCGTTGATGTCGGACAAGATGTTTTCGAGTGGGTGGCTCGAAGCATATTTGAATGCTCTACTTGTTCTTTGGTTCACCGGATTTATAGGTTGAATTGGTTGATCTTCGGTGGTCCGATCCGATTGAGCTTGCTCATCCGATTGACTTTCAACATTCCGAGCTGGCTCTCGAGGTGGTTAAATCGAGTCATGGTATTACGAGCTATCTCATTACGAGTTGCTTTTCCTTGACTCTGTTTGAGCTCATCTTCAACGAATTATCATCTCGGCTGAGTTTCGGATCCGGGAATGTTGACTCACTTGGTTTTCCATGATTAATCTCATCAAAAACAACGTGGATGCTTTCTTCCACTTTGTTAGTTCTTTTATTGAAAATGCGATATGTTTGATTATGAGATGAATAACCAAAAAGATACCTTCATCGACCAAGCATCAAACTTGGTCGGATGATCCTTACCATTATTATGAACATAACACTTACATCCAAAGGGTTTGAAGTATGAAATGTTGGGTTTCTTCCTTTTGTAGAGCTCATATGGAGTTTTATACGAGATTGGTCCGATGAGGCATCTGTTCGAGTGTAATTTGCTTGTGTTGATCGCCTCATCCCAAAAGTAGTAGGATAGATCATGTTCAATCATCATTGTCCTTCCTATTTCTTCAAGAGTTCTATTCTTTCTCTCCACTACTCCATTCTGTTGAGAAGTTCTTAGTGTTGAGAAGTTGTGGGAGATACCATTCTTATCGCGGAACTCGGAAATTCCGAGTAATCGAACTCCCTTCCATGGTCAATTCGAATTCTTTTTATTTGAGTTTGAGACTCAACATGAATTTTCCTACGAGTTTGCTTGAACTCTTTGAAAGCTTCATTTTGGTTCTTAAGAAAACACACCTAGGTAAATCGTGAGTAGTCATCAACAATTACAAGTACATATGATTTACCTCCGAGACTCTTTACAGGAATTTCACCACATAAGTCCATATGCAACATTTCAAGCACTTTGGATGTGGAAACAGTTTTGAGAGATTTGAAAGATGATCCGACATGTTTCCCTTTTGTTCATGCTTCACAAATTTTATTTTTCTTAAATGCACGATTAGGCAAGCCTCTAACTAAACCATGAGATACAAGCTTTTTAATGGTGTGTATGGTAACATGACCTAGTCTACGATGCCATGTCCAAGAATCATCATGCACGAGATGCTTTTGAACAAGAAAAGTTCGACTTGGATCGAAAGAGGAATAGTGTAGGTATTACCCGATCTCTTACCCGAGAGCTTAGTCTCCTTGGTAGTTGCGTCGAAATATAGCAATTGGTCCGAGTGAATCTTACCTCTTGACCTTTGTCACATAATTGTGAGATGCTTGAGTAGATTGTACTTTAATCCTTTGACAAGGTAGACTGGATCGACCAAGTTATCTCCTTTTCCAATCTTGCCTATCCCAACTATCTTGCACTTATTATCATCTCCAAAAGTGACTTTTCCTCTCTTGTAATCTTCTAACTCGGAAAAGAGTCTTGAATCTCCGACATGTGGCGTGAGCATCTACTGTCTAGGTACAATGACCTTTTGTCTTTTTCTAAGTTACCTGCAAGTCGAAACACACTAACCCTTCTCACTTCCTCCGACGAACCTAGGAACTCCCTTTACTTGTGGTCCTTTTCGAGGAAGAAGACTATTGGGAACCCGATTTGAATAACTTTGGGTTTGGTCCGATTCCGAGTCTTCCTTTTAGAAAACCGAGTCTATGTCTCTTTCTTTTGAAAATCTTTTCTTTTATAAACCTAGGTGGAGAAGGTTTTCTCCTATAAGCTGAGTGCAGTGCTCAATCCTCCTTTTATTCTTATGAATGGGACCGTGCTCAACATTCCTGAACTTTATTATTTTGGAATACTTTTTGAAAAGATTTGAGTAGGAATTAGATTCCTCCTCTTTGTTGAAACCAAGTCCTTCTTTCCTAAAGGAGACACATTTAGAGTCTAAGAGCATGTCAAGGTTTTTCTCACCTTGAGTAAATTTCAAAACAAATTCTTGAGACTCATTGAGCTTTTGTTTCGAATGCTCATTTTCTCTTCGAGTGATTCAAACTCGGTCTCATTAGCTTGAGTACTAGTTTTGAGTTCTCTTAGAGTAAGTCTCAATTTTTCCAATTCATTGTTCAAAGCAATTCTATCGAAGTGAGAGACTCAAGTTGTTCTTTGAATTGGGAAGAATCGAATTGGACTTTTCTTCCAAAGTATAAATATATTTGGCTAAATTGACTTTGAAAAACTTGAGGAAGTATTCAATTACCTCATGAGGATTTGTCTCCTCATTATCCGAGTTGTCGAGTCGGACTCGGAATCGGCTTCGAGTCCGATAGTGCTATAGACACTTTAAGTCGTCCGAGTCTTCATCTTTTCGGATGAATCTTCATCACTCTATGTGGCCATCATAACCTTCTTCTTCGTTCTATCCCTCTTTCTCCTTGGACATTCCTTGACTATGTGATCTTTGTTGTTACATTCAAAACAAGTAAGAGTTCTTAGTTAAAGATAACTTTGAAGAAGAGGAGTGTTTACCTTTTCTATCCTTCTTGTAGAACTCTTCTCTTGGCCTTTTCTCCCATCTCTTGTACTTCATCATTCTTTTGAAGCCTCGAGCGATAAGTGCCATGAGATCTTCTTCCGAGTTTGAGGAACTCGGATTTTTTCTTTACTTTATGAGACCTTCGACTGAATATTCTTTTTAGTATCGACCTCGGCATCCTCTTCTTCCGGATGGATTTCATGGGCGAGTAGCTTCCCAATCGGTTCGTTTGTCTTTTGTAGTGAGAGGTTCCGAGCTTCCTCGATGGCTGTCACCTTGGGACCCCATCTTCTCTTGGGTAGACTTCTTAAAATTTTTCTGCACATCTCTTGATGGGAAATCTTTCTACTCGGAGATTTGAGATTGTTTGTAATCTCGGTGAAACGTATGAACATCCGAGTGATGTTTTCTTCCGCCTCCATCTTGAATAGCTCATATTTGTGAAAATATTGACTTATTTTTGTTTATCTTACTTGGTTTGTACCTTTATATGTGTTGACAAGAGTGTCCCACACATAGTTGGTTGTGTCACAAGTCGACACCGTTGTATTCTTCCGAGCTGATGGCGCACATCATAATGTTCATCACTTTAAAGTTCTTTCGAACTTTTCCGCCTCTTCGATAGTGTACTCGAATTTTGCTTGAGGCACGGGTCTTGTATCTTCCATCTTCGTTGGAATGTAATTGCCTTCTTGTATGATGTTCCAAACATCTTCATCGTGATCCAATAGAAAGTATTTCATGAGCTTCTTCTATTGCACGAAATTTGATCCTTTGAACTTTGGTGGTCTGCTGGAAAATCTTCCTCCATCGAACTCTCCGTTGTTCTAAGCCATTTGATCTTTAGATCGTTGGATTGTTAGATCCTTTCTAAAATTCTAGGCACCGATACCAATTGAAGGTTTCCTCTTGGAGAGTCTTAGTCACCCTAGAAATGGGGGTGAATAGGGTTATAAGAAAATTTTAACAAACTTGGAAGATTAAAGTTTGAAAGCAATAAACAAGACTCGCTCGAGTTTAGATTGGACTCGGAAAAGTATGAACTCAAATTTACATGGAAACCTTGCTTGAGGCAAAAACCACGACCAGTGCTAGTCCAAACACCAAGTCAAATTCATTATTTTGAATCCACAAAATACGAGTGGATTAACTCAAACGAAATTGCTCCCTTAGACAATTCCTTACGAATTTTCCTACACTCAAAAGTTCCATTATTTGATCTAATACTTCCTAAATGAGGTAACCTTTACGAGTTAGGGACAAATGAGTCGAGTTAACCTTTACGACTCGGTCAAGAAACCTTACTCGAAATTAAGAAAGAGTATGTGACTGATTACAAGACTTTACAACTTAGAAAGTATGAATTACAAGCTGGAAGTTGTAAGTAGAAGATTGAGTGTGTATACAAAAACTTTCGCTTAAGTAATGTGTATTGACAATAATTTCAAGCAATCTTCAAGTCTTGAGAGGTGGCTTCTATTTATAGATGACCAAGTATATTAGCCGTTATGACTATCTTCCGAATAGGAGTCCTTTGTGATCGTTGTAACAGTTCTTACGAGCCGCTCGAAAAGATCCGTTGAGTTGTGAACGTTGTGCAACGGCTCTTAACTCGCTTAGGATGTCCCAATCCACTAGTAATATCTCGAAAAGTAGGGTAGAAACCACCGTTGAGCTTCACGTTGAAGATTTCCGCATTTGGAAACAAACAACCCCGACACATCGTCCGGGCCTAGTTCGAAGTAGAAAAGTCTTGTCTCATCGATGATTGATAGCTTAAAGCCGGTTACTTTTGTATTTTAAAAGTAGGATAACCTCATTTAGATAACCTACAAAAGTAAACAAATTTTTATTCTCAAAATATAAAATACTTTGATCCAAAATTAGGCACAAATAATAATTAATTAAGATAATTAAGTGTATAATTATCCGAGATTTAGAAGAGTAAAATTTTACGAGTCTAATATTCATTATACTCAAATTCCATCTAAGTCGAGTCTTAGGAAAAATCAAATTATAAAAAGAATATCGAGTATGAATACTTGATCTAGACAAATACATTTCAAACAAACATGCCGACGTAGTACGTTGAATTAACGTTGTAATTTACTTTAACTTAGAATATGAAGTCGAACTTAGATTAAAAGTTTTAGAAAGATTGTTTGAACATGCGATAAATCTAAGTGGTGTCCGAGTGACTCGTAAGCGGCGAGTGTGAATTGATGTCCAAGAAAGTGATTTACGAGTCGATCGAATCGAATGAAAACATATACAATAATTTTTATAACACTCGGAATGACTTGTAATCAAAACCCGAAGGAATGAGATTTATACCGAGTCCTTGATATTACTCGGAATGATATAAATTCAGACTACGAGTCTTCACAAGAAATACAATAAAATTTTCATTCAACAAAAGAGATGTAAGATGTACATGCTATCTTGAGTCATTGATACCAACAAAGTATACCCGGCACTACACTGACAAATTGATAGCAAACTGCTCTTATTATCAACGCTTTCCTTCCTACGTCTTCACTTGGATCTCGGGATTCGCAGCTTGCCATGTGAATTGAGAATGATGTCACATTCTAGAACAAGTAACCCAATCATATCCTATTCTCCAGTTTGTGAAATGGAGTGAAGCTACAACCCCACATAATAATCATCAGTAGATGAAAATTGCCAGCTATAATTTTCACCAAGCTTATAATTGGAACTATTAAGAGGACATCAAGTCATTCTTGGGCATCTTTTTGACCTACATAACCTAACCCAACAAGGCAATAACATAATGCACCACCCATTGAAAAACCAACAGTATTGTCTAGACATTGATCCGAGCAGTCTGCATAATCCAACCCATTGCCACCCTTACAACGGACTTTCAGCAATGAAGTTTGGGTACAAATTCTGAGGTTTTTGTTTCCAATTTGGCTGAGATATTTCAGACTCATTTTACGGAACCAGAAATCTTAAATTTTATTCAAACGTCTATACTACACAGTCGGCCGCAACCCAACATAACCTAACCCAACAAGGCAATAACATAATGCACCACCCATTGAAAAACCAACAGTATTGTCTAGACATTGATCCGAGCAGTCTGCATAATCCAACCCATTGCCACCCTTACAACAGACTTTCAGCAATGAAGTTTGGGTACAAATTCTGAGGTTTTTGTTTCCAATTTGGCTGAGATATTTCAGACTCATTTTACGGAACCAGAAATCTTAAATTTTATTCAAACGTCTATACTACACAGTCGGCCGCAACCCACTAAAATCAGCAATGCAACCAAGCAACCGAACAAAATCAACTAGTGAAAGAATATACAAAAGGCAAGATTGGCAAAAGACAAATCGGGGCTAAGCATCAATGAACAAAAGTACTTCAGGAGAAAGAATTGAATCAAAAATTATACGCCCAGATATCTTCCATCTGTTGGCAATACCCAAGGAAAGGATACGCCAATCTCTACATATGACTGTCTACTCATGTTTCTGAGATTCCAAGAATGAAGGATGAGGGAAAACCATCCTTCCCAAAAGCACCATTAGACTGAAACTGAAAACGGCCTAGTTACCAAGCCATGTTTTAAGCAAAGCAAAAAAGATCCTTTCCCACCATGCAGTGAGCAATATAAGAAATCTTGGTGTTTATTATGCATTCTTTCAAAATACCCAACAATCTTCAACTAAATCCAACTCAACTCTACTCCAACTCATCAACATCTTCATACCTTGGCAGGGGCAGGGAGAGCAGCAGGAGCAGGCGTTACACCACCAGTAGTCGGCCTGACAGAATTGGATGACATGACCATCAGTTTATGTACCAGAATTTAAACTGAAAATCCAAAAGGCAGAAAACAGGAACAGCCAGTCCCACACGAGATGAGTTTGCTGGGATAATGTTCACGTTGGGGATAATTTTGGGTGGAGTCATTTTAGAGGTGGGTTCAGCTGTCAGTGTGGTCCAATACTTTTAACTAGACAAAAGGAATGCTAAAAAGGTAAGGGAATAAGAAAAATCCTCAGGTCCATTCAACTAGGATTGTGGGTCAAGTCCACAGTCCATCTAATCAAATGAACCCCCCAAGTGAGGCTAGTTCTTTTTCATGTTGTCTTTGTACGAGTCAGGGAACAGCAAAACAGGGGAATAGAAAAGATGCTCAAGATACTAAAAAAGCAGGTGACGAAACTTACAGCCCCACGAAAACTTTGAATGCATCGTAGATTCCCCATTGTGCTCCAGTAAGGGTACCAATCATGACAATACGGAGAGGAAGCCCACGAGTGAAAAGACCCCACAACCCTAGCTTCTTAACAGCCTGCGGTCGTAAAGAAAATTATATCAAAGGTATAATACCAGCACGAACAAACAAAAGAACTAAGGAGATGGAAATTGCAAGTACTTACATCACCAACAGTAGCCCCTTTAGCATTGTTGAGGAAGGAGACAAGGTTGTCAGCAGGATGTGAGACAATAGCACAGAATACACCAGCGATGTATCCACCAGCAAAGCTCACACCGAGCTGCAATGGCTTGCTGCACTGATCCTTTGATGTTGGGATAGCATGCTTATAGATCAGCTCAACAATGGTCTCAAAAGATGCAAACTTCATCATTGTGTCTGAAGAAAAAGGACAAATATTAGCATCCATAGAAACATAACCACATTTCAAACCCGATTCTGAAGCTAGGCAACAAATCAATGATATCATAACAGATCGTGGCAAAATCAAATGCCAACAAAAGAACATACTATGAGATTCTCACTATGAAATTTCATCAATGCAAATCGGAAAGTAGGATAAAAAAAATTATAGAAAGCCTTGAAGGATCCCTTGTAAAAGATCATGCAACAAGAAAATTGTACGGATTTCCTATCTTTCAAAGGCAAATAGCAATACTTTGGCAGTAAAAGGGATTAATACAGGGAGATCCCATGTCTCCTTTTCTCTTTGTATTGGTAATGGATTACCTATCAAGATCACCGCAAGTAGCTGCATTTCAAAAAATCATTAAATACCATCCTGGATGTGCTCGGTTGAATTTATGCTCACTAGGTTTTGCTGATGACTTAACATTCTTTTGCAAAGCTGACAAACGAAGTGTCTCATGCATAATGGCTGCATTCCAGCATTTTTCATTTGGATTCCAGCATTCCAGCATTTTTCAGAGTGTTCTGGATTGGTGGTCAATTTGGAAAAATCTCATATGATGACTGTTGGGATACCCTCAGAACCGTTAAAGATTAATGGCAGTATGGTAAGCTCCCATTTAAGTACCTTGGAGTGGTTGTAAAACCCAAAAGACTCAACAAAGAAGATTGCCGATTCTTGATAGACAAAATGACATCAAAAATCAAAGCATGGCCTCTGGCCTCCGCAGAAACTTTCAATTGATAAGTTCAATACTTCAAAGTGTTGTATCATACTAGAGTCAGAGAATTGTCCTACCTAAAGTTGTGCTGAAGAAAGTAATACAAATCTGTCGAGATTTCCTATGGGAAAGCACTGAAAATCAAAGAAAAGCCTGAGGCATGGCAAACATTATGTTTATCAAAGAAGGACGAATGGGGATCAAAGACCGGATAACCTGGAATATGGCCTTGGTGGCTAAATTGCTTTGGTGTCTAGCAGCAAAAAAGGATAATCTTTGGATTAGATAGGTGCAACATTACTATACTAAAGGGGGAGCATCTGGACATGCAAAGTACAAGCTAAATGGTGATGGAGAAAAATACTGAAACTGAGGGACTGTTTTCAACTTACATTTGATAGAACAACTGGATTATGGAGATTCAGCAAGAATGGCACATATACAGTGCATATGAATGGTTGAGAAAACATGCTAATCTTGTTCCTGAGTACAAGCTTGTCTGACACAAGTCCAGAATTCCAATGCACCTTTGTACTTTGGATACTACTAAATCTCAAAATTCTAACCTGGGATAGGCTCCTGAAGTTTGGTATCATATGTGTGTTATGTGAGGAAGCGCAAGTCAAAGAATGTGACTGCAGGTACACACAGTTTGTATTACAATGCATATTCCATGAGATACTTGGCATGATCATGGATGAGGGTTAATGGGGACAACAACAAGACTTTGCAATCAACCTCAACGGACCCATTAGAATGAAGAATAAGGTATATTTATGCCTTGAAGTGGTAGTTTACATGCGCTGGAGGGAAAGGAACTTGAGAATATTTCAAGACACTAAGAGGGAGAGCTTTTGTGTAAGTAAAGCATGTGGTAAGAATCATAATAAGTAGACTTAGATAGTATGTAATGATATTTGCGGGGTATGCCCCTAAGTTTTGTAATGTTGATTGACCAAGAATGAAATGCAAAGGCTCACATTTCATCTAAAAAAAGGCAAATAGCAATGACGATTGGTTAATCCCCCTCGGAGGAGCGTTGATGTCTATATGAATTCTCTAGTGGGCAAGAATAGACTTTAAACTTCATGGCACTTCAAAGTAGAAAGATTTAAAACATGTAAACCTTTCTAGAGAATGGAGACCCATCCGAGTAGTACAAATCACTATTAAAAGATAAACAAGTCGACAAGTGCACGAGAGGAAGAGCAACGGTTCACATGACCTGAAACACAGGTCATAGAACCAACTTGACAAAAGTGGTAAACCCCAAAATTTACTTCAAGATTACAAGTTCAGTAAAATGTCTACCTTGTGATTATGACAAAATGGCCCATTCCAATCCTCCATTAGTTTCACTCTATAATAGAGCAACTGAAGATTATTTCAGATCTAAAATTAACCGTACAATCCTAGATTTGCAGGAGACCATATACGGATTTTTTGGTTAAGAATCGACGGAATGGACCATAAAGTGATAAGAGGAAGAAGCAAGACTCTAGGTCTACAAATTGATGGAAGGGGCAAAGACAAATACAGGGATGTTAGTCATTCCGATGTCTCCAATGAGTCACTGACCCCCTCACTGATCCATGAATCATCTTTTTGACTGCCTTTCCTCTAAATCTAGGAGTCCAAACGAGTGCTCAGCCAGCCAAAAATATGTTGTTCAATATGGCTTTTTATAGGTTGATGATAGTATGAATTCTATCTTTAGACATTGGCTTTTTGAGGGCTTGCCTCCCTTTAAACAAATCATATTGGAACTTTCTCCTTGTCCTTTTAAACATTTCTTCTATCTTACCCTTATCTAAAAATGTACACATAAATTCATTTCTCATACAAATAATTAACATACTGATAGAGATCCACTCCAAAACTAAAAACTCAATATTATTCCATTATCGGCTCCAAAAATAAAATAACAATAAAGAGTATTTATAACCTAAAACCCGTAACACAATAAGGAAACTAACCTAATATCATAATAAAATACTACTTTCTAGATAATAATAAAGATAATAACTTGAAGCCTAATATCCGAAAAATACCCCTAAAATTAAATCTGAAAATACAATTAAATATATCAAAATACAATAATTTCCTAATCCTAGTATGCTTACAAAAATTAACAAATTATGATTCCTTTTCTTGAGATTTGATCATTCTCCCCTTTTAGAAAAAAACTCGACCTCGGGTTTTAAAGAAAAGGAGAATTAGAAGCCTAGAATTGACTATGACCATCCATGTGTAACTAACATTCGGCTCACTTATGATGTATAGAGCGAACATTGCAACTTTTGATTGTCTCAAGCGTGTGGGAACAAAAAGTCTGGATAGGTATCAAAGAACTTGTCAACGACTATCTCTTTGACTTCATACTTTATTGCAATATCCTCTTCAAACTTCTCTTCAATCTGGGAATGCTCATTGACTTCTTTGACTCCATTAACCTCTTCAAACTTTCAAGTGGATCCGATT
The DNA here is from genome assembly GCA_021018815.1 of Talinum fruticosum. NCBI lineage: Eukaryota > Viridiplantae > Streptophyta > Magnoliopsida > Caryophyllales > Talinaceae > Talinum > Talinum fruticosum. The sequence continues at coordinate 1,022,378 of JAITYX010000101.1, forward strand.
TAAGAACATCCTCTCGATGAGGGTGCTGAATTGCCTCCATTTTTCCTTCAACACAAGGTTCTAGGTGTTGTACTTTAGGTTTAACACGTTTTTCTTTTCCAACCATCTTATCAATTTTTTCCTATTCTCGACATGTAGCATGCTTCGTAGGTCCGCAAAATATCGATTCTTTCGCTCCGCCACACCATTCTGTCGCGGTGTGCTAGGACAGTGAACCGGCGTCATATTTTATGTGCTTGTAGGTATTCCGAAAACTCATCCGATGTATATTCTCCCCTATTGTCCGTACATAGGCACTTTACTTTGTGCCCTACTTCACTTTCGGCCTTATTTATGAATTCCTTAAATTTATCCGAAGCCTCCGATTTTTCTTTCATAAAATCTACCCAAACATATCTTGAGAAATCACCAATAAATGTAATCATGTACCTGTATCCGTTGATGGATGGTTGTTTTACTCTTCCAAAGATATCGGAATGGATGAGCTCAAGTGGCGTCTTAGCTTTATATGAAGACTCCTCGTAAGGAACTTGATACACCTTTCCGTATTAACACCCCGCACATACTATGGTCTCCCGAATCTCAAGTTGCGGAAGGCCCTTCATCATTGACTTCGCATCATCACCTTCGGTTTGTAATAACTCACGTGACCGAGTCTTGCATGCCATAAGTCTCGCCGTCTCATTCTTCCTTGTTTTGTCAATGTAAGCATCTTGGTCGACATTACATAGACCGACTCAAGGCGTCGTCCTTCCATAAGAAGCATCGTCCTTCCATAAGTGGCGGCGACGTAGGCTTGAGACTGCGATATACCTTGACATCGTTGGGACCAAAGACCACGTAGTTCCTCGAAGATGTCAACTGCGATACTGGACACGGACACGTGACGAAGGTTCTTCCTCATATCGAGAACGTGATAGACAAAGCACTTGATGTGGACTAAACCGAGGAGCAATCAATGCGTTGCCAACATGGGTTATTAACATTTTAGAGTCGTTGGTTGTTACCACGACTCGATTTCCTTTATATTCGGTCGTGTCTGTGTAGTTTGTTCATATCTCCTGTCATGTGGTTCGAGCAACTCGAATCCACTATCCGATCATATTGATAGTTGATGGATTTATTGCTCATCATGATAAGAGCGGTTTCCTCTATGAGCTCTTCGATACATGATGTAGCTAATTCTACATCGAGTGTAGCATTACTCTCTTCTATTGCAAAGGATGCCCGGAAGTCCCACTCTTCTTCACTTTCCTTGTTTTTGAAAGAAACTATGTTACCTTCCTCTTGAACACATATGCAGTCTCGAACATAATGTTCTTTCTTGCCGCATTTGTAGCATCGATCCTCTTGTCGACGATACTTCGATTCTTCCCGATCACTTCGAGCTTGGTGTACTCCCCTCGAGATGGACCCCGTCCACGTTGTGCTTGTCGATACTTTGATTGCCTCTTTTCGAGTAATCTTCATATGCAATATATCTTCTCCGGACTTATCTTGGCCTTTAAATGCTCTCCTCCTTATAAATAGAGCTTTCTCTTCCTCCTTTATTGAGACCTTGGACATTTGTTTGTCGAAGTCTTCTCAATTGACCAAGACACTTTCTAGTTCTATCATATGGGTTGAGTGGCCCATCCTAGAGTTGCCTTAATAAGGTCTGCTATATTTGGGGTCCGAGCCTTGGATTATGATCCGATGCATTCTAGACTCGTTGATTGCGCTTTCGAGTCTACCTTCTCTATTTCACCACATATAAATTTAACTTTTGTGAAGTATTGGCTTACCGTCATGTCTCCTTGTTTGATGGACATGAGCTCGTTCTCCAATTGTTGTACCTTAGCTTCATTCTTCTTCATGAAGGTGTCGTGTAATCCTTGATCCGATGTAGGAAGTCGTCCTCCACGGTGATCGAGAGAACATACATAGCTTTCCCCGCCTTGATCTCCCATTTCTTTTTCGATAAAGGTCCGTTGGAGCGGTTTTCTCATCTCCGCCAACGATACCCTACAAATCTTGCCCCTTTAAGTAGTATTTGATACGTGTGCACCAAGTACTATAATTGCTCCCATTGAGCTTCTCGAGTGAGCTAGCCGATGCCGATAGATCCGCCATAACAACTTGGTAAGCGCCTAGCACTTTAACCAGACAAGATGTGGTCCCCGACCAATAGATTTCACAATCTCCGACTGTGTCGGCAAAGTTTCTTCTATAATCCGTATAGACAACAATGCTAGTTGAAGACAAAGTCACCAAAACCTTGCTCCGATACCACTTGTTGAGAAATTAAGAGATCAATTGATATGTTAGAAACAACTCTTTATTATTAATTTGAAATAGCAAACTTACAAGACTTTTGATAAACACTCAAAAGTATGTGGGATACCTCACTTGCTCTCTTAGGAGCTCTCACTCTCTCTTGTGGTGGATGCTCTCAATTTTTTTGATGCTTACATAGATAGGTCATTCCCCTATTTATAGTGGTCCCATCTCCTTAATGTATGGTGCGAGATATGGCCAAATGTCAAAATCCTAATATTCCTAAGATAATTCTAGACAATACAATAGTATCTAGATATTTCCTAGGATAATTTAATAATCATCTAGATATTTCTAAGATCTAGATTTTTCATATAGAAAATTCTAGATATTATTTTGGTGTCTTGGTTCTAGAAAGTGGGTAATGAATTTCCATTATTTTATTTTAACACATTTAAGTTAGTTACCATAAATAATATTACAAACATTTTGTTAAAGTTTAAGTTTATATATGAATAGTCAAGTTGAATGTGACGAAATCATTTAGGCCATTTCAACCATGTTCCATTTAGCATAAGTTGTAAGAAAGTGTAAGGAGGTGTAAAAAGATATAAGGAGTTGAACGGAGTTAAAAGAAACATAAAATGTAGTATATGATTTGATAAAAATGTTTAATGTATTCATGTGTATTTTTATAATTATGTGCAACATATTTGTATTTTTATTTATGAATTCTATGTAATAGAATAATAAAATGTATATATTTATGATGCCAAATGCATATATATCATGTTTAATGATTTGTTTTTCAAGAAAAAAACAAATTATATTTGATATTTATGGAAAGAGTTTTCATAGATGCATAAATAATTTTCATGTAATAAGTAATTGAAAATGACCTTAATTTTTACACGTTTGAAATAAAGGTCCTTGACTACTAATTTTTAGTAGTTGAGAGCATTTAATAGTTAGAGAACATTTATTTCAAACTTGTAAAATAAAGATCATTTTCAACTATCTATTATATGGAAGTTATTTATGCATCTATAAAAACTAATTTCATAAGTATCAAACATAATTTTGTTTTTTCTAAAAATAGAAAAGGAAGAAAACAAATCATCAAACTGAGACATATGCATTTGGCATTACAAATATATAAATTTTATAATTTACATTAAATTTATAAATAAAAATACAAATATATTGTACATAAATATAAAAATATATAAAACATTTTTATCAAGTCATGTAAAAAATTATATTCCTTACGGCTACTTACGACTTCTTACGGCTCCTTACAGCTAAATGGATCGGGGCTAATATACAACAAGCGCAACTAGAATAAATCTCAAAAATGTCACTTTGCACAATGTTGTCGACTTCATAAACATAAACATAATTACTTCAGGATATCCAGTTATTTTTCCATCAAGATAATTATGGGTAAATGACAATGGATTGGCTGAATATTCAGGCAGGACCCACACTCGGATCCAATTTCAGTGGGCAAGAAGCAACAAAAAGCACTAGGAAAATTCTAGGTGAATCATGGGCATGGACATACCAAAATTCAATCACCTTAGTTTGTTTCTAGGTCTAGTTGAGAATGACCAAATCACAAGATAACTAACACAATGTCATGAAATGAACTAATAAGCATAAGAACAGGTCAATAACAACAAATCTGAACAAAGGTGTGAACTAATGTTCTTACATGGAATCCGACGACCCCATAGGGGAACCAATCCCTTGTACAACCTGCAAAATGTCATGGCCATTCAGTAAGCTTGTTTCATCCCAACCAAAGAATTTCCAACAAGAAATTCCACAAGTATCAAAAATTATGCTAATCAGAAAAGCAAAATATAGAAACTTACCCTGAGACTCCTTCAGATCTGACAAATTTGGGGAATCCATCTGACATACCTCTTGCAAAACCAGGTTGAGTCTGCACCCTGACTTTAACAGCCTCAAAGGGACAAAGAGCAACATCAGCAATCACTTCAGCCGATGCTGAACCAGCAAGGTAGATCAGTGTCTTATACTTGGCTGCGTACTCTGGCCCAGCAATATCAGAATAGTACTTCTTGAAAAATTCGTAGAACCCGAATTTGCAGGCACCCTGAGCGCTGTAACCAAAAAGTGTAGGTACCCAACCCCTGAAGAAGCCTCTGACTCCCTGCTCCTTTAGCAGAACTCCAAAACCAGAGGAGATGCTTTTGTACTTAACTGGATCAATCTGAAAATAGGAAATGCATATAGTTAGGTGATAAACAACAAGAAAAGAAATTGTAGAGAAAAAGCCTCCCATCCCAACCTCTGCAAGACAGAAAGCATAAAGCAAGTGGCAGTAAATCTTAGAACTTCTAAAAGGGAAATCACTATCCTTCCGGGAGCACCATAGCAACATCCACCTACCTGATCGTTCTCCCTCCTCCCCCCAAAACCCCAAAAAAACCTTGGGTGGAACAAATAGTCCCCAATTGAAAGCTATTGATTTAAGGGCACAATGATATGAGACTGTAGGTGCCTGTCAGAGTGGGAACATTCAAACAAGGCTCCAAGTAAAAATCCCATAATTTATAATTATCAGGGACTATTAAACTGCGTAATGATCATGAGCTTATATTAAGTTTCGAGCAAAAAGATTACTAGTAAAGAAAGATACGCTTAACAGATTAACTTAGACATGATGTATTAAAACGAACAAAAACAAGGCCTGAAGCACAGTGTGCGTATAATAAATCATATAGAGAACTCGTCTGAAGGTCAATAGCAACTGAAAAGCAAAAGCAGGAAATTCTGGGCATAACCCACAGATCAGGAACAGAGAAACCACCCATTTGCTTACGTATATGCTCGCACACAAACCAGTACCCAAAACAAACCGATTAGAACGGAAATGAAATCATCAGAAAACAAAAAAACGCAGATCTGATGGATCCAGAATCGAAAAACAAAATAATCATCGACTCTACTGGTAAAATCGGTGAAAAACGAGCAATGAAATGGAATCGAAGCATCACCTGCATATTACATTTGACGAGGTCAAGAGGAGTGACGGCCATGTGAGTGAGACCACAACTGAGAATTCCACCGGCGGTACAAGCGGCGTAGAACTGCGGCGAGTACATCCCGATCTTCTTCGACGACGGCTCGCTCGGCGACGGAATCACAAAGCTGCCGGTCTTCTCCTGCGGCAGAAGATTCAAGCTAGGGATAGAGCTCCTGCTCACCATTTCGTCAAAGGCCATGCCCTTCGAAGAGTAAACAAAGCTAGGAATAAGAGACTTCCTAGGGTTTTCAGAGAACGCCATTGGAGCACAGAACAAGAGCTCGAATGTAAGCGAACAGGAGGCGCGGAGAGAGAGAGTGGATTCGCTCCCAAAAGTTGAGTTCTTGGACTATATTACCATTGTGTTTTACATTTTTTCTATTCTACCAGTGTAAACTATCACTATTTTATTTATTCACTTAATTTTGTCAGTATATTTCCTAATTTAATTTAATTTTAATATTTAAAAATTTTGGCAATAATTATGTGAGGGGAAGAAAGGGTAAAAGGAATAGAAACAAAATATAAAAACGATTGGCTCCCTCCAATTTGAAAACCCATAACCCTCCTACTTCTCTTTTCTCTCTTCCCTGCTTTGCTCTCTTTCAACTGGACATTATTGGTAAAATTTGGAGATTTTTGGACTGGAAATTTCCTCTCCTTTCAACGCACTTAATCGAGTTATCAAGGTCGCAAAAATTTTTGAAGTGAAAATGTCATTTTTAGGTATGTATTAGGGTCTAGAAAGGTTTATGAAATAGGTTAAAATTAAAAAATTGGCTTGATTAATGATCATTGTTGCTAAAGAAATCTTTTTAAGACTATTATTTGTTGCTTTCATTGTGAATCAATATATTGTGATATTTGTAATGGAAAAGGTTAGAATATAAAATGTTTGAATATGAAAAAGGACGTTCTTTATCATGTCTCGTCCCTTAGAAATTGTGAACAATAAGCATGAACAAGCCATGTATGGAGTTAAAAATTTTATGTTATTATAGTGTTATATGATAATCTTAAAACCGTATCCCGATTGGGCTTTTGTGTAATGATTTCCGAATTTGTAGAACCTCGGTGAACACCTAATACGCATGACGAGCATGCCGATGATGGGGTACAAATGGCAACCGAACTTGAGCAAATACCTAATTTGCATGACGAGTATGAACATGAATTCTTGATTGATTCCGACATTGAATATGATGATGATGATGATGATGACATTAAAATAGGGAAAGACAACATCGTAAAGGAAAAGGAGATGAAAAAAACCATGAAAGAATTAGAAAAGAAGTATGGTTCAAGGGATGGAGATAGGTTAAATGGTGTGGAAACTTTACTTGATGATGAAATAGATGAGGCGTTTGATTCATCCGGGAATGATGACGATCCAAGTGAGTCAAAGGAGGAGGGGGAAAATGGGATCAAATCAAGGAGCTTGAGAGTTTCTTATCCTAAGTTTAATCCAAAGGTGAGAGCCGAGGATCTTCAATTGATGGTGAGTCTCAAGTTTACAAATAAACTTCGATTAAAGTCGTAGAGGATTATAAAATTTTGAATGGTTATTGCCTTCAAGTAACCATAAGTGATACGCATAGATATCAAGCTATATGTATTGGAAATGGGTGTAACTGGAAGCTTTGGGCTTCTCGGTGTAGCTATGAGCACTCATGGCAAATCAAGAACATTACGGAAGCCCACACTTGCTTACCTTTCAGCTTTGAGACGAGAAAAAGAGGAATAACAAGTACTTGGCTCGCTAGGAGGTATATGTCAACATTCAAGCTGCACACGGACATCAAATTAAGAGTCTTGAAAGGTATGGTTGATGAGCACTTAAACTGCAACATATCAATCAAGACATGCCAGGTAGTTAAGAATAAGGCTCTTGATGAGATTATCGGTAGCTATACGAGGCAATTTGGCATTCTAGGAGACTATGCATTTGAAGTTTACAGACAAAACCCCATTGAGCACTATCATAATTGCCACCAACAAGAGCCTAAATGATCGGTTTGTCTGGCATATACATATGTGTTGGCCAATTAAAGCAAGGTTTTCTAGAGGGATGTAGACCGGTTATTTCGTTGATGGATGCTTTATCAAGGGCCCTTGGAAAGGGCAAATTCTAGTTGCCGTAGGTCGAGATGGCAACAATCAAATGTATTCGATTGGTTGGGCGGTTTGTGAAAAAGAAGATGGCAACAGTTGGGGTTGGTTTATGAGATTGCTTACAACCGATCTACAAATGGGGGATGGCCTTGGGTGGACCATTATTTCTTATCAACGAAGGGGTTAGTTGACTCCATACAGGATGTCCTCCCCAAGTCGAGCAAAAGTTATGTGCAAGACATGTATACGCAAATTTGAGAAAGAAATATAAAGGAGTCAAGTACGGAGAGTACTTTTGGGCCATTGCTAAATCAACTACGTAAGTTGCCTTTGAAAGAAATATGAAGATATTGAAAGACTTTGATCCAGGTGCTTGGCATTTTCTCATGAAGAAGAAACCTAAGCATTGGTGTACGCTTTTTTAGCCACACTCCCAAATGTGATTCTGTTGATAACAACATGGCGAGAGATATTTAATGGATCTATTTTAGAGGTTGCTTTCATAAATTTCAATTAGGAATATTTTTAGTTGATGTGCTTCTAATCTAACTCCTTTTTTTGTTTTGATGATTTTCATATTAGGCAAGGTACAAACTTATTGGCTCCATGCTAGACGACATTTTCAAGATGGCCATGTCGAGAATTGGGAAGAAACATGATTTTTGTGATACATATGATAAGAAAATATGTCCGAGAATATTGAAGTAGCTCCAAAATTTGATGGACAACGTAAGATACCTGGAAACCATTTGCTGCTGGAGGTGGAAAGTATAGTGTTTCTCATGGAAACGAGGGTTATGTGGTGAGCATAGTTCAAAGAACATGTACTTGTAGGGCTTGAAATGATATCCCTTGCGTGCATGCAATAGCCAGTCACGAGAGAGGCAAGAGTCAAAATTGAAGACTACGTGCATGAGTTTTATTCCATTGACAAGTACAAGAAGGCTTTTGCACATGCCATCAATCCAATCAATGGACAAAATATGTGGGTTAAGCAACAATCTACCGTTGTCATTCCTCCTTCTTTTAATCAATCCATGAAGAACTTGGCTTTGAAAAGGAGGCTTGAGGTCTGGAGAGACTAGGAAGAAAAAGTTCATGCTTTTGTTCAAAGTGTCATCAAGTTGGACACACCAAAAGGAGTTGCAATAATGAGGTTGCTTTTTTACAATGGCTATTATCCGAAAAATCTCGAAGCATAAACTCATTCCATGAACTTAATCTTTATTTTCTAAGCTAAAGAAGTTTGTTTTCCGAAGACTCGAATCATTGCTCAATACTTTTCCGAGTTGTATAAAAGGAATCGAGTATAACAATCTCGTACTTATAGAGTTTTGATTCCAAGGCATTCTCCGTATCTTAGAAACTTTTCCGAGTGATATGGTATCTTCTCTAAGTGATATATAGACCTGGCAATCGGGTCGTTCGGTTCGAGTTCGGTTCGGGTTAGTTCGGTTCGGGTTAAGTTCGGGTCGATCTTGTTCGGTCCGGTTCGGTTTCGGGTTCGGGTTAACTTCGGTTCGGTCAAATTCGGGTCAATTTCGTTCGGGTTAGTTCGGTTTCGGTTCGGGTCAACTTCGGTTCGGGTCAACTTCGGACCAATCTCGTTCGGGTTAGTTCGGTTTCGGTTCGGGTTACGGTTCGGTTTGGGTTAATTTCGGGTCGGGTCAACTTCGGGTGAAATGAATTCGGGTCGGTTTCGGTTCGGGTTGGGTCAATGTCAATTCGGGTGAGTTTCGAGTATGATTTCGGGTTAATTTTGAATCGGATTTGGGTTAAAATCGGGTCGGGTCACTTTTGGGCCGGTTGATATTTGGTCTTGTGGTGTCAAATTTTTTTACAAAACCTTTTTAGTTGAAGAAAAATAAAATTTTAGAAAGTTAATTTATTATTAATATTAGTTTTATTTTTATTTTACACGTTTGTTGTTGTACATATTGTTTTTAAAAAAATACTAATAACTTTTAAGAGATATAACTTATAAGTGTACACAAGCAAAATTTGAATATTTGACTCTAAATTTAAAACACGATAAAGCAAGTTAATATTTCAATACGTCCAATATGTATAATCCAAATCTAACTTATTGATAAGTATCAAAAACGAAATCGCAAGACAACAATAGTCCGATAGATATAAAAGTTAAGATTAACTGAATTTACTCTAATGAATTGTAAATTGTAATGAATGAATTGAACTAATGTGAACCATAATTTGACGCTGAATTTCATTCAACGCCAAGTCGATTTGGTCAAATTCGAACTAATACAATTTCAACCGAACTTATTTACGAGTACATAGATTAATAAAATCAAAATTACGAGATATTGATATAATAACAATACTAATAGACTAAATGGCAACGGTTCGAATTTCTATAATGATTATATTTGATGTTAAATTTATAAAGATAATGTTAGAATAACTTAGATAAGTTCGAGTCGATACAATCTAAAATGATCGTCTTTGAATCAAAATGAAAATTTAATATTCATTGGCCTCTAGGTGCCACTAGTTATAATAACCAAATAAGAACAATATCTAGTGAGTTAGTCAATCGGTTATTGCTCAACTCGGAAGTACTCGACTTACGATTATCATCTAGTATTATAATTTTCCAACCAATTAATTGAACTAATTTGAATATTAATCTAGAGTTAAATTTAATATCGATTTGGTCAAATTCAAACTAGTGCGGATTAACAAAAATGGAGTTGCGAGATACCGAGACATGGTAATGACTACTAATTTACTAAACCAAGTCTTAATGCTCATCGATATTAGTTAAGTACTTAACTTATTCATGTAATGACTATATAATATATTTAACGTGAAACGAACCCGACTTAGATAAGTTTGAGTCAATATAATCCCAAATAAACTTGCTAAATCAAAGTGAAAATTAATACAATTCGAATTAAACTTATTTATACAAATTAAATTACATATTGTACGCATATTTCATTATTTTATAAATTATTTATATATTTACACATATTTCATTATTCTTTAAATTACATATATATTTACACGTTTTAGTATTCTTTAAATTATATATTTCACCTTCATTTTTATGAACAAAATAATAACTTACTTTTTAATGTAAATTCTTTAAACATATTTATTAAATTAAATTAAATTAAATTCTATTAATAATATCTTATATAGTTATAATATAAAATTTTCAAACTTTTATTTTTTTCCTCTTATTTGTTTAATAAAAATCAGAATTTTCACCTCTACTATACTCTAGTAAAATTTAAAAATCAAAATTTTTATCACAAATTATAATTAAATTTTGGAGGGAAAACTCCCTCCCTTGTTTTTTAGACTTTTAGATTTAATTGTCAAAAAAGGAACAGAAATAAAAATAAAAAAAAACCCAAGCCCTTCTTTCCTCCTCGTATCTCCTCCTCGTCTCTCTCGCCGCTCCGGTCTCTCCTCCTCGTCTCTCTCTCTCTCGTCGCTCGTCGCTCGTCGCTCGTCACTCTCGGTCTCTCGCCGATCTCGTCTGTCCTCGACGGTCCGTCCTTGACTCTATCTCGTGGTCTCTGCGCGGCTCTCTCCGGTTGTCGACGGTCTCTGCGCGGCTCTCTCTCGGTCTCTCGCCGCTCCGGTGTCTCCTTGGCTCTATCTTTGGTCTTTCGTCGGTCTCTCCTCGTTCTCTGTCTCTCGGTCTCTCGCAGCCTCGCGGTGCAGTCGTCGACGGTCTCTCATCGACTCTGTCTGCGGTCCGTCGTCGCTCTCGCTCCGGTCTCTCCTTGGCTCTATCTCTCGGTCTTTCGTCCGTCTCTTTGGTCGGCGACGGTCTCTCCTCGGCTCTGTCTCCGGTCTCTCGTCGCTCCGGTGCGTCGTCGACGGTCTCTCATCGGCTCTGTCTCTGGTCTCTCGTCGCTCTCTCTCTCGGTCTCTCGTCGCTCTCTCGTCGACGGTGCTCGGCTCTCTCGCTCTGGTCTCTCGTCGACGGTCGGTCGTTGGTGACTCGGTTGTTTCCGGTCGATCCGCTTTATTATTTGTGATTGATTCAGCCAATTTACAAGGTAAGGTTTCCAAGGGTTTATCAATTTGAATGTTATGATGTTAATTTCATATTTTGACTAATTTATTGGTAATTTCCTTCAAATTGGCTAATGTTGATTTCATTTTGATGTATACTACATGCTTAATTTTGGTTTAGTTTGTTCCGGGTGTTTGTGTAAATTGTAATGACTGGTAAATTTAGTTGATGAATAGTTGTGTAAATTGTTCGGATGTACAAATAGCCATTGTATACTTTGAGACCTATGCTTCTTTCGTTTTTTACATTCTTTATATAGCTATAGGACCTATGCTTACTGCTACTTAAGTAAAAGTAATGTCTTCTTATTGATGAATAGTTGTGAATTCCGATAATTTGAGAAATTATGTGTCTCTTTTGTAAAAAGAAAGGCATGCTAGTTTATGAATATACATGTAACAAAGTTGATAGATCCATGTCCAATATTGCTCACTACCCAAAGCCAAGAGTACCCGCCCTGCTCTTTAGGTTCCAAGTACTGTAAATTAACATCATATACTAAAAGCTAAGAAGGCAATGAAATTATTAGCATTCTAAACTTAGAGGTCATGAATGAACTCAACATTGCGAGTATCAAAAAGAATAAAGATAGTCCGAAGAAGGGGACCCCCATTTGTTCCATTGGCAAAATTTGTGTTTTTCATGTAGTTGGGCTAATTCCGTGTCACATTATTGTCCTCCAACATGTGCATGTCGCTTTGGAGTATGAAATCTCTACTCATTCACCTGTTTCGTGTCTGTCTGCTTCTTTCGACTCTCCATCTATGTCCTTGCCGATGTCCGAGTGCGATCTTGAAATATAAGCCGAATAAACAAAATAAACAAAATGCAATTATTTTGGTACTAATAACACTTACTAATAACCACTTGCATTTTTCCAAGAGTTGTAACTTGTAATGTTTGATTTCTTATTTTTGTTAAACTTATTATTGCACAATTCATAGGGAGTTATGGAATTAGATGGTGAAGATGGTGGATGTTTCTTTGACATTGATGATGACAATTCAATTGATGTCCATATTGACTTGAACGAGGAGTCAAATAATCAAGGCAGCATGCATACTTCCACAATTACTAATGTTGGTGGACCTAGAAGTGCAGTATGGCTAGAGTATGTGGTAATACTCGCATCCGCATCCACGAGATGGAAAGAAGCGAGCAACTTGTAGACATTGCGAATCAAGGACTTTTTAGCAGACTCAAGGTATGGAACTAGCAACATGAAGAAACATCTTGACAAGTGCAAACCATATCTAGAAGCAAAGGTTGCTCGAGAGGCTTCCAACCAACCTATCGGGTTTAATCAACATGTTTATCGTGAATTGGTAGCTAAGGCAATCATAAGGCATGGCTATAGTTTTTCATGGGTTGAACACCAAGGAAATAGGGAAATTCATGCATATCCGAACAACAAAGTTGTAACCATAACTAGGAATACCGCAAAAGCGGATTGTCCGAAATTGCATGCTCAATTAAAAAGAAACTAAAAGATACTTTGCTTTCACTTCCGGGCGAATTTCTTTAACTTGTGATTTATGGACTTCTTGTCAAACCGAGGGATATTTGTGTTTGATCTGCTCATTATGTGGATTCTAATTGGAAGTTGCAAAGTAAAGTCTTGAATTTTCGTCATGTGGAACCACCCCATACAGGCCCTCTTTTGTGTGAGATTGTGTTTCATTTGCTTGGTAGATTGGGGCATTGAGCATAAGGTCTTTTCCTTAACTTTGGACAATGCATCTAGTAATGATAGAATGCAAGATGATTTGAAATTGAAACTTTTGGACAAGGGGTCTTTGTTGAGCACTCGGGGAATATTTTCATGTTCGATGTGCGGCACATATTTTAAATCTTATTGTGAAAGATGGTTTGAAGGCAATTGATGATTGTGTGGTTAAGATCGAGAAACTGTAAAGTATATCAAAGGATCGGAGAGTAGGAAATTGCATTTTAAGGCTTGTGTGGAACGAGGTGAGATTAAGGAAACCAAAGCCTTATGGTTAGATGTTCCTACTAGATGGAATTCGACATACTTTATGATTGATAGAGCACTTATCTATCGCAAAGCTTTTAAGCACTTTTACCTCACCGATTCTTCTTATACGAGTTTTCCTTCGGATGATGAATGGGAAAGAGTTGAAAGAATTCATGAACTTCTTGGTCCTTTTTGTGAAATTACTGAAATGTTCTCTCGGTAGTCGATATCCGACGGCAAATTTGTATTTTGAAAATGTATGGAAGATAGATATGTTCCTAAAAGAGCAATCGGAAAGTAGGGATGAAGTGATTAAACACATGGTGCGAAATATGAAGGCAAAGTTTGACAAGTATTGGAGTGAATATACTTTGTTGTTTTCTTTTGCTACACTTCTTGATCCTCGATGCAAAAAGTGCTTTTGAAATATTGTTACAAAAAGTTGTATGGAAGTGAAGAAATTGCAACTTTTAAGGTGAATCAAGTGATTGCTAAGTTAGAGGTTCTTCTTAGAGAGTACACCAATTGTGCTAGTCCTTCATCTAATATGGCATCATCATCACTATCTTCAACCGGCGTTTCCCAAAGTTTGAAATCTCCACCTCGGAAGCGAAAGTTCAATTATTTAGATGTATGTATTTTTTTATTTACCTTATACATTAACATTATTTATTTTTATTGATTATTGAAGATATAATTATGTTACTAATTGTAATTTTGTAGGATTTCGATAATGATGAATTTGGTGATGATTCTTTCACCAATCAAAAGACAATGCTTGATAGATATTTGGAAGATCCTAAGATGGAGCGCAAAAGAGAGTTGAATGTTCTATCTTTTTGGAAAGAAAATTCTGAAAAGTATAAAGAACTCTCTCTTATGGCTAGTGATATATTGAGTGTGCCACTTACTACGGTTGCTTCAGAATCAACCTTTAGCATTGGTGGTAGGATTTTGAACAAATGGAAAAGCTCTTTCATTCCTGAAAATGTGGAAGCTTTGATAACTACTCGAAGTTGGTTGTATGGTTTTGATTGTAAGTGTTTTGCTTTATTTTTCCTTCTAATTATATTTTTCGTAACTAATATGCTTTTGTCCCTATTAATATTAACATATGAGTTGTTGTTTGATGGTTTGAACTTTAGCCAATGATGAAGAGGAATTTACTTGGCTCTTATGTGGATTGGATGAATGAATGCTAAATAGCCTAAGACAGGTACACTTCCTTCAAAATAATGATTGCTAATGAAATTAATGTATAACTCTTACTATTATTCGTGCTTTTTGTTTGAGTTGATTTGCTATTATTCATTTGTTTCTTTAATATTGCGAAGTTGCTAAGTTCACTTTTTATATCTTATTTGATTTGTAATAAATTACGAGTTTTTGAAGCGAAGCGAGCCGTTTGCTTTGCTCCATTGATGCGGATAAGAAGAATGAAGAAAATTGATCAATCTATTACACAACTAACTCTCTAAGTAGTAATCTTTTATATGTAAAAACTAATTACATACTATTATGAGCTTGTGTAATTTTTATTAGAGAATTATATGTTATTATGTTATGTTTTAGTACTTTTGTACTGATTTGTTGTGTTGTGCATGTTGTCGTTGATGTAGTTTATGGAGATGACCGTGGTTGATTTGTTGTGTTGTGTGTGTTGCCGTCACTTGTTGTTTATGGAGATTACCATGTTTGTCACGATCGAAATAGGAATTGATATCTTATTTGATTTTGTAATTTTCAAAAGTCCTTAGTGTTGCATCAAAAATCATGTTCACAAGTGGCATCATTACGCTAGTTTCACACATAAGCAACGTTTGTTCAAAATTTGGAACGACTAATTATAATTTATAAGAATAATGTACAATACAATATTATCGGGTCCACCACTATCCCTTGGTATGGATTTTCTTGAATAGGATTTGAGATTGATTAAAATTATTTGTACCATTACACATTTACAAGCATAAAAGTCCATTATGAGAGACTTACCAAAAAAATGTGAGTTGGGTCAAATTCAAATTCGGGTCGGGTCCGGTTCGGGTCACTTTTATTCCGGTTCGGGTCAAATTCGGTTCGGGTCGATTCGGTTCGGGTCGATTCGGTTTGGGTCCGATTCGGTTCGGGTCATAATCGGGTCAATTATATTTCGGGTTGGTTTCGGTTTCGGGTCGGTTCGGTTTCGGATCGGGTCGTTTCGGTTCGGTCCGAATCGGGTTGATTACATTTCGTGTCGGTTCGGTTCGGGTTGGTTCGGTCGGTTCATTTCGGTTTCGGGTCAAAATCGGTTCAAGCTGTTTCGGATGTCGGTTCGGTTTGGGTTTCGGGTTGTTCGGGTTGACCCATTCGGTTCGGGTCGGTTTTGCCGAGTCTAGTGATATAGCTTTTACTTCTTATATCTCTTGCGTGACTCGGAAAACCGATATGCGTATCTCACTCACTTCGAGTCCCTCATCACTTAGATTTATCGCATGCTCGAACAGTACTAGTATTCCGCTCACATCCGACTCCTTTCTATAAGGTCTATCTTGTTGAAGTCGAGTACTCCGATCTGTTTCATGCTTAGTCTATATCAAGTTATATCACTCGATGTTCTTTACTTAACTTGATTCTTCGCTTAGACTAAGTCGGACGGAATTCGAGTATCATGGATATTGGACTCGTAAAATTCCATTTCGTTTCGACTCGGATAATTAGTTATTTATGTATCTTAATTATTTTATTATCCGTGTCTAATCTTAGACCAAAGTATTTTATACTTTGAGAACCAAAATTGATTTACTTTTGTAGGTTATTCAAATGAGGATACGTTTTTCGAAATATAAAAGTAACCGGCTTTAAAATGTCAAATCACCAGCAGACATGGCTTTTCACCTTCTCTCGCTCCAGTCCCGGAAGATTGTGTTAGGGTTGTCTGTTTCCAAATCTGGAAAAGCTGGAACGCTAAGCTTAACGGTGGTTTCCACCTTATTTTTCAAGACACCGCCGAGTGGTTTTGGGACTTCCAAGAGAGTTAAACCGTTGTCCAACATTCACATTACAACGGACTCTTTACGAGTGACTCGGAAAGACCTTGTCAACGGTCACAAAGGACTCTCGGTCGGCAGATGAAGATAACGGCTACTCTGCTCGGTCATATATAAATAGAAGCCAACTCACAAGACTTGAAGATTGCCGAACTTATTGTTAATACACGTACTTGAGCAAAGTCATTGTATTTATTCTCAATCTTCTACTTACAACTCCCACTCTGTAAATCTTCACTTTACGAGTTGTAAGGTCTTGTACTCGATTACAAATACTTTCTTACTTTCTCTGTAAGGTCCCTTGACTAAGCTGTAAGGGTTAACTCAGCTTAGTTGTCCCTAGTTGTAAGGGTTATCTCAGCTAGGAAGTACTAGATCGGATAAGGGAATTTATGAGTCTAGGAAAACTTGTAAAGAGTTGTCTAAGGGAGCAACTCGGGTTCGATCGATTCACGGTATTTTGTGGACTCAAAATAGTGGATTTGACTTCGTGCTTGGATTAGCACGGTCCGTGGTTTTCTGCCCCGGGAGGGTTTCCACGTAATCTCTAAGTGTTATCTTTCCGAGTTCATTCTAGACTCAAGACATTTTTATAGCTCCCGCTTAACTTGCTTACTTATTCGTGATAGCATTTCGAGTCTATACTTTTCCGACCCTGCTGATTGACTCGGAACCTGTCTTTGTCTCTTCTTTGGCAAAAGAGCTAACGTTTTCACGAAAAACTTCCATCACCCTATTCACCCCCTTCTAGGGTGACACGGACTCTCCCCGAGCAAACCTTCATTTTCTATAATTAATCCAAATTTATGCCTTCGATTAGTGAACCAACAAGCAAGCTCATCAAGGGCACCAAAAAGAGCTCAAGTAACAACTACTAGAGAAAGCATCATCATGATACCTACTCCTCGGGTATACCTCCACTGTCGGCATCTCAAAACATTTTGGTTTTCATTGTTTAAGGTCTTTGGGCAAATTTTGATATTTTTTGGTGTTTTAATGCAGTTCACCGGAGCCTTACAATCTAGTGACAAATCCAATAGGCCTTTTCATCTAAAGGAAAAGATAAATAATCTATTTCACGGAAGAAAGCACCAAAAAAATCCAAAATTTCCAATAGCCAACAATATTAGAGTAGAAACTTTTCGTTGTTTTTGGATGATCAATGCATCGGATCAAGAAGATATCTTCCAGCTTTTTACTATCGGTAGCCCTTCTTTGTTTTTGGGTGTCTAGATTCCTTATATAGTTGGGTGTAGTAATTATAAGTAACAAATTAGACACTACTAGCTTCACAGTTGGCAAGTTTCAACTTTAGCATTTCATTTATGAGTTGTTGCTTAATTTTCCGGATCGGAACACATGAAGAGCATGTTGTAGCTCCCATAGTAATTCAATATGAAGGCCTACATGGAGAATTTTGCTGCCCATCCTGTCTTTCTATTTCAAACTTAGCTTTTAAGTCATCAAGTGTTTGGAACTATTAGCAATAAACTAATGGGTTGAGTGGTAGGATTTCTTGTGATTGCTTGATATGAAATTGCAATTCGATCCTGAGCTCTTTGCCTTCACCTGGGAGATCATAGTGAAGGGGCTATAGTGGAGGCTAATTCACTTGAAAGGCGAGGCACTAAGATTAATACACTTATGTTTTTATTATTATAATAACAAGGTTTTTTTACTATAATTCTACACATTTGCGAGTGAGGGAATTGTAGTTCAACTATTGTTGAAGGAAAAGGGAATTGTTATAGATAAATTAGCAGCAACATTAAAGCAATTATGATATTATGATTTAGGTCAATGCTCAAATGGGTTGATCAAGCTTCATATGATTCACATCCCGACTAGAAAAACATATATGTGCTATGATAATCTAACCAATCAATCCACAGACCTACGTAGGATTTAAACCTACATTTTTGTGTAATTGCACAATGCTCTACTCGGTTGAGCTAGTAGACTTTAAGAATCCATTGTTATGCTAGATGTTATACCATCCCAAAATATAAACATTTCTAATATAAAACTCTCTTGCATCTAAAAGACTAGATTTCTTTAAGTAAATACATTAACAAAATCCAAAAACTCACTCAGGCATTTAGTCAAATAGTTGGTGTGCGGCATGGAGGTGAAGAACTAGTACCTTCAATTAGCAACCAAAGCCATCGAAGCCCGAACTTGAAGGAGACATGGAGGTGAAGAACTCGGGTATTTTGTCAAACAATTGGTGTGCAACATGGAGGTGAAGAATTGGAACCTTTAATTACAACTCGGGACATGGAGGCGAAGAAATAGAACTCGAACTTTGCACCTTCGACTTCACAAAGCGAAATAGCCTATTTTCACTTTCAATAGCTCACATGGAGGATGTGATGGAGATGTTCAATTGAAGAAGAAGGTATGGTGACTGAGGTTTTAGACTCGTAGATTTAATGCTATTGTGCCATAAAAAAATTACTTCTTTTTACATAATTTCTACAATTTAAAATTGGAATGGCAAAAAATAAAAAAGAAAAATCATTCGTCACCTGGTAATAGCAGGTACCAGGTCATATGGTGGTATTTTTAATCGGAAAAAGTAAACACAAGTGGTAGTGAATACAAAAATAAAACACGAGTGGTAGAATAGAAAAAATGAAAAACACAAGTGGTAATATAGTCTAAGAACTCCCCAAAAGTTTCCCTTGTCCGAAAGCGCTATCGCCTATCGGTATGCGAGAGCGAGAAAATGAGCCAGTCGTCGCGTGACTTCCTCAATTACTCAATTACAATGAACTAGTTTTTAGTCCATAAGTTGCATAATTGGTATTATGTATAATATTTATTTATATGATTTTATTTTAAAAATTGTATAATTTTGCTAATTTATTTTTAAAAAAATTAATGTATTAAACATATATGCAATGCACACATACTATCCTACAATCATGATAACTTGAATATCATGTCAATTAAGAAAAAACAAATATAAAATGAGAAAAATGAATATTAATAACTTTATATTATTATAGTGAGAATATAAATCCATAATTTATTTGTTGTGTTTTGGTATATCTATAGAAATTATAAATAATTATGTTACTTCTTATATTTTTTAAAATATTGATATTTTTTAAATTGTAGAACATTATCTACTATGTTTATTAAATAATCTTATATATTTATAAAATTGTAGTTTTTAAATTATGCATGTCATTTTTTTCTTGAAATTTTATAATATATCTTATTGTTAGTGAATTCATATGCAACATAAATTTTTTAAAAAGTGGCACAATTAAAATTTCACCGCATGTGTAATGATGACAAATGAGTAAAAAGACTAATTTTGAAAATCATGATATGTAAAGCATAAACTTTTATGAAATTTTATGTGAAATACATCAAAAATCAAGTCTAGAATTGGTTTTATTAATGAAAAATCATAAATAACATATAGTATTTTGAAACTCCAATACCAAATAAAATATATTAATAAAAATATATTAAACTTATTTCTACTATATCAAAATCTCAAAATACGAATTTATACCACTAATTGATGGAAATAAATGTAGTTGGTGTTCAAGATATATTGTAATTCATTAATAGAATATATCAAACTCATGCAATATTCCTAACTAATTCATATGTTTTTTTATGAACAAAAAAAAACTAATGCATATATTAGTATTAAGTTACAAATTATATGACTTACATTATTATATTTTACTGTGAGAATATCAATGATTGAGTTTATTCATTAGTTGGATAATAAACTTATACATAAGAATTTTCTGAAAGAATTCAATGTAAAATTAATTATGACATTAAAAAATGCTCACAGATGGATATAGTTATATTAGTGCATAATATAAGGCAAAAAACACCAAAAGAATATTATAATTGACAAATTTATTGAATTTAGGTAACAATATTTATGTTTTTGTAGCAAAACTAAATAATTCGGTAATAATTTTGTGAATATATTTTAAGAGTAAAAATTTAATTGGAAAAAATCATTTGATAGTCTAGTATAATAAATTATCATTTGCTTTTTTTCAAACCCAAAGTGGAAAAAAGTTCTACAATATTAAAACCTTAAAATATATTTGTGCAAAAATTTTTATAACGCTATAATATTTAATAGAATATAGTAATTTAATATTTTAACCCAAAGTGGCCATCCAAAAAAATTCCAATTTAAGCAATATAAACTTCCGTTTATTTCATTATAGGCAAAGGGCAAAAGAAATAGTTTGTAGGTGATATTTTAGCTCAAAATGATATTGTCCCATATATTTAACAAAACTAAAATAAATTATGTTTTGAAGATAAAAGATCGAATTTTTGTTCTTCTTTAATTTGACATAATATTTTCTTAAACATTAATGATCTTGTAGTTGCTTGAATAAGCATGTTTAATTTCTCGACATCTATTACAAAATGAAAAAAGAACTTCTTTTAATAAAACACATTAGTTTTAAAGGATGTAATTTGACCAATTATTAATCAATATTTTTCGTTGAATCGAATTGAATACATCATTGCTTCATTAATATAAATCCCTCATAATTAAGCACTATATTAAGTGACATTCCAACTAAGCATCCTATGTGTCATTTATATAGAGCTCCTACCCAACTTTTAATTAATATATATATATATATATATATATATATATATATATATATATATATATATATATATATATATATATATATATATATATATGACAATCCAGTTTTGTTTCCTAGAAAAATTTATTACAATTTTTCTCAAATTCAGAAATTCTTTTATTTGACCTATTACTTCCAAGTTGAAGTTCCTATCAACTTTGGATAATTGAGTTGAAGTTATGTTATCAACTAAGTCAACGGAAACGAGAAAAGTGTTTGAATAATAAAGAGAAGTTACAAAATTTTTCTCGCTAGGAATTACAAAAAAGTAAGATTACAAAGTAGGAGTTGTAAGCTAGATGTATATGATCAAATTAGCTCTTGTTCCCTCGTATAAGAATCTTGTGTAAAAGCTTCTTTATATAGTCTCGCTTTGGGAGAAATTGATTGAGTCTTCAGCAGGAAGAACTAAGTCGCTAGCCGTTCTAACAGTATAGTCCGAGGACTCGGCTTTTATACTATCTTAAAATAGTCATTGTGTCTAGGTCCTAACCGACAAAAGTCATTCTACCAACTCAGGAAACTAAAAATTCAGGTAGAAAAACTTGTTGTGTCGAAAATAAAATATTACCAAAAATGGCGAAGAAATAAGCTTGTCATTCGAGTCCGAGTTGTTTTCGGGTTTTCTGTGTGCATATCTTCAACAGTTATGAGGCCTTTGTTTTTTATTCTTTGTGATAATCAGCTTTATAAAACTTGCAAAACACAAATTAGAGAATTGTTCTCAAAGTATAAAAATACTTCATCCATAATTAGATTAGGATTAGTATAAATAAAGCGTTTAAAGACCAATTATCCTACCTTAATCCATTAATATGAAAATTTCCAAATCTAATATTCAATATATTCAAGTTCCGGATATATGCAAACTCATAAATTAGAAGTTCAATCTTAACAGTACATGAGTTATTTAGATATTTTTCAATTTTACCAAGTTGAATATTTTCAAGCATAATAAATCGGCTTAAGTAGAATTAAAACAATTAATTTCCATTTTATTTCATGAAGATTATTATATTTAAAATAACATATTGAATATGAGGATATTTTAGCAAACTCAATATCCGAGTTATACCGAGTGGGTCGGTTTATGAGAACCGAGTAGCTCGACCATGCTTAGTTAAGATGACTAAGTCAACTTGTACTTTCTAAAGTATAAGTGAGTCTAAGACTTTTACAAGTATTCTTTTAAGATATAAGTCTTAGGTAAGTCATGGATAAGTCTTGTAAAATTAATGATCATTATAACAAATGACTTTATCTTGTGAATTTCTTTTACACTATTACATATATGACTTTTTATTACGACAGTTAAAAAGGAAAAACTGTCATAAAAAATGAGGTGGTGACATTTTTGTAAATATCGGTCTTGTGTAACACCCATGACAACAATTCATTGAAAGAACCGTCGTCATAGGTTGAGCGATTACCTATGAGTACGGTTCTTTCAATGAACCATAGTCATAGGTCCCATTTTATGATGGTTCTTCCATTGAACTGTCATTTCTCCAAATATAATCTAAAAGCCCGAGAACTGGTACGTGTTGTTTCCACGCCCACTTTATCTACTCTCTATTCTCGGTCTTATCGCCCTCCCAGCTTTCTCTCGTCCACTACTACCTCGGATCTAGAATTGGTACTAGTCTGTTTCCACGCCCATTTCAACCGGTAAGCTATCCTCGTCATTGTAGTTGTCCTCTCGCTCACTCTTTCCTCTCGTCTCTTTTAGGTGTAGTTCTCGCTCACTCTCGCCGTCAAGTTGTTAAGCCTTTCGCTCGCTCTCGCAGCTTGTCGTCGTTTTTCCGGTATGAATCTCTATCCTCTTTTATTTTTCACTTTAAGTTATTTTCAAAATTTAGATAGTTGAATGTTGAATGTATTTGCAGTAATTATGTGAATGTTGAGAATGTAGGTAATATTTGAGATTGTTGAAATGTTAAATCATTTATTAAAAATGTGGGTAATATTTGTTTAGTTTATTAAGTTGGAAATTCGTGAAATGTTAGTTAAGGAAATAGAATGTTAGTTTGAGATTTTGAGAAAAGGATTTAGGAGTTTAGGATTTAATTAATATAGGAAAATAGAATGATAGTCAAGGATGGTAAATCGAAAGAGTGTATCCAAATTTGTTTGGGGTTTAGAGAAATAGAAAGATAATTTGGCTATATGGTCATCCCCAAAAACTTGTCATAAAGATAAATTTGTATCCAAATTTATTTATTTTGATGAGCTGATGTTGGGGTAGACTCATTTATGCAATTATCGAAATTGGTATCCAAATTTGGTTAGAGTTTAGAGAAATAAAAAGATTTATGGTTAAGAGGTTGTGAAAATAGAAAAATTTATGGTACGGTTTAGGGTTTCGGAAAATGGAAATAATTATGTCCAGTTTATGATAAATGTATAATACATCAAAATTGGAAGCAAAAAGGAAACCATACATTATATATATACATACCCTTTTGTATTTTAAACAAAAAAGAAATTTAACCACTATAAAAAAAAAGTAACAACTTACAACAATGGTCCATGTTAGGAATATATACTAAGTAACAAAATTTTTCTGTTTACATGTAATTAGACAAATGGCTTGCTTAATTGTGTATAATTATGCTTATTTTGCTTTTCATACAATTATCATATGCATTTCATAAGCTTAGAGAACCCGTTCAAAAATCTGCACATAATAAGTTATCCTAGGTTGTGGTACATGCATAAACGTGTGTATAACGCCGAGGATATTAGCTAGGTATGTATAGGTTTTTGAATTATCCGTGTTGAACAGTTTGAGAATAATATAATAATAGGTTGCGTGGCTAATATAATCATATCATATATTTGACCGGATATCACGGTGCTCATTTCATCTCTCGTTCTTCGAGTGTAATTATGACGATGATGAATTTGATGTGTATATCTTTACTTATGTTATCATACAATTAAGTAAGGATATAAACATTAGCTATTTTATTTTCGTATGTTGTACTTGAAAGATTAAGGGGAAATGCTGTTGGAATTTTGTCAAATGTATGATAAAATTTTGCTACACGGTCTAGGGTCATGTTATTCTTGAATGAGTTTAAGACCATTTATCCCTGTAAAAAGATCTTAGGCTCATGTCATATTATTTGTATAAATGATGAAAGTACGTACTTTTCGAACTATATATGGTGAATTGCTTCTCATGTTTATGGGTAAGGTATGGATCGAGAGTGTGTTTATAACGATAGGAGGAGTGTAGAATATCGCGATGGTGTTAGCAACTTCCTAGAGATTGCCATCAAACATGCTACCAAATTCGAGAGAACAATCCATATTTTATCCATATTTAAGGTGTTTTAACTCCTCAAGATTACCCCTAAAGTTGTAAAAGGTCATCTATATCGGCATGGGTTTGACACAACTTATAAGGTGTGGGTATGACATGGGGAAGAGGATTCTGTGAATAATGGCGTACGAGAGGAAGATGAAGGTTATGATGAAAATGAAGCCAATAGTATGGAATTAGAAGATCGACCTAAAGATCCGGTTTATGGAGTAGAATGTGAATTATTCGATCAACCACATGTATTGGAGCAATTATTAGCCGATTCGAAGAAGCCTCTATATCCGAGGTATGATAAATATACCCATTTTGTCACTGTATTGAGATTGATGAACTTGAAAATGGCTAATGGCCGGAGTGACAAAAGTTTTACTGACTTGTTGAGTGTGCTCAAAGATATACTCACGTAAGGCAATGTCCTTCCCGACCATACATATAAGGTGAAGAGGATGTTGTGTCCTATGGGCATGGGGTCTAAGAAGATACATGTCCGCCCTAACGATTGCATATTGTACCGAAAAGAACATGCATATAGACACAAATGTCCTAAATGTGGTGTACCTCGATACAAAATGAAAAACATCGTTGGAGAGAGTGTTGAGGGACCTCCCTCCTGCAAAGGTTTTATGGTACTTGTCGATAATACCAAGGTTTAAACACTTGTTTTCAAGTGTAACCGATGCTAAGAACTTAATGTGGCATGCCGACGTAAGAGTTTGTGACGATAAGCTACGTCAACTTGCCGATTCTTCTCGACGGAAGAAGAACGATTCATTGTTCCCGGAATTTGGTAAGGAGGTACGGAATCTACGTCCGGGTCTTTTTACTGACGGAATAAACCCCATGGTGACCTCGTAGCAAGCACAACAGTTGACCCGTTCTTTTGGTTATCTACAACCTACCATCATCGTTGTGTATGAAGCGCAAGTACATTTTGTTGTCAATGCTCATTTCCGGACCTAAGCGACCAGGAAATAATATAGATTTGTACTTGGCGCCTCTTGTTGAAGATTTCAAGATGTTGTGGGATGAAGGTGTTTTGGTTTATTGTGCATACCGTGAAGAGCAATTTACATTGCAAGTTATGATCTTCACCACAATAAATGACTTCCCGCATATGGAAACTTGTCCGGATATACCATCGAAAGCCATAAGGCATGTCCCATTTGTGCAGAGGGTACTTGCTCCTATCAACTTAGGCATGGAAAAAGACGGCCTATCTCGAGCATCGAAAGTTTCTTCCCTTTTCCCATCAATATCGTAAGAAAAAGAAGGCTTTCAATGGTAAAATCGAGATGGATTTTGCTCCAACTCCATTAACAAGACATCAAATATATGACCAAGTGAAGGATCTTGATGTGGAATTTTGCAAGCCATACCGATGTCAATTCGAAAACAAGTGTGGAGAAAAAGAGATCAATATTTTTTAATCTTCCATATTGGAAAGAGTTGTATGTGAGACATAGTCTTGATGTAATATATAGAGAAAAACATCTCGTGAAAGTCTCATTTGCACTCTTTTGAACATACCGGGAAGAACAAGGATGGAGAGAAAACAAGACTCGATATGTGTAAAATGGGAATATGGGAGGAATTAGCACCACAACCAAAGGGGAAGAGAACATATTTGCCTCCGCGTCTTACACATTAAGTAGAAGGGAAAAACAACATTTGTGTGAGACCTTGAAGAAACTCAAAGTGCCCACAGGGATATTCTTCAAACATCGGTAGACTCGTTTCGATGTCCGATTATAGACTAATCGGTCTTAAATGCCATGATTGTCATGCTTTGATGCAACAAAATAATGCCGGTTGCTATCCGAGCCATGATGCCCAACATGTCGGACAGTCGATCACAAGAGTTTGCTTCTTCTTCAATGCCATATGCAACAAAGTGGTTGATTTGAATAAATTGGATGATCTTCATGCGGCGTGATCGTTACATTGTGCCAACTTGAGATGCACTTCCCGACTTCTTTTTTGATATCATGCATTACAAGAAAAACTATAATTTGTGACCGCCAAAATTGGTCTCAAAATGTAAAATTTCGATCACAAATGAGTTTTGTGACCGTTTAGGTGGTCTCGAAAACCCCTTGTGGGAAATGAGGATTTGTGACCGAATCGATCATAAATTCTTACCGAAACCGTGATCGAAATTTCGGTCACCAATTGTGAACGACTTTGTGACCACTTTATATTTCACACCGATTTTGCAAGCGTTTTGCGGTGTGAAATTATGACCACTTTATGACCGAATACATTTGTGACCAATTTTGTGACCGTTATTATTTAGAAATTTTGTAATCGATTTTGTGATCATTATATAATTGTGACCGCTTTTGTGATCGACTTAGCTTTGAAGTCATGGTACTTTTGTGACCACTTTTGTGACTAACTTAGTTTTAAAATTATGCCTATTTGTGATCGCTTTTGTGATCGATTCCGTTTTATTCCTAAACACTTTTGTGATCGCTTTTGTGACCTAGTCGATTATGTACTTAACTTTTTGTGACTGATTTTGATGGAAAGTGGACAGCCCTTGATCATGGACCGAGGACAAGTTATCAAGAGAGATCAAACATGCATGGAAATCAGCCAAAGACACTTGAATTTCTTATTATCATTTTTGACCCGGAGGATGGGAAGTCAAGAGTGTGTTCTTTTTATGATTGTTCATAAATAATTATTTACCTAAGAGTCAAGAAGGAGAGCCAAGAAGAATCGACTAGCAAACCTAAAATCCTCCATGTTAGAGCAAGGTGCATTTTGGCCATGACAAAACGTGAAGTAAGGTGTCTTTGCACATAAATAATTTGTATTTGATTCCAGTCGGTCCAAGGTCAATTACAACATGCCTAGGCGCCTAAGGGGAGCATCCAAAGCAGCCCACATGAAGAGCATTCTAGAAGAATTAAGGAGGCTTGGCAAAGGGGAAACAAACCATAGCCACATGTTCCCTAACCATCAAATACTTGGCTGAAATTTCTCCTAGCTTAACTTGGAGGAGGGGAAAGAATCTTGGCTAATTTTGTTTTGATTTTGCTTTAATTTTTAGCTATGTTTCAGCTTTGTAAAATGCCAATGTTAGGCATTATAAATTCAGCAAGCCTAGCTCATGTAAAAAACTTTTGATGAATATATGAATTTGAGCTTTGCTCTTGTGAGATGGATTTCTCAACCCTTTAAATCCTCATTGTCGTATCCGAGCCTTGGCAAGCTTGGTGGTGTCCTTTGAGTCTCTTAAGCCCCGGTGGTGTTTACGTATCCGGACCGTTTAAGAGTGCCCCTTGATTCGACTTGGTGGTGTTTCGTATCCAAGCCGGAATCCGGGTTCTATCCAACGACTTCCATCAACCATATCTCCCAATCCACGAATCATCTCTTTCCCAAATTTCACACACTTCATCTTACATGAGTTGAGTCCATTCCCTCCAAATCTCAGCTCAATCCAAGAAGAACTCCATCCCCAAGCACCAAAAACAAACAAAGAACCTCATTCGGACAACCACCCAGGTGAGGCTTTGCATTTGCGTTTGGCTCAAGGTGATCCCGACCTTGGATGCTTGCCCAAATTTTACCACAACCTTTCCCAACCAGGTTAACTACCTCTCCACCAAATTTCGTCCAAAACCAAGACCATTTACCCCTCCTTTCACCCTTTTCCCCGAACCGCACTCGCGAGTCCTATTCGCGCCGGCTTGGTTTTCTTGCGGTTTTGCTTCCTTTTTGCTTCCGCCTCCCACTACACATCGATTTTGAGAAAATTGAACACATATTGTGATTGTTTTTGCGACCGTTTTTTTCCATAAAAATCATTGTATACAATCATGCGGCGAATCCTCGTATTACAAAATCACACTAAATTTTTATATATAATCAATGTCCATAGTTCATAACAACCAATCTAGATTTAAACACACAAATATCTTCATCGTCTTTAACCAATCAACATCTCATACTTATACAATAGTCCAAAATAAAAAAGTACAATATCCATAGCACTAATAAAAACATAAGAAAATAAGACCATATCTTCAAGCATTATAGCTACAACCATTATTCTCATCTTCTTCCCCACCACCACCACCACCACCATCATCATCATCATCATCACTACCACCACCACCGTAAGCACTACCACCACCACTACCACCAATATTAATTGGAATTGGAACCTTCATATGTTGCAACAAAGTTTTTACAAGTTGAGTAGTCTCACCAAGTTGTTTGGTTACTTCATCTAATTGCTTCTCAACACGGTTCAACCTTTTCTTCAACTTTTTGTTTGAATTTTTCTCTTCTCTAAGTTGCGTAATAGTAGATGATGCACATGAACCTTTCATTCCAAATCCATGAATTTTACCTTTGTTAGTGAGACTAACAATTTCCTTCCAAATCTTCATTTGACTTTCGGTTAACATGTGAAGATCCAATGTTTCTTGGAAGTCGAACCCTCACCTTGAGAGCATTGTGTTCCTTGGATATCTCGCAAGCTTCTTCTCATACTTCTCCTAAATTAAAGAAAATGTAATATTTTTGTCATATAGATAAAAGAAAACAATAGAAATTATGAGAAACATATGATTAAGAAAATGAAATACTCATGTAAGTCTCTTTTGCCTTTTCATCTACAAAAGTCTTGCCTTTCTTTGTATGGGTATGTTTAAAATGTTCAACAATAATTGGCTCTCTTTGAAGTTCTTCGACCTATATACAATAAAGAGTAGAATGATTGAGTTCATTATTTTATAACACATGAGAGAAAACAAATTTTTGAATACAAATGTATTACCAATTGCTTTTTATGCTCGGAATAAGGAATAGATCCACCACAATGCACGAGAGGAACCTACTCCCAAAGGTGATGCTCTATTTGTTTTGGCAGACCTCACTTTTTAACTCGAATATATCGGATTCCCAATATTCACATATCATAAACATCCTTACTTAACCATAAAGGTTGTTTTCCACTTTTCGTATCTCAAAAGTCATGCCTTTCAATATGCAACTCCACGATGTTAAAAAACTTTCCTAATATCACGGGCATGCTCATCATCCCAACAATATGTTTTCCGAAAGTAAATACAATAAACATATAAATCAAAATTAATATTCATGTAAGTTTTGAATAAATATTTACCTTGAATTCATCAAACCACATATTCCTCATTTCAATTGGTACGTCTTTCCAAGTATGATAAGGTGCATCATACTTACTTTTTATGATAGTGGAGAGGGAATGAATGACATCTCGTGTGATTTGGACGTGTTTCCGGAGGAAAACTAGTGTGTTTACGTGAAAGATGATTCGGGGGAGAAAAGATTTACTCGCTCCGGTTGCAAGGGCGTCGTGTGATTGGATGGAGTCCACTTGGCGGCTACGAAACCCGCAAAAGGCGAAGCCCCGAGGGTGGGTCCTGGGGAACACCCCTCCGACGCTCAAGTTAGTGTGGTGAACCGAATGAGCGAATCGAAAAAATCTTCCTCGATTTGCGTGAAGGGAAATTTTTGGGATTTTGGGATTTGCTTACTAGAGTAAGGCTTTTGGGAATTGGTGAGACTTTCTAAGAGAGGACAAGTGTAGGGATTGATGATGTGAACTTGTGATTTGATGGGGGATATGTGAGTATTTATAAGGGAATTTAATAGGGGTAAGATAGTAGTTTACCGTAATGAGGATGGAAACTCTAGCCCTAGTTGCTTAAATCACTATTTAATACTTACTCTTTTGCTACTGAAAATATTTTGCTCTTGCTAGATCCAAGCATGTTGGATCTCTTGAGTAGGTTGAAAGATCTCTTTAGAAGGTTGAGATATAGGTTGAGAGATCCCCGAGAAGGATGAAAAGCCTTAGGCGTAGTACCATAGGAAAGTTGGGTAGGTTGAATGTCATGTAGTTGATTACGCAATTGGGAATGATCTTGAAAAAGTGGGGAATTTGCTCTTGCTAGATCCAAGCATGTTGGATCTCTTGAGTAGGTTGAAAGATCTCTTTAGAAGGTTGAGATATAGGTTGAGAGATCCCCGAGAAGGATGAAAAGCCTTAGGCGTAGTACCATAGGAAAGTTGGGTAGGTTGAATGTCATGTAGTTGATTACGCAATTGGGAATGATCTTGAAAAAGTGGGGAATTTGTAGGCATTGAGGTTTGAATAGGACCAGTTGATGTAGGGGACATAATGGGTGAAGGAGAAGATGATGTTGGAGTCCCATGAGAGTAAGTAGAAGTAAAACAAAACCTTTTCTTAGTGCCCTCGAATCGTAGACGATGATCGATTTTTCTCCGACATCTTCAAAATGAGTAAAAAAGAAAGAGACAAATAAACATAAAATTAACATTCAACATGCAAATATAACAAAGATTGTAGTTCATGTGGAATACTCAAACAACAAATACGCAAGTTATGCAAGTAGACAAAAGAATAAAGAGACAAGTAGGCAAAAGAACAAGTGCTTGAAATAACATAAGTCAATATCACAAATAAAACAAGGTTGTTTTCATTAAAAACATAAAGTAACCACAAATATTGGATTAATTAAAAATCATCATCCTCCTCATCATCTTCGTTATCTTCAATCTCCAAATCATCTTTAACTTTTGTATAATCCATTTC
Organism: Talinum fruticosum; assembly: GCA_021018815.1. Classification (NCBI taxonomy): domain Eukaryota; kingdom Viridiplantae; phylum Streptophyta; class Magnoliopsida; order Caryophyllales; family Talinaceae; genus Talinum; species Talinum fruticosum. The sequence goes on from JAITYX010000101.1 coordinate 1,053,458, forward strand.
GATAAACTCCTCCTCCTCCTCCTCCTCCTCATCCTCATCATTCACATAAGGCGCTCTTAAAACATCCCTATCAAGTACCTCATATCCATCATCCCTAGGATTATCAACTTTAGCATCTTCTATTATGATAATAGCATCGAGACATACTCTCTTTTGATGTGCATTCTTTAGTGTGTATTGACTATCCACTCTAGATCTAGGAGTTGTCTTTATAACAACCCACCAATCTTGGTTATCTTTTCTTCCCACTAGATAAGGTGCATAATACACTTGTGTTGCAAAATTTGCAAATATAAACGAATCATATTTCCTATATCGCCGACTGTGTCTAATTCCATAATGTCAAAATCTTTTATGAACTCTTGTACCAATATTTGGGGAATTATCAAACCAATGACAACTAAAAAGAACACACTTTTTTATGGGCTCTCTTGGATACTCCACCTCAACTATGTCTTTCAAAATCCCATAAAAGTCATTTTCAATGCCACCTTCCCCGACCCCTTTGGCACAAACTCCATAGTTATTGGTTGTTTTATCTTCGATCCAAGCCTTTGTGTCGAATTTATAACCATTAACAGTATAGATGGACCATGTATTGACATGTTTGAGTGGTCCCATTGCTAATTGACAAAAATATCGATGGCGTTCCACATCATATATTTGCATCATACCAACCTATTTGGAAAGAAAAATATAAATTAATTACTTGATAAGTAATATATGTTTAGTTAATTATTATTGAAATTAATAACTATATAAACTTACATTATATTTAAACCATGAAGTAAATTCAGTTGCAATCACAACATTAACCTCCTCATTAGAAATATACGGATTACGTTGCCTTTTTCTTGGGTGAAGAAGTCAGTAAAATGTATCATCTATTTATTGAATGAATATATATATGTTTTGAAATAATAGATTGAGGATTTTAAAGAGTGCATACTAACCTAATATAAGGTTGCACTTATTCACAATTGAGCAACACATGCGAGATGGACAACATGATATTCTTCATCGGTTAACCACTTGTTTCATAACTTATCCACTAGGACGGCCTTGTGGGGAAAAAGCCGATAGAGTTGGTGATATATTATCTTAATCACCATTGTCCTCATTTCTTCTCACTCTATTCCTCACGCACGGTACATTAGATACAAAATAAAATAATACATGCAAAAGTGAGATGTTTCAAGATTAATGTAAGCCTCACATATTGAGCCTTCCGGACGAGCCTTATTCTTCACCATTTTCTTTAATAAACCTAAAAACCTATGATAAATTTTTCATATCAAAATGTTAGTAAATCTTAAATCAATGTATTTTTACTTTAATAGATTATAAATAAAATAAATATGTGTTACCTTTCAAATGGATACATCCAACGATATTGGACGGGCCCTCCTAGTTTTGCTTCATGAGCCATATGTATGGGCAAATGTTCCATGGAGTTGAAAAACCGAGGAGGAAATATACGCTCTAATTTGCATAAGGTAACAACAATGCTCTTTCCAATTTGGGACAATTTATCCTCCCGTAATGTTGTAGAGCTTAAGTCTCGAAAGAATTGGCTAAGTTCGGTTAGAGGCTTCCATATTTGTTCGAGTAGTGCACTAAATGCAACCGAAGCAATGACTCGCATGAACACATGATCGTGGCTCTTCATTATGCTTATTTTAGCTTTATCAATATCAACACATTTAGCTAAATAAGAGGAATAATTATCAAGCATCTTGAAATCTTTCACCCTTTGACATACACCTCTTTTTTGCTCCATACTAAAGCATGACTTTTCTTTTGGTTTCACAAGTTTTCCATTAGCCAACTCTTTGAGCTCTAACTCTTTTCGCCTACAATACAACTTTAAGTCCATTCTTGCTTTGGCATTATCCTTCGTTTTCCCATCCACATCCATTACTGTATTGAAAACAACATAAAAGACATTCTTCTCAACATGCATAACATCCAAATTATGTGGAAGTAAGTTGGTTTTCCAATATGGAAATTCCCAAAATATACATTGCTTCATCCAGTTATGAATTTCGCCAAACCCATCAATAACAAATGGTCCATTCTCGACTACCTTTGGAAGGTGTTGTACGGTTTCCCATATTTGTTCCCCAATTAGTCTCTTTGGCGGCCTATCTTTTTCAACCTTGTTCTTCCTAAAAGCATCCTTATTCCTCCTATACCGATGATCCATTTATAGAAATTGTTTATGACAATCAAACCAGGTCGGTTTCCTCCATTTTGTAAGCAAAAAGCTTAGGATGAGGACATGCGAATTGGACAAGCTAATTTTCCATGAGTACTCCATCTAGATAACATGCCATATATAGGGAAATCATTAATAGTCCACATCAATGCAGACCTTCATGACAAAATTTTCCTTTCGAGAAATGTAATATGTTTCAACACCTTCATTCCATAATGTTTTCAAATCATCTATTAAAGGTCTGTAAATAGACGTCTATGTTAACCCCAGTGGCTCTTCGGACCAGGAATAATACAAGTCAAAAACATATAAAGTGTAGTCATACACATATCCGGAGGAAGATTGTAAGGGGTTAGAATCATCGGCTAACATGAATATTGTTTAGCAAATTGTGATGAAAATGGAGAGAATCCATCAAGCACATAAACCAAGTCCAACATTGCGTGGTTCGGAGGCAATTCGAGCCAAACTCTATCAAAATGTTTCCATGCTTCCCCATCCGATGGATGACATAATAACCCCGGCTCCCGTGGATTTTCATAATGCCATCTCGGTGCCTTATAGAACTTTAGGATGCAAACAATCTTTTCAGACCTTGGAATGATTGGAAGGTAATGCATTCTTGCTAAAGGGACATTGTTATGGTTTTTATTTTTTTGAACTTTCGAGCCTTATATCTAGGAGCATCACAAAATTTGCATTGTTGTAGATGTGCATCATCTTTATAGTACAGACATATAATCATTAATGCAACAATCAATTTTTATAAAAGTCCGCCCAAGTTTTCTCACTAATTTTTCGCCTCTCGAGAAGTTATTCGGGACATAGTTGTGAGATGGACACACTTCTTTCATAAGTCAGTGCAACATCATTAAAACAATTCGGGACATATTATGCTTAGATTTAATGCTTATCAATCGTAAGGTAACATATAACTCAAGTATAGTAAGGATAACCATCCCACAATGGACATTGTGGTGCATCTAAAAGGTCATAAAACCTTTGTGCTTCCGGATTAGGAGGTTGTGGCACATGTTGATGATAACTCAAAGCATCTTCAACCATTGTGTGATAAGCATTATTGGGCATATAACCATGTGATTCATGTTAATTTGTACATGTCATGGGGTTCAACTTCCCCATACGATGTCCAATACCAATATCCATCTATGAATGCTTTCTTATAAAGGTTAGCCTTTACTTCTTTAGATGACAGAAATTGTGTATTCTTACACTTAGCACAAGGACATCTATATACATTCTCTCTCAATACACATGTTTTTTGCAAACGCATCAAACTCGTTAACCCCTCCACGAACTTCGTCATTAATCCACCATGATTGGGAAAAAGTCTATTAACTATCCACCTATGATGTTCCAGGTACTTCCATATTCCGTTTGAAATTAAGCAAAATATTTCATTAGTTTCCTAATTTAATGTGCAAGTATGAGTGGTAAGAGAAGCCTAAATATAATACTCGTATTTATTTAAGTTGGTTATATGAGTTAAATTAATTAATTAAGTTTTAATTAAATAAAGTAGATCGAATAACTAAAATATATACATGAACATATATTCATAATTTTATTTAAGTAAATTATTATGTGTTCGCAGAGCTATCGTTAGTAAAATATATTAAATCCTCTTCTTGACTTTCCACCTAAACCCGAAGAGGTGAAGAACTCGGGGTGGGTTATATTACCTATCCTAATTTAACTATGTCTAATTAAATAAAAACAAAAAAAGGGGGATTTAGTGTCAAGTCGGGAATTGGATTGATGTCAAATGGAAATTTGTGCCTTCGATTAGTGAAGCCACGAAAGAGAGAGAAAGGACTGAGAGAGAGAGAGGAGGGGCCTTTTGGGTGGTTCCCTCGGGCGAGACCAAGGGAAAAAGAGAGAGAGGAAGCAAGCCAAGAATAGAGTAGAGGGATAAGGGAAAGAAGAAGAATAGAAATGGGAACGGGAATCATGGGAAACGAAGGAATGAAAGAACAAAGAGAGAGGGAGCGAGTGCGATGGCCAAAAAGAGAAAGAGGAGGTTGAGCGAGCACGGCAGACAGTGGACCCGAGGACGATGAGCCGGCGAACGGAGGTAGACGGCGAGCGAAGGAGAGAGCGAGAGTCGAGCCCAAGCGAAAATAAGAACCGGAGAAAAGGAGGCCGTGGCTCTGCCCGAACGACGAGAACGCCGAGGCCGGTTAGTGAACGACAAAAGCGGGGAAGTAAAGGAACGGGAGAACGAAGAAGAAAAAGAGCAAAGGGAGAGCGAGAGGCCGAAATAGAGAAACCGTAACACCCCGAAACTTAATCGTAATTAATTATTTTAAATTTTCGTTCTATTGTCTTCATATTGTTTAAGAGCGAGTGAGATGCGCACAATATGGAATCAAAATAAAAGATGCGAACAAATTTGCTAATCGTAAATAATAATAGGTAATTCGTACAAATTTACGTTTGTACTACGAAATGTATATATGTTCGAATAATTTCATTCCGAATTTGAATAAATTAAATTATAAGTAAAAAGAAATAAAATAAGATGGTATACATTTATATATATACACAAATTATTATAACACAAATAAAATTTATAAACAAAAAGAAAAAAAAAGAAGAAGATGGTGGAAGGATGGGGATATCGGTGAAAAGGATGAGAGGTTTGAAAACACAGCTACATCATTCATTTCCATCGCTCTCTCACCTCTCTCGCTCTCACCTCCCCCTCACTCCCTCTCACCGCCCGCCCGAGTTCCACCGCCGGCTAGCCGTCACCGCCGGCCTCTTCGCCGCCGACAAGCCGCCGCCGACGCGCTCCGGCCGTCACCCTTGCCGCCCGCCCTCCACCGATTTTTCTTTCCCTCTTCCCCGTCTCGCGCCAACAGGGATGGTTTTGCCCTCGCTATTGCTGCTGCCGCTCGGACCGCTATCGCCACCGTCCCTTGGTCGCCGACCGGCGCCTCGGCCGCCACCCTATCACCTCTAGTGCGTCTCTCTCTCCTCTTCGCTCCGTTCCGCTCGAACAGGGGTTGTTTCGCCCCGTGGCTACTGCGCCTCCGGACCGGGCAGCGTCGCCACCTTTAGCCGCCGTCCGGCGCCCGATACCGCCGACCAACGCTCGGAGCTTCCACCTCAAACACCGAACCACCACCACCAATTCCACTTCAAAACCCCTTGAGGTACATCTCTAATTTCCTATTTCTAAGAAAATTTACATTACGAATTCCCCATTTCTAAGCAAATTTTATCACAAATTTATGTTATTATTGAATAATTAGGAAAGTATATGTGAATTGTGAATTGATTATGGTGGAAGTGAAGGAATTGTGGGAGAAATTGAAATTGGATTTAGGGATTATTATGTGTTGAAGTGGAATTGGAAATTGATTTGGGTTTATTTGTAATTATGAATGTGTTTGTTTAACTTTAATATGAGTATGAATGAATTATTTAGTTGTGGAGGAATTGGAAGAAAGATATTGAGGATGATTACAAATACGAACATGTATGTGGTTGGGAGTTGGTTTCGAGAATGTGTAAATGAGACATTGAAGATTGATGGAGGATTGAATTTATTGGTTTGTATGCGTGCTAAACTTGAGTAAATTAACGTAATTGACTCTTGGTCTAATTGTACAAGTGCGAATGAATTTGAAATGTAGAAAGTGGATGAGATTATAGATATATGATTATGGGGAAAGTGGTTAAAATTAGGTTATGTTAAGCTTGATTGAAAAATGGAATTGGGTTATACTTGGGAACTTTATTGAAATTAATAGAGACCTTGGTGGAGTTAGTAATTTGGTGATAATAAGTAATATGGTGGTGAAAAGACAAGAATAATTCAATGTGTAATGATCTTTGCGGGAATTCGAAGAATTACTTAGAGTGAGACTTAACTTGAAAAGAAAATTATAATGTTGAATTGAGTAAAAGGAGGAGGGGAAAAGAAATTTACAGAATCAAAGGAAGTTAGAAATTCAAATGAATTTGGGTAATAAGTGGGGAATTAGAGGAAGTCAAATGTGAAAAGTTTATCACAAATAGAGAGTAACTATTAAGTTTATTAATGCATAAATCAAATTACTTCCGAAAACGAGAAGCGACGTGAACGACATGTTCGAGGAAAATAACAAAAGCGATATTTAAGGTGAAACGAACAACTACCTCAGCTACGTTATCGTCTGCACTTTTCAAAATATTTAAATGTTAGCATGTCGAAATATTAATGAGTTTCACTATTTTATCTACGATACGTTGAATCATTAATCGATTATTGGTAGTACTAATAAAGGAATTAATCGTACGGAGCCATCTCCCGATAATCGGGATTTCTATGATTAAATTGCTTAAACGGAGTCTTAGCTATATATATATATATATATGTCGTAATCGAAATTGAAACGTTTTTGAGCACAAGAAAATGAGAATATTGACGAGATTGTAACTTGGTTTATATACTAGTTTGAAACTTGATTTTTGTGGTTGTAAATATACTCCGGTGTGTGGCCGTTGAGTTGTGTACTCCGAGCGTGTGGCTCGTTGAGTTTTATTGTGGGTTTTATGCGAGTTTTTAAGAGTTTTAGCCTAATGGTTAGGCCATGTTTCAAACGAAACTCGCCAAAATTTTTAGAAAATTGGGAAACCAAATCGACACCTTAAGTAGGAAGTATATTCGGTTTATAGATAGGCATACTAGATGAAATGAGTACAATTAAGGTTAGGTCTGCATTAAGCACATACAATAGGTGATAGAAGCAAAAGATCAAACTTGAGTTTTATTACAAGAATAGGGAATTAAACTCATCAATTGTTATGTACGAATTCAAACTATATCATCCATAGCTTATTTCCGAGAAATGTATGAATATCGAGATCGAAGTGAACAATATGGATAGGTACGCGAAAATTAAAAGTTTGGTGATCGTAAATACATATAAATATTGCTAAAAGACTAGTAATCTACGTAAGTAGATCCGTTTTGGAAACAGAAATCGAATTGAAATTGTGTTGCGTAAATAATCAACATTTGAAGTGTTCGGCATACTCGAGGTATGTTATCGCTTGTACCTTTTCCAAAGTGTTCATCTTTATTATGGAGGTTACTTGTTTTAATAATAAAAATAATTTGAACCCACTTCACGACCACAGTTCACGATTTACAACGATTTATTACGATTACGATTCATAATCACAATTACAGTTCACAGTTCACGATTCCACAGTTCACGATTACGATTTACGATTTACGATTTACGCTTACGATTTACGATTTACGCTTACGATTTACGATTTACGCTTACGATTTACAGCTTACGATTTACGATTCATAGTTATAGTTCATAGATACAGCTTACGATTCACATTTATAGTTTACGAACACGATTACGAGATCACGAGGCCCTCCCCGAACGAGCAAGGTAAATGAATTTATTGTTTACATAGTCACGATTACATATATGATGACTTCACGTGAATCGTTAATCGTTCAATTGTTCATAGCCGATCGCCTCGTGGTTCGATGAACCTAGGAGTCGAAGTCCATGATTGATGGTCTCACAAGACGGGTCCTAAGTTTGGCTAAATCGGAAAAACAAATCGAAATTGACAAGTTTACAAACCGATTATTCAAGAAAAATGATTTAAGATATGCATGATTTAAGAGCATTTAAATTATAATTTTATTTTATAACGGTAACGTACTAAGCTTCTAGCTCACACGTCTATTGTTTTATGTTTTAAAATTTTTAGGAAGTCGAGCGCATGGCGTACTATTCACAATCACGACTAAAGTTTAAAGAGGAAGAAAAAGATAAAGTCGGTCGGAGAAGTGATGTTCGACTGTTCGTATTGACGCCATACATGTTAGTCCCTTCTTTGGTCTCTTGGCTCATGATTCCTCTCCAACCGATCCTCGGCGTTTGAAATTTTCATTTTCTACGAAGAAAATTTGGGTTGGATTGTTACATAAATTGTTTGAATAATTAATTTGCTCAAATGAATTTGCCTTGTTTTCATTATGAAGACGGCGGTAACGTCTCCCAATTTACAAGTCTTCCGCTGTTAATTACTTATTTATGTGTTTACGTATTGGGGCGTTACGAAACAGAGAGAGGGAACCGAGGGCGGTGCAAAGAGGAAGAAGGCGAGTAGAACCGTGAGACAGAGGCGGAACGAGAGGAGAGGGAAATCAAGGAAGCCCAATGTTAAGCTTGTCGTACGGCTACAAATTAAACCACTACTTAGACTTATAATAAACAATATAGCAAGGGCAAGTAGGGATCGAATCCATGAGGAAAGATATAATAACATGCAAGTTTTAATCTAATTAAATTTACTACTCTTAAAAACAAAACAGAAAATTTAAATTAAAATCAATAACTAAAATTCATAGAAAATTATCTAATAACTAAATAAATAATTTATACAAGTATAATAAAACTACAATAACCCGTAAATATTTTTGTATATTTTTAGAATAATTAAAACAGAAAACTAAAGCGAGAAAATAAACAAATTCTAAAACAGAAAATTAAATAAGTAAAATTCTGCACTAAAATAATTACGAAAATAAATACTAAAATTACCCGAATAATAATACTAATTTTCTAAACCTAACCGAGACCCTAAAAATATAAAAATAAAATTTAAAATCTAATTTACGAAATTATTTTATTAAAAACCTGCAGTAATTAAATTCAAGAATTAAATCTGAAAAAATATCAAATTAATTCCAAAAATTCTAAAATTTAATCACAACGAAACTAGGACTCTATCTAAACCCTAAAAGAAGATAAAACACAAAAAATAACAAAAGAAACTATTTTTAAACTAATTTCTAACAAACCGACTCAAAAATAATAAAACTAATAGACAATTAATTCTGAAAATTAAAATATATAAAGACTCAAAATTAAATTAAAATAAAATTACTAAAACTAACCTAAAATAATGATCTTTAGGGGGTTTAATGAAATTGATAATAAAAGACTATAACTTTATAAGTAAAAATTAATAAACTCAAGAAAATAACTAAAAGCAAACAAATAATTATCAAAGATAGCAAATTTATAAAAACACTTAGTATAATCTATATCCACCATGCAAATTATTATTTATCATTAACACACAAATTGATCTACCCATGAGCTAAACTGTCGAAGACAACCACTAGCGGATCTTCCCCGTTTTTCCTTAGTGTGAGACCCGAAATTTTGAGTAGATTAATTTTATAGTTGAATTAAGCTAGATATTTATACGTAATATATTTTATGTGATTGTTATGTCCTTGTGTGTTTATATAGCTTAATTAATAGAGGTTAGTGCTCGTTATAGAGACACTGGGCGGACTTATGCTTATTTACCCCTATTCAAAAAAAAAAGGGGAAAGGGATTAGTGTTGATTAAGCAGTGTGCTGGCTGCACCTAATGAAAGCCACCGAAAGAAGGAAAAGAGAGGAGCGAGAGGAAAAGGAAGGAAGGGAGGGGGAGACCGAACGGACCCGGGAAACGGAGAGAGAGAGACCCGAGTGAGGGAGATAGAGCGAGACCGAGAGGGCAAGCGAGAGCGAAGGCGAGGAAGAGAGGCCGGAGACCGGCGCGCCGAACGGCAAGCGGCGGTGAAGCGGCCAGCGAGCACGAGGAAACGACCGAGCCGAAGGAAGGCGGAACCGAGGCCGGAAAAGAGAAGCGAAAGCGAGGGCCGAGGAGGCAGCCGGTGAGTGCGGGACAGCGACCGGCGACGGTGTCCGGCGCAGAGGAGGGCGGCGGAATCCGAGGCTAGCAGCAGGGAAAGGGAACGAAAGGAGGAAGGGAAGCGGGGAGCTCGAATCTCGAGCAAACCACAAACCGCAATCCCCGAATCGAGGTGGGTAGCCTTATACTCTAAACTATTATTAGTTTCGAAACCCAAATGAATTTCTTATGAATATCGAATGTCCTGTTTTATTGTAAATATCGAATGTTTGCTCGGGAATACAGAATGATTGTACCATAGGAAGTGGTTAGGATGAATTAGAACTTGAGATAATCTAATTAAGTATGAAGGCTCGAATTAGGATATTAGGGATTATGAGAAAGTTAGATTGCGGAGGTCCAAGGACTATTATCGAAGTTTCAATTAGCGATCAAAGACAAAGAAGCTGCGATTTGAGTGCGAATTGCTTAGAGATTACTTGATTTTATGATGTTGAGGGGGGAATAACCGCTAACATTGGGAAATAACGAGTTGAAGGAAAAGGAGAATATGAGTTTATATTGATTGGTACACAATTGAGGAACGAGAGTAGAAATCGAGTGGTTGGGTTAAATTGAATTGGAGATGGGCCCGAGTCCGTGAGATTGAACTAGACTTGAAGGTAAGCGAAGCTAACCAAAATTGAGTGATGAAAAGTGATTAAGAGTTATAGAACTAAGGATGGACGAATAGGAGTCAATTAATGAGAAAGAAACATACGATGGGAGTTAAGGCAGAAATGACGAGCTGAGAATGGTAAGGGTAAGTTGAGTTTAGAATATGTCTAAGCCTTGAGAATAAATCAAGTTGAAGATAAGCATAGTGAGAGGAACTTAAGTGACGAAGTGAGATCAAGAGTTATATAGTTGAACATGGGTAAAAGAAGTTGAGTATAAAGTAGAGACATAAAATGAGGAATTGAGGTAAAGATAATGAATTATGAAAAGTTGAAACATTGAATTAGATGGTATCTATTTATGGTTATCGTGACTCGTAAAAGTATTAGTTCCTAAACTCATTCAGTTTGAAAGTAAATTAAGTTAAGGGGAATGGACTTTGGAAGATAGAGGAGGAAAGGGAAATAAGAATGTTAGGGAATATGCATCCATGTAGATTGATTGTGGCATTGAAAACAAAATATGGCGAGAACTACTCATATGGGAATAGGAGACTCATGCTTGAGTAGAACATGGAGGAATATGAGTAAATGTGAGATACTTGCGCGAATACTTGAATAATTGTGCTAGCTTGAAATGTTAAGTTTTAGTATAGAGATGCTTGACACGTGAAGTGATTTGTTTCTAAATAATGCTTGAAAGTTGGTTTTGAAAAGAGTTCAAATGTTTACACAAAAGGATACTTGTGTATGATTCTTGAGAAATACTTTTGAACTTGAAATGTGTTCTATAAGAAGTGAAACTAATTGAGAAAGTGAATTTAGAAGGGTGACACGTGTGTCATGCCTTCTACGATGATAAAGTGATTTGAGATCTTGGTTAGAAACCAAGTTTGACAAGTGATTGTGATCACTTCGGTTTAAATGAATTTTGGGCTAAGGATTGTTTAGACTAGAGGAAGGAGGTGGTCGTGCGTATCGAGCCACGCGGTCCTTGCGTAGCAGGATGCCCATCAACCGGAGAGGTTGATTCTTTCCCGACGAGTAAAGCAGAGCCTTCCAGGTATTTGACTAGAGATAGGTCCCGGAATCTGAGTCGTGGGTAGCGCCCGAGAACCGCCCGGTGCTAGTTCAATCGTTTAAAGCCCCGAAAGAATTTTCGTAAAGTATTTGAGAGAAAGTGCGAATGGTTCCACCTTGTTTCATGTGATTCAATTCCCAAAATGATTGCAACCCGTGCTTTGAATGATTGAAGTGGTGTGAGTTTTATGTTGCAAATGATTTCAAGAGATTTCGTTGAAAAGTATATAGGTTTGTATTATATTATTATGCTTTTGCCGATTTCATTATTATGAGTATTATGTGTAAAGAATTTCTGTTTTAAGGGTGTAAGACTTCGATGAGCCCCGTGGTTTATTGCTCACCCCCACAAATTGCCCCGTCCCTCCCAGACTGTAGGTACCCCCGAGGCGAATGGTCTGGAATGCTTGTCTTTGGTGGCGATTAGGGTCGCAATCAAGTCTGTATGTTTTATGTTTAATATATTGTATCTATTCGGCTACTTATGTAAGTAGACGATGAATGTATAGTAAGTTAGACGTGTGTATGGAGACCAAACTAGTAGCTTCGACAAGCCGTAGATTTCTTTCTCTCGGCAATTTTGATCTTACGTGGTTGTAAATCCGGTTTTTGTCGAATTCATGACTTGGGTTGTAAACTAGTTCGCAATGTAAGCGTTGTGGTTGTGAATATACTCCGCGTGTGGCCGTTGAGCCGTGTACTCCGAGCGTGTGGCTCGTTGAGTTTTATTGTGAATTTTATGCAGGTTTTAAGGCTTTTAGCCTATGGGTCGGACCATAGCTCAAACGGAACTCGCCGAAATTTTTAGGAAACTTCGACCTTTGGGGAGAATTTCATTTCGTACCTTTAAGTTGGGTTGAGATAGCTAAGTCAACACCTGAGTGAGCCTTGGGAGTTCCTTTGAGGAACTCGGCGGTGTAATACTCCTAGGGTGGGTTTTGGGGTGTTACACTTAGTTATTAGTTTACGTAGGCCTAGCCCTAATATAAACCCTACTAATATTGATAACCTTAGCACTAGCACTAGAATTTAATCAAATTAGAGCATTAAGTATTAGAAAAACATCATCTAGCACCTAATAACCAATCTACTAGCAAATTGATTTAAGAAGGATCTATAATAATTTCCTAATTAAAAGAGATGGGTATGAGCCATCCATGATTAACTAGGGTGATACTTATTTCTAAAAGATCAAGCAATTACGTACTTAAACCCTTTAAACTATCGAATGAATTCATATAAAATCAATTAGTGTGCACTCTAATTAATTAAACATAAAATCATAAACATTAAACACAAATTATCATAGAATCATGGATCGAATCAATAAGACAATAAAAATCGAAACTTTGTTTCAAAATAAATAATTTAACATGGCTTCAAGTAGATTATACTAAGTATAAGAAAAACTACTCACACATAATGTAATTTAAAACATGTAAACTAAATAAAACTAGCATCTTTAATATTAATCTAACAATAAAAACTCAATCTTTTCTAATAAAAATTACAAAACTAAATTGTACTACCGATATTAGTTTCTTAGACCACTGGATGATGATGTAGTTGATGATTAGGGATGATGATGGGTGATTAAGGTGGTCAGGCAAGAAGACAAGCAACACGTAGCGGCAGCGAGTAGCAAGGAGTAGCGGCAGCAAGCTAGGCTGGCCGCTTGGTGTGTCCGGCAAGCAAGGGAACGTGGTGGGCAAGGGTTCTCGTGACTGAAGGTGGGCAGCAAGGGCCGCATAAGGGGGCTTCTCCTGGTCTCCTCTTTCACGATGATTACAAGTAGTATATATATGGTGAATGAGCTAGGGTTATTCCTCTTTCTTCTCTTCTAAGTTTCCTTTTCTCTTCCAATTAGGATTTCCTAAAATATAATATCCTAAAATAAATATTTTATTACATATTATATTTATGGACCAGCTTCATATATTTTCTTGGATGCTTGTCGGTAGCTAAAAATCCACTTTTAACGACTTTTCTTCTCTTCCCCACTTTATTCCATAATTACCTATAAATAAACAAAATAGGATAATTTAGATAAAATAAACTATATAATATAAACTAAATAACTACTAAAAGTACGTATAAAATACGACTTAACACCCAAATCGATTCCAAACCCTAAAATTTGAGGTGGCTAGTCTTATACTCTAAAACTAATAGTAATTTCGAAACCCAATTGAACTTTATTGCGAATATTGAATGTGAATGCTATAGGATGAATTTAGGTAGTTGTTAAGGCCGAATTGGGATATGAAAGAATTTAATTAAGTTATATCATGTGAAAGAATCGAGAAGAATAAGCTAGATTGGGGAATTGTGGTAAACTCATCTAATTGAGTATGAGAGTCAAATTTTACGGATTTCGAAACCGATATGTTATGACCGAAACTCGCTTAAGGTTGTTGAGTAGTTAAGAACACAAAATTGTGGATTACCTAACCTTTAGAGTGACCGAGAATTGAGAAAACGGAAGAAGTGCATCAATTGGGTAATCAAATGAAATCGCGGGAATTAAGTCGATCTTAGCGGTTTGCGATGAGTTGTGACTTTGAGTTAAAACTATAATCGTCGTGGTTATTGTAGCTCATGTAAACTAAATTGGCAAATTGAAAGGCTAGGGAGATCCGACATGTGAGTTGGATCAAATATAGTAACCGTGGCAAGTTATGACAGTTTGAGGTAAATTATAATGGTTGGTGATGATGTGCAATTTAAGGCTTGTGTGGTTATTGTGGCTAAGGAGAATTTAACTCCTAGTAGTTTCCTAAGTTGTTGTGCTTACAATTGATTGAGTTCACTGGAGAACCGATATGTGGAGTGTAGAAAGGGGATTGTGAATATTAGAGTATGGAGGTTCAAAATGAAGTTCGTAACCCTAAGTTATTATAGTGGTAATTATGTGGCATTTGATGCGTGATTTAATAGAGAAGCATTACTAAAGGAGCCTAAATGCGAGATAAGAGAAAAGGGAAGTTACATATTCTAAGTATATTAACTATTTGTGTGATATTATGATGAATTCAACTCGCCTTACGAGGAATACACAAAGAAAGTTTTAAGAATGTGTGATTGAACTTGAATGTGACTCTAGATAATCAATTTGTTTCCAAATGATTAGCTTTAAAAAGAGTTTTGTATATGCAAAACGATTTTTGTGTATGATTTCTTTATATCTCGCTTTTTAAATGTGTAAACATATTCCTAAGAAGTGAAACGGATTTGAGAAAGTGAATTTAGAGGGTGGCACATAATGTCATGCCTTCTATTATGTTAAACTGATTGAGAAACTATTTGAAACAACATAATGAATGTGTTTTCACCGTTTTGAATCGACTTGGCCAGGATCATTTAGCATATTGAAGGATTCTAACCGGGGTCCTCATGTGTGAGGATGCCCGACTAGAAACCTCGAAGGAAGGGTTCTAATAGGGGTCCCGGTGTATCAGGATGCCCGATCGGAGATTTCCTAGAAGATAGGTCCCGGAGCCTTTGTTCTGGGTCGCGCCTAGAGAAACTATGAAGTGCTAGTTCGAGTCCATAGGGCCTAGGATGTTGATTTAGATTCAATGAATTGTAAATGATTTTTGAAACTCGTTCGAAGATTGAAATGTTATAATGATAAGTCGCAACGACTTTCCCTAGAAAGATATTCAGCTTCGATCGAAAGTATTTGAAGAAAGCATAGGTTGTTACACCACCTTATTTAAAGTTGATTCAGCTCCAAAAGAGTTAATGATTACGAAATCGTGTTTTAAATGATTGAAGTATTATGATCTTTATGTTACAAACGATTTCGAGGATATTTATTGAAAAGTATCTAGATTGTATTACGTTATTATACTTTCATCGATTTTATTATCATCGTAGTATGTGTAAAGAATTTTCGTTTTAAGAGTGTAAGACTCTCTCGGTGAGAGGATTGGTACTCACCCTTACAAATTCCCCCTCCGTAGTTACAGGTACTCTCTCGTAAAGTGTGTCTTGTGTTGTACCATATTCTTGATTCCCGCATGTCATTTGCTCGTTTGATGATTGCCGATTGCTCGAATGACTCAAGTTGCCGACATGCATTCTATATGTTTCTAAGTGTTGTAGCTTGTAATTAAATTCATATAGTTATATCCGATGTATCCCGAACCATTTAGATTGTTTGAAGTCTTATTGCATTTTGGTTGGACTCCAGCGTGTAGCCATTGAGTTGTGTACTCGATCATGTGGCTCGTTGTGTTATATTATGATTTTTATGCAGGATTTTAAGGCTTTAAGCCTAGGGGATAGACCATATTACAAACGTAACTCGCCAAAAGCTTTAGAAAATTTTCAAACTAAAATGGAAATTTCCTTTACTACCCTTAAGTTGGAATTAGAAAGCCAAACCAACACCCGAATGAGCCTTGGGAGTTCCTTTTGAGGAACTCGCGATGTAATACTCTTAGGGTGGGTTTTGGGGTGTTACACTAAATCATTCAAAAATTAAAATAGACTAATTTCCCACACTAATAACATACAACGTAAACTCAATGTATTCAATCATACACTATTTGCATTAAAAACATCATTTATATCAAGTAAACCAATGATATACCATTTGCATTAATCACATAGTACACTATTATACAAAAGCATACACATTAGTTACACATAATAACAATCACATGCGCACGAGGAACCGAACCCTAACATGCAAATCATCAATCAACCACAACACAATTGGTTTGGTTCCATAATAAGATAGACATTATTGGGCCATACCACACCGATCGTATAGATCAATGTCGGCAAATTAATCCCGTCCTCCACAATCGTAATAAAATTTATAAATTAAAAAAAAGTATATTTGCATTAGCCATAGAAGACATACCTTTAGTTCACACCAAACACTAGCTTCCAAATCAAATTCTAACTATAAAAGCCCTTGGAGTTATGTTTCCTACATGAAAAATAATAGTCATAAGTTTTTAAAATATGGTAAATAATTCATTGATACAAAAAGAAAATATCAATAAGACAAACATTATACTTAGTCATAAGGTTTAAACCTCAACCTAGTCATAAACTTAGTCAAATTGATCCTATAAAAAAAGGTTTTCTCTTCCTATCTATATATTGGCTTTTCACTTTATAATTAGTCAAACATGCGGTCTTTGATAGATTATTCTCTCATCCAACAAGATATAATTTGCTTGCATAATTGGAAAAATGGCCGAATAAGTGGAAAAATGATAAAGAAATGGTTGTGATAGTGTGTGTTGGGTTCCCTCTATCCCCACTGTCCTGCTATATGACATTTATTCCTATGTACTTAGGTTCTGCCCTGCTAGTACATGAATAAGGAGTTACAATTTGCACAAAAAGATCTCCTTTTTATTGCACAAAATTGCCAAACATGTCATATAAATCTAAGTTTATCCAAGTTCCTATAAATGCATCAACATGCATATAAACAAGGCCTTAAACAACATTACTGATGACATCCATTTGAATCCTCAAGCCTAGGTAGGAACTATAAAATTCTTCTAACTCCATATAAACAAGGCCTTAAACATCACACTAGTAATAACAAAAGTCGAGCATAAAATTATTTTCCTATAATTGAGCAAGTCAATTAAGAATTTCTTAACCAAAATCGGTAATTAAGCACAATAAGAGGAATTAAACATCACAAAATTCAGATCGAGACAGAAGAGGGAGGGAGATACCTGGCGATGGAGGACTCGCCCACCGTGGAGTCATCGGATGTTGCTGGTGTCTTCGCCCACGCTAAAGCTGAAGGTGAAAGCGAGAGTTCAATTCAGATCTAGACCAACGAGAGAGGGAGGGAGATACCTGTCGTGGAGTTGCCGAGAGCCGCTGGAGTCTCCGACTACGCTGTCGCTGAAGGTGAGAGCGTGAGAAAAAGCCCGATTCAGATTGAGACGGAAGAGGGAGGGAGGGAGGGGGACACACCTACCGTTGGAGTCACCACCAGCCGCGGAATCTCTGGCCGCTGAGCACAATGATGCCCTGAAGGTGAGAGCGAGTGTGTAAGAGAGAGAGATGGAGGGCGAGAGGGGGTTAGACGGTGTAGGGGACACACCTGCCGTTGGAGTCGCCGCCAGCCACGGAATCTCTGGCCTCTGTGGATTTGCCGGCTGCCGCAGGCGTCGCCCAACACAATGATGCCCTGAAGGTAAGCGAGTGAGAGAGAGAGAGAGAGATGAAAGGTGAGAGGGGTCAGACGGTGGTGTGAGGGCTGTGTGTGAATAAAGACTTTAAAACTGAATAATAGGTAAAAGCACTCAATATGCTTAACCAATTTTATGACCATAATTAAATTATTTTATGATAAAAAAATTAGTCATAAAACTTTAAAATTTAAATTTTGTGACTGATTTTAAAATGGTCACAAAAGTGGTCATAATATGTGACCGAATTTCTCACTACCGATAATTTGGTCATAAATTCCGACCACTTATAAGTGGTCACAAAAGTATTTAGAAATTGTGACTATTTTTATTCTGGTCACAAAATTACAATCACAAAATCTAGTATTTCTAGTAGTGATGGTGCACCTAGTTGTCCATTTGTTGAGAGAAGTACGATTCTATGGCCCAATATTTTACCGATGGATGTACCCTTTTGAATGTTTTATGAAAATTCTCAAAGGGTATGTTAGAAATTGGTATCGACCTGAAGCTCGAGGAGTATGTTGAGTTTTGCTGTGAATACTACCCCCAATGGAAGTTATTGGTATTCCAAAATATCAATTATGGGGAAGATCGGTGGGTAGGGAAACTAGGCCTGACAGCTTCTAACAATCAATCTGGATATGAGGGATCGTGTAATACCCGGAATTTTAAAGAAAGGCAAACTGAAAAGCATAGAATTATTGAATATTATTCCCCGTGATTAGGGGGTTGAGTGATCGATTTTATTTACGGCCGGACATATCACGTTAGTATTCCTTTGGAGGTCGGTGTTGAATAAATTAAATCAAGGAAATTGCCTTCCTTTTTCATATGAGCTAAACTATCGGGTGATTAGGAATTGTCGTTGCTGGCATATTAAAATGAGTTAGAACGCAGCAGCGTAAGAGGACGGAAGGGAGGAGATATGGACTTGTCGTATATGGGTCGGTGATTACTTTGGTTGAATTGTGAAGAGATGAGAAAGATAAATTGTGGGTTTAATTATTATTACATTTAGCAAGAGAAAAAGGAAAAAGATGAATAAAAAGGAAATGAAGAGGTGGGTTTTGGTTTAAGCGGAGAAATGAGATAAAAATATAATTAAGGGGAGGATTAGTGTACTGTCAGAAGTGAGCCGGCCGCACTCGATGAAGCCACCGAAAAGGGAAAGAATGGAGCAGAGGAAAAAGGAAAGAAGGGAGGGGACTGGACAGAACCTGGGAAACAAGAGAGAGAGAGAGCTCGAGCGAGAAAGACAGAGCGAGCGGGAGAGGGCAAGCGAGAGCAAGGAAAGCCACCGGAGGCCGGCGGGCTCCACTGGCGAACGAAGGTGAGACAATCGCGAACGCGAGGGACGGCCAGTGGCTGAAGGAGAGGGCGAAACCGAGGCCGGGAAAGGGAAGTGGACGCAAGGGCCGAGGGAAGCAGCCGGTGAGCGCGAGACCGTGATCGGCGACTGCGTCGAGCGCAAAGGAGGGCGGCGGAAACCCGAGGCTAGCGACGAGGAAAGAGTCTCGAGTCTCAAGAAACCAACAAACCTTCAATCCCCGAATCGAGGTGGGTAGTCTTATACTCTAAACTATTAGTAATTTCGAAACCCAAATGGATTTGTTGTGAATGTTGAATGTGTTATGTGAATATTGAATTTGTTGTGAACGTTGAGTATCCGTATTGCGAAACGGACCTAATCGTTGTTTAAGATTGAAATAAGAGCTTAGAACGAATTTAGAGAATTGATAGGGCTGAATCGTAACATGAAAGGAGTTACTTGGGTTAAATAGTAGAATTAAATTGGGAACTTTAAAGAGATTTAATAGTTACTTAAGGTTGAATTGGAACCTGCCGATTCGAAGAGGTGAGATTACATAGATCAAATGAGTAGTATCGAAGTTTCGATTAGCTATTAAGGATGAAGAGTTGGGACATGAATATGAATTATGCGTTAATTAAGTCTTAGAGGTTCTTGAACCTGCGGTATTAAGAGCTAATTACGAACATTAGGGAATGGTAGGTCGAAGTATAAAGAGGAGTATGAATTCATATTGAGTGATGCGCAATGGGGACATGTAAGTGAGAAATGGGTGATTGTGAGATTAATTACGTTCGAAGTATATTTAATTCCTCGAGGCTGAATTGAGCGTGAAAATAAGCAAAGCTAACGGAAATTGAATAATGAAAAGTGATTAAGAGTTTTATAACTAAGGACGGACGAACAAGAGTCGAGTAATGAGATAGAGACATACAATGGGAATTTGAGGCGAACCGAGAATGTTAAGGTTAAGTTGAGTTGAAATCTATGTAAGCCTTGAGCTGAAATTAAGTTTGAAGACGAGCTTAGCATCAAGGAATTTAAGTGATAAAGTGAGATTAGGAGTTATATGGCTAAATATGAGCAAAGGAAGTTGACTTATAAAATAGAGGTGTAGAATGAAGGGTTGAAGCAAAAATAGAGAATGGTGAGAAGTTGAGGCATTGAATCGGGTGGTGTCCGTTTGTGGTTATTGTGGCTCGTAAAATGGAAATCAATCTTACTAACCGATGAATTGAGAAAGGCATAGTTGGAAAAGAGTGGAGAATGATTGCTTGCATTGAACGGTGATTATTCGTGCTATGTGTTTGCTTTATGTGATGCTCAAAAGTAGTTTCGAAAGAAGTTTTGTGTTTTACGTGAAATGACCCTTGAATTCGATTTCCGTGAAATGTATTTCAAACGTGATTCTATTCTAAAGAAGCAAAGCTAATTTGAGAAAGTGAATTTATAAGGGTGACACGTGGTGTCATGCCTTCCTTGATACCAAATCGATTGAGAAAGTTGTGAAGTGAATGTGGTGAATGAGTATGTGCAAAGAGTTTTGAATTGACAGAGCTACGGATTGTTTAACATACCGAAGGGTTCGAACTGGGGACGCCCAGCTAGAAACTTCGAGGGAAGGGTTCTAATAGGGGTCTTGCTGATGGAAAGTGGACAGCCTTATGTTTTGAGCTAGAGGACATTTGCTTCAAAGAGCCAAACATGCCTAAGGTTAACCGAATTACTTGAAAAATGCTTTAAACATCAGCCCGGTGCAAGTTGATTCCGAAGGCTAGAAGGCCGAGAGTGTCATCCTTATGATCTTATGTGCATAAATAAGTGTTCAAGAAAGAAGAGCTTATTCAGCCATGCCTAAAATCTTCCTTGTTAAAGCTATGTTAAATTCGGCCAAGTCAAGACGTGTGGAATGTTTCAAGTGCTACATTTTATTTCCCTTGCACATAAATAAGTCAAGGCGGACCAAGGGACCAAGGCTTATGGTCATGCATCACATGGAGCTGCCAAGAACACCAAGCTAGAGCATTCTAGAAGGCACTACCACTAGTGGAAGGTGGTTAGAAGAGAGCTTGGAGAAGAGGCAACAAATCTTGGCCACATGTTCCCTATCAAACAATACTTGGCTAGAAATTCTTCAAGCTTAACTTGGAGAGGAGGAAAGCATCTAATTAGTTAGCATTTTTGTTTTGCTTTATTTTTCATATTTTTCAGCTTGGATTCGGTTTTGTAAATGCTCATATGAGGCATTATATATTCAAGCACCTATGCACCATTGTAAAAAGACCCTTGATGAATATATGAATTTGAGCTTTGCTCTTGAGATGGATTTCTCAACCTTTTGAATCCTCAAAGCTGTATCCTAGGTTGGCATCTAGGTGGTGTCCTTTGAGTCTCCCAAACCCCGGTGGTGTTTACGTATCCGGACAGTTTGAGAGCGCCCTTGATTCAGCTTGGTGGTGTTTACGTATCCAAGCCGAATCCGGGTTCTATCCAGCGACTTCCATCAACCATATCTCCCAATCCACGAATCATCTCTTTCCCAAATTTCACACACTTCATCATACATGAGTTGAGTCCATTTCCACCAAATCTCAGCTTAAACCAAGAACCCCTCCGTCCTCCACATCAAAACCAAACAAAGGGTATCAACCTCGTACGTCCGACCAGCAGCACCAACTTCTGGTTATTTGTTCAGGCAGTTCCCCTTATCCAAAATTCACGAAACTTGGCCACAACCTTCCCCCATCAGTTACCTCACTCCCTCCAAGTTTCGTCCAAATCCAAGAACATTTACCCCTCTTTTCACCCTTTTCCCCAGAACCGCACCTGCAGGTCCTAATCTGCCCGGTTGTGTGTTTTGCGGTTTTTCCACCTTTTTCTTTGCTTCCGCCACTACACATCACTTGCAGAGGTAGGATGCCTGCCCTGAGACTTCCTGAAGATAGGTCCTAGGAGCCTTTTTGTCGGGGTCGCGCCCGAGATGAAAGAAGTGCTAGTTCGAGTCATCGAAGGCCCGGAAAAGTTGATTCAACCCCAAAAGAATTGTTCATGAATGTGAAATTGTGTTTTTAAGTGATTGAAGAGTCATGATATTTCATTGCAAGAGATTTCAGTGAAAAGTATATAGATTTGTATTATATTATTACACTTTCACCAATTTCATTATTATGAGTATTATGTGTAAAGAATTTCCGTTTTAAGGGTATAAGACTCCGGTGAGCCCGTGGTTTATTGCTCACCCCCACAAATTCCCCCTTTCTACCCCAAGTGTGCAGGTACATTATCGGAAGGTAGGATCTACGCGTAGCATGATCCGGACTCTTGTCGACCGCCGAGTGCTAGAGCCGACTCATGGAACCGACATGCATTGTTATGATTCTAAATGTTGTATTTGTAATTTAGTTCATATAGTTGTACTCGATGTACCGTAAACCATTTAGATTGCTTTAAGTTTTATAGTATGATTGGTTGGACTCCGGCGTGTGGCCGTTGAGTTGTATACTCCGAGCGTGTGGCTCGTTGAGTTATATTATGCTTTTCGTGCAAGGTTTTATGGCTTTAAGCCTATGGGATAGTCCATATTACAAACAGTAACTCTACCGAAATTTTTAGGAAATCTCGGATCCTTTTGGAAAGCCATCCTTATCGTCTTTGAGTTGAGTTTAGACAGACCAAACCAACACCGAGAAAGAGCCTTGGGAGTTCCTTTAAGGAACTCGGCGATGCAATACTCCTAGGGCGTGTTTTGGGGTGTTACATTTTATGGTATCGAGCATAGATTTTGGTGACCTTAAGTTTGCATTGCATATAGCCGTCTAGGATCCTTGTTATGTGACTATGTGCTTTGTTTGTAGCCGACATATGTGCGCCCTTAAGTTAGACCTTTGCCTTATAGGTGACTACCTCGTTGACTTAGTTGAATTAGTTGATTGTAAACCGCCCATTGGGGTAATGTGCGCTTAACTTGTGTGTGCTAATTGTGTGAGTAAGTGTGACCGAAACCTTACAACCGATCCAAGCTCCCGTAAGAATGGACACGTATCCGGCGATACACTTCGTTAGTGAAGCGGTTAGAGGTTGTAACCGATTACTCGACTTCCTGGTTGGAGGATTGGCTTAAAAACCATAATAGTACCATTGAATGGTACATTAAACACCGGAAAGTGCCCCAATTTAGGACACATATCGGACAACAACCCTTTGTACACCTGTAGGGTCTAAAAACCAATACCTACTACTTCGGTGACCGTGTATCATGACAAATGGGACGAGAGCGAGCGATTCCTCACCCGAACTATGTTTAGCTTGCTACCTTCGAACTAGTCGAAGGTTTTGACAGATTCTAGGCGAGTTAAGTCATTGCTCAAAAATTGGATGAATCAGCCGAAGCTGTTGAAACCTATGAAGAGCATACCACTACGAGTATCCGCATATTATCTAGAGTGGATAATGGAAGTAGATCCCAAACTTCACAAGGCACTAAAGGCTAGAGAAGTGGATCCCTAAGAAGCTATTCTAGTTACTTGCACCACTCTAAATTCGCGAAATGAACCCTTAAATAGATGAATGAGCCTGCAGAAGGGAATTTGAGGCTAAAGAAGTGAAGAGAGGAGGGCCCGTAGAATTGAGGAGCTAAAGAAGCGCACCTAAGATGATGGAGTTGAGTCTAGTGTTCGAAAGGGAAGAAAGTAAAGATAGATTAGGGCTTAATTTTTAGAAAGAATTTTTAGGAAGATAGTTTTGCCTCTTTAGAACAGTTTATTTACTTTTCTACGAGTAATGTGCTTGTTTTTCCTTTTTATTAGTTATGTACTCGGGTAAGTAGTAGGCTTACCTTTTATTAAATAAAAGTAAAAAGTAAGCTTCATGCTCACTTTCATGCTTTATTTTATTTTTAATCGGTCACTTAGAGGAGTAAATAAATTAGACCGCCTACTTGGATTGCCATAGCGCTGATCTGGTTAGGCCAAGGTTGGCCCGTTGTTTAGGGTCATGCGAAACGTATTATTTCTTCGATTGATGTAAGTTTGTGTACTCGAAAGATCTCTTCACCATCCTAATTAGTCAATTTTACCGCTCCTAACAAGTATCTAAGTAAACACAAATGGTCCTTGCCAGTTAGGCCTAAATTTTCCTCGAGGATCCTACATTGGCGCCCTAATTTCCTTAAGGACCAAATCTCCGACCCGTATATTACTAGGCTTTAGTTTTTTATTAAATGCATTTGATATACGTGCCCGGTATATTTGGACATTTTGTAAGGTGTTGAGGTGCCTTTCATCCAACAACACTAGCTCTTCGTAGTGTCTCTTAGCCCATTCCGCTTCGGGAATTTGAGTCTCAAGCAATGATCCGTAACAAGAGGATGTCAATTTATATTGGAAGGACTGCTTCCATGCCATATACTAGGGAGTAGGGTGTTGCTCCTGTGGAGGTTCCGATAGAAGTTCGGTAGCCCCATAAGGCAAAGGGCAACTTATTAAGCCAATCCTTATAACTAATAGCCATCTTCTCCGTTATTTTGTGAATATTTTTGTTGGCGGCCTCGATCGCTCCATTGGTCCGAGGGCTATAGGGAGAAGATTTGTGGTGCTTGATCTTGTATTTCCCAGTAGAGTCCGCTACTTCTTTCTTGAAGTGACTACCACGATCGAGTAGTCAATTCATGGGGTACCCCATATGATGTTCCGGATAAAGAATTTCGTTACGTGTTTCGACGTCAAGGTTGCATAAGAGGTCGCTTCTACCCACTTGGTGAAGTAGTTAGTTGCTACTAACACAAATCGATTAATGTTTTGATAATTCTATCGGATGTTCCCGGTACAGTGCCAAGACTTCACTACGTACCTTTCATTTTTGCAAAATCTGATTAATGATGAGACTAGAGTCACCGAAAACCTTAATGCTCTTGGCTCCGATCTCTAAAGTAGCTTGAACTCCCGTGATGCATGCTTTATATTACGAGGCGTTGTTGGTGGCCTCAAAATCCAATTTGACTAGAATGAGAGTATGTGCTACCTCCGACGAGACTAGAAGAATCCCTACTTGAAGCCCTTCTTATTGGAAGCACCGTCAAAGTACATTGTCCAAACGTCTACCTCCACTTGTAAGATATTTTCGTCTAGAAAGTCAAGGTGTTCAGGTTGTGATTCGATTACAAATAGATCGGTTAGGAATTCCGACGCTACCCTTCCTTTTATCGCTTTTTAAGGGACATACTTGAGTTCAAAATCAGATAACATGACGGTCCATGTTGCTTGTCTTATTGCTGATGGTTGGTTGCTCAAGGATGTACTTGTTGGGATCCATCGGTGCTACCACATTTACCGTGTGGGCCAACATATAGTGCCTAAGTCGCTTGGTAGCCCAAACTAATGCCAATGATGTCTTTCTCTAATGGCGTGTATCTAGTCTCATTATCTAAGAATTTCTTCTCCAAAGAAATACCACACACTTGTTCCTCTCGGTCTTATTGAGCTAACATGACCCCGCGAGCTATCTCTCGTCGTGCCGAGGTACAAAAGTAAAGGCTTCCCTGGTTGAGGTGGAACTAGCACTAGAGGGTTGGCTAGATATTCCTCAACCTTCTTGAATGCTTTTTGGCACTTGTCATCCGAAATAGGCTTAGACCCTTTCTTCAACTTCTTGAAAATAGATTCATAGACTATATTCGGTTTTGATATGAAATGACTAATGTACTTGTAAATGTCCTAAGAATCCTCATATCTCCTTCTTTATTTTCGACAGACGTAATTTCATGAATGGCTTTGATCTTGGGCACACTTGTAAGGATTAAGGCACATTTTGTATTTCCTTAGTCTTTCAAAGAATGTTCTCAAGTTGGGTAGGTGCCCTGTCCTATCCTTGGACTTATTGATCATGTTGTCCACGTAGACCTCGATTTCTTTGTGGATCATGTCACGCAATAGCGTTGTAGCCGTCCTCCGATATGTTGTGTCGGTGTTCTTGAGCTCACATGGCATCACCACATAATGGTATGTCCTCCATTAAGTTATGAAGGTCGTCTTCTCCAGCCATCTTCACCTGATTGTACCCATCATAGCCGTCCATAAATGATAGTAAAGCATGTCTCATCGTGTTATCTACAAGGATGTCGATATGAGGAAAGAAGAAATCATCTTTGGGACTTGCCTTATTTAGATCCCCGAAGTCTACACACATCCGAACCCCGCCATCTTTCTTCTGAATCGGTACTATGTTTGCTACTCATTAAGGGTAGTGGACTACTTTAATGAACCTAGCCTCTAACCGCTTCTCGGACCACTTCCCAAATCTTTAGTGCCCATTCGGGTTTCATCCTTCCGAGCTTATGCTTAACCGGCTCGCGCTTTCAGTAAAGTGGAATTCTATGTTTCGTTATACATGAATCTATCCTCGGCATGTTTTGTAGGACCATGGAAAGACATCTATGAACTCTGTAAGGAGCGAAGTAAATTGCTTCGGTCTTTTAGATTTAGTGTCTTTCCGATTTTAACCTCTTGGGGTTGATCAACCGATCTTAGATTAATTGTTATAGTTTCCTTAATTATTGGTGAGCGATTTTCATGATCTTCCATAGCTTTTAATAATTCTTTGGGGATTTCTTATTCATCATTAGAGGCAAAACAATTAAAAATAGGAGGAGGCAAAGAGTAAGCGTAAAGGTTCATCTTATTGAATGAGGAAATGAGTACATCGGACTTAGAAACAAAAGATGCGAAATTAGAAATAACAAAACTAGAGGATGAACTGGAAGTAACGAGAATAGAAATAAAAGCCCTAGTACTAGACTCGAGAATAGGATGCTCTCCTAAGCTAACGTAAAACTCTTGGCCTTTCTCAACGATTGATCCAAGTAATTTGCTTGGAGCCTTCATCATCAACGTCGGTGATGAATGTGGACAGATCAAACCGTGGGTGCGACATGGGTCGAGACAAGCATCGAGATCGAATTCCCCTTTAAGTTTTTCTCATATGTGAATTGTAAACCGAAGATGTTATTCCCAGCCAAGTTGGTCCAGTCTAGTGTGGACTATCCATCTTCGAGGAGGTAGGGTGCTTCCTTTTCTAATATAAAGCAATCATTGAAGATCTCCAAGCCAGGTACTAGAATACCCAAAGCCGTAGTAGGGAAGTCATCCCCTTCTTTCGAGAATTGCCCGTTTAGAGTATGAGGAAAGGGCTTGATGGAATTGACCGTGTGAGGTGCAGCCCTCCTAATCTGAACTTCCTACTTGGCTTGGGCTATTTCCTTAGTGGTAGGTTGATAGCTTAGCCTAAATTTATAGTTGTTAGTGGGTTTAAGGGGGTGGAAAGGTAGGGTGCAACTAGCCCTAGAAAATACCCTTTATTCCTAAGCATTGAGTGGACGTTAGGGTTTTTATAAGGATTGAAATTAAGTCGTGCTTTATCCTTATCTAAGATGGCGACAGTCTCAAACCTATAAAGCTCCTCATGATCGACATCGCGCTGAATTTCGACGACCGATTCTTTGGAGGTGATAGTAGCACGGAGATTAGCTCCGTTGACTGGTTATGACTTGACCTTTGATAATCATCTTAACTTTCCGGTGTAGTGTAGAGGGCACTCGCTTGATGGTCATTAACCAAGGGTGTCCTAGAAGTAGATTAAATGTGAAGGTTTGCTCTTTGAGAGTTTGAATCACCCTAGAGAAAAGAAAGGACTTAGAAATTACTCTAAGTCTACATTGGAGTCGAAGTACGTAACTTAGAAATTATGTGGAAACCCTCCTAGGGCAGAAAACCACGGATAGTGCTAATCCAAGCACTAACTCAAATCCACTATTTTGAATACAAAAATACAAGGATCGACCCATATAGAATTGCTCCCTTAGACAATTCAATACAAGTTTTTCCTAGATACGTAAGTTACCTTATCTCGTTCTATACTTACTAACCGAGATAACCTTTACGAGTTAGGGACAATTGAGTTGTGTTAACCCTAACAGTTCAGTCAAGGGACCTTTTAGAGAATTGAAAAATGTAAGAGTAATTACAACACTTTTCTCTATACAACTTAGAAAGTGTAAACTTAAGAATAGAGTTGTAAAGCTAGAAGATTAAGAGAGATTAGATTTCATGTAGTTCTAGCAATGTTCGACAATATCCAAGTCTTGTAGGAAGGCTTCTATTTATACTCAATAGGGCGAGTAGCCGTTGTGACCGATTATGGACTTCGAGCCTCACTAATCGTTGTAACGGATAGTCTAAGTCACTTAGAAAAAGAGTCGTTGCAAATATGAACATTGTACTTAGGTCATTGGCTCGGAAAGTAGTCCAACCCACTAGTTATGACTAAAGTCCGGGGTGGAAACAACCGTTAGAATCAACGTTGGAGTTTACCGGAGTTGGAAATAAACAACCCCGAAATGGTGTCCGAGCCTTATCCCGAAACAATGCTTTTCAGTACTGTTGGTGTTTAACGGTTAGAAGCCGGTTGCTTTTTATTTTCAAAATAGAACTAAAATACTTTAATCAACTCCGCAAAAGCAAATTAAAGTAGTACTCAAACTATATAAATACTTTGGTCTAAGATTAGGAGAGGATAATAATTAATTAATCATAATTAAGTGCTTAATTATTCTTAAACTTGAGAGAATGGAATTTTTAGATTCTAATATTCAATCTGTGAGACCCGGAATTTCAAGTAGGTTATTTAAATCAAGTAATTGATACATAAATTATTTTAATTAGTGCGAGCCCTTAATTGTACGTGCTTTTAGAATAATTAGCGGATTATATTACCTCCTCCTAATTCCCTTCCCGGACCCGTAATTAAAACCCAAGGTAACTTGTGGCTTATTATTTCGACCATTTGCCTTGAGATTAGCCAAAAAAAAAGGGGAAAAGAGAAGGAGACGATTAGTGGAAGGTTGGTGTGTTGGCGACTGTAGAAGAGCCACAAAGAAAAGGGAAAGGAAAAGATTAAGTGATAAGAAGAAAGGAAAGAGATTAAGTGGAAAGAGAAGGAGAAAAGGGTCGGGGAAAGAAAAGAAGCCTGGGAAACAGAGGAAAGAAGGAAGAAGCGAGAAATGGAACAAGGGAAAACGAGGGGAGGGAGGTCGGCGAGGGCGATACCGAGCGAGAGAGAAAGAGAGAGCGAACGTGAGAGCCGAAGAAGAGGCCGGAGGCCGACGCACCGAGCGGTGAACAAAGGGAAAATAGTCGGCAAACGAGGCGGACCAAGCAAAGGGCACGAAAGGGGAGGCGAAATCGAGACCGGAATAAGGGGAGCGAGCGCGAGGGCTCAAGAAGTAAACTGGCGGCCAACAACAAGGAAACTGCGGCCGGCGACAGCGGCGTGCAAGGAGGAAAGTGGTGAAACCGGGCCAGACCGGACAGCAAGTAGGGCGGGGAGGCGAGAAAGAGGAAGAAAGTGAAGAGACCGACTTAGACTAATCCGAAATTCGCAACCTTCAATCTCTAAGTCGAGGTGGGTAGTCTTATACTCTAAACTATTAGTAATTTCAAAACCCAAATGAGTTTGTTGTGCTTATTGAATGTATATGTGATAGAACGAAGCTAGGAAACTGTTAGAACCGAAGCGAGGTTATGAGTAAATCGAATGGAATTGTTGAGTCCGAATCGAAACTGGAAGGAGCTTAGTAGTTGGTTAGGGTTGAGATGAGATGCTAAAGATATTAGGTTGTGTAGATATAAAGAATATGGTGACGATCTCAAATGGCACTTAGGGACAAGAAGTGGTAAATTGGGAGTAAATTGCGAATCGATGTTTCAGCTTAAACCATAGAGACTTCCTAAGTTCTTGCACTAGAAGATAATGATGCGTATTGGGAAATAATGATTTGAGTATAAAGGAGGGACATGACTTCATCTTGATTAAGGCATAATTGAGGTAGAGAAAGAGCGAGTTGGGAATTCTAAGGTTAAAACGAGTTTAGAACGTATCTCATCTTTGGGATGAAATCATGTTTGAAGTTAAGCACAACGAAAGGGACTTCAGCGATAAAGTGAGAGCAAGAGTCGTGTGGTCGAATACGGGCAAAGGAAGTTGAGTTATAAAATAGAAGCGTAAAATGAGTAAGTGAGGCAAAAGGCAATGAATGTGACGAATTTGAAACGTAACTTAAGTGATATGTACTTGTGGTTATTGTGGCTCGGAAAATGGAGATAATCGCATTAAATTGATGAATTGAGAAACACAATAGGTTCAAATTTCATCTTGAGTCTATTATTTAAATGATCAAGATATGAAGATTAAATAGACAATATGCATAAGATTGATTAGATAAATAATTTCTTTTAACAAACTGACTTAGAAATAAGAATTAACATAGTAATTCACTTTCTATTAGCTCATTAAGTTAGTCCTCGGAGTAAGATATGTTCGTGAAAATTATTTACTCATGACAACTATCCGAGTTGTATCCGAGTGGGTCGAAACCCGTGAACTGTGTTCTACTTAAGAGATGCTTTCTAGGTAGGTCGGACAATGTTGAAAACTTAAGGATGAGCTTCTTAAAGATTTAAAATGACTTGAAATCAAAACAATAGAGAGATAGAGAGTCATACCCGAGTCTTCGAATGTAGTTAGAATGTTTAGGACTTGGAAGTCAATGTTCTTCACTACTGGCCCCTACATTAATTGGTAAGGTCAACGTTCCCAAGACTGTTGTCGTACAACTTTCATAGCCTCGGAGATGAACAATCTGTTTAGAGAGCTGTTGCTTTACGATTCCTAACCTTTTGGCGAGTCATCCGAGGACAAATGTTCACAAGTGATCCATTGTCTACCAACGTTAAGGGAATGAACTTGATAGTGCAAGTTATAGTTAAATAAAGGGCATTGTTGTGTGCAATGCCTTCTTCAGGGAGCTCTTTCTTATCAAAAGTGATGGTTCCATCCCCACTATTAACTAATCCTACTACTTCCTCGGACGTGGTTTCAAGAGAGACCTTAAGCTTGCTAAGTGCGTTAATTAATGCCTGTCTATGTTTCTAGGAAGCGGATATGATTTGTAATATGGAGATGTCGGCTTTTAACTTTTGAAGTTGTTTCGAGGATTGGGTCTTCTTCTTTAGCAACTTCGGGTTCTTTTGGAGCTTCCTGAGCATGTTGTGGACACACAGGTGGATTGTGTTGTCCGGATCTACTAAGGAATTGGATTTACGGACCTTTTGGCTCCCCCAAAAGTCTTGTTCTTCTAAGGGTGGTGTGCCCCATAAGTCATCATCGTTGTCACTATTGTCTTTCGTTTCGTACACGTCTTCTTCATCACTTACCCATAATCCACGAACTTACGGGTTTAATGGAGGGAAGCTAAGAAGTGGTTTGGACTCATTGATGTCTTCAATGAAGACAGATGGGTCCCACTAACCTGGAATGGGTTCAAAGAAAATGGCTAAGGTACCGCTAAAAGGATTTTTATTATTGCTTGGTTTCGAGCGGCCTTAGGAAGAAGGAGTTTACCAACATTGTTCAATGTCGTGTCCTCGTGCATGATGGTATTTGTAGAACTTTCCCATGTCCTAGGTTTTAGATCGCTCGTAGTTTCGATTCTCGCTTTTATGTGTGACAATTCTATCTTTCCTTTAGCCGACAGGCGATCAAGGGCTTGAGCGTATGTGGTATCGATTGGAGTGTAGTCATTATACCTATTAAGGGCACCGACATCCGGACCCCTACTAGTATTACATTGATTGGAGGTTTTCTTATCTTTAGATTGTCAATTACCTCTATATGCGATCACGACTTTTGTGGTCATGGTAGACAGTTCCTCTTCTAAGCATATCGTCATCTCTAAGGGTTGAGAAGCTCATGATAGGTAGGAATTTGAGGTGCTGATTGTAGGCGAGTCGAAGGTTCTTCATGATGATCCGTACTTGGTCCTTCTCGGAAGGTCGATGTACCATATGGACAGCCTTTTCCCTCCATTTGGCGAGAAAGTCTATAAAGCTTTCCTTCTTACCTTGCTTGATCAACTCCGGATCTCTAAGCGTTATAGGTAGATCGAGTGTTATAGGAGTATTGGTGTAAGAACTCCTTGCATAGATTGGTCCAATTGGTGACCTTGCGTGGGTCAATAGTATTGTACCACTTCATTACGTCCGTATCAAAAGTCCATCGAAATATGATGTGGTAAGTGTCTTTTGGCATGTTCTTAAGAGTCATTATTCCTAACAAGTTGCGAACATGATGATGTGGATTATCGGATCCTCGAAATTTGATATCGATCATGGTGAACATCGGGGTAGTTTCCTTTTAGGGATTGAAGTGAACCCCTTTGTGGTCAAAGTAGTGATTACTGAACATGGTTGACTCCCTTAACATTTGTTCTATTTCTTCTATACGTGGATCCGGCTTGGATTCATGCTTGGGAATGCCTAGAGGAGATGGACTAGGTGGAGGTCAAGGACCTCCTCTTCTTAATCGTTCTTCTTCCTCATCTTTGTTGTTATCCTCATAGCTTTTAAGATAGCCTTAAGATCGTGTTGTATAGACTCTATTTTCTTATCCTATACCTCAATCCTAGCTTCTATTTTAGCTAAATTATCGTTAACTAAAGCAAGGATAAGAAATTTTTCTGGTGTTCCTTCCATTGGAGGGAAATTGTTTTTAGGTACTATCCTATAACGGAAAATAGACTGCATCCGGTGTGGTATGCATCAAAGTATGTCACACCGGTGTAGACCGTGAGGTAGAATGTGGTGCGGAGCGGGAAGAAGATGTGCCTGGACTCCTCGTTGAGACGTTTAACCTTTTGGAGCTTGGACTCCAATGATACTCAATTACAGTAGACTTCCTTATTCTGCATCCCAAAGGATGATACTTAGGACCATGTAAAAGAATATCGCTTTTGGGAGGAAGGGGCTTAAGCATGAGACCCGAAGAGACTAAGGATACTTTTTTTATTTGGATGCACATAAAGAAGCGAAACAAATAAAATGTATGTAATGATGCTTATGACTTAATTCAGGATGATTTTATGATTTGGCTAATGCCTAATTGGAATGCATAATTGAAGATGGATTTGTTTTGGCTAAATCCAAAATGAAGTCACCTAATTTTGAGATGAATTTGTTTTGGCTAAATGAAGGATGAAAATGGACTCACCTAATATGAGATGAAATTTGTTTTGGCTAGATGAAAATGTGCTCACCTAATTTGAGATGAATTTTATTTTTGGCTAAATGAAAATGGACTCACCGAATTTAAGATGAATTTTATTTTTGGCTAAATAAAAGATGAAAATGGACTCACTTAGTTTGAGATGAATTTTTTTCGGTTAAATGAAAGATGTAAATGGACTCTTCTAATTTGACATGAATTTTATTTTGGCTTGATTCAAATGAACTCACCTAATTTGAGATGAATTTTATTTTTGCCTAAATAAAAAAATGGAATGCAAATGGACTCACTTAATTTGAGATGAATTTTTTTTTTTGCTAAATGAAAATGGACTCACCTAATTTGAGATGAATTTTATTTTTGGCTAAATGAAAGATGAAAATGAACTCACCTAATTTGAGATGAATTTTGTTTTGGCTAAATAAAGAATGGAAAATGCAAAATGGACTTGCAGAGTGATGAAGGTCTCAAAACCGATCGACTAAAGAGATAGAGGAGTTCTTGGTAGAACTCTTTTGGACTGACTGGCGGTAAGTACTGGACCGCCTAAAGAAAAGATTTTAGAATGACTCGGAAATGCAATTAATGGACCAACCTAAAAGAGAAAGGTAATTTGACTTTGACTAAAAATGGACATAATGGACCAACTCTAGGAAATTTTTGCGGTATTTTATTTGCACCTATGCAAGAGCTAATTAGCACTTCTCTCTCACCTATCCCTAAAGGCTCACAAGTAGAAGATTAAATCTAAAACAACCACGAGTCATCCAAACATGCAAATGAAAGGACAACGTATCACCTAGAGACTAAGGGTCTATGGTCAAATGAGGGTTAAAAACTAGGTAGGATACATGGTGTCTCATTGTCCAAGAATTTAGACCTCCGTGGGATGCACGACGAGGATATAGCATTGAATTCTCGGTGCCTCTCGGTAAGCCAAGAGCGCATGCTATGAGGGAAGAGGTACCGCCTCCATTGACAATCAAGTCTAGTTGGATTTGTGCGGAACGTAATGGAAGCCTCTTTCCAAAAATGTTTTTAAGGGGGTAAAGCTTAATGGTCCACCAACAAAAATAAACTATGTTAAAGGTTGCTTAAATGCGGGACACCTAATGCAAATACATTATGAAAACTCACTGCTCAAATTTTCAAAATTTGCCCTCTTAATAAGTGATTTATCCCCAGTAGACTCACCACTGTAGGAACCACAGTCCCCGGAGGAGGAGGGCCCTCGAGCTTCCCCACGTATTGGCGACATATTTTTAAAATTTTTCTTTTCGGTTTTTAAAGTTGGAAATTATTTTAGGGTTTTGAGGATTAATTTTAGAAAGTGGGGATGAACCTTTTATTTAGATTTTCAAATTTTATAAATTAAGTTAAAATAAATTAAATCAGATTGAGTGGCGATTTTATTAATTATTTTATTTTTAAATTATTTTTAGAAATCTCGGGGATATTATTTCTTAATCAAAAAATAAAGAAAATTAGGGTTTGTTGAATCTATCGTTAGGCCCGAGGGCCAAACCGGTGTGAGCACACTAATTTGGACCCAAGCCTCACCCACCGACCACTTGGTGCCGGCTTTCGCCAACACTTGGTGATCGGCGGCGTTGGCCGAGGGCCGTGGCGAGGTGGTTAGCCTTGGCCTCCGGTCCGGCTGGCGGATCCGAAACCTTTATTTTTATTGTTCAATCATAAATAACCGAGAGGTAGAATAGGAGAATTAAATAAGAAAACGAGTTGCCGATCGGTTTTAGGAATGAAAAACTAACAAAACAAAAAGAAATAAAAGCTCTTCCAATCTTAGTATGGGAAAACTAAGTTGAAAGAGTCTAAAAAGTGACACCATTGGTCTAGAAACGAGAATCGGATTCGGGGTGAGGTTATGAAACGTATGGATAAGCCCTTCCATTTCGCCCGTCAAATGACGATCATTACATCAGGTGGGGAGGAAATAAATGCGTTTAGACACTTAAAAGTGTCATCTCTTATCTCATTTACTTCTATATTTTTTTGTGGGCCCGATGATGAAATCCCGAGTCCTGTTTGACGATTTGGATCACGGACTATGTTCGATTGGTGCGATGGAAACCAAGTAAGCCACAAAGAACCCCCAACACCAAATAAATAGCCTTTTCCCTTAGGTCGATCCAAAAATCCACTTTTCCTTTGGACGATCGAAGATCGAGCCAAGCCTCTAGAGACGATGGAGTCCAAGTGCCTCATACTTGGGAAATTCTAGGATCGGAATTTTGCATTTTTCTTTTTCCAATCGGACAAGTAGTTGAAGACCTCCAAGAAGACATTAGACACCGCATTTCATGATCACTAGTATCAAAGTTCCGCGTTTAAGATCCCGAGCAGTCCACACGAGACTAGGAGCCGTCTCCCTCAAAATGGTGTCGTATGGTCGGCGCTTGCAACCCCTGGATTTTAAGTGAAACGCAGCGTGAAGGTTTGCTCCGGGAGAGGCTAAGTCACCCTAGAGGGGGTGAATAGGGTGATGATGAAATTTGCTTGAATTTAAAATAGATATGTATATGAGGTGAGCGAGATCGAAGGATGAACCGAGAAAAGTACTAACTCGAATTCGGTGAAGATTGAAGAAACAGATTAAGCGAACTTTGAAACAAGTATGAGTCCATAATGCACTCGGAAACGTAATAACTCGGAAAGTACATGGAAACCCTCCCGGGCAAAAACCATGAACCGTGCTAATCAAGGCACGAAGTCAAATCCACTATTTTGAGTCCACAAAATTCAGTAGGTCGACTCAACCCGAGTTGCTCCCTTAAACAACTCCTTACAAGTTTTTCCTATACTCGAAATTACCTTATCCGATCTAGTACTTCCTAACTCGAGATCACTCTTACAGTTAGGGACAAGCGAGCCGAGTTAACCCTTACAACTCGATCAAGGGACCTTACTTAGAGAGTAAGAAAGAGAGTGTTTGTAATCGAGTACAAGACCTTACAACTTAGAGAAATAATAAATACGGAATTGAAGTTGTAAGTAGAAGATTGAGAATGAATACAACGATTTTTGCTCAAGTATGTGTATTAACAATTGGTTCAAGCAATCTTCAAGTCTTGGAAGTTGGCTTCGTTTATAAATGACCAAGCGGCTTAATCGTTGCGTCCATCTTCCGACTAGAAGTCACTTGTGACCGTTGTAATGGATTTTCCGAGTCACTCGGAAAATATCCGTTGAGATATGAACGTTGGGCAACGGCTCTTGACTCCTTTGGAAGTCCCAAAACCACTAGTGGTGTCTGGGAAAGTAAGGTGGAAACCACCGTAGAGCTTAGTGTTGCAGTTTTCCAGTTTTGGAAACAGACAACCTTGACACGATGTCCGGGGCTAGGTCGGAGGTGGAAAAAGCCTTGTCTGCTGGGGATTTGATGTTTGAAGCTCGGTTACTTTTGCAATTCAAAAATAGGATAGTCTCGTTTGAATAACCTACAAAAGTAAATCAATTTGGTTCTCAAAGTATAAAATACTTTGGTCCAAGATTAGACACGAGATAATAACATAATAATATAATTAAGTGACTAATTATCCGAGTCGAAAAGGAATGGAATTTTCTGAGTCTAATATCCATGAGACTCAAATTCCATCTGAGTCGATCTAAAAGAGAATCAAGTTAGATAAAGAATATCGAGTAAACAAACTTGATTTGGACTAAACAAATTCAAACAAAATATGCTGACTTAGAAGAATGAATTAACATGGTAATTCTTGGAACACGAAGTCGAACTCGAGTTTATATGTGTGAAATAAAGTGTTTGAACATGCGATATATCCGAGTGTTGAGTGACTCGAACCGAGTGTGAAGTGGCATGTAGAAGTATGCTTTCCGAGTCGGTTAGAGTCAAGCGTAAGCATATATAATAGTTTCTATAACACTCGGAGAAAATGTTATATCACTAAGAAAAGTTTCTAAGGCACATAGAATGACTTGAAGTCAAAACCCTATAAGAGATGAAGTCTTATACCCGATTCCTCGATGGAACTCGGAAAAGTGTAAGTATAAAGTCCGAGTCTTCAATCTCCCCTTTTTGATAAAAGGCATTGTATACTTAGACAAAAAATTTGTTAGTGATATAATTCGATTTTGCAAACTTGCTCGAGAAAATAACTTAAGATTTCATAGCTATCGAGTAAGAAAAGAAATAAATCTAGATAGACAACAATTATTAATGAAATGTATTTACTTCATTAACGTGAAAGAAAAAAAATTTACGAGAGGGTGAGAGAGACTCCCCTAAACAAGACAACAAATTTTTTCTATTTATTCTCCCCTTGCCTTTCAGCAAAAGAAACAAAAAAAAAAGGGAAGAATACAACGAGAAAGTACATATTTGATGTCCGGACAAAAGAGAAAAACATGAAATACTGTAAATAAAACACTAAGAAACTAAGAAGGGGTGGATCAGTCGAGGTTGAGGAGAAAGGACGAGTGGTGCGCCTGATGCTGATAAGATCTTGATGATGTGCTTGAGTGTGGCGGAGGAAGTACAGGAATCTCCGGCGTCGACTCGGTTCGAGTGGTTGACCCAGAACTAGTTCGTCCGGAGGCTCGTCCTTTTGGAACTCAACGACCTGGAGGGGTGTGCTTAGGGCGACTCGTCTGCGGATCGGCCTTGGTCGCGAGGTTCTTCGACCCATTCGGACTCGCTGTCTAAGCCGATTACTTCGGTTACGCTCGAGAGCACCCGGACCCTCGATTGCTTGCTTCTTGTCCCTTTTGTTCTCCTTGCTCGGAAGGAGCTACCTCGACCGCGAGCTCCTCTCGCTTCTTCTCCTTCTTCGTCTTCCTCTCCTCTCGTCCGAGGAGGACTTGGCGAGGCTCGAGGATTCTTCGGAGGTGTCCGAGTTACCCGGATCCTGAGCTGCCTTGGATCTTCTCTCCTGAAGGAGCTCGAGAAGCTCCTTTTGCTCCTTTACCGAGCCTTCATCTCAAGGAGCACGTCCTGCTGCTCTCGAATTTGAGATTGGGAGGTTTTCCGGTTGATGGTCATAGACTAGAAGACAGTCTTGAATGACCGGAGAAGGTCCTTGAGTTCCAAGGACACAGAAGAAATTTTGTCCATGAAAGCGGTGGACAAAATGGAAGAAAGAGTTTTGGAAGCACCTAAGGTGGAGGCGCCACCAGGTGGAGCGAGGAAGAGACAGAGGCGTTTTAGTCCGAGTCCGAGGCGAGGAGGTTGGCCTCGGCTCCGAGCTGTGGATCCGGACACCGGGTTTGGTTTCTCGGTATCCATACCCGAGAAGTTCCTTCTTGCCGACTACAATGGCAGCCTTAGAAATGGCGTTCGGATCTAAGGGAAGAGGAACTTTGAACTGTTTGAAGATAAGAGTGAGAAGAGCACCGAAGGGAAGAGGGGTGTTCTTCTTGTTCGAGTCCGAGCCGGCACAGCGGCCATTTGCTCAATGATAACGGGAAAGAGGTATACTTCGTAGCCCTCTAGAATATCAAAAGAGCTTTAAGATGCTTGGAGTTGGGGTTCTCCTTGCTTGGAATGTCTGTGAGAAGAAGGTTCTCATCAGCAAGAAACACAGAAGACGAGCTTCGACTTTAGTTGGGTCACGAAGAAGTTTTTGCGTGACCCGGGGAACTCTTTGGCGTACTTTTCAAAGAAGTTGTCAGCGACCTCATTGAAACGTATTGGATTGCTATTCAAGAAAAGGGAAGATAATTTGAACAGGACGATGGAGGAGGGAAGTATTGATTCGAATAGTGATGTTCCGAACTCTGGAGGTTAGAATACCCTCGGAGCTGGAAAGATGAGTGTAAAACTCGGAGACGAGTTCAGGATAGATGAACTCGTTGAAACAAAGAAAGTTGTAGACCCCGGTCAATTGTATGTGAGGCAACCACGAAAATTTTGTGGTTGGGAAGAATTTATCATCCAGCGCAAGGTGCTAGGTGACAAGAGGTTTTGAATTTGAGGGGCCTTCCCGGCTTTTGTTCGGGGTTTCTTGGTGGCGAGCCAAGAAAATCAGGGTGAGAACCTCTTTTCGGCATTTTTGATGGAGAAAAGAGAGAGTAGATAAGCTTGAGAGAGAGGAGAAGAGGAGCTCGAAGAGAGTGAAAGAGAGAAAAATAAACGAGTAGAAGAAGAAAGAGTTTGTGAGCAACGGGGCTTACTAGAGATGTTCTTTACGAAGCTCGAGATCGTCTGGGTGTCTCTTCAATTACGGAGCGCTTGTTTATGAGGATTTGATTTCGAGAGAGAGAGTATGCGAAGAGTAAAGTAAAGAAATGAAGGAGAATAGGTGCTATTTCTAAGAAAATATTCGTCCTTCGATATCCGTTCGACTCGGCTTTTCAGCGGTCACCTCGGACCGGTGTGACTGTTCTCATCCTCAACGGTTAGAATTCCAGCGGTTTATCTTCCAACGGCTAGTTGTCCGATCACGGCGCAAGAGAGAAAGAGAGAAAAACAAAATATTTTGAAAAAAAATAAATTCCGAAATTCTCCACTTGTCTAGAGATGATTTCGAAGTTTGATGTCCATTTTTCTCAAAGTCCGAGTCTGACTCAGCTAAGTTTCTAAGTGACTCGAAACTGGAAATAGATAACAACTATCAGCTCAGTATCACTGGATCAACCGAACTAATGGTTATTAAAGAATCGTAAGCATATATAGCATAATCATGCAATTAGATTTTCATATAGAAAACACATAATTATGCATTAACATACCAAGCTCATTCCTAATGAAGCAAAAGTGATCCTCACTAAGTGGTTTAGTAAAGATATCAGCTAATTGAAGATTGGTAGGAATGAATTCGAGTTCAATATCACCTTTCTCATAATGGTCTCTTAAGAAATGATACCCGACCTCATTGTGTTTCGTCTTTGAGTGCTCGAACTGGATTTTTGGTGATGCTGATTGCACTCGATTATCACACTTCATTGGAACAGATTTGAAAGAAAGTCCAAGATCTCTCAAGTGTTGCTTTATCCACAAAATCTGAGCACAACATGCTCCAACTGCAATATACTCAGCCTCGGCAGTTGATAGAGCTACTGAGTTTTGCTTCTTTGAGTGCCAAGATATTAGGGATTGACCCAGAAATTGGCAAGTTCCCGAGGTGCTCTTTCTATCAACTTTGTATCCAGCGTAATCGGCATCTAAGTATCCAATGAGGGTCGAGTCCTATGTCTCCGGAGTACCATAGACCTAAATTCCGAGTCCCTGTTGATGGAAAGTGGACAGCCCTAGACTATGGACCGAAGGCAAGTCATCGAATGAGATCAAGCACACATGAAAATCAACTAGCCACACTTGAATTTCCTTTGTTTATTTTTGAACCCGGAGGATGATCGTTGATTATTTGTTCATAAATAAATCAAGGTGTTAAGGAAGATAGTTGAGAAATCAAGCTCACCAAATTTCCATGGTTAAGCTAGGAAGGATCGGCCAAGTACAAACAAGCAATGTTACAAGTATTATTATCTTAAGTGCTTTGAACATAAATAAATTTATGTCATGATGGGTCGGTCCAAGGGAGGGCCGAAGGGCTTATGATCATGCAGCAGCCAAGAACACCAAGCTAGGAGCATTCTAGAAGGCACTACCACTAGTGGAAGGTGGTTAGAAGAGAGCTTGGAAAAGGAGTAACAAATCTTGGCCACATGTTCCCTAACAAACAAATACTTGGCTAGAAATTCTTCCAAGCTTAACTTGGGGAAGAGGAAAGCATCTTTTGCTAATTTTTCTTTTTAATTTTCAGCTTTGTTAATTTCAATTTTCAGCATGGTTAGTTGTAATGGCGGGTCTATATATTCAGCATGCACACTCATTGTAAAGACACTTTTTGATGAATATACAAACCTTGAGTGTTATACTCTTTTTCGGGATGGATTTCTCGAGCCTCTAAATCCTCAAAGCTGTATCCTAGGTTGGCATCTAGGTGGTGTCCTTTGAGTCTCCCAAAACCCAGTGGTGTTTACGTATCCGGACCGTTTGAGAGCGCCCTTGATTCACTCGGTGGTGTTTACGTATCCGAGCTTGGGTCAAGGTACTATCCAGCGACTTTGCCATTCCATATCTCCCAATCCACGAATCATCTCTTTCCCAAATTTCACACACTTCATCATTATTTTTCTGTTTTTAAAATAAAGAAGGTTAAGGTAACGACTTCGGGCATGGCCAGTTCCCTAAAAAAGGAAGGAAAGGATAAGAATAAAAAATTCATAAAAAAAATTCCTCCACATCAAAACCAAACAAAGGGTATCAATCGTACAATCAGCCAGCGACATCAACTTCGGCTATCTGTTCGAGTAGTTCCCCTTATCCAAAATTCACGAAACTTGGCCACAACCTTCCTCCATCAGTTACCTCAGTCCCCTCCAAGTTTCGTCCAAATCCAAGATCATTTACCCCTCCTTTCACCTTTTTCCCCAGAACCGCACCTGCAGGTCCTATTACTGCCTGGTTGTGTGTTTTGCGGTTTTTCCATCTTTTCTTTGCTTCCGCCACTACACATCACCTGTAAGATATCTGAATATGCTCTTCACCGTAGTGAGATGTGATTCTTTTGGATTAGCTTGGAATCTTGCGCATAAACAAACATTAAACATTATGTCCGGCCTACTTGGAAGTAAGATATAGCAAAGATCGAATCATACCTCGATAGAGCTTCGATCTATTGCTTTACCTTTTTCGTCCGAGTCCAGTTTCAAGCTACTGCTCATAGGTGTTGCTGCATGCTTCGCATCTTGAAGTTTATATTTTTCAGCGACTCCTTGGTGTACTTTGATTGATGGACATAGATTCCATCTTTGTCTTACTTGATTTGTACACTAAGGAAGAAATTGAGTTCTCCCATCATACTCATTTGAAATTCCTGTCTCATTAACTCGGAAAAATCTCGGTACAGAATTTCATTAGTAGCTCCAAAAATTATGTCATCAACATATATCCGAGCGATAAGGAAGTCTTTCCCCTTGGTTTTTATAAAGAGAGTCTTGTCAATCTGACTTCTTCTAAAATCATTTTGAACCAAGAAATTGCTCGGTCTTTCATACCGAGCTCCGGGAGCTTGTTTAAGACCATAAAGAGCCTTTTGATGTTTGAAAACATGATTTGGAAATTCCGAGTTTTCAAATCCAGGGCTGCTCAACATAGACTTCCTCTTCGATAAAACCATTAAGAAAAGCACACTTAACATCCATTTGATATAACTTGATATTCATGCTAGATGCAAATGCCAACGAGATTTTAATGGCTTCAATTCTTACAACAAGTGCGAAGGTTTCCCCACAATCAATCCCTTCTTCTCGATTGTATCCTTGAGCCACAAGTCTAGCCTTGTTTCGACTACCAACCCACCTTCATCCAGTTTGTTCTTGAAAACCCATTTGGTTCTTATGACTGGGTGGTCGGAAGGTCGTTTGGTCGAGTCCGGACTTGGTTTCTTTCGAATTGATTAAGTTCCTCTTATATGGCCTCTAC
The DNA here is from genome assembly GCA_021018815.1 of Talinum fruticosum. NCBI lineage: Eukaryota > Viridiplantae > Streptophyta > Magnoliopsida > Caryophyllales > Talinaceae > Talinum > Talinum fruticosum. The sequence continues at coordinate 1,096,170 of JAITYX010000101.1, forward strand.
CCATTCAGGTTCATTTAGGGCCTCTAGTGCATTTTTAGGTTCATTTAATGAAATGAATGCAGTGAATGCACATAGATTCTAAAGACAGGAACGAGTTCTTACCCCACTATTGATATTAGATAATATGTTTTCTAGTGGATGACAAGAAGCATACTTAAATGCTCTACTGTTCCTCGATTCACCGGATCTCTGGGCTGAATTGGTTGATCTTCGGAGATCTGTTGTGAGTGAATTTGTTCAATAGTTTGTCCTTCATAATTTTGACCGAGTTCTTGAGTTGTCTCATTCCGAGTCACTTTGTTACGAGTGACTTCATTCCGAGTTGGTTGGGTTTGATTCTCGAGAGGCTTATTTTCATCACAATCATCATTTCGATGAGCTTTAGGTCCGAGAATGATGATTCACTTGGCTTTTACTGTTCAATCTCATCAAACACAACGTGGATGCTTTCTTTCACTTTGTTAGTTCTTTTATTGAAAATGCGATAAGCTTTGCTATGAGAAGAATAACCCGGAAAAATACCTTCATCCGACCGAGCATCAAACTTGGTCAAGTGATCCTTACCATTGTTGTGAACAAAACACTTATATCCAAAGGGTTTGAAGTATGAGATATTGGGTTTCTTCCCTTTGTAGAGCTTGTATGGTGTTTTCTTTATGATGGGTCTAATAAGGCATCTATTCAAGGTGTAGTTTGCGGTATTTATTGCCTCGACTTAGAAATAGTAGGGTAGATTATGTTCAATCATCATTGTCCTAGCTATTTCTTCAAGAGTTCTGTTCTTTCTCTCCACTACTCCATTTTGTTGAGGAGTTCTTGGTGTTGAGAAGTTGTGGGAAATACCATTCTCGTCACGAAACTCTGCAAATTCGAGTAGTCGAACTCCCTTCCATGGTCGGTTCGAATTCTCTAGATCTAAGTCCGAGACTCAACTTGGATTTTTCTGCAGAGCTTGCTTGAACTCTTTGAATGCTTCATTTTTGTGCTTAAGAAATCACATATAGGTAAATCATGAGTAATCATCAACAATAACCAGTACATATGATTTACCTCTAAGACTCTTAACAGGGATTTCACCACATAAGTCCATATGTAGCATTTCAAGCACCTTGGATGAGGAAGCTGTCTTGAGAGATTTGAAAGATGATCCGACTTGTTTCCTTTTGTGCATGCTTCACAAACTTTATCTTTCTTAAAAGCACAGTTAGGCAATCCTCCGACTAAACCATGGGATGCCGGTTTCTTAATAGTATGCATGCTAACATGACCTAATCTACGATGCCATGTCCATGAGTCATCAAGAAGTGATCTTTTTAAACAAGATAAATTTTGACTCGGGTCGAAAAGATGAATAATGTAAGTATTACCCGATCTCTTACCCGAGAGCTTGATCTCCTTAGTAGTGTCATCGAAATATAACGAGTTGGTTTGAGTGAATCTTACCTCTTGACCATTATCGCACAATTGAGAGATACTAAGCGAGGTTATACTTTAACCCTTTGATAAGGTATACTAGGCTGACCAGATTGCTTCCTTTTCCAATCTTACCTATCCCAATTATCTTGCCTTTCGTTGTCATATCCAAATGTGACTTTTCCTCCTTTGTACTCTTCTAACTCGGAAAAGAGTCATGAATCTCCTGACATGTGGCGTGAGCATCCACTATCAAGGTACTAATGCCCTTTTGACCTTTTACGAGTGGCCTACAAAACAGAGATAAACTAACCCTTCTCGGTTCCTCTAACGAACCTAGTAACACTCTTTCTTGTGGTCCTTTTCGAGGAAGAAGGTTTTTCGGAACCTAAATTTGAATGACTTTGGGTTTGGTCCGATTATGAGTCTTCCTTTTAGATAGCTGAGTTTGTGTCTCTTTCTTTTGAAAAGCTTTTCTCTTATAATCCAGGTGGAGATGATTTTCTCCTGTAAGGCTGGTGCAGGCTCGAGTCCTCCTTTCCTTTTTATGAATGGGATCGTGCTCAGCCTTACGAAATTTACATGTCCGGAATCCTTTTTGAAAAGCTTTGAGTAGGAATTGGATTCCTCCTCTTTGTTAAAACCAAGATCTTCCTTTACGAAGGAGACACATTGAGATCCCAAGAGCATGTCAAGGTTTTTCGACCTTGAGTAAATTTTAAAACAAGATCTTGAGACTCATTGAGCTTTTGCTCATTTTCTTTTACGAGTAACTCGGACTCGGTCTCATTGATTTGAGCACTAGTCTTGAGTTACGTGAGTGTGAGTCTTAGTTTTTCCAACTCGTTTTTAAAGAAATGCTCTTAGAGGAAATTGACTCAAGTTGTTTTTAAAGTGAGAAGAATCGGAATTGGATTTCTCTTCCAAAGTGAAGATATACTTGGCTAAATCAACTTTGGAAAATTTGAGAAAGTATTTAATTACCTCTTGAGGATTTGCTTCCTCATTATCCGATTGATCCGTGTCTCTGTTTCCACTTCGAGTCGGAAAGAGCCATCGGATACTTTGAGTCATCTAAGTCCTCGTCATTTTCGATGAGTCCTCGTCACTCCATGTGGCCATCATAGCCTTTTTCTTTCGTCTCGTCCCTTTTTCTCTTGGGACGAGTCCTTGACTATGTGTTCCTTGCTGCCACATTCAAAACGACGTGAATTCTTAGTCAAGGATAACTTTGAAGGGAAGAGTATTTACCTTTTCTATCCTTCTTATCTTTCTTATAGAACTCTTCTCTTGACTTCTTATCCCATCTCTTGTGCTTCATCATTCTCTTGAAGCCTCTAGCGATAAGTGCCATGGGATCTTCTTACGAGTCGGAAAAACTCGGATCCGCTTCTCACGGTTTACGAGGCTTTCGGCGCAATATTCTTTTTGGTGCTGACCTTTGCATCCTCCTCTTCCAGGTGGATCTCATAGGTGAGAAGCTTCCCAATGAGTTCGTCCGGCTTTAGTAGAGACAAGTTACGAGCGTCTTCGATAGTCTGTCACTTTGGGAACCCATCTTTTCTTGGGTAGGCTTACGAGTATCTTTACTGCACATTTCCTCGTGGGAAATCTTTTTACCCAGAGATTTGAGATTGTTGGTAATCTCGGTAAAGCGAATGAACATCCGAGTGATGTTTTCTTCGGCTCCATTTTGAACAGCTCATACTTATAAAGATATTGGCTTATCTTCGCTTGTCCGACCTAGCTTGTGCCTTCATAGGTGTTGACCAGCGTGTCCCATACTTATTTGGCTGTATCACGAGGCGGACACTCGGTTGTATTCTTACGAGCTGATGGCGCACATCGGAATGTTCATGCCTTGAAGTTCTTTACGAACTTTTACGCTTCATCGCCGAGTGAACTCGGCCTTTGTCTTGGAGTACGAGTCTTGTTTCTTCCGTCTTCATGGGAGTGTAGTTGCCTACTTGTATGATGTTCCGGACATCCTCATCGTGATCCAGCAGGAAACATTCCATTAGTTTCTTCCGAGTGCACGAAGTTGGATCCTTTGAACTTTGGTGGTACTGTTGGAAGATCTTCCTTCATCAAACTCTCCGTTGTTACGAGCCATTTGATCTTTAAACCTTTGGATGGTTGAATCCTTTCTAAAAGTCTAAGCTCGATACCAATTGAAGGTTTGCTCTGGAAGAGGCTAAGTCACCCTAAAGGGGGTGAATAGGGTGATGATGAAATTTGCTTGAATTTAAAATAGATATGAATCCGAGGTGAGCGAGAGTGAAGGATGAGCTGAGAAAAGTACTAACTCGGAATTTAGTGAAGAGTGAAGAAGCAGATTAAGTAGAACTTTGAAATAGTCCGAGTCTATAATGCACTTAGAAAAGTAATAACTCGGAAAGTACGTGGAAACCCTCCCGGGGCGGAAAACCACGAACCGTGCTAATCCAAGCACGAAGTAAAATCCACTATTTTGAGTCCACAAAATTTAGTAGGTCGACTCAACCCGAGTTGCTCCCTTAGACAACTCCTTACAAGTTTTTCCTATACTCGAAATTACCTTATCCGATCTAGTACTTCCTAACTCGAGATCACCCTTACGAGTTAGGGACAACCGAGCTGAGTTAACCATTACGACTCAGTCAAGGGATCTTACTTAGAGAGTAAGAAAGAGAGTGTTTGTAATCGAGTACAAGACCTTACAACTCGGAGAAATAATAAATACGGAATTGGACTTGTAAGTAGAAGATTAAGAATGAATACAATGATTTTTGCTCAAGTATGTGTATTAACAATTAGTTCAAGTAATCTTCAAGTCTTGGAAGTTAGCTTCTACTTATAGATGACCAAGCGACTTAGCCGTTGTGTCCAACTTCGACTAGAAGTCCCTTGTGACCGTTGTAATGGATTTTTGAGTCACTCGGAAAATATCCGTTGAGATATGAACATTGGACAACGGCTCTTGACTCCTTTGGAAGTCCCAAAACCACTCGGTGGTGTGTTGAAAACTAAGGTGGAAACCACCGTAGAGCTTAGTGTTGCGGTTTTCCAGTTTTGGAAACGGACAACCCCGACACGATTGTCCGGGGCTTGGTCGGAGGTGGAAAAAGCCTTGTCTGCTGGTGATTTGACATTTTGAAGTCGGTTACTTTTACAATTCAAAAATAGGATTGTCTCATTTGAATAACTCTGCAAAAGTAAATCAATTTGGTTCTCAAAGTATAAAATACTTTGGTCCAAGATTAGACACGAGATAATAATCTAATAATATAATTAAGTGACTAATTATCCGAGTCAAAAAGGAATGGAATTTTCCGAGTCTAATATCCATGAGACTCAAATTCCATCCGAGTCGATCTAAAAGAGAATCAAGTTAGATAAAGAATATTAGAGTAAACAAACTTGATCTTGACTAAACAAATTCAAAGAAATTATGCTCGACTTAGAAGAATGAATTAACGAGGTAATTTTTGGAACACAAAGTCGGACTCGAGTTTATATGTGTGAAATAAAGTGTTTGAACATGCGATATATCCGAGTGTTGAGTGACTCGTAAGCTGGGTGTGAAGTGGCATGTAGAAGTGTGCTTTCGAGTCGATCGAGTCAAGCGTAAACATATATAATAGTTTCTATAACACTCGGAGAAAAGTTATATCACTAAGAAAAGTTTCTAAGGCACATGGAATGACTTGAAGTCAAAACCCTATAAGAGATGAAGTCTTATACCCGATTCCTCGATGGAACTCGGAAAAGTGTAAGTATAAAGTCCGAGTCTTCACGAGTGTTTTCCACTGGAGACTCCCTTCAAAACACGCTAGGGCACAAAACCCTAGCCACACCCGAGTGGCTGGAGTCGTGGATCGGATTCTATCCAGTTTTATCCTCCCTTTATCCGATTCAATCTTAAGATATTCTAGTCCGATTTTTCTTAGCTCTTTGGATGGTCGATCGAGAGCAACCCTAGGTCATTTCGACCTAGGTCATCCCCTATAAATAGAGTGTCTTGGCTCTTATTTGGATATAGCTTATTTCCTTAGTAATACGCCGCTGAACTGGATTTTTGGTGATGCTGATTGCACTCGATTATCACCCTTGATTGGAACCGATTTGAAAGAGAGTCCCGGATCTTTCAAGTGTTGTTTTATCCATAAGATCCGAGCACAACATGCTCCAGCTTGCAATATACTCAGCTTCGGCAGATTGATAGAGCTACTGAATTTTGCATCTTTGAGTGCCAAGATATTAAGGATTGACCCGAAATTGGCAGGCTCCTGAGGTGCTCTTTCTATCAACTTTGTATCAAGCATAATCAGCATCCGAGTATCCAGTGAGAGTCGGTTCCGAGTCTCCGGAGTACCATAGACCTAAATTCTCGAGTCCTCGTAAGATATCTCGAATATTCTCTTCACCGCAGTGAGATGTGATTCTTTTGGATTAGCTTGACATCTTGAGCATAAGCGGACACTAAACATTATATCCGGTCTACTGGAAGTAAGATATAGCAAAGATCCAATCATACCTCAATAGAGTTTCGATCTATTGCTTTACCTTTATCGTTTGAGTCCGAGTTTCAAGCTACTGCTCATAGGGGTTGCTTGCATGCTTCGCATCTTGAAGTTTATACTTTTTCAGTAGCTCCTTGGTGTACTTTGATTGATGGACATAGATTTCATTTTTGTCTTGCTTAATTTGTAGACCAAGGAAGAAATTGAGTTCTCCCATCATGCTCATTTAAAATTCCTGTCTCATTAACTTAGAAAAATCTCAACACAGAATTTTATTAGTGGCTCCAAAAATTATATCATCAACATATATCCGAGCGATAAGGAAATCTTTCCCCTTGGTTTTTATAAAGAGAGTCTTGTCAATCTGACTTCTTCTAAAATCATTTTGAACCAAGAAATTGCTCGAGTCTTTTATACCAAGCTCCGGGAGCTTGTTTAAGACCATAAAGAGCTTTTTGAAGTTTGAAAACATGATTTGGAAATTCCGAGTTTTCAAATCTAGGGGGCTGCTCAACATAGACTTCCTCTTCGATAAAACCATTGAGTCAAGCACACTTAACATACATTTGATATAATTTGATATTCATGCTAGATGCAAATGCTAACATGATTCTAATGGCTTCAATTCCGGCAACAGTGCAAAGGTTTCTCCACAATCAATCCTTTCTTCCTGATTATAACCTTGAGCCACAAGTCTAGCCTTGTTTCTGACTACCAACCCACCTTCATCCAGTTTGTTCTTGAAAACCCATTTGGTTCTTATGACTGGGTGATCGGAAGGTCGTTTGGTCGAGTCCGGACTTGGTTTCTTTCGAATTGATTGAGTTCCTCTTGCATGGCCTCTACCCATTCAGGTTCATTTAGGGCCTCTAATGCATTTTTGGGTTCGATTAATGATATGAATGCAGTGAATGCACATAGATTCTGAAGAGAGGAACGAATTCTTACCCCACTGTTGATATCGAGATAATATGTTTTCTAGTGGGTAACTAGAAGCATACTTGAATGCTCTACCTGTTCTCCGATTCACCGGATTTGTAGGCTGAACTGCTTGATCTTCGAAGCTTGTTCCGAGTGCTCTTGTTCATAAGATTGTCCTTCATCATTCCGAGCGAGGCTCTTGTGTTGTCTCATTCCGAATTACTTCATTCCGAGTGACTTCATTCCGAGCTGGTTGGGTTTGATTCTCGATAGGCTCATTTTTGTCGGGGTCATCATCTCTGCTAAGCTTTAGGTTTGAGAATGTTGATTCACTTGGTTTTTCCTGTTCAAGCTCATCAAACACAACGTGGATACTTTCTTCCACTTTGTTAGTTCTTTTATTGAAAATGTGATAAGCTTTGCTATGAGAAGAATAACCCAGAAAAATACCTTCATCTCGACCGAGCATCAAACTTGGTCGAGTGATCCTTACCATTGTTGTGAACAAAACACTTACATCCAAAGGGTTTGAAGTATGAGATATTGGGTTTCTTCCCTTTGTAGAGCTCGTATGGTGTTTTCTTTAGGATGGGCCTGATGAGACATCTGTTCAATGTGTAGTTTGCAGTGTTGATCGCCTCAGCCTAGAAATAGTAGGGTGGATTGTGCTCAATCATCATTGTCCTAGCTATTTCTTCAAGAGTTCTGTTCTTTCTCTCTACTACTCCATTATGTTGGGGAGTTCTTGGTGCTGAGAAGTTGTGAGAGATACCATTCTTGTCGCGAGAACTCCGAGAATTATGAGTAGTCGAACTCCCTTCCATGGTCGGTTCGAATTCTCTAGATCCGAGTCCGAGACTCAACTTGGATTTTTCTGCAGAGCTTGCTGAACTCCTTGAATGCTTCATTTTTGTGCTTGAGAAAACACACCCGGGTAAATCGTGAGTAATCGTCAATAATAACAAGAACATATGATTTACCTCCGAGGCTCTTAACGAGGATTTCACCACATAAGTCCATATGTAGCGGTTGAAGCACCTTGGATGTGGAAGCTGTCTTCGAGGATTTGAATGATGATCGACTTATTTCCCTTTTGTGCAAGCTTCACAAACTTTGTCTTTCTTGAAAGCACAATTGGGCAAACCTCGACTAAACTATGAGATGCCAATTTCTTAATAATATGCATGCTAACATGGCCTAATCTACGATGCCAAATCCATGAGTCATCATGAAGTGATGCTTTTAAACAAGATAAATTCGACTCGGGTCGGAAAGAGGGATAATATAAGTGTTACTTGATCTCTTACCCGAGAGTTTGATCTCCTTGGTAGTGTCATAAAAAATGTAGCAGTTGGTTTGAGTGAATCTTACCTCTTGACCTTTATCACTCAATTGACAAGGTAAACTCGGGCTAACCAGATTGCTGCCCTTTCAAATCTTGCCTATCCTAATTATCTTGCCTTTGTCTGTCATCTCCAAAAGTGGCTTTTCCTCCTTTGAACTCTTCTAACTCAGAAAAGAGTCCCGAGTCTCTCGACACATGGCGTGAACACCCACTATCAAGGTACCAATACCCTTTTGGTCTTTTACGAGTAGCTCGCAAAACAGAAACAAACTAACCCTTCTCACTTCCTTTAATGAACCCAGTAATGCCCTTTACTGTGGTCCTTTTCGAGGAAGAAGGTTTTTCGGAACCCGATTTGAATGACTTTGGGTCCAGTTTGATTTTGAGTCTTCGTTTAGAGAAGCTGAGTGCTGTGTCTCTTTTTTTTGAAAGGTTTTTCTTTTGGAAAACGATGGAGATGATTTTCTCCTATAAATTGGTCTAGGCTCAGTCCTTCTCTCATTTTTATGAGTAGGACTGTGCTCAACTTTCTGAACTTTACGAGTTACGGAATCCTTTTGAAAAGGTCCGAGTAGGAATTGGATTCTTCCTCTTTGTTAAAACCAAGAGCTTCCTTTACGAAGGAGACACATTGAGATCCCAAGAGCATGTCAAGGTTTTTCGACCTTGAGTAAATTTTAAAACAAGATCTTGAGACTCATTGAGCTTTTGCTCATTTTCTTTTCTGAGTAACTCGGACTCGGTCTCATTGATTTGAGCACTAGTCTTGAGTTCTCCGAGTGTGAGTCTTAGTTTTTCCAACTCATTTTTTAAAGAAATGGTCTTAGAGGAAATTGACTCAAGTTGATTTTTAAAGTGAGAAGAATCGAATTGGACTTTTCTTCCAAAGTGAAAATATACTTCCTAAGTCAGGTTTCGAGAATTTGAGAAAGTGATGTGTAGTGGCCGAAGCAAAGAAAAAGATGGAAAAACCGCAAAACACACAACCAGGGCAGAATAGGACCTGCAGGTGCGGTTCTGGGGAAAAGGGTGAAAGGAGGGGTAAATGTGCTTGGATTTGGACGAAACTTGGAGGGAGTGAGGTAACTGATGAAGGAAGGTTGTGACCAAGTTTCGTGAATTTTGGATAAGGGGAACTACCTGAACAGATAGCCAGAAGTTGACGCTGCTGGCTGGATGTACAGATTGATACCCTTTGTTTGGTTTTGATGTGGAGGACGGAGGGGTTCTTGGTTTAAGCTGAGATTTGGTGGAAATGGACTCAACTCATGTATGATGAAGTGTGTGAAATTTGGGAAAGAGATGATTCGTGGATTGGGAGATATGGTTGATGGAAGTCAGCTGGATAGAACCTGGATTACGGCTTGGATACGGAAACACCACCAAGCTGAATCAAGGGCGCTCTCAAACGGTCCGGATACAGAAACACCACCGGGGTTTGGGAGACTCAAAGGACACCACCTAGATGCCAACCTAGGATACAGCTTTGAGGATTCAAAAGGTTGAGAAATCCATCTCAAGAGCAAAGCTCAAATTCATATATTCATCAAGGGTGTGTTACAATGGTGCATAGGTGCTGAATATATAATGCTTCATATGAGCATTTACATAACCGAATCCAAGCTGAAAAATATGAAAAATAAAGCAAAACAAAAATGCTAACTAATTAGATGCTTTCCTCCTCTCCAAGTTAAGCTTGAAGAATTTCTAGCCAAGTATTGTTTGATAGGGAACATGTGGCCAAGATTTATTGCCCCTTCTCCAAGCTCTTTTCTAACCACCTTCCACTAGTGGTAGTGTCTTCTAGAATGCTCCTAGCTTGGTGTTCTTGGCAGCTCCATGTGATGCATGACCATAAACCCTTCGGCCCTCCCTTGGACCGACCCATCATGACATGAAATTATTTATGTTCAAAGCACTTAAGATAATAATACTTGTAACATTGCTTGATTATGCTTGGCCGATCTTTTCTAGCTTTAACCATGGAAATTTGGTGAGCTTGATTTCTCAACTATCTTCCTTAACACCTTGACTTATTTATGAACAAATAATCAACAATCATCCTCCGGGCTCGATCGACATTATGCGCATGAAAAATACAATCACTCCCGGTTGTTTTGCATGCACGTTGAAGCTGAACATTTTCTGTCTCTTTACCCATGGCTGGCCACTTTCCATCGAAAGTACTCAATTACCTCTTGAGGATTAGCTTCCTCATTGTCCGATTGATCCGAGTCGACTCGACTCTGCTTCCACTTCGAGTCGAGAATGTGCCATCGGACACTTTGAGTCATCCGAGTCCTCGTCATCTTCCGATGAGTCCTCATCACTCCATGTGGCCATCATAGCCTTTTTTTCTTTCTGTCCCTTCTTCTCTTTGGACGAGTCTTTGACTATGTGTTCCTTGCTGCCACATTCAAAGCATCTAGAGTTCTTAGTCAAGGATAACTTTGAAGAAGAATAGTATTTACCTTTTCTATCCTTCTTGTCTTTCTTATAGAACTCTTCTTTTGGCTTCTTATCCCATCTCTTGTGCTTCATCATTCTTTTGAAGCCTCTAGCAATAAGTGCCATGGGATCCTCTTTTGAGTCCGATGAACTCATATTTGCTTTTCCGGTTTTTGAGGCTTTCGGTGTAATGTTCTTTTTGGTGCTGACCTCTGCATCCTCCTCATCCAGGTGGATCTCATGGGTGAAAAGCTTCCCAATAAGTTCGTCCGGCTTCGGTAGAGACAAGTTACGAGCCTCTTCGATAGTTGTCACCTTGGGACCCCATCTTTTCTTGGGTAAGCTTCGAGTATCTTTCTGCACATTTCCTCGTGGGAAATCTTTTTACCCAGAGATTTGAGATTATTGGTAATCTTTGTAAATCGAATGAACATCCGAATGATGTTTTCTTCGGCTCCATCTTGAATAACTCATATTTTTGAGGATATTGGCTTGTCTTCGGTTGTCTAACCTAGCTTGTACCTTCATAAGTGTTGACTAAGGTGTCCCACAGTTCTTTGGTTGTATCACGAGCGGACACTCGATTGTATTCTTCTAAGGCGATGGTGCACATAAGAATGTTCATTGACTTGAAGTTCTTTCGAACTTTTAAGCTTCATCAGTTGTGAACTTAGCCTTCGTTTTGGGCACAATTCTTGTTTCTTCTGTCTTCATGGGAAGGTAGTTTCCTTCTTGTATGATGTTCCAAATATCTTCATCATGATCCAGGAGGAAACATTCCATGAGTTTCTTCCGAGTGCACGAAGTTGGATCCTTTGAACTTTGGTGGTCTGCTGGAAGATCTTCCTTCATCGAACTCTCCAGTTGTTACGAGCCATTTGATCTTTAGACCTTTGGATGGTTAGATCCTTTTCTGAAAGGCTAGGCTCGATACCAATTGAAGGTTTGCTCAAGGAGAGGCTAAGTCACCCTAGAGGGGAGGGGTGAATAGGGTGATGATGAAATTTGCTTTAAATTTACTATAGATGTGAATCCGAGGTGAGTAAGAGTCGGGGATGAGCTCGGAAATTTACTAACTCATAATTCAGTGAAGAATGAAGAGATAGATTAAATAGAAACTTTGAACCTGTCCGAGTCTAGAATGCACTCGGAAAATTAATAACACAGAAAGTACGTGGAAACCCTCCTGGGGCAGAAAACCACGAACCGTGCTAATCCAAGCACAAAGTCAAATCCAGTATTTTGAGTCCACAAAATACGAGTAGACTGACTTGACCCAAGTTGCTCCCTTAAACAACTTCTTACGGGTTTTCCTAGACTCGAAATTCCCTTATCCGATCTAGTACTTCCTAACCGAGATAACCCTTACGGTTAGGGACAAGCTGAGCTGAGTTACCCTTTACGACTTAGTCGAGGGACCTTACTTATAAAGTAAGAAAGAGAGTGTTTCTTACTAAGTACAAGACCTTACAACTCGGAAAGTTATGAAATACGAGTTGGAGTTGTAAGTAGAAGATTGAGAATGAATACAATGACTTTTGATCAAATATGTATATTAACAATAGGTTCGGCAATCTTCAAGTCTTGAAAGTTGGCTTCTATTTATAGATGACCAAGCAGCATAGCCATTGTGTCCATCTTCTGACTGGAATTCCTTTGAGACCGTTGTAGATGATTTTCGAGTCACTCGGAAAATATTCGTTGAGATATGAACGTTGGGCAACGGTTCTTGACTCCTTTGGAAGTCCCAAAACCACTTGGTGGTGTCTTGAAAAATAAGGTGGAAGCCACCGTTGAGCTTAGTGTTGCAGATTTCAAGTTTTGGAAACGAGACAACCCTCACACGAGTGTCCGGGGCTAGGTCGGATGCGGAAAAAGCCTTGTCTGTCTGGTGATTTGACGTTTTGAAGCCAGGTTACTTTTGTATTTCAAATTAGGATAGCCTTGTTTGAATAACCTACAAAAGTAAATCAATTTGGTTCTCAAAGTATAAAATACTTTGGTCCAAGATTAGACACGAGATAATATTATAATTAAGATAATTAAGAGATAATTATCCGGGTCGAGAAAAGAAAAGGAATTTTCTGAGTCTAATATCCATGAAACTCAAAATTCCATCTTAGTCGAGTCTAGTAGGCAATCAAGTCGGATAAAGAATATAAGAGTAAACGGACTTGATCTAGATTAAACAGAAATTCAAACTAAAATATGCTGATTTGGAACAATGTATTGTTCCAAGAACAAACTGGATGAGGAAGGGTTGGTAGTCGAAATAAGGATAGACTAGTTGCTCCGGGATACAACCAAGAGGACGGAATTTATTGTGGGGAAATCTTTGCACCTATTGCTAGGATTGAGGCAATCGGAATTCTTTTAGCATTTGCATCTAGCATGAACATCAAACTTTATCAAATGGATGTCAAATGTGAATTTCTCAATGGTTTTATTCAAGAAGAAGTAAATGTTAAGCAACCCCCTGGATTTGAAAACTCGGAATTTCCAAATCATGTTTTCAAGTTAAGAAAGGCTTTATATGGTCTTAAACAAGCTCCTACAGACTTGGTATGAAATATTAAGCGGTTTCTTGGTTGAAAATGATATTAAAAGACGTTAGATTAACAAAACTCTTTGAAAACTTAGACTTTATACTTACACTTTTCCGAGTTCCATCGAGGAATCAGGTATAAGACTTCATCTCTTATAGGGTTTTGATTTCAAGCCATTCCATGTGCCTTAGAAGCCTTTACGAGTGATATAACATCCTCTCCGAGTGTTATAGAAACTATTATATATGTTTATGCGTGACTCGACTGACTTAGAAATCATATGTACTCACCACTTCACACTCAATTCCGAGTCACTCAACGCTCGGAAATATCACATGTTCAAACACTTTATTTCACGCACATAAATTCAGAGTCCGATTTCATGTTACAGGAATTACATTGTTAATTTACTATTCCAAGTCGGCATATTTAGTTTGAACTTTGTTTAGTCTAGATCAAGTTTGTTTACTCCGATCTTTTGACTTGTTTATCTTCTAGACTGACTAAGATGGAATTTGAGTATCATGGATATTAGACTCGAGAAAATTCCATTCCTTTTCGACTCAAATAATTAGTCACTTAATTATATTAATTATGCTATTATCTATGTCTAATCTTGGACCAAATTATTTTATACTTTGAGAACCAAATTGATTTACTTTTATAGGTTATTCAAACGAGGTTATCCTAATTTTGAATTGCAAAAATAAGCTGGGTTCAAAACGTCAAATCACCGAGTGGTTTTAGGACTTCCAAAGGAGTCAAGAGCCGTTGCCCAACGTTCATATCTTAACGGATATTTTACGAGTGACTCGGAAAATCCATTACAACGGTCACAAGGGACTTCTAGTCGGAAGATGGACACAACGGCTAAGCTGCTTGGTCATCTATAAATAGAAGAAAACTTCCAAGACTTGAAGATTGCTTGAACCAACTGTTAATACACATACTTGAGCAAAAGTGGTTGTATTCATTCTCAATCTTCTACTTACAACTCCAATTACGTATTTATTATTTCTTTGAGTTGTGAGGTCTTGTACTCGATTACAAACACTCTCTTTTACTCTCTAAGTAAGGTCCCTTGAGCTGAGTCGTAAGGGTTAACTCAGCTCGGTTGTCCCTAACTGTAAGGGTGATCTCGGTTAGGAAGTACTAGATCGAGATAAGGTAATTTCGAGTCTAGGAAAAATTTGTACGGAGTTGTCTAAGGGAGCAACTCGGGTTGAGTCGATCTCTGAATTTTGTGGACTCAAATAGTGGATTTGACTTTGTGCTTGGATTAACACGGTCCTTAATTTTCTACCCCGGGAGGGTTTCCACGTACTTTCGAGTTATTACTTTTACGAGTGCATTATAGACTCGGACTATTACAAAGTTACGCTTATTCTGTTTCTTCACTCTTCACTTGAATTACGAGTTAGTACTTTTACGAGCTCATCCTTGGCTCTCGCTCACCTCAGATTCATATCTATTTTAAATTTCAAACAAATTTAATCACCACCCTATTAACCCCCGTAGGATGACTTAGCCTCTCCCAGAGCAAACCTTCAATTGGTATCGAGCCTAACCTTTCGGAAAGGATCTAACCATCCAAAGGTTTAAAGATCAAATGGCTCGGAACAACGAAGAGTTTGATGAAGGAAGATCTTCTAGCGAGACCACCAAAGTTCAAAGGATCTAACTCGTGCCTTTGGAAGAAACTCATGGAATGTTTTCTGCTAGATCATGATGAGGATGTTTGGAACATCATACAAGGAGGCAACTACATTCCCATGAAGACGGAAGAAACAAGACTCGTACCCAAGACAAAGGCTGAGTTCACTGGCGATGAAGTAGAGAAGTTCAGAAAGAACTTCAAGGCAATGAACATTCGATATGCACCATCAGCTCGGAAGAATATAACCAAGTGTCTGCACTGTGATACAGCCAAAGAAGTGTGGGACACGCTGTTCAACACCTATGAAGGCACAAGCCACGTCGGACAAGCGAAGATAAGCCAATATCTTCATAAGTATGAGCTGTTCAAGATGGAGCCGAAGAAAACATCACTTAGATGTTCATTCGCTTTCTGAGATTACCAACAATCTCAAATCTCCGGGTAAAAGATTTCCCACGAGGAAATGTGCGGAAAGATACTCGAAGCCTACCCAAGAAAAGATAGGGTCCCAAAGTGACAGCTATCGAAGAGGCTCGAGAACTTGTCTCTACTAAAGCCGGACGAACTCATTGGGAAGCTTCTCACCCATGAGATCCACCGGAAGAGGAGGATGCAGAGGTCGGCACCAAAAAGAACATTGCATCGAAATCCTTAGAAACCGAGAAGCGAGATCCGAGTTCTTCGACTCGGAAGAGGATCCCATGGCACTTATCGCTAGACGCTTCAAGAGAATGATGAAGCACAAGAGACGGGATAAGAAGCCAAGAGAAGAGTTCTATAAGAAAGACAAGAAGGATAGAAAAGGTAAATACTCTTCCCCTTCAAAGTTATCTTTGACTAAGAATTTTATCTGTTTTGAATGTGGCGGCAAGGAACACATAGTCAAGGACTGTCCCAAGATAAAAAGGGACGAGAAGAAAGAAAAAGGTTATGATGGCCACATGGAGTGACGAGGACTCATCGGAAGAGGACGAGGACTCGGATGACTCAAAGTGTCCGATGGCACCTTCGATTCGAAGTGGAAACAAAGTTAGACACGGATCAATTAGACAATGAAGAAGCAAATCCTCAAGAGGTAATTGAATACTTTCTCAAATTTTCCAAAGTTGATTTAGCCAAGTAAATTTTCACTTTGGAAGAGAAGCCCAATTCTAATTCTTCTCATTTTAAAGAACAACTTGAATCAATTTCTTACGAGAGCATTTCTTTAAAAAATGAGTTGGAAAAGCTGAGACTTACACTCGAGAGAACTCAAGACTAGTGCTTGAAACCAATGAGGCCGAGTATGAGTTACTCGGAAAAGAAAATGAGCAACTAAAGCAAAAGCTCAACGAGTCTCAAGATCTTGTTTTAACATTTACTCAAGGTCGGAAGAACCTTGATATGCTCTTGGGATCTTAATGTGTCTCGTTTAGAAAAGAAGGTCTTGGTTTAAACAAAGAGGAGGAATCCATTTCCTACTCGAGTTTTTCAAAAGGATTCTAGAACTATAAAGTTCGGGAAGGTTGAGCACGATCCCATTCATAAAAATGAAAGGAGGACTGAGCCTAAACTAGCTTACAAGAGAAAATCATCTCCACTAGGTTTATAAGAGAAAAGCTTTTCAAAAGAAAGAGACACAAACTCGAGTTCTCTAAATGGAAGACTCAGAATCGAGACCAAACCCAAAGTCATTCAAATGCAGGTTCGAAAAACCTTCTTCCTCGAAAAGGACCACAGTAAAGAGTGTTACTTGGGTTCGTTAGAGGAAGTGAGAAGGGTTAGTTTATCTCTATTTTGCGAGGCCACTCGAGAAAAGAACAAAAGGGAAGCTGGTACCTTGACGGTGGATGCTCACGCCACATGTCGGGAGATTCGGGACTCTTTTACGAGTTAGAAGAGTACAAAGGAGGAAAAGTCACATTTGGAGATAACAGCAAAGGCAAGATAATTGGGATAGGTAAGATTGGAAAAGGAAACAATCTGGTCGGCCAGGTATACCTTGTCAAAGGGTTAAAGTACAACTCGCTTAGCATATCTCAATTGTGTGATTAAGGTCAAGAGGTAAGATTCACTCAAACCAACTATTATATTTTTGATGACACTAACAAGGAGATCAAGCCCTCGGGTAAGAGATCGGGTAACACTTACATTATTCCTCTTTCGACCCGAGTCGGAATTTATCTTGTTTAAAAGCATCACTTCTTGATGACTCATGGACATGGCATCATAGATTAGGTCATATTAGCATGCATACTATTAAGAAACGGCATCTCATGGTTTAGTCGGAGGATTGCCTAATTGTGCTTTTAAGAAAGATAAAATTGAAATGCTACATATGGACTTATGTGGTGAAATCCCTGTTAAGAGTCTTGGAGGTAAATCATATGTACTTGGTTATTGTTGATGATTACTCACGATTTATGTGGGTGTGTTTTCTTAAGCACAAAAATGAAGCATTCAAAGAGTTCAACAAGCTCTGCAGAAAAATCCAAGTTAAGTCTCGGACTCGGATCCGGAGAATTCGAGCCGACCATGGAAGGGAGTTCGACTACTCGGAATTTGCAGAGTTTTGTGACAAGAATGGTATTTCCCACAAGTTCTCAGCACCAAGAACTCCTCAACAAAATGGAGTAGTGAAGAGAAAGAACATAACTCTTGAAGAAATAGCTAGGACAATGATGATTGAACATAATCTACCCTACTATTTTTAGGTTGAGGCGGTAAACACCGCAAACTACACCTTGAATAGATGCCTCATCGGACCCATCCTGAAGCAAAAACCATACGAGCTCTACAAAGGGAAGAAACCCAATATCTCATACTTCAAACCCTTTGGATGTAAGTGTTTTGTTCACAACAATGGTAAGGATCACCGACCAAGTTTGATGCTCTGTTAGATGAAGGTATTTTTCGGGTTATTCTTCTCATAGCAAAGCTTATCGCATTTTCAATAAAAGAACTAATAAAGTGGAAGAAAGCATCCACGTTGTGTTTGATGAGATTGAACAGGAAAAGCCAAGTGAATCATCATTCTCGGACCTAAAGCTTAGCGAGAGATGATGACCACGACAAAAATGAGCCTATCGAGAATCAAACCCAACCAGCTCGGAATGAAGTCACTCGGAATGAAGTCACTCGGAATGACATAACTCAAGAACCCGCTCGGAATGATGGACAAACTGTTGACAAGTTCACTCGGAACGGATCTCTCGAAGATCAACCAATTTAGCCTACGGATCTGGTGAATCGGAGAACAGGTAGAGTATTTAAGTATGCTTCTAGTCATCCACTAGAAAACATATTATACGATATCAACAAGTGGGGTAAGAACTCGTTCCTCTCTTCAGAATTTATGTGCATTCACTGCATTCATTTCATTAACTAAACCTAAAAATACACTAGAGGCCCTAAATGAACCTGAATGGGTAGAGGCCATGCAAGAAGAACTCAATCAATTCGAAAGAAACCAAGTCCGGACTCGACCAAACGACCTTCTAACCACCCGAGTCATAGAAACCAAATGGGTTTTCAAGAACAAATTGGATGAAGGTGGGTTGGTAGTCAGAAACAAGGCTAGACTTGTGGCTCAAGGATACAATCGGGAAGAAGGGATTGATTGTGGGGAAACCTTCGCACCTATTGCGAAGTGAAGCCAATGGAATTCGTTAGCATGCACCGGATCCCATCGAACTCCGCCATTAAGCGTGCTTGGGTGAGAGTAGTACTAGGATGGGTGACCTATTGGGAAGTCCTCGTGTTGCACCTCGTTTGCCGCTCCTTCTTTTTTTCCCTGGAACGCAATTCGGGAGCGACGTCGATGCAAAAGCTGCCCGAGGGGCCGCTTCTAAGGTCAATGAATGGGCCAAAGGCCCTACGGGTCTTTGAAGCGCGTAGGTCTTGAGAAGACACCCAAAATGAAAAACGTTTGCTCCAATCGGAGTTCCGAGGGCAAAGTTATGGTGTTCCGACGTTTACGGGGCATTTAACGCACCGGACGCCATGGGAAGCCTGCGGTTGGGCTACTTGGAATGTTTCCGTGTCACTTGCGCCTTCTTGAAAACCGCTTAGCTTAGCCTAGCCCGTTTACGGGGCTTTTCGCGAGAGGGGAAGGTACAAAACATTTATTCCGCAAAGGTTTCATGGGTGCGATCATACCGAGCACTAATGCACCGGATCCCATCACAACTCCGCAGATTACGCATGCTTGGAAGGGAGTAGTACTAGGATGGGTGATCTCCTAGGAAGTCCTCATGTTGCACCCTTTTGCCGCTCTTCCCTTCTTTTTTCCCGGAACACCGTTCGGGGAGCGATGTCGATGCAAAAGCTGCCCGAGGGGCCGCTTCTAAGGTCAATGAATGGGCCAATGGCCCTACGGGGGTTTTGGAGCGCGTAGGTCTCAAGAAGACACCCGAAATGAAATAAGAGTTTGCTCCAATCGGAGTTTTGAGGCCAAAGTTATGGCGTTCCGACGTTTACGGGGCATGTAACGCACCGGACGCCATGGGAAGCTGCGGTTGGGCTACTTGGAATGCTTCCGTGTTATTTGCGCCTTCTTGAAAACCGCTTAGCTTAGCCTAGCTCTGTTTACGGGGCTTTTCGCGAGAGGGGAAGGTATAAAACATTTATTCCGCAAAGGTTTCATGGGTGCGATCATACCATCACTAATACACCGGATCCCATCGAGCTCCGCATTTAAGCGTTCTTAGGCGAGAGTAGTACTAGGATGGGTGACCTCCTGGGAAGTCCTTGTGTTGCACCTCTTTTGCTTGCTCCTCCCTTCTTTTTCCCCGGAACGCCATTCGGGAGCGACGTCGATGCAAAAGCTGCCCGAGGGGCCGCTTCTAAGGTTAATGAATGGGCCAAGGGCCCTACAAGGATTTTGGAGCACGTAGGTCTTGAGAAGACACCCGAAATGAAAAAAGTTTGCTCCAATCGGAGTTCCGAGGGACAAGTTATGGCGTTCAGACGTTTACGGGGCATGTAACGCACCGGACGCCATGGGAAGCCTGCGGTTGAGCTACTTGCAATGCTTCCGTGTCACTTGCGCCTTCTTGAAAACCGCTTAGCTTAGCCTAGCCCGTTTACGGGGTATTAAACATTTATTCCGCAAAGGTTTCATGGGTGCGATCATACCGAGCACTAATGCACCGGATCCCATCGAACTCCGCAGTGAAGCGTTCTTGGGCGAGAGTAGTACTAGGATGGGTGACCTCCGGGAAGTCCTCGTGTTGCACCCTTTTGCCGCTCCTCCCTTCTTTTTTCCCGGAACGCCGTTCGGGGAGCGACGTCGATGCAAAAGCTGCCCGAGGGGCCGCTTCTAAGGTCAATGAATAGGCCAACGGCCCTACGGGGTTTTGGAGTGCGTAGGTCTCGAGAAGACACCCGAAATGAAATAAAAGTTTGCTCCAATCGGAGTTCCGAGGGCAAAGTTATGGCGTTCCGACGTTTACGGAGCATGTAACGCACCGGACGCCATGGGAAGCTCGCGGTTGGGCTACTTGGAATGCTTCCGTGTCACTTGCGCCTTCTTGAGAACCGCTTAGCTTAGCCTAGCCCGTTTACGGGGCTTTTCGTAGAGGGAGAAGTTGTAAAACATTTATTCCGCAAAAGGTTTCATGGGTGCGATCATACCAGCACTAATGCACCGGATCCCATCGAATTTCACGATTAAGCGTGCTTGGGCGCGAGTAGTACTAGGATGGGTGACCTCTTGGGAAGTCGTCGTGTTGCACCCTTTTGCCGCTCCTCCCTCTTTGTTCCCCAAAACGCTGTTCGGGGAGCGACGTCAATGCAAAAGAAAAGGGAAAGAAAATGACCTTAGCCCCACTTTGATGTGTAGTGAGGGCGGAAGCAAAAGGAAAGGGAAAACCGCAAGAAAAGCTACCGGGTAGATTGTGACTGCGAGCACAATCTTGGGAGAATGGGTGAAAGGGGGCTTAAACAATGGAGTTTGGAGCTGAAATTTGGTATGGAGCTTCTCAACTGATCCAAGAAGCTCTGGTATTTTTTTGGGATTTTTTTATCGCCAAGAACACCTTGATCAAAAGGCTGAAAGTCGGGGTTACGGGCTGACTGTCCGAGATGATATCCTTTGTAAATATCAAAGGTGGGGGTCAGAATACTACTTGGATGGAGGCGATTTTTGGAGGGGATAAGAAGACTCGCTGGGCTGGAGGTGGACGAAGTTTGGAGTGAAATGGATGAGCGGTTTGTGAGATATGGAAATGGGAAGTGAAGGGATAAAATCGAGGCTTCTTCTTGGATACGGGAACACCACCAAGAGGGAACCATGGGGCACCTTTAGCCTTGACGGATACGAAACACCACCGGTAGGTTAGAGGACTCAAAGAACACCACCAAGTAGCCAACTTGGATACAACATATGAGATTTAAAAGGAAGAGCAATCCAGCTCAAATATGTCATTCATATAATCATCAAAGTTGGTTTTTACAATGTCATTACAAGCTGAATTTATAAGTAATACAAATAGCTCTTAACTAAGCTGAAAATTAAAACAAAAATAACAAAGATGCTTTTCCTCCTCTTCAAGTTAGAGTTGAATGAATCCTAGCCAAGTATTTTGGAATTGGGAACATGTGGTTGTGAGGCTTTTCCCCTTATGCAAGGTTCACTCCCATTGACCCAACACATAATATTCCAAGATGCTTCTAGAGGGTCTTCATTCCTTTCCTTTGAGGCATCATTTTAGGCGCCTAAACACATTGCATTTGGACCTTGGACCGACCAAAATATGCATCAACTTATTTATGTGCAAATGACATAAGAAAGTAGCATTTCACGCCTTGTCATATCCAGTTGAAGCTTCATGCTCTAATGTGGAGGACTTTAATGTCTAGCTTGTTTCTTTCTTGATTATCCTTCTTGGCTCTTAGGTAAATAATTATTTATGAACATGAAATCATAAAAGATCACACTCTCGGCTTCTCATCCTCCGGGATAAAAAATGATCACAGGAAATTCGAGTGTCTTTGGTTGATTTCCACGCATGCTTGAGCCTATAAGATGTATATCTTTTAGTTTATATTTTAGGGTAGTCCACTTTCCATCACACTTGAACCCTCGCAATTGCCTAAAGCCAAGCCTCCTCGGACACCCAACCCATCCGAGTTACTTCGACCCTAGGGGAAGCCTATCTAGAGTCCATGCATCACGAACTCGGATCCATGAGAGAGTTGATTCTTCCGAATCGGGACAATTCCGAGTCCTTAGACCTCCGACACCCATTAGCCAAAACACTTATCACCCAATACATCCATGTTTTTCCTGATGAGATACCTCTTGGCTTACCCCCAAAAGAGATATCTAGCACCACATTGACCTTATCCCAGGATCCATATTGCCAAACAAACCAGCCTACGAGAATGAACCCTAAAGACACCTCGAAGTGTAGAGGCAAGTTGAGGAGTTGGTGTCTAAAGGTTTGGTGAGAGTGAGTACGAGTCCTTGTGCGGTGCCAGCCTTGTTGGTACCCAAAAGGATGGTTCTATGAGGATGTGTATAGAGAGTCGTGCCATTAACAAGATCACTATTAAGTATAGGCATCATATACCACAACTTGAAGATATGTTGGATGAGCTACATGGTTCTAAGGTCTTCTCTAAGATTGACCTTAGAAGTGGATATTATCAAATTAGAATCGAGAGAAGGAGATGAATGGAAAGCTGCTTTCAAGACCAAGGGAGGTTTATATGAGTGGCTTGTTATGCCTTTTGGTCCGACCAATGCTCCAAGCACATTCATGTGACTCATGAATAAGATTTTTAGACCATTCATTGGGAAGTTTGTGGTGGTCTACTTTGATGACATTCGATCTACGATCAGAATGAGTAGGAACATTCTTACAACCTCCGACAGATTGTCCAACTCGCTGGAGAGAGAGAAACTGTACGGAAATCGAAGAAGTGCTCATTCTTCGACTCGAAATCGCGTTTACGGGTTATGTTGTTTCAGCTGAGGAGCAAAGGTGGATGAGAGCAAGATTGAGGCTACCCTGTCTTGGCCTACTCCTAAAAGCATCCATAATGTTCGAAGCTTTCATGGGCTTGCATCTTTCTATAGGAGGTTTATCAAAGACTTCAGCAGTATCACTGCCCCTATGATCGAGGTGCTAAAAAACAGTTCCTTTGTTTTGACATCTCGAGCTCGGAAATCTTTGAAGCTATCAAGGCAAAACTAACTCAGGCTCCTCTCCTAGCCCTGCCTAGTTTTGAGAAGATTTTGAAGTTGAGTGTGATGCCTCGGATGTAGGCATTGGTGGGATTCTCACACAAGAAGGTCATCCCATCACTTATTTAAGTGAGAAGCTATGTGATACCAAGCGAAGATACTCTACGTATGACAAGGAATTCTATGCCATCATTTGGTCATTAGAGTATTGGAATCATTACTTGGTGGCTCAAGAATTCATTCCGCACTCGGATCATGAAGCCCTCAAGTACATTCGGGGCCAACACAAGTTGAACCCACGACATGCGAAATGGGTTGAGTACCTTCGGACCTTTCATTTTTCAATCAAGCACAAATCTGGACAACTTAACAAGGGTGCTGATGCTCTATCCAGAAGGTATCTACTGTTGTTTCGGTTAGAAACTTGCGTCTTCGGGTTTGAACATTTGAAGAGTTTATATGCGGATGACAAGGATTTTGGAACCCTATACCAAGAATGCCAAACTCGATCCTAGGGTGAGTTCCAAATACAAGGAGGATACTTATTCAAGGGTATCAGATTGTGTGTGCCTAGCTGTGTGATGTACAGGTGGGAGTGGAAGCAAAAGATAAGCAAAACCGTGAAGCGACCGGATAGATTAGGACTCGCAGGTGCGGTTTTGGGGAAAAGGGTGAAAGGAGGGGCAAATGATGGAGTTTTTGGACGAAATTTGGTGGAGGGTTAGTTAACTGGTTGGGGAAGGTTGTGGTAAAATTTGGGAATTTTTTGATAAGTGGAACACCATGATCAGCAAGCTAGAAGTTGACGAGTACCCAGCTGGGCGTCCGGCTGACACCCTTTGTTTGGATCGAGAGGTGGGGAACGGAAGGCTTCTTGGTTGTGGCTGATTTTTGGAGGGATGGAAGTAGACATGATGGAAGGATGATGGTTAAAATTTGGGCAGCATCCAAGGTCAGGATCACCTTGAAACAAAGGCAAACAGAAGGTCACGCTGGGCGGCTGTCCGAATGAGGTTCTTTGTTTGTTTTTGGTGCTTGAGGATGGAATACTTCTTGGATTGAGGTGAAATTTGGTGGGACTGGACTCAACCCACGTATGATGGTATGGATGAAATTTGGGTAGGACATGATATGTGGATTGGGAGACATGGGTGTGGAAAGTCGCTGGATAAATCCCGGGTTCCGCTCGAATACGAAACACCACCGAGGGAACCGAGGGGCGCCTTGCAATCTGGCCGGATATAGAAACACCACCGGGGATTGTAAGGACTCAAAGAACACCACCAAGCTTGCCAAGGCTCGGATACAGCAATGAGAATTCAAGGGGTTGAGAAATCCATCTCAAAAGGAGCAAAGCTCAAGTTTATAAATTCATCAAGGTCGTCATTACAAGGGCTATGCTAAATATATAATGCCTAACAATGGCATTTTACAAAGCTGAAAACAAAGCTAAAATTAAAGTAAAATGATAATAAAAACTACCAAGATTCTTTCCCTCCTCCAAGTTAAGCTAGAGTGAATTCTAGCCAAGTAATGCAAAATTGGGAACATGTGGTTGTGGCTTGTTTTGCCCTTTCCCAAGCTTCTCAATTTGATGCTTCTAGACTTTCTTGTAATGTTCTTCCTTTGTTGCTCTATTTCCGGCCTAGGTAGCATCATATGACAATATGGACCGACCATATTTAGCACCAAATTATTTATGTGCAAAGAGGCTTGCTCTTTACGGTTTTGTCATGGCCGAATTGCGCCTTGCTTTAACATGGAGGTGTTTGCCTTGATTCTTCACATCTATCCTTCTTGGCTTCTTTATTTATGAACATAATATCATAAAAGATAATTTTCCTCAATCACCAAGCTTAATTAAAGCTTGTAAAAGTCAAACCATAAAAGTAGATTTTAGGCGCTAAAAATTGATCTTCGCTTGGTTTTGAGCTTCCTTGTAGCTTTGATATGAACTCATGGCTCTTGACTTTTTGGCATGTAAGGAGATCATGAACAAGTATGTTGTAGCCCTTAGCCAATATCCATCACTGTGGCACAAGAGAGTTTATTATAAGAGTAGTCCATTCTGCAGGACTTGCTGGCCATTTCGGAGAGAAAAAGACAACTCAAATGCTCAAGGAGCATTATTTACGGCCAAGTATGGACAAAGATGTGCAAGACATCATCAAGCGATGTGTGGTATGCCAATATGCCAAAAGCCATTCCCTGCCTCAAGGACTCTACGCCCCATTACCTGTCCCAACTCAGCCACGGGTGGATGTAAGTCTAGACATTGTTCTAGGTCTACCACGGACTCGAAAGGGAAAGATTCTATTCTTGTAGTGGTTGATCGATTCTCAAAGATGGCCCACTTCATTGCTTACAACAAAACCAATGATGTTACACTGGTTGCTAACCTATACTTCAAGGAAGTGGTAAGACAACGACGGGATCCTAAGGACGGTGGTCTCGGATAGAGATGCAAAGTTTCTAAGTCATTTCGGGTTACCCTATGGAAGAAATTGGGAACGAAATCGAAGTACAACACCACTTGCCATCCTCGGACGGACGGTCGGACCGAGGTAACAAACGAGAACTTTGGGAGTCTTACTTAGAACGCTAATCAAATCAAATACTAAGGCGTGGGATCAACTTCTTCCACATGCTGAGTTTGCTTACAATCACACGCTAAGCAAGACTACCAATGTTTCACCCTTTAAGGTTGTTTATGGTATGGAGCCTCTGTCACCACTTGATCCGACCCCGAGAACTTTTAATGGGAAGCCTAATATTGATGCTTGTGAAAAGAGCTGCTGATGGAGAGTGGACAGCCCAACATTTTGAGCTGAGAAATGTCCATCCTAATGAGCTTTGCATGATCAAGGAAGAACCGGGAATACTTGATATATCCATTGTTTCAAGCATTTTGTTAATGGGTCCCGGAGGTTGAGTAGACAAGGACATCAAAATCCTTATGATCTTGTAAATAAATAAATGTTCTTCAATGGGGTTATGAGCAAGAGCTTAGTAGAGTTACAAGAAAGTCACCTAAATTGCCTAAAGCCCTCCACGTTGAAGCAAGGGTAAACCCGGCCATGATTTGTTTCAAGTGCTATTAGTTTGCCATTGTCCATAAATAAAACAAAGTGACGGTCCAAGGGTCCGCATGGCCTATGTCAAGAGTCAAAGCCTCCAATGACACATATTAAGGAGCATTCTAGAAGCACTCACTATGGTGGGAGTTGGTTTGAGGAAAGCTTGACAAAGGGAAACTACACCATAGCCACATGTTCCTAAATGCCCAAATACTTGGCTAGAATTTATCCAAGCTTAACTTGGAGGGAGGAAAGAATCTTGTTAGTTTTTGTTAGCATTTTGCATTATTTTTCAGCTTGGTTTCGGTTATGTAAAATGCCAATATGAGGCATTATATGTTCAGCTCACATACTCCATGTAATGACACCTTTTGATGAATATATATGAGTTTATACTCTTGAGTTGGATTGCTCGTTTTTGAATCCTCAAAGCTGTATCCGTGCTTGGCATCACGGTGGTGTTCTTTGAGTCTCTTAAGTCCCGGTGGTGTTTACGTATCCGGATCGCTTGAGAGTGCCCCTTGGTTCACACGGTGGTGTTGCTGTATCCGAGCCCGAGCCTAGGAACTATCCGCTCACTTCACCGCTTCATATCTCACAAACTACTTAGCCATTTCAGCCCAAATTTTAACCACCATCATTCCAGCTAGTCTAATTCCATTTCCCCAAATTTCAGCCGCATCCAAGAACCCTTCCGTCCTCCACATCAAAACCAAACAAAGGGGGTCAATCTATTCATCCAGCCGGTTACATCAACTTCTGGCTAGTTGATCAGGGAGTTCCCCTTAACTAAAAATTACGAAATTTGGTCACAACCT
This sequence comes from Talinum fruticosum, assembly GCA_021018815.1. Classification (NCBI taxonomy): domain Eukaryota; kingdom Viridiplantae; phylum Streptophyta; class Magnoliopsida; order Caryophyllales; family Talinaceae; genus Talinum; species Talinum fruticosum. The sequence goes on from JAITYX010000101.1 coordinate 1,123,067, forward strand.
TAATTTACCAGTTACCTCACTCCCCACCAAATTTCAGCCAAAACCAAGAACATTTACCCCTCCTTTCACCCGATCTCCCAAGACTGCGCAAGCGGACCCTATTCTGCTCAGCTGCACATCTTGCGGTTTTCCCTTTTGTTTTTGCTTCCGCCCCACTATACATCAACTTTGGTATCAGAGCAAGTTCTGAACCTTGGGTGATTGTATTCATTCCCCCAAAATCCAAAAATACCAAAAATAGCCAGCCTTACCAAAATCCCGACCATGAACGCAAACTTACTTTTGAGAAGGTCCTTGAGTGGATTCAAGGAATCAAATGAAGAACAACGAGAAAATATCTTCTATACAACGAGAAAATATTGAAAGTAGCTGAGACATTGTATTCTCCGGGTAAATTCACCTTGTAAGCGTTGTCATTGATTCTCTCAAGTACTTCAAATGGTCCATCCGCCCTTGGCATCAACTTAGACTTGCGCTTGGAAGGAAAATGCTCCTTCCTCAAGTGGATCCAAACGAGGTCTCCTGGTTGAAAAACCACCCTTCTGCGGTTTTTGTTAGCGCTAGCCTTGTAACTCAGATTAGCTTGCTCAATTCTAGCTCCGACTTTCTCATGCAAGTCCCGAATCGAGCGAGCTCTTTTCACGATGTCGGTATGAGGCTTTCCATCAAAAACTCTTGGGGTTAGATCAATAGGTGACAGAGGTTCCATGCCATAAACAATCTTAAAGGGCGAAACATTGGTAGTCTTGTTTGGCGTGTGATTGTAAGCAAACTCAGCATGTGGAAGAAGTTGGTCCCACATCTTAATATTTGATTTGATTAGCGTTACGAGCAAGACTCCCAAAGTTCTGTTTGTAACCTCGGTCGACCATCTGTCCGAGGATGGCAAGTGGTGCTTGTACTTCAATTTCGTTCCCAATTTCTTCCAAACGGTAACCCGAAATGACTCGAAACTTTGCATCTCGATCCGAGACCATTGTCCTTGGGATCCCATGCAGCCTTACCACTTCTCTAAAGTATAGGTCAGCAACCGAGTGTAGCATCATTGGTTTTGTTACAAGCAATGAAGTGAGCCATCTTAGAAAATCGATCAACAACAACCAGAATAGAATCTTTCCCTTTACGAGTCCGTGGTAGACCCGGAACGAAGTCTAGACTTACATCCACCCGAGGCTGAGTTGGAATTGGTAATGGAGTGTAAAGTCCTTGAGGCGAGGAATGGCTCTTGGCGTATTGGCATAACACATATCGCCTAATGATGTCTTGAACATCTTTGTCCATGCTTGACCAGAAATAATGCTCCTTGAGCATCTAAGTTGTCTTTTTCTCCGAAATGGCCAGCAAGTCCTCCAGAATGGACTTCCCTTATAATCAACTCTCTTGTGCCACAGCTAGGCACACACAATCTGATACCCTTGAATAAGTATCCTCCTTTTATTTGGAACTCACCCTTGGATCGCGAGTTTGGCATTCTTGGTAGAGGGTTCTAAAATCTTTGTCATCCGCATATAGACTCTTCAAATGTTCAAACCCGAAGACACAAGTTTCTAAGCTGAAACAACAGTAGATATCTTACGGACAGAGCATCAGCGCCCTTGTTAAGCTGTCTCGATTTGTGTTTGATTGAAAAATGAAAGGTCTGAAGGTACTCAACCCATTTCGCATGTCGTGGGTTCAACTTGTGTTGGCCCTGGATGTACTTGAGGGCTTCTTGATCTAAGTGCAAAATGAATTCTTGAGCCACCAAGTAGTGATTCCAATACTCTAATGATCGAATGATGGCATAGAATTCCTTGTCGTAGGTAGAGTATTTTCGCTTGGTATCACACGACTTCTCACTGAAATAGGCGATGGGATGACTCTCTTGAGTGAGAATCCCACCAATGCCTACACCTGAGGCATCACACTCAACTTCGAAAATCTTCTCAAAGCCAGGCGGGGCTAGGACGGGAGCTCGGATCAATTTTGCCTTGATAGCTTCAAAAGATTTCTAAGCCTGAGGTGTCCAAACAAAAGAACTATTTCGAGCACCTCGAGTCATAGGGGCGATGATAGTGCTTGAAGTCTTTGATGAACCTCCTATAGAAAGATGCAAGTCCATGAAAGCTCACGAACGTCGTGTATGCTTTTAGGAGTAGGCCAAGACAGGATAGCCTCAATTTTGCTTTCATCTACCTTGACTCCCTCGGCTGAAACGACATAACCCGGAAATGCGATTTACGAGTTGAAGAATGAACACTTCTTCGATTTCCGTATAGTTTCTCTCTCTCTAGCAGTTGAACAATGCATGCGAGGTGGTCGAGAATGTTCTCTCTCATTCGATCTGTAGATCGGAATGTCATCAAAATAGACCACTACGAACTTCCCGATGAAGGGTCCGAAAATCTCATTCATGAGTCGCATGAATGTGCTTGGAGCATTGGTCGGACCAAAAGGCATAACAAGCCACTCATATAAACCTCCCTTGGTCTTAAAAGCGGTTTTCCATTCATCTCCTTCTCCGATTCCGATTTGATAATATCCACTTCGAGGTCAATCTTAGAGAAGACCTTAGAACCATGTAGTTCATCCAACATATCTTCAAGTCGTGGTATAGGATGCTTATATTTGATAGTGATTTTGTTGATGGCGCGACTATCTATACACATCCTCATAGAACCATCCTTTTTGGGTACCAACAAGGCTGGCACAGCACAAGGACTCTTACTCACTCTCACCGGACCTTTAGACACCAACTCCTCAACTTGCCTCTGCACTTCGAGGTATCTTTAGGGTTCATTCACGTAGGCTAGTTTGTTTGGCAATATCGATCCTGGGATAAGGTCAATGTGGTGTTGGATATCTCTTTTGGGGGTAGGCCAAGAGGTATCTCCTCGGGAAAAATATGGATGTCTTGGGTAATAAGTATCTTGGCTAATGGGTGTCCGAGTTCGAGGACTCGGAATTGTCCTGGCTCGGAAGAATCAACTCTCTCATGGGTCCGAGTTCATGATGCATGGACTCCAAATAGGCTTCCCCTAGGGTCGAAGTAACTCGGGTGGGTTGGATGTCCGAGGGGCTTGGCTTTAGGCGGTTGTGAAGGGTCAAGTGGGGCTAACGTTATTTTCTTGCCATTCGGGTGAGGGTGTATGTGTTTTTGAACCCATCATGCATAACTCTACGATCAAATAACCACGGTCTACCCAATAATAAGTGGCATGCATCCATAGGTATAACATCACACCATATATCATCAACATAAGACTTCCCAATACTTGAAAGATATTAGGCAACGAGAATTAACTCGAGGCCCTTACCTTGACTCAGCCATTGTATGTTGTAGGGGTGAGGGTGCAACTCGGTTTGTAGCTGAAGTTTCTCTACCATGCTCATAGAAGCAACGTTGGTGCAACTTCCTCCATCAATAATGATCGAACAAACTTTCCCTTTGATGGTTCCCCTCGTGTGGAATATATTCTCCCTCCGAGCCTCACTTGGATCCTTATATCCATTCAAGGCTCTCACGATCACAAGTAGTTCTCCTTCATCAGCCTCTTCAACAATCTCTTCTATGCCCTCAGCAAGGCATACCTCTCCTTCGGCTCATACTCATCCCATATGGGTTCATCGGCCTCGGTAATAGTGACGACCCTTCGATTTGGGCACTCGAAGCAAAGTGTCCAAATCCACGACACTTAAAACACTTGCGGCTCCGGCCAACATGAGGTTTGTTACGAGTCCGAGTCGGAATAGTAGGGTGTTTAGACTCGGAGCGAGTTTTGGGGCGGCGAGACTTAGGCTGAAACAGAGGGTTAGAATAACCCTTGCCAAAGCTGAGTTGGTTTTGGTGGTTGAGTCTTAGAGACCTCTCTCCTGAAGGTTCCGACCTTCTTTTGCTGCTCCACCTTATGTGCCGGAAGACACACCTCATCAAAGGTTGAGTACTGCTGTAACTCAACAACATTAGCATACCTTGGATCAAGTCCTCCAAGATACCTAACTATGGTTTGATCTTCGACTCCTGAAGATCGCATTTAATCATTAGTCTTTCGAACTCTCGGGTATACTCCTCTACACTCATCAGACCTTGTTGTAGGTTGTGCAACTTAGAATAGCTGTCCTGGATGTATGTTGGGGGTAGGAACCGGGCTTTCAGTTTGGACCTCATTTTCTCCCAACTTCGATCTTAGGTTTCCTCCGAACAGCACGCTTCTTCTCCAGATTTGCCCACCAGGTTGAGGCAAACCCTCTGAGCTTGATAGCAACAAGTTTTACCTTCTTTTCATCTTTCACCTCTTTCTAGTTAAAGATTCTTTCAACTGCTTGCAACCATTCCAAAAACTCGTCCGGGTTAAGACGACCTTCAAACTCTGGGATCTCAACTTTGAAGTCCGAGTTGGGTCGGGGTGATTTGTCCCTTCTCCCTCTTCTTCCTCTTCTTTGCTCACGCTCACTCGGAAGAAGCAAAGGGATTGCTCTCCCCATCATCATCCCCGTGTGAGTGGGTATGAGGTGGTGAGCTAGGTGGTGACTCTTCTAACTCATGCCTCTTCTTCTTCATCATATCTCCAAGTTGTTTTTTTAGATATATATTCTGGGCATGCATCTCATCATAGTTGTTCATGAGCATATCAAAACGTTCCTCCAATGTCATGCTTCCACTCATTCTGGTTTATGGGTTCTTTGTGGACTGATGTGTTTGGGGCAAAAAGGGTTGTGTTTGGGGTTAAGGAAGCTCAGCCTAGGAAAGGCTCCAAAGCTCGATACCAAAACCGATGTGCCAAAACGCAAGGCTACACCGATCCTGCAAACAGAGTGCGCCAAATGCAATTCTGAAAAACTCAGAATGGGCTTAGAAACGGTTAATGGAATAGTAAACACCAAGTAAACACCAAGGATTGAGCTAATCACTCATGAGGGGATGATTAGCAAGGTAACCAGACACCGATAGGACAAGAACAAGATAAACTAGAACTATCCAAGTATACGAGATATCACCACCAAGGATAAAACTAGGGCACTAATCACACTTAGTGATACAGCTATCACCACACTAAGTATAATCGGACTCTTCAGAACACAGACCTAATTATGCCACTAATTAGACAAGCAAAAGAGAATTTTGGGGTTGAAAGGAGCACTTGCTCAACTTTACTTAGCATATAGCCAATATCAAGATCATCATCCTTTACAAAGAGAGAGCCCATGTGATGGACTTAGACCCATGGGCTACAACATACTCCAAGCCCAAAGCCATCCACGATCAAACCGAGTTGGGTAGCACACTTATTTCTCCCTTTTCATAAGCTTCGAGTGACTCGGAATTCTCTCGTGTTGTAAGGGTTGGAAGTTCTGCCATTCAGTCACAAACAGCTACGAGTTTGCTTACCAAATTATTCATATAAGTACTTCATGATGTCCTCAAGCTTAAAAACTTATGGGTATCTTGAATATATGCGGAGATAATAACTGAGAAAGACCTTTGTTAAAACTGGCAGCTTGCTCATCCAGGATGACACCTGCAACTTGTTTTGATCATATCTTCTCATCCAGAGCTCCAACATCACTTCATTACATATTGATGGAAAGCTAACATCCTAAGCTTTCTGACCATATAAAGAACATCTAAATTGGAGTTGGGAATCTCAAGTTATGAATATTTGAAGTTGACTCGAAACTGGAAGGTGCGCACTCGAATGACGCTTGAAGGTCATCTTCAAAAGGGTGTTCAGTCAACCATGGATTAGATTTTGGTCTCCAATTTTCACAAGGGTATTCTTGGACATGTCTAGATTAATATCCAGTTATGGGCATTGTCTTTCAAGTCGGGGATAATAAAGAAAATGGTCCGAACATCAAATCGGGTATTTCTACTGACCAGTCTGACCTCTGCTGATTGTTCTGGTCATAACATTTTGCTCACAACTTCAAATGGGTCGAGCCATATATGGTTGAAAAGCTTATTCCTCAAGCTTTCCAAGCATATCTTACACGTCACAATTGGAGCTGTAAATCAAGAGATATCATCATTTTAAGTTGACTCTGCTGCAGGAAGATGCACTGAAAACGACAGCAAGGGGGGACCATTTGTAGCTGTCCTTTTATTCCGATCATTTTATCTTCATTGGCCACTGTTTTTATCTTCTTTTATTTTGGCTGAATGTAGTGACAGCCCTAGGATTATGTAAGGCTATTTTCAGCCCTTAGATTAAAGTAGCAACCCTAGTTTTTAGCTCTATATATATGTAGAGTGCTTGCATGTAAAAATCGGACAAGTTTATCCATGAATGCTAATGCATCAAAGTTGAGCTAAGCTCCTTTATCCTTTTAAATCTCATTTTGCTTATCCTAGTTTGGCTAACTAGGTGGTGTTCAAAAGAGTCTTAGGCAAGCTTGGTGGTGATATCCGTATCCGAGTGCAAGCCTTTGAGCCCTAGCTAAGCTTGGTGGTGAAATCTGTATCCAAGTGAAGTTAGACTATCCCTTGGTTGTGTGCATCCGTAGTGGCTGTTCATAAACATTCCCCATATTTATCCCTCACCATTCTGCCCAAACATGTTCCCCTCATCTTCCTTAACCCCTTAACCATCATCCCACAAAAATCCAGACTTCTTTTGAAGCCACCATCTTTATTCCGAAACCGACCATCCGTCGTCCGAGCCACTCGGATTCGAGTATTCTAAGTCCTCTGTTCTAGTTTTTGAGTCCGACTTAATACTCAATTTCGGTTGTCCGAGTTAGTCTAAGTCCCCAATTTTAGTTGTCTAGTTAGTCCGAGCCCTCGGTTCCGGTCGTTTGAGTCCGGCTTAGTCCTCGGTTCCAACTTTCGAGTCGTTACGAGTCCTTAGAACTAGTTATTGAGTCATTTTGACCCACTAAGAACTGCGCATAATTTCACTCTGTTTCGGGATCGGTGTAGACTTGCGTTTTGGCACATCACCATGTATATTTATAGGCCTCTTATCTAGGGCACATCACTCTAATCTAAGGGTTATAAATCCCCTTTTACAATCAATGGTTGCGATGTATTCAGCAAAATAAAAGGATAAAAATAAGGACAACAGGTAAAAATTACAGCGAGAAAGGAGGGGGACCACGGAATCGGTAGTACAAAGTAGTACGGTTCGAGTCCAGTGACAGACTACGGTCGTTGTCACCAAATTCTTTTGCTTTCTGATCCTTAACTTTCCTTTTCGGCTCTGCTGAAGATGCCTAGATGATGATCAAGTAGTCTAAGCTTAGAAGCGAGGACTCGTAAAAGATCATTTAACGTCCGAGCTCGAAATTGAGGACTCGGAAAAGATCTCTTGGCTTATTTTCCTTCGAATACTTCGACTTGTCTGGCTCCCTTACTCCTGTCCGAGGAGACAGACAAGTATTTCGAGTGTGGCCAAAACTCCCTTGATGCATGCGTTATCAACGAAGACCCAAGCAATGGTTTCCGAGGGCTTCATAGCAAATTCCGAGGACTCGGAATTACCAATCGGCTCTGGTTGGCTCTCGGTATTAGTTGGGGTTGGGTTTGTGCTGTCCTCCCCATCACCCCCCAAAAAAATTAGCCTCATCCAAGAACCCTACCGTCCCCTCCTCTCGATTCAAACAAAGGGTATCGGCCGGACTTCCAGCTAGATGCACGCCAACTTCGGCTTGCGGATCGAGGAGTTCCCATCATCCAAAAATTCCCAAATTTTACCCGGACCTTCCCCAACCAGTTACCTTATCCCCCACCAAATTTCGGCCAAAACTTCCATCATTTTCCCCTCCTTTCACCCTTTTCCCCAGAACCGCACCTGCAGGACCCCGTTCTGTCCAGACTTGCTTTTCTTGCGGTTTTGCTTCATTTTTGCTTCCGCTCCCACTATACATCAACTTTGGTATCGGAGCAAGTTCTGATTCCTTGGTGGATGATCCATTTCCTAAAAATCCAAAAACACCAAAAATAGCCAGCCTACAAAATTCCCAGCTATGAATGCAAGCATGACTCTAGAAGAGAGATTTGAAATGTTAATGAAGGAGAATGAGTATCTCCGCAAGCAACTTAGGCGTGACATGAAGGCTAAGCGTGACCAGCTAAGGAGTGAGTCACCTCCTAATCGATCCAATCCTAGCCTCCATGAAGATGATGAGGAGAGTAACCCTTTTGCATCCACGGATAGTGAAAGGCAATCAAGGAGGAGCTCTAGGTGATCAAAACCACACTATCAAGATTTTAAAGTTGAAATTCGGAATTTGAAGTAAGGTTGCATCCGGATGAATTTCTTGATTGGTTGAGGATCGTTGAGTGCATTTTTTATTACAAGGAGGTACCAAACGAAAAGAAGGTAAAACTTGTGGCACTCAAGCTTAGGGGCTTTGCCTCAACTTGGTGGGAAAACTTGAAGCACAAACGTGTGAGAGACACAAAACCCAAAATCAAGAGTTGGGAGAAAATGAGAGCCAAGCTCAAGGCCCGTTTTCTACCTCCAACTTATGTCCAAGATAGCTTTCTCCAACTCTATACTCTTCAACAAGGCAATATGAGTGTAGAAGAATACACTAGAGAGTTTGAGAAATTGTTGATCAAATGTGATCTTCAAGAGAATGAGGATCATACAATTGTGAGATACCTAGGCGGCTTGGACACAAGGTATGCACAAATTGTGGAGCTACAACATTTTACCACATTTGATGAAGTGTGTCATTTAGCACACAAAGTGGAGCAACAAAAGAAAAATCGGCTTGTCAAAAAGAAGTGCCAAAGAATTTTCCCTCTCAAAGAAGCCAACCCTTCTACAAGGGGAGTCCTCAACTTTTACCACAAACAAACCCAAACCCCACAAAACAGCCCATGCCTATCCAAACCCCAATTCTGCCCAAATCAATGCCAAATCCAAGTGACCCAAGGAGATGCTTTAAGTGCCACGGTTTTGGGCACATTGCTTCGGAATGTCCCAACCGAAGGGTGATAACTTTGGTTGAGTATCAAGAGCCTTTAATGGAGGAGAATGAAACCAAGAAGGAGCTACTCTTGCTAGATGAAGTAGAGGAAGTTGTTGAGGAGGCGGATGAAGGAGAGTTGTTGGTGCTTAGGAGAACCTTGAGCGGCTTCAAGGATCCAAGGGAAGAGCAACGTGAGACTATCTTCCACACAATGGGCACAAGTGCTAGACAAAGTATGTTCAATCATCATTGATGGTGGTAGTTGCACTAATGTGGCTGCCTCTATGATGGTAGAAAAGCTTGGACTCCATGCTTCGGTCCACCCCCATCTCTACAATGTTCAATGGCTCAATCAGGGTAAAGGACTTCAAGTTAATTCTCTTTGTCTTCTTTCATTTAGTATTGGTAAGCACTATCATGATGAGATTTGGTGTGATGTAATTCCTATGGACGCTTGCCACATATTACTTGGGAGACCTTGGCTCTATGACCGAAAGGTGATTCATGATGGCTTCAAAAACACATACACCTTTACAAAGGATGGAAAGAAAATCACCTTAGCCCCCTTGTCTCCTAACCAAAGCAACAAACCGACACCACAAAACTCTTCGCCACAAAACGACCTTTTGCTTACGCTTGGAGAACCCCTTCTCAAAGACAAGCAACGAGAGCTTAAGCCTTGCCAAACACACATCCACTCACCCCCACATATAACCGAGAAGCCTCCACAAAATTTCCCCTCCCTCACCACAACGCCACAAACCAGATTTGTTCTTGTCCTTCCAATCAAAAGCCCTTCTAGCCTACCTCCACAAGAAACACCCAATCCAAATGATATCTCTCCCATTCAATTGGATTGTGACCTAAATACCATGGGTGATCAAGTAGTACAAAGGCAAATTGTTGAATCATTGGCAAAAGGCCGAGAAAGGACAAAAGAGAATCCTTGGGAAGAGACATTTTTGGTGCCAAGGAAGGGTGACTTCTTTCTCATTGGTACTCGGTTTTGGAATTCACATTGTGGATTCCCGAATGGTTTTCACAAAGGAAGGACAATGAAGGAATATACGATCATGATTACATTTTGATAAGTCCATACCCTTTGTGGCCAAACATAGAGGAAGGAGTCATGGAGGATTCAAAAGGGAATATAAAACCAATTTTTGTGGTACCGGAGAATGTTGTTTTTCCCAAAGGTACCCGGACTTATGTGCATCATAATGAAGTTTTTGACCAAGTCTATCCCTCCACCGTGAGCATGCTAATTATCCAGCACAATTCTCTCGCAATTAGCCGGCTGTCCAAACACACAAGGGTATTCCATCCTCAAATTCAGGACAAGCTTCAACATGACAAAAATTTTTCCACACTCGGAAAATAATGTTTATGAGAATTTGAGGGCAAATTCTTTCCTACAAGGGGAGAATGATGGAAAGTGGTCAGTCTTGTGTTTTGAGCTGAAAGATGTCCATCTTGAGAAGCCATGTAAGCTTAAGGTTCAACCGGAAATGCTTGAAAATCCCATGATCAACCGTATGGTGCAAATTGAACCCGGTGGATGAGGAACCAAGATTATTGTGTTTTATGATATTATGTTCATAAATAAAGGAGTCAAGAAGGATAGATGGGAAGAATCAAGAGAACCACCTAAAAAACCTCCATGTTGAAGCAAGTGAGTTTGGCCTTGTCAAGGCGTGGAACGTTACTATGTTATTTCCTTAGTACATAAATAATGTGGTGCTCAAATATGGTCGGTCCATATTTCCATGAGATGCTACCTAGGCCGGAAATAGAGCAACAAGAGAAGAAGATTACAAGGAAGTCTAGAAGCATCATGAAATGAGGAGCTTGGGAAAGGGAAAGAGTTTCCGGCCACATGTTCCCAATTTTGCAAATACTTGGCTAGAATTCATCCTAGCTTAACTTGGAGGAGAGGAAAGAATCTTTATGGCTTTTGTTATCATTTTTGCTTTAATTTTCAGCTTTGTAAAATGCCAATGTGAGGCATTATATATTCAGCTAGCATGCACCATGTAAAGACACTTTTGATGATATATGTGAGTTTATACTCTTGAGCTGGATTGGTCTCCTTCTTTAAATCTCAATTGATGTATCCGTGTGTGGTAGCACGGTGGTGTTCTTTGAGTCTTTCAATCCCCGGTGGTGTTTCAGTATCCGGACCGATTGAAGGTACCCCTTGGTTCACTCGGTGGTGTTTCACGTATCCGAGCGAGAACCCGGGTTCTATCCCCTCACTTTACCGAAGCATATCACACAATCCACTCGTCCATTTTAGCCCAAATTTCACCCACTATCCTCCCAGTGAGTCTCCCTTCCCTCCCCCCAAAAAAAAATTAGCCTCATCTAAGAACCCTACCATCCCCCTTCTCCGATTCAAACAAAGGGTATCAGCCTGGACTTCCAGTCGGGTACGCCAACTTCGGCTTGCGGATCGAGGAGTTCCCATCATCCAAAAATTCCCAAATTTTACCCAGACCTTCCCCAACCAGTTACCTTATCCCCCACCAAATTTCAGCCAAAACTTCCATCATTTGCCCCTCCTTTCACCCTTTTCCCCGAAGCGCACCTGCAGGACCCGTTCTGTCCGAGCTTGCTTTCCTTGCGGTTTTGCTTCATCTTTTGCTTCTGCTCCCACTATACATTAGTTGTAGCATTTGAAGTGCTGTCAAGAGGAAACCTAAGTTGCTGCTAAGGTCAGATGGCCTATTTGAAGTGCTTGGAGTAGGTAGGCACTAATGCCTACAAGATTGATCTACCAGGGCATATGGAGTTTCAGCGACATTCATTGTCGCTAATCTCTAGCCATACCTATATGAAGATGAGGAGCTACTGACTTTGAGGACAAACTCTTTCAAGGAAGGAGGGATTGATGTGAAAATTCCATCATATGAGCCAATCAACCAAGAATCCACAACATATAGCAATTTTGAGTCAACGAGTGAAGCCGTCCAAGAACTTAGCCTTGCCGATCAAGAGTGTGATGGAAAGTTTTAGTTTAAGATTGGTATGATTGGATACATGAACAAAAGAGATCACACATTGCACCTTCATCATCCTAATCTGCACTTAGATTCAACCTCACTTGTGTTTCTAAGTGACCCTTGTTCTTGTTACTTGTTCCTTGAACAATTTATTTGTTTAGATGAAACCATTTCGGTCTGCAATAAGTTAAGACATTGTGTATGATGTTGTTTTACAATTCATTAAGTAGAACATTATGTGTGTTCACACGACAAGTCGTTTCTAACAAGGTCAAATCAATTATTGCCACACTCCCTAGTAATGAAGATGGCGACATCGGGGAAGAGGTCATGTCGAGTCCAAGAATCCTCCAAGCACATTTTAGAAGAAGAAACCACACTGGTTTCCTAACCTAAAGGATGAGTTTTGAGTCTTCGAGTTCTAAGAGAACTTCTCTTGTAGCAGCAATTGTTAATGATGAACATTCTCATCTCTCGGCCACTATTCCAAGTCTAAGAGTCCTAATAACATCTTTCGATGTAGTTGAGCCTCGACCACATACCTTAATGCAGATGAGGAGCTATCGAGTTTGAGGACAAACTCTTTCCAGGAAGGAGGGAATGATGCAAATATTCCATCATCCGAGCCAATAACCCTAGAATCCATTGCGGATAGCAATTCGAGTCCCCAATGAAGCGGTTAAATAACTTAGCCTTGCCGATCAAGAGTACGATGGAAATTTTTAGTCTAGGATTGGTATGCCTTGATCAATGTAAAGAAGAGATTACATATCCTAGCGTCATCAACCTGATCTACACTCGGATTCAACCTCACTCGTTTCCGAGTAATCCTCTTTCTCGTTACTTGTTCGTTGGAACAATTTATTTCTTTTAATGAAACAATTTGGGTCCGTAATAAGTTAAGACACTTGTGTATAATGTTGTTTTGCATTTCATTACGTAGAACATTACGTGTGTTTGCAGGAGAAGGTGTTTCAAACCAAGTTAGAACGAGTTATTGCAACACTCTCTAGTAATGAAGATGGCGACATCGGGGAAGAGCATGTCTAAGTCTAACTTCAAAAGAAGTAACGACACTAGTTTCCAACCCAAAAGGATGAGTTCGGGTCTTGTAGTCCTACAAGAACTTCTCCGATATCAACAATTATTAATGATGAACATTCTCGTTTCGGCCACAATTCCGAGTCCAAGACTCTTGATAAAATCTTTTGAAGTAGGAGGAACTAGATGGAAAAGACTCTCACTTATTTATAGTGCTTTCTAACCCTCATAAACTAGTCCACTTGCACGCTAGTTACCAGGTCGTAGCATTTGAAGTGCTTGTCAACAGGAAACCTAAGTTGTTGCCAAGGTCAGATGGCCCCTTTGAAGTGTTGGAGTAGGTAGTCCCTAATGCCTACAAGATTGATCTACCTGCGACGTATGGAGTTTCAACCACATTCATTGTTGCTAATCTCAAACCATACCTGCATGAAGATGAGGAGCTGCCGACTTTGAGGACAAACTCTTTCAAGGTGATGGAAAGTGGACTACCTTGGAATATGAGCTGAAAGATATACTTCCTAAAAGGCCAAGCATGCTTAAGGATCAACCGATGTTACTTGAATTTGTTTTAATCATTTTTGATCCTAGAGGATAAAGGGTCGGAAGTGTGACATTTGATGACTTTATGTCCATAAATAAAAGCTCATCCGATAGTCCAAAGAATCAAGAAGGATAGCCATTAGCAAGGCTACAAGAAAGGTCCAAGCAAATCGCCTAATTCTCCACGTTAGAGCACGGTGAAGTTCAGCCATGTCAAACCGGGAAGTGATACCATTTCATGTTCTTGCACATAAATAAAGATGATGCATATTTTGGACCGTCCAGGTACAATATGTTAGACGCCAAAAGGATGTATCAAAGGGAAGGAATGAGGATATTCTAGAAGCACCATGGCTTGTTGAACAAGAGAGGAAATGGCTTGCCAAAGGGGAAAGTAACCGTAGACCACATGTTCCCAATTCCAAAATACTTGGCTAGAATTCATCCTAGCTTGACTTGGAGAAGAGGAAAGAATCTTGCTAGTTTTTATTATCATTTTTCTTTATTTTTCAACTTTGTTTCAGCTTTGTAAAATGCCATTGTTAGGAATTATATATTCAGCTAGCATAGCTCTTGTAATACCAACCTTGTTGAATTTATAAACTTGAGCTTTGCTCCTTTTGAGATGGATTTCTCAACCCCTTGAATTCTCATTGTTGTATCCGAGCCTTGGTAAGCTTGGTGGTGTTCTTTGAGTCCTTCCAATCCCCGGTGGTGTTTCTATATCCGGCCAGATTGAAAGGTGCCCCTTCCTCGGTGGTGTTTACGTATCCGAGCGTGAACCTTGGTTTTATCCAGCGACTTTACATCCTCATATCTCCCAATCCACAAATCATCTCTTCCCCAAATTGCACCCACCTCATCCTACACGACTTGAGATGAGTCCCACCAAATCTCAGCTCAATCCAAGAAGTATTCCATCCTCGGCACCAAAAACAAACAAAGAACCTCATTACGGACAGCAGCCCAGCGTGACCTTCTGTTTGCCTTTGGTTCAAGGTGATCCTGACCTTGGATGCTGCCCAAATTTTAACCATCATCCTTCCAACAAGTCTACTTCATTCCCTCCAAAAACCAGCCAAAACCAAGAAGCCTTCCGTCCTCCACCTCGATCCAAACAAAGGGTGTCGGCTGGACACCCAGTCGGGTACTATCAACTTCTAGCTTGCTGATCAAGGTGTTCCACTTATCCAAAAATTCCCAAATTTTACCACAACCTTCCCCAACTAGTTAACTAACCCTCAACCAAATTTCGTCCAAAAACTCCATCATTTGCCCCTCCTTTCACCCTTTTCCCCAAAACCGCACCTGCAGGTCCTAATCTGTCCGGCTGCTTGTTCACGGTTTTGCTTATCTTGTTGCTTCCGCTCCCACTATACATCACAAGGAATGAGGGAATGATGCAAATATTCCATCATCTGAGCCAATCAACCCAGAATCCAATACGGATAGCAATTTGGAGTAACCAGTGAAGCCGACGAAGAACTCGAGCCTTGCTAATCAAGAGTGTGATGGAAAGTTTTAGTCTAAGATTGCTAGGATTGGATCAATGTAAAAAGAGATCACACATCCCACCTTCATCAACCTAATCTACACTTAGATTCAACCTCACGGTGTTTCTACGTAACCCTTGTTCTTGTTACTTATTGCTTGAAAAATTTATTTGTTTTCATAAAACCATTTGGGTTTCTAATAAGTTAAGACATTGTGTATGATGTTGTTTTACATTTCATGAGGTACAAAATTATTAGTGTTCATAGGAGAAGTTGTTTTTGACCAGGTCATAAGAGTTATTGCTACACTCCTTTGTAATGAAGATGGGACATCGGGGAAGAGCCTCGTCCGAGTCCAAGAATCCTCCAAGCACATTTCGAAGAAGAAACCACACTTGGTTTCTTAGCCAAAATGATGAGTTCTGAGTTTTGGAGTCGTACAAGAACTTCTCATGTAGCGAAACCGTTAATGATGAACATTCTCGTCTCTCGGCCACGATTCTAAGTCTATGAGTCCCGATAACATCTTTCGGAGGAGGAGGAACCAGATAAAAAAACTCTCTTATTTATAGTGTTTTCTAAGCCTTAATCACATTTAATGTAGTTGATCTCAAGCCATACCTAGATGAAGATGAGGAGCTACCGAGTTTGAAAACAAACTTTTTCGAGGAAGGAGGGAATGATGCAAATATTCCATCACCTGAACCAATAACCCTAGAATCCATTGCGGATAGCAATTCTGAGTTAACAATGAAGCAGGTAAAGAACCTAGCCTTGTTGATCAAGTGTACGATGGAAGGCATACCTAGATGAAGATGAGGAGCTACCGAGTTTGAAGACAAACTCTTTCGAGGAAGGAGGGAATGATGCAAATATTCCATCACCTGAACCAATAACCCTAGAATCCATTGCGGATAGCAATTCCGAGTTAACAATGAAGCGGTTAAAGAACCTAGCCTTGCTGATCAAGTGTACGATGGAATGTTTTACTCGTAGGATTGGTAGGCATGGATCAATGTAAAGAAGAGATGACACATCCTAGCTTCATCAACCTAATCTACACTCGGATTCAACCTCACTTTGTTTCTAATTAACCCTCTTTCTCGTTACTTGTTGCTTGAACAATTTATTTATTTTGATGAAACAATTTGGAGTCCGTAATAAGTTGAGACACGAGTGTTTAATGTTGTTTTACATTTTTTAGGTAGAACATTATGTCTGTTCGCAGGAGAAGTCGTTTCGACTACGTCAAAATAGTTATTGCCACACTCCTTGGTAATGAAGATGGCGACATCATGTAAGAGCCTGTCTAAGTCCAAGAATCCTCCGAGCACATTTCGGAAGAAGAAACCAAACTGGTGTCCAAGCCAAAAGTATGAGTTATGAGTCTTGGAGTCCTACAAGAACTTCTCCGGTAGCAGCAATTATTAATGATGAACATTCTTGTCTCTCGGCCACCATTCTTAGTCTAGGAGTCCCGATAACGTCTTTTAGAGGAGGAGGAACCAGATGCAAAAGACTCTCTCTTATTTATAGTGTTTTCTAAACCTCATAAACTAGTCCGCTTGCGCGCTAGTTAGTAAGTCGTAGCAATTGAAGTGCTGCCAAGAGGAAACCTAAGTTTCGCCAAGATCGAGATGGCCCTTTGAAGTGCTGGAGTAGGTAGGCCCTAATGCCCACAAGATTGATCTACCTGGGGCATATGGATTTTCAGCAACATTCATTATCGATAATCTCAAGCCATACCTGCATGAAGATGATCTCAAGCCATACCTGCCGACTTTGAGGACAAACCTTCATCAACCCGATCCGCACTTAGATTCAACCTAACTCGTGTTTCTAAGTGACCCTTGTTCTTGTTACTTATTGCTTGAACAATTTATTTGTTTTGATGAAACCATTTGGGTCTCTAATAATTTAAGACATTGTGTATTGATGTATAGTGAGGCGAAGCAAAAAGAAAGGGGAAAACCGCAAGGAAGCAAGTTGGACAGAATGTGTCCTGCAGGTGCTGTTCTAGGGAAAAGGGTGAAAGGAGGGGCAAATGATGAAGATTTTGGCTGAAATTTGGTGGGGGATGAGGTAACTGGTTAGGGAAGGTCTGTGTAAAATTTGGGAATTTTTGGTGTTCGGGAGCACCTTGATCCGCACGCCTGAAGTGAGCAAGTACTGGGCTGGATGTCCAGACCGACACTCTTTGTTTAGATCAGAGGCGGGGGACAGAATTCTTCTTGGATGGAGCTAAGCTTTGGAGGGAATGGACTCAACTCATGTATGATGATGTGGGTGAAATTTGGGCCGAAGTTGATGTGTGGATTGGGAGTTATGGATATGGGAAGTAGCTGGATAAAACCAAGGTTCTTTGCTCGGATACGTAAACACCACCGAGGGAACCAAGGGGCACCTTCAATCTGGCCGGATACAAAAACACCACCGGGAGATTGGAAGGACTCAAAGGACACCACCTAGTTGCCAACTAGGATACAGCAATGAGAATTCAAGAGGCCGAGAAATCCATCTCGAAAAGAGTATAATACTCAAAGTTTATAAATTCATCAAAGTTCCTTTTTACATCATGTATGCATGCTAAATTTATAATGCCTTAAAATGGCATTTTACAAAGCTGAAAATTAAAACAAAAACCATAAAGATTCTTTCCTCTCCTCCAAGTTAAGTTAGGATGAATTCTAGCCAAGCATTTTGAGAATTGGGAACATGTGGTAGTGAGGCCTTTCCCCTTATGCAAGCTTCATTTCCATTTGGCCAACACATCATATTCCAAGAGGCTTCTAGAAGGTCTTCAATCCTCTCCTTTGATGCATCATCTTAGGCATTTAAGCATATGGCATTTGGACTTTGGACCGACCAAAATATGCACCAAGTTATTTATGTGCAAAGGACTTAGCTCTTCACGGTTTGTCATGGCCGAACTCATCATGCCTTAACGTGGAGGATTTTAGGATGCTAACTGATTTCTTCTTAGCTAATCTCTTAACTCCTTAGGTAGATAATTATTTATAAACATGAACTCATAAAAGATCAAACTCTTGGCTTCGCATCCTCCGGGATCAAATATAAACAAAGGAAATTCAAGTATTGCTGGTTGATTTCCATGCATGCTTGACCCTTTAAAATGTATTTCCTTCAGCTCATATTTTAGGGTGGTCCACTTCCCATCATGTATGATGTGGTTTTACAATTCATTAAGTAGAATATTACGTGCGTTCACAGGAGAAGCTATTTCGACAAGGTCGGAACAGCTTATTGCCACACTCCCTCATAATGAAGATGGCGACATTAGGGAAGAGCCTGTTTGAGTCCAAGAATCCACCAAGCACATTTCAGAAGAAGAAACCACATTGGTTTCCTAGCCCAAAGGATGAGTTCTGAGTCTTCGAGTCCTACAAGAACTTCTCTTGTACCAGCAACTATTAATGATGAGTTACGGGTCCGTAATAAGTTGAGACACTATGTATAGTGTTGTTTTTCATTTCATTAGGTAGAACATTATGTGTGATTGCACGAGAAGTTGTTTCGACCAGGTCGGAACAGTTATTGCCACATTCTCTGGTAATGAAGATGGCGACATCACGGAAGAGCCTGTCTAAGTCCAAGAATCCTCCAAGCACATTTAAGAAGAAGAAACCACAGTATTTTCTAAGCCAAAAGGATGAGTGCTCGAGTGTTGGAGTCCTACAAGAACTTTTCTTATAGCAGCAATTATTAATGATGAACATTCTTATCTCTCGGGCACGATTACGAGTCCAAGACTCCTAAAAAATCTTTCGAGTAGGAGGAACCGGATGGAAAAGAATCTCTCTTATTTATAGTATTTTCAAAGCCTTAGAAACTAGTCCGCTTGCATGCTAGTTATTAGGCTATAGCATTTGAAGTGCTGCCAAGAGGAAACCTAAGTTACTCGCTAAGGTCGGATGGCCCCTTTGAAGTGCTTGGAGTAGGCAGGCCCTAATGCCTACAAGATTGATCTACCCGAGGCGTATGGAGTTTCAGCCACATTCGTTATCGCCGATCTCAAACCATACCAGCATGAAGATGAGGAGCTGCCGACTTTGAGGACAAACTCTTTCAGGGAATGAGGAAATGATGCAAATATTCCATCATCTCGAGCCAATCAAACCAGAATCCACAACAGATACTAATTTTGAGTAACCAAGTGAAGCCGTCCAAGAACTCAGCCTTGTTGATCAAGAGTGTGATGGAAAGTTTTAGTCTAAGATTGGTAGGATTGGATCAATGTAAAAAGAGATCACACATCCCACCCTCATCAACCTGATCCGCACTTAAATTCAACCTCAATGTGTTTCTAAGTGACCCTTGTTCTTGTTACTTGTTGCTTGAAAAATTTATTTGTTTTGATGAAACCATTTGGGTCTGTAATAAGTTAAAAAATTGTGTATGATGTTGTTTTACATTTCATTAAGTAGAACATTATTTGTGTTCATAGGAGAAGTTGTTTCGACCCAGTCGGAATAGTTATCGCCACACTCCACGATAATGAAGATGGCGACATCGGGGAAGAGCTTGTCCGAGTCCAAGAATCCTCCAACCACATTTCAAAAGAAGAAACCACACTGGTTTCATAGCCAAAAGAATGAGTTATAAATTTTGGAGTCCTATAAGAACTTCTCTTGTAGCAGTAACTTTTAATGATGAACATTCTCGTCTCTGGCCACAATTCCAAGTCTAAGAGTCTCGATAACATCTTTCGAAGGAGGAACCAGCTGAAAAAGTGATGTGTAGTGGGACGGAAGCAAAGACAAAAGGGAAAACCGCAAGATGTGCAGCACGGGCAGAATAGGGTTCGCTTGCGCAGTCCTGGGAGATCGGGTGAAAGGAGGGGTAAATGTTCTTGGTTTTGGCTAAAATTTGGTGGGGAGTGAGATAACTGGTAAAGGAAGGTTGTGACTAGATTTCGTAATTATTGGTTAAGGGGAACTCCCTGATCAACTAGCCAGAAGTTGATTAACCGAGCTGGATGAACAGATTGACACCCTTTGTTTGGTTTTGATGTGGAGGACGGAAGGGTTCTTGGTTGCGGCTGAAATTTGGGGAAATGGAAGTAGACTAGCTGGAATGATGGTGGTTAAAATTTAGGCTGAAATGGCTGATTAGTTTGTGAGATATGAAGCGGTGAAGTGAGGGGATAGTTCCTAGGCTCGAGGCTCGGATACGAGCAACACCACCGAGTGAACCAAGGGGCACTCTCAAGCGATCCGGATACGAAACACCACTGGGACTTAAGAGACTCAAAGAGCACCACCGTGATGCCAAGCACGGATACAGCTTTGAGGATTCAAAAACGAGCAATCCAGACTCAAGAGTATAAACTCATATATATTCATCAAAAGGTGTCCTTACAATGAGTATACTAGCTGAATATATAATGCCTCATATTGGCATTTTACAAAGCTGAAACCAAGCTAAAATTAAAGTAAAAATAATAACAAAAACTAACAAGATTCTTTCCCCTTCTCCAAGTTAAGCTAGGTGAAATTCTAGCCAAGCATTTGCACATTTGGGAACATGTGGCTACGGTTTGTTTGCCCCTTTGGCAAGCATCTAACAAACCTCCTTCCATCCACTATGGTTAGTGCTTCTAGAATGCTCCTTGCTTAGGCTTCACTTGGTGCTCTTCTTGAACGCATGGATGTAAGTCTTGGGCCCTTGGATCGTCCCTTTGATTATTTATGTTCAAAAGATAAAAGATGGTAGCATTTGTAGCATGCCACGGTTGGACTTGACCGAACTCAACGTTGCTTGAGCATGGGAGAATTTAGGCGGCAAACTTGTAACTTCTAACCTTCCTTCTTGACACTATTGACAATCAATTATTTATAAGCAAAATTATAAGAAATTGATGTCCTTGACTTCTCATCCTCCGGGATCCATTCGTATCGTACTTGAAACTATGGATATTTCAAGTATTTCCGGTTGATCCTTAAGCTTGCATGGCTCCGCAATATGGACAATTTTCAGCTCAAAACATAGGGCTGGCCACTCTCCATCATTCTCCCCTTGTAGTAAAGAATTTGCCCTCAAATTCTCATAAACAATATTTTCCAAATGTGGAAAAAATTTTGGGATGTTAGAGCTTGCGGTGAGGTTGAGGATGAAGGGACCTTTTGTGCTTGTACAACCAGCTGGTTGCGTGGAAAGGTGCTGGACATTTGGCCAGAATGGAGGCTTCTCTAGCATGCTCACGGTGTAGAGGTGGACTTGGTCCACAAAAACTTCATTATGAGGCATACAAATCCGAGTACCATTGGGAAAAAAAAAAAACAACAACACTCTCCGGTGCCACCCAATTTGGTTCCACACACTCCATTGAGACCTCTTGAGCCCGCGGGTTCCACCTGAGGGAGACTCCCTTAACATAAGCAAAATCATGTATTCATGGTCAAACAATTCTTCTTTGAACATGCTTTGGAAAGATAATCCGTGTACACCATGTTGAGAACTCAAAATCGGGTACCCTTAGGAAGAAAGTTATCCTCCCATGGCACGAAAAGGTTTGTTTCTACCCTTGGAGTTTCTTATTTCTCTCCTCGGTATTCTGCCCATAACTCATCACCCATAAGATTTAAATCACAACCTGCTCGGATGGGATAGATAGCATTCGGGTTGGGCTGTTTTTGGAGCTGCGGGTTTTCTTGTGGTGGTGAACTAGGAAGGTTTTTGTTTAGAAGGACAAGGTCAAGTTTGATTTGTGGGGAAGTGGTGAGGGAGTGGAATTTTTGTGGAGGGCTCTCGGTATCATAAGATGGTGAGAGGATGGGTTTTGGAAAGGCTTAAACTCTCGTTGCTTGCCTTTAAGAAGGGGTTCTCCAAGAGCAAGTAAAAGGTTAATTTGAGGAGAAGAGGTTTGCGGTTTGGATTTGATGCATTCGGTTGTGGGTAAAGGTGGTTTAAGTGGAGGGGTAAGGATGGTGATGTGCCAAAACGCAAGGCTACACCGATCCCGAAACAGAGTGCGTCAAATGCAATTCGAGAGACTCGGAATGGGCTTAGAAGTGACCAATGAAACAAGTAAACAACAAGGATTAAGCTAATCACTCGTGAGGAGATGATTAGCAAGCTTTGATAGGATAAGAACAAGATAAACTAGAACTATCTAAGGATACGAGATATCACCACCAAGGATAAAACTAGGGCACTAATCACACTTAGTGATACAGCTATCACCACACTAAGTATAATCGGACTCTTCGAACACAGCCTAATTATGCCACTAATTAGACAAGCAAAAGAGAATTTTGGGGTTGAAAAGAGCACTTGCTCAACTTTACTTAGCATATAGCCAATATCAAAATCATCATCATTTATAAAGAGAGAGCCCATGTATATTTATAGGCCTCTTAGCTAGGGTACATCACTCTAATCTAAGGGTTATAAATCCCTTTTACATTCAATGGTTGTGATGTATTCAGTAAAATAAAAGGATAAAAACAAGGACAACATGTAAATAATTACAGCGAGAAAAGGACGAGCAGAAAAGGAGGGGGACCACGGAATCGGTAGTACAAAGTAGTACGGTTACGAGTCCAGTGACAGCCTACGGTCGTTGTCACCAAATTCTTTTGCTTTTTGATCCTTAACTTTCCTTTTCTCGGCTCTACTGAAGATGCCTAGATGATGATCAAGTAGTCTAAGCTCGAAACCGAGGACTCGGAAAAAGATCATTTAACGTCCGAGCTTAGAAACCGAGGACTCGGAAAAGATCTCTTGGCTTATTTTCCTTCAAATACATCTGACTTGTCGGCTCCCTTACTCCTGTCCGAGGACACAGACAAGTATTTCGAGTGTGGCCAAAACTCCCTTGATGCATGCGTTATCAATGAAGACCCAAGCAATGGTTTCCGAGGGCTTCATAGCGAATTCCGAGGACTCGGAATTATCAATCGGCTCCGGTTGGCTCTCGGTATTAGTTGGGGTTGGGTTTGTGGTGTCCTCCCCATCATCCTCCCCAGCTTGAAAAGAATTTGCCCTCAAATTCTCGAGCGAATTATCTTCCAAGTAAGGAGATAAATCAGCAACATTGAAAATAGTTGAGACATTGTATTCTCCGGGTAAATTCACCTTGTAAGCGTTGTCATTGATTCTCTCAAGTACTTCAAATGGTCCATCTGCCCTTGGCATCAACTTAGACTTGCGCTTGGAAGGAAAACGCTCCTTCCTTAGGTGGATCCAAACGAGATCTCCTGGTTGAAAAACCACCCTTCGCGGTTTTTGTTAGCGCTAGCCTTGTAACTCAGATTAGCTTGCTCAGTTCGGCTCGACTTTCGCATGCAAGTCCCGAATCCGAGCGGCTCTTTTCACAGCGTCGGTATGAGGCTTTCCTTCAAAAGCTCTCGAGGTCGGATCAAGAGGTGACAGAGGTTCCACACCATAAACAACTTTGAAGGGCGAAACATTGGTAGTTTTGTTTGGTGTGTGATTGTAAGCAAACTCGGCATGTGGAAGAAGTTGATCCCACGCCTTAGTATTTGATTTGATTAGCGTTCGAGCAATACTCCCAAAGTTCCGTTTGTAACCTCGGTCGACCATCCGTCCGAGGATGGCAAGTGGTGCTATACTTCAACTTCGTTCCCAATTTCTTCCAAAGGGTAACCCGTAAATGACTCAAAAACTTTGCATCTCGATCCGAGACCATTGTCCTTGGGATCCCATGCAGCCTTACCACTTCTCCGATGTATAGGTCAGCAACCAGTGTAGCATCATTGGTTTTGTTGCGAGGCAATGAAGTGGGCCATCTTAGAAAATCGATCAACAACAACCAGAATAGAATCTTTCCCTTTACGAGTCCGTGGTAGAGCCGTAACGAAGTCTAGACTTACATCCACCCGAGCTGAGTTGGAACCGGTAATGGAGTGTAAAGTCCTTGAGGCGAGGAATGGCTCTTGGCATATTGGCATACCACACATCGCTCGATGATGTCTTGAACATCTTTGTCCATGCTTGGCCGGAAATAATGCTCCTTAAGCATCCGAGTTGTCTTTTTCTCTCCGAAATGGCCAGCAAGTCCTCCATAATGGACTTCCCTTATAATCAACTCTCTTGTGCCACAGCTAGGCACACACAATCTGATACCCTTGAATAAGTACCCTCCTTGTATTTGGAACTCACCCTTGGACCGAGTTTGGCATTCTTGGTAGAGGGTTCCAAAATCTTTGTCATCCGCATATAGGCTCTTCAAATGTTCAAACCCGAAGACACAAGTTTTTAAGCTGAAACAACGAGTAGATATCTTACGGACAGAGCATCGGTGCCCTTGTTAAGTCTGTCCCGATTTGTGTTTGATTGAAAAATGAAAGGTCCGAAGGTACTCAACCCATTTCGCATGTAGCGAGTTCAACTTGTGTTGGCCTTGAATGTACTTGAGGGCTTCATGATCCGAGTGCGGAATGAATTCTTGAGCCACCAAGTAATGACTCCAATACTCTAATGACCGAATGATGGCATAGAATTCCTTGTCATCGGTAGAGTATCTTCGCTTGGTATCACACGACTTCTCACTAAAATAAGCGATGGGGTGACCTTCTTGAGTGAGAATCCCACCAATACCTACACCAGAGGCATCACACTCAACTTCGAAAATCTTCTCAAACTTTGCGGGTCGGGACAAGAGCACGGGTCGGTTTAGCCTTGATAGCTTCAAAGATTTTCGAGCCCGAGGTGTCCAAACAAAAGAACTGTTTCGAGCACCTCGGTCATAGGGGCGATGATAGTGCTGAAGTCTTTGATGACCTCCTATAGAAAGATGCAAGTCCATGAAAGCTCCGAACATCGTGTATGCTTTTAGGAGTAGGCCAAGACAGGATAGCCTCAATTTTGCTTTCATCTACCTTTACTCCCTCAGCGGAAACAACATAACCCGTAAATGCGATTTCGAGCTGAAGAATGAACACTTCTTCGATTTCCGTACTGTTTCTCTCTCTCTAGCAGTTGAACAATCTGTTTGAGGTGGTCGAATGTTCTCTCTCATTCCGACTGTAGATCGAATGTCATCAAAATAGACCACTACGAACTTCCCGATGAAGGGTCTGAAAATCTGATTCATGAGTCGCATGAATGTGCTTGGAGCATTGGTCGGACCAAAAGGCATAACAAGCCACTCATATAAACCTCCCTTGGTCTTAAAAGCGGTTTTCCATTCATCTCCTTCTCCGATTCCGATTTGATAATATCCACTTCGAGGTCAACCTTAGAGAAGACCTTAGAACCATGTAGTTCATCTAACATATCTTCAAGTCGTGGTATAGGATGCCTATACTTGATAGTGATCTTGTTAATGGCACGACTATCTATACACATCCTCATAGAACCATCCTTTTTGGGTACCAACAAGGCTGAGTACAAGCACAAGGACTCTTACTCACTCTCACCAAGCCTTTAGACACCAACTCCTCAACTTGCCTCTCGCACTTCGAGGTATCTTTAGGGTTCATTCTGTAGGCTGGTTTGTTTGGCAATATCGATCCCGGGATAAGGTCAATGTGGTGCTTGGATATCTCTTTTGGGGGTAGGCCAAGAGGTATCTCCTGAAGAAAAATATGGATGTACTTGGGTAATAAGTGTCTTGGCTAATAGGTGTCCGAGTTCGAGGACTCGGAATTGTCCCGACTCGGAAGAATCAACTCTCTCATGGGTCCGAGTTCATGATGCATGGACTCCAAATAGGCTTCCCTAGGGTCGAAGTAACTCGGGTGAGTTGGGCGTCCGAGGGGCTTGGCTTTAGGCGATCGTGAAGGGTCAAGTGGGGCTAACGTTATTTTCTTGCCATTCCGGGTGAGGGTGTATGTGTTTTTGAACCCATCATGCATAACTCTACGATCAAATAACCAAGGTCTACCCAATAGTAAGTGACATACATCCATAGGTATAACATCACACCATATATATCATCAACATAAGACTTCCCAATACTTGAAAGATATTAGGCAACGAGAATTAACTCTAAGGCCCTTACCTTGACTCAGCCATTGTATGTTGTAGGGGTGAGGGTGCAACTCGGTTTGTAACTGAAGCTTCTCTACCATGTTCACGTAAGCAACGTTGGTGCAACTCCCTCCATCAATAATGATCGAACAAACTTTCCCTTTGATGGTTCCCCTCGTGTGGAATATATTCTCCTCTCGAGCCTCACTTGGATCCTTATACCCATTCAAGGCTCTCACGACCACAAGTAGTTCTCCTTCATCGGCCTCTTTAACAATCTCTTCTATGCCCTCAAGCAAGGCATACCTCTCCTTCGGCTCATACTCATCCCATATGGGTTCATCGGCCTCGGTAATAGTGATAACCCTTCGATTTGGGTACTCGAAGCAAAGTGTCCAAATCCACGACACTTAAAACACTTGCGGCTCCGGCCAACATGAGGTTTGTTCCGAGTCCGAGTCCGAATAATAGGGTGTTTAGACTCGGAAGCGAGTTTTGGGGCAGCGAGACTTAGGCTGAAACAGAGGGTTAGAATAACCCTTGCCAAACCGAGTTGGTTTTGGTGGTTGAGTCTTAGGGACTTCTTTCCTGAAGGTTCTAACCTTTTTCTGCTGCTCCACCTTATGTGCTAGAAGACACGCCTCATCAAAGGTTGAGTACTGCTGTAACTCAACAACATTAGCATACCTCGGGTTAAGTCCTCCAAGATACTCGACTATTGTTTGATCCTCCGACTCCCGAAGATCGCATTTAATCATTAGCCTTTCGAACTCTCGGGTATACTCCTCTACACTCATCGAGACCTTGTTGTAGGTTGTGCAACTTAGAATAGCTGTCCTGGATGTATGTTGGGGGTAGGAACCAGGTCTTCGGTTTGGACCTCATTTTCTCCCAACTTCGATCTTTGGTTTCCTCACGAACAGCACGTTTCTTCTCCAGATTTGCCCACCAGGTTGAGGCAAACCCTCCGAGCTTGATAGCAACAAGCTTTACCTTCTTTTCATCTTTCACCTCTTTGTAGTCAAAGATTCTTTCAACTGTTTGCAAACATTCCGAAACTCGTGCGGGTTAAGGCGGCCTTCAAACTCCGGGATCTCAACTTTGAAGTCCGAGTTGGGTCGGGGTGATTTATCCCTTCTCCCTCTTCTTCCTCTTCTTTGCTCACATTCATTGGAAGAAGCAAAGGAGTTGCTCTCCCCATCATCATCCCCGTGTGAGTGGGTATGTGGTGGTGAGCTGGGTGGTGACTCTTCTAACTCATGCCTCTTCTTCTTCATCATATCTCCAAGTTGCTTTTTGAGATATATATTCAGGCACGCATCTCATCATAGTTGTTCATGAGCATTTCAAAACGTTCCTCCAATGTCATGCTTCCACTCATTATGGTTTATGGGTTCTTTGTGGACTGATGTGTTTGGGGCTAAATGGGTTGTGTTTGGGGTTAAGGAAGCTCGGCCTAGGAAAGGCTCCAAAGCTCGATACCAAAGCGATGTGCCAAAACGCAAGGCTACACCGATCCCGAAAGCAGAGTGCGCCAAATGCAATTATGAGAGACTCGGAATGGGCTTAGAAGTGACCAATGAAATAGTAAACAACAAGGATTAAGCTAATCACTCGTGAGGAGATGATTAGCAAGGTAACCAACTTTGATAGGATAAGAACAAGATAAACTAGAACTATCCAAGGATACGAGATATCACCACCAAGGATAAAACTAGGGCACTAATCACACTTAGTGATACGGCTATCACCACACTAAGTATAATCGGACTCTTCAGAACACAACCTAATTATGCCACTAATTAGACAAGCAAAAGAGAATTTTGGGGTTGAAAGGAGCACTTGCTCAACTTTACTTAGCATATAGCCAATATCAAAATCATCATCATTTACAAAGAGAGAGCCCATGTATATTTATAGGCCTCTTAGCTAGGGTACATCACTCTAATCTAAGGGTTATAAATCCCTTTTACATTCAATGGTTATGATGTATTCAGCAAAATAAAAGGATAAAAACAAGGACAACATGTAAATAATTACAGCGAGAAAAGGACAACGAGAAAGGAGGGGACCACATAATCGGTAGTATAAAGTAGTACGGTTCGAGTCGCAGTGACGGCTACGATCGTTGTCACCAAATTCTTTTGCTTTCCGATCCTTAACTTTCCTTTTCAGCTCTGCTGAAGATGCTAGATGATGATAAAGTAGTCTAAGCTCGAAGCGAGGACTCGAAAAAGATCATTTAACGTCCGAGCTCGAAAAAGATCTCTTGGCTTATTTTCCTCCGAATACTTCGACTTGTCCGGCTCCCTTACTCCTGTCCGAGGAGACAGACAAGTATTTCGAGTGTGGCCAAAACTCCCTTGATGCCTGCGTTATCAACGAAGACCCAACAACGGTTTCGAGGGTTCCGTAATGAAGTCGGAGGACTCGGAATTATCACTTTGTTCCGGCTGGCTCTCGGTATTAGTTGGAGCTGGGTTTGTGGTGTCCTCCCCATCGGATGGGATTTAAGTAAACCATGGGAAGGCTTTGTTGGTGGTGGTATGTGGGCAGATTTGGTTTATGGAATTTCAGTGGAGGGTAAGCTTGTGGACTCTCTTGTGGACGTGTCTTTGTGGGTTGGTTTACATGCTCCTCTTCTCTTTTGCTTGTGCACCACAATGTCATTAAAGTGCACAACCACAAATTTCTTGAAGATGATGTGAACATTCTTCTCCTTATTCTGCCATAAGGGGTACTCCTTAGCATTGTCATAATTATGCCAACATGTTCAACCATACCCTCATGGTGCACTTCTGATGGAAAGTGGACAGCCTTATGTTTTGAGCTAGAGGACATTTGCTTCAAAGAGCCAAACATGCCTAAGGTTAACCAGAATTACTTGAAAAATGCTTTAAACATCAGCCCGGTGCAAGTTGATTCCGAAGGCTAGAAGGCCGAGAGTGTCATCCTTATGATCTTATGTGCATAAATAAGTGTTCAAGAAAGAAGAGCTTATTCAGCCATGCCTAAAATCTTCCTTGTTAAAGCTATGTTAAATTCGGCCAAGTCAAGACGTGTGGAATGTTTCAAGTGCTACATTTTATTTCCCTTGCACATAAATAAGTCAAGGCGGACCAAGGGACCAAGGCTTATGGTCATGCATCACATGGAGCTGCCAAGAACACCAAGCTAGAGCATTCTAGAAGGCACTACCACTAGTGGAAGGTGGTTAGAAGAGAGCTTGGAGAAGAGGCAACAAATCTTGGCCACATGTTCCCTATCAAACAATACTTGGCTAGAAATTCTTCAAGCTTAACTTGGAGAGGAGGAAAGCATCTAATTAGTTAGCATTTTTGTTTTGCTTTATTTTTCATATTTTTCAGCTTGGATTCGGTTTTGTAAATGCTCATATGAGGCATTATATATTCAGCACCTATGCACCATTGTAAAAAGACCCTTGATGAATATATGAATTTGAGCTTTGCTCTTGAGATGGATTTCTCAACCTTTTGAATCCTCAAAGCTGTATCCTAGGTTGGCATCTAGGTGGTGTCCTTTGAGTCTCCCAAACCCCGGTGGTGTTTCTGTATCCGGACCGTTTGAGAGCGCCCCTTGATTCAGCTTGGTGGTGTTTACGTATCCAAGCCGGAATCCAGGTTCTATCCAGCGACTTCCATCAACCATATCTCCCAATCCACGAATCATCTCTTTCCCAAATTTCACACACTTCATCATACATGAGTTGAGTCCATTTCCACCAAATCTCAGCTTAAACCAAGAACCCCTCCGTCCTCCACATCAAAACCAAACAAAGGGTATCAACCTGTACGTCCAGCCAGCAGCACCAACTTCTGGTTATTTGTTCAGGCAGTTCCCCTTATCCAAAATTCACGAAACTTGGCCACAACCTTCCCCCATCAGTTACCTCACTCCCCTCCAAGTTTCGTCCAAATCCAAGAACATTTACCCCTCTTTTCACCCTTTTCCCCAGAACCGCACCTGCAGGTCCTAATCTGCCCGGTTGTGTGTTTTGCGGTTTTTCCACCTTTTTCTTTGCTTCCGCCACTACACATCATTTTTGGTATCAGAGCAAGTTCTGAACCTTGGGTGATTGTGTTCATTTCCCCATAAACAAAAAATCCAAAAACAGCCAGCACCTCAAAAATTCCCGACCATGAACGCCAACTTATTTTTGAGAAGGTCTTTGTGCGGTTTCAATGAGCTAGATGAAGAGCAGCGTGAGAACATCTTTTACACCAGGGGTACCGTGCTTAACAAGGTGTGTTCTATCACTATCAATGGTGGTAGTTGTATGAACATGGCTTCATCAACAATGGTAGAGAAACTTGGACTTCATGTTTCACCCCACCCTCATCCTTACAACCTTCAATGGTTAGATCAAGGTGAAAATCTCCAAGTCAATTCTAGATGTCTCATTTCATTTAGTATTGGCAAGAGTTATCATGATGAGATATGGTGTGACATTGTTCCCATGGATGCTTGTCACATGTTGCTTGGGAGACCATGGCTCTTTGATAGGAGGGTCATACATGATGGGTTCTTGAACACTTATACTTTTACCAAAGATGGCAAGAGGATCACATTGGTTCCCTTGTCACCTAGCCAAATTTCAAAACCTAAACTGAATGAGCCTAGCCCAACCGACCAGCCCCCATTGTCCTCACAAAAGCTGGCCATGACAACAACACCCGAAGCTGAAAGTCCTCCTCAAAATACTCCTTCCACCACCAAAGAGACCTTAGCCAAATTCAACCATTTTGCCCCAAAAATTCCATACCACTTGCTTGTTGATAATCTGTCCGTGAGTGAAGTATACAAGCAGCATGAAGTTGAGCGCAAATTCTGTCCAACGGAAAGGTTTGAGTTGATGTCCAAAGTGGTAAGACAAGGAAAGCCTCAAAAAACAAATGATACATTTTCCATGAGGTGTTCGTTTCCTTTACTTTTGGAGGAATGTAAAATTGTTGTTGAGCAATTTACATGGGTATTTATTATTGAAAAGAACCTCCAAAGATTATACCCGGATTGTGTGAAGCGGCCAAAAGGAGATTTGGTTTTTATGTATTCATCAATTTTTGGAGCTTCCACTTTGTGATTCAAAGGAGTAACCACAGAGCCAACAATGTGGCAATGAGGTATAATCCATCAACTCCATTTGAGAATTGTGCCCTCCTTGTTTATAAGCTAATGAGCTTTTATGGTATTGAGCATTATTTTGAAGAGCAGCTGGCGCATGAAAAATTGTTCAAGGAGGCAGAATTTTGTACATCTAACGGTGGTGCTAGTGAGTTGTTCTTACCATCTACACACCATGGCTGCCTTACTACTTGTTGTAAGGAGCAAATGGTTTTGTTGGAACTCAAAGAGGAAATTCTCAACCTCTTAGAATGCCATTTTCCCAGCCATGAGACTTTGTTCATGCACCTCCCCAAATCTGTCCAAAGCACTATAACCGTGAAGGGAATGTTGGAAGCCAGTCTGTTTTGGCTTGCATTAATTAAATTTTCGTGGAGTATGCAAGCACTTGCTGCCCTAGTGATGGTAGAAATCATGAGCTCCTTGATTTGTTGGGTGGACAAGGTTCATATAACCTTTGAGGAAATTAAATCAGTTTTATCCCAACCCAAACTCCAAAAATCAAATCTGCCCACATTCCACCACCTTCAAAGCCTTCCCTTGGCTGGTTTAAACCCCAACCTTACCCCTCCACTTAAGCCACCTTTACCCCAATTTTTCTTCCCTGAATTATGGCCTTGTGGAGTAGTTTATCTCTCAAAACTTTCTCCACCAGAATCTGACCACTCCTTCTCAAATAAAAACACTTTTGATCCCCCTCCACAAAACTTCCTTCCCCTCGCCACCACCCTTCAAGCCAAAATCATCCTTGTCCTTTTGTCCAAAATTTCTTCTCACTACCCGCCACAAAAAACCCCATCCCGAAGGCTGTCATTCCTATGTGGACAGATTGTGACTTAGAGTCCATTAGTGGTGAAACATGGGCAGAAGGCCGAGAAGAAAAACAAGAGACTCCATGGGTAGAATCAACTTCTTTGGTGCCAAGGAAGGGTGATTTCCTTCTCATTGGTACTTGGCTTGGGAGTCTACATTGTGGTATACCCGGACATTTTTTCAATGGAAGAACAATGGCGGGTTGATTGATTTTAATGGCATTTTGTCAAGGTTATATACTTTGTGTCCAAGCATGGCTAACGGAGTCATGGAGGACTTAAAGGAGTGTGTGGAACTAATTTTTGTAGTACCAAGGAAAGCTATTTTTCTTTCCAAGAGTACTCAACTTTGTGCACCTCATCTTGGAGTTTTTGAGCGATTATCCCTCTATGCTGTAAGCATGCTAGAACAACACTCATGCTGGCCGAATGTCCAAGATACATCCATGCAAGTGGCCGGCTGTCCAAACACACAAGGGCGTTTCATCTTCAACCTCAATGCAAGCCCTAAGATGACAAAACTTTTTCCACAAGGGAAAATGTTGTTTTTCGAATTTGAGGGCAAATTCTTTCCTACAAGGGGAGAATGATGGAAAGTGGACAGCCTTATGTTTTGAGCTAGAGGACATTTGCTTCAAAGAGCCAAACATGCCTAAGGTTAACCAGAATTACTTGAAAAATGCTTTAAACATCAGCCCGGTGCAAGTTGATTCCGAAGGCTAGAAGGCCGAGAGTGTCATCCTTATGATCTTATGTGCATAAATAAGTGTTCAAGAAAGAAGAGCTTATTCAGCCATGCCTAAAATCTTCCTTGTTAAAGCTATGTTAAATTCGGCCAAGTCAAGACGTGTGGAATGTTTCAAGTGCTACATTTTATTTCCCTTGCACATAAATAAGTCAAGGCGGACCAAGGGACCAAGGCTTATGGTCATGCATCACATGGAGCTGCCAAGAACACCAAGCTAGAGCATTCTAGAAGGCACTACCACTAGTGGAAGGTGGTTAGAAGAGAGCTTGGAGAAGAGGCAACAAATCTTGGCCACATGTTCCCTATCAAACAATACTTGGCTAGAAATTCTTCAAGCTTAACTTGGAGAGGAGGAAAGCATCTAATTAGTTAGCATTTTTGTTTTGCTTTATTTTTCATATTTTTCAGCTTGGATTCGGTTTTGTAAATGCTCATATGAGGCATTATATATTCAGCACCTATGCACCATTGTAAAAAGACCCTTGATGAATATATGAATTTGAGCTTTGCTCTTGAGATGGATTTCTCAACCTTTTGAATCCTCAAAGCTGTATCCTAGGTTGGCATCTAGGTGGTGTCCTTTGAGTCTCCCAAACCCCGGTGGTGTTTCTGTATCCGGACCGTTTGAGAGCGCCCCTTGATTCAGCTTGGTGGTGTTTACGTATCCAAGCCAGAATCCGGGTTCTATCCAGCGACTTCCATCAACCATATCTCCCAATCCACGAATCATCTCTTTCCCAAATTTCACACACTTCATCATACATGAGTTGAGTCCATTTCCACCAAATCTCAGCTTAAACCAAGAACCCCTCCGTCCTCCACATCAAAACCAAACAAAGGGTATCAACCTGTACGTCCAGCCAGCAGCACCAACTTCTGGTTATTTGTTCAGGCAGTTCCCCTTATCCAAAATTCACGAAACTTGGCCACAACCTTCCCCCATCAGTTACCTCACTCCCCTCCAAGTTTCGTCCAAATCCAAGAACATTTACCCCTCTTTTCACCCTTTTCCCCAGAACCGCACCTGCAGGTCCTAATCTGCCCGGTTGTGTGTTTTGCGGTTTTTCCACCTTTTTCTTTGCTTCCGCCACTACACATCAACTTCCCGGACATGCAGCTCTTGTATGCCACAATGAGAACTCCAAAACCGAGTGTCCTCAAGAAGGAAATCATCCCTCCTTGGCATCAAAAAATATGACTCCATGTATGGTCTTTCTCCTTTCTCTTCTAGCGTGCTCATGATGTGGTAAAAATGATCTTGGCCAGTCAAAGTTCCATGATAAAATATACAACACCATGTGCTTTTGGTAGGGAAGTCATCTTCCTTTGGTACCAAAAGAATAGGCTCCACATATTCCTTCACAATGCCTAGAGCCTTTTTACCATGTTCGGCCATAAGGGATGCTCATTTGAAATGCTCATGGTTGTACCAAAATACGGGCTCCAACACCAAGTGCCCTCACGAGGGAAATCGTCCTTACTTGGCACCAAGAAAGTAGATTCCACACAAGGACTTTCCTCTTTCTCTCCTAAGCCTTTAGCCAACGGTTCAACAACTTGTCTTTGGTTCACTTGAACACTTCTAGGATCCACTCCATAAGCTGGTGTATAATTGATGGCTCTTGGAATGGGGTTGGCAAGATGTTGTAGGGTTCTTTGTGGTGGAGAGCTAGGAGGAGTTTCGCTTGGGAGATCGTGGGCAATCAACTCATGGGCTGGACGAAACTCATGTTGTGTTGCTTTGAGAACATTTTCTCCATGAGTTAGGTTGGTAGGGGTGGAATCATTTGGTTTTGCTTGTGGGATTTGGCTCGGTGACAAAGGTATCAATGTGATCCTCTTGCCATCTTTAGTGAAGGTATAGGTATTCAAGAATCCATCATACATGACTCTCCTATCAAAGAGCCAAGGTCTCCCTAGCAACAAATGAGAAGCATCTATTGGAATAATGTCACACCATATCTCATCATAATAATTCTTGCCAATACTAAATGACACAAGGCATCTAGAATTGACTTGGAGTGTTTCACCTTGATGAACCCATTGAAGGTTGTAAGGATGAGGATGGGGTGAAACAAGAAGTCCAAGCTTTTCCACCATAGCCAACGAGGCTATATTCATGCAACTACCACCATCAATGATGATTGAGCACACTTTGCTTAGCACGGTTCCTCTTGTATAGAAAATATTTTCTCGTTGCTTTTCACTTGATTCCTTGAATCCGCTCAAGGTTCTTCTCACAAATAGGCTTGCGTTCATGGCTGGAATTTTTGTAAGGCTGTGATGGATATGAGCCCAGCCATGATCACATACTACAAACCCAAATCCATCATTGACAAGAATGAGTTGAGAAAGATCCGTTTGAGCTTCATTGTAAGTGCTAGAGTATTTCAGCCCTGCCCGGTATTTCTAAGGCTGAATGTTTTAGCCATTTGGTCACTCATATCTTGGCATTTGAACCTCAAAATTTGCATGGAAGCACCTAAAGATGTCCTCTAACTAGTCCAATATTAGGCATCTTAGTATCTGGCGGAAATAATAAATGAGGAAGGTTTTTGTCAAAACTGGCAGATTGCTCATCCAGGATGACACCTGCACTTTGTTTCGATCATATCTGCTGATCCAGAGCTCCAATGACAACTCATGATACATGGTTGGAAAGCTAACATCCTAAACTTTCTATCCATACCAAGAAGAGCTAAAACGGAGCTGTGAATCAAAAGTTATGGGCATTTGAAGTTGACTTAGAAAACTGGAAATTACAATTCCAGAATGGCGCATGAAGGCCAAATTCAAACGAGTGATCAGTCAACTTGGGATGAGTTTTTGGTCTCCAAATTTCACAAGGATATTCCTAGACATGTCTATAATATTGTCAAATTATGGGCAATGTCTTTTAGAGCGAAGATAATAAAGGAAAAGGTCCAAGTTCAAAACTGGGCATTCTTAAGGCACATTCTGGCTGGTTATTTTTAATGTCCAAATGGTCCATGCCTAAGTGTTCATCTTCCCTAATATTTGGCCGGACATGAAGTGTTATCCTCTAAGGTCATATGCACATAAATAAAATGATGCATCAAAGGAAAGGAATGGAAAATCTAGAAGCATCTTGAAGCATCATCAAAGATGGTTTGTTAGTGGAAGAAGCTTGGCAAAGGGAAAGATAATCGTGGCCACATGTTTCCAATTTTGCAATACTTGGCTAGAATTCCTCCTAGCTTAACTTGGAGGAGAGGAAAGAATCTTGTAGTTTTTGTTTTGATTTTTGCTTTAATTTTCAGCTTTGTAAAATGCCATTATGAGGCATTATATATTCAGCTAGCATAGCCCTTGTAATGACAACTTTGATGAATTTATAAACCTTGAGCTTTGCTCTTTTTTGAGATGGATTTCTCAACCCCTTGAATCCTCATTGCTGTATCCGAGCCTTGGCAAGCTTGGTGGTGTTCTTTGAGTCCTTACAATCCCCGGTGGTGTTTCTGTATCCGGCTAGATTGCAAGGTGCCCCTCGGTTCTCACTCGGTGGTGTTTTTGTATCCGAGCTTGAGCCTTGGAACTATCTCCTCACTTCACAGAACCATATCTCCCAAACCACTTGTCCATTTTAGCCCAAATTTTAACCATCATCCTTCCAGCGAGTCTACTTCTATCCCTCCAAAAATCAGCTAAAACCAAGAAGCTTTCCGTCCCCACCTCTGATCCAAACAAAGGGTGTCAGCCTGGACGTCCAGCCGGGTACTTGTCAATTTCTAGCTTGTTGATCGAGGTGTTCCCCTTATCCAAAAAATTCCAAAAAATCACAGAGCTTCTTTAACGAGTTGAGAAGCTCCATACCAAATTTCAGCTTCAAATTCATCAATTTTCCCCTCCTTTCACCCTTTTTCCCAGAACCGCACCTGCAAGTCCTATTGTGGCCAGCTTTCTTTTCTTGCGGTTTTGCTTCATCTTTGCTTCCGCTCCCACTATACATCAGGCTGGCTGTTTTTTTTTGGATTTTTGGTTTATGGGGAAAATGGATACAATCCACCAAGGATCAGAACTTACTCTGATACCAAAGTTGATGTATAGTGGGACGGAAGCAAAGACAAAAGGGAAAACCGCAAGATGTGCAGCAGGGCAAAATAGGGTCCGCTTGCGCAGTCTTGGGAGATCGGGTGAAAGGAGGGGTAAATGTTCTTGGTTTTGGCTGAAATTTGGTGGGGAGTGAGGTAACTAGTAAAGGAAGGTTGTGACTAAATTTCGTAATTTTTGGTTAAGGGGAACTCCCTGATCAACTAGCCAGAAGTTGATGTAACTGATCGGATGAACAGATTGACACCCTTTGTTTGGTTTTGATGTGGAGGACGGAAGGGTTCTTGGATGCGGCTGAAATTTGGGGAAATGGAAGTAGACTAGTTGGAATGATGGTGGTTAAAATTTAGGCTGAAATGGCTGAGTAGTTTGTGAGATATGAAGCGGTGAAGTGAGGGGATAGTTCCTAGGCTCGGGCTCGGATACAGCAACACCACCGAGTGAACCAAGGGGCACTCTCAAGCGATCCGGATACGAAACACCACCGGGACTTAAGAGACTCAAAGAACACCACTGTGATGCCAAGCACGGATACAGCTTTGAGGATTCAAAAACGAGCAATCCAGCTCAAGAGTATAAACTCATATATATTCATCAAAAGGTGTCCTTACAATGAGTATACTAGCTGAATATATAATGCCTCATATTGGCATTTTACAAAGCTGAAACCAAGCTAAAACTTAAAGTAAAAATAATAACAAAAACTAACAAGATTCTTTCCCCTTCTCCAAGTTAAGCTAGGTGAAATTCTAGCCAAGCATTTGCACATTTGGGAACATGTGGCTACGGTTTGTTTGCCCCTTTGGCAAGCATCTAACAAACCTCCTTCCATCCACTATGGTTAGTGCTTCTAGAATGCTCCTTACTTAGGCTTCACTTGGTGCTCTTCTTGAACGCATGGATGTAAGTCTTGGGCCCTTGGACCATCCCTTTGATTCTTTATGTTCAAAAGATAAAAGATGGTAGCATTTTTAGCATGCCACGGTTGGACTTGATCGAACTCAACGTTGCTTGAGCATGGGAGAATTTAGGCGGCAAACTTGTAACTTCTAACCTACCTTCTTGACGCTATTGACAATCAATTATTTATAAGCAAAATTATAAGAAATTGATGTCCTTGACTTCTCATCCTCCGGGATCCATTCGTACCGTACTTGAAACTATGGATATTTCAAGTATTTCCGGTTGATCCTTAAGCTTGCATGGCTCCGCAATATGGACAATTTTCAGCTCAAAACATAGGGCTGGCCACTCTCCATCAAAAAGACTCACTCTTATTTACAATGTTTTCCGAGCCTCAACCACATTCAATCTAATTGATCTCAAGCCCTACCTAGATAAAGATGAGGAGCTACCAAGTTTGACGATAAACTCTTTCGAGGAAGGAGGGAATGATGGAAATATTCCATCATCCGAGCCAATAACCCAAGAATCCATTGCAAATAGCAATTCGTGTTAACAATGAAGCGGTTAAAGAACCTAGCCTTGCTGATAAAGAGTACGATGGAATGTTTTAGTCTAGGATTGGTAGGCCTGGATCAATGTAAAGAAGAGATTACACATCCCAGCTTCATCAACCTAATCTACACTCGGATTTAACCTCACTCGTTTACGAGTAACCCTCTTTCTCGTTACTTGGTGCTTGACTAATTTATATATTTTGATGAAACAATTTGGGTCCGTAATGTTGTTTTACATTTCATTTGGTAGAACATTATGTGTGTTGGCAAGAGAAGTTGTTTCGACTAAGTCAAAATAGTTATTGCCACACTCCCTGGTAATGAAGATGGCGACATCGGGGAAGAGCCTCGTCCGAGTCCAAGAATTCTCCAAGCACATTTCATAAGAAGAAACCACACTTGGTTTTCAAACCAAAAGGATGTGTTATGAGTCTTGGAGTCCGACAAGAACTTCTCCGATAGCAGTAATTATTAATCATGAACATTCTCGTCTCCGGCCACGATTCTTAGTCTAGGAGTCCCGATAACATCTTTTAGAGGAGGAGGAACCGGATGCAAAAGACTCTCTTATTTATGGTGTTTTCTAATCCTCGAAACTAGTTCGCTTGCACGCTAGTTACTAGGTTGCGAGTGTTTGAAGCGCTTTCAAGAGGAAATCTAAGTTGCCTGCCAAGGTCGGATGGCCCCTTTGAAGTGCTTGGAGTAGGTAAGTCCCGATGCCTACAAGATTGATCTTGATGGATATTGACCAAGGGCTACAACATACTTGTTCAAGATCTTCTCATATGCCAAAAAGCCAAGAGCCATGTGTTCACGTCAAAGCTACAAAAAGAGCTCAAACCGAAGGGGAGATTATTTTTGATGGAAAGTGACCGGCCTTGTGATTTGAGCTGAATAAGTGTTCATTTTGAAAAGTCATTGATGGAAAGTGGACAGCCCTATGATTTGAGCTGAAAGATGTCCATATTGTGGAGCCATGCAAGCTTAATGATCAACCGGAAATGCTTGATTATTCTATGATCAACCGGAAATGCTTGAGGTTCAAGCGCATGGTGCCAAAGGATCCCGGAGGGTGATGAGTCCAAGACATTTAGTTCTTATGACTGTGTTCATAAATAATTGATTATCAATTTAGCTAAGGAAGATAGTTGGAAGAAGTCACCTAAAACCTCCATGGTGAAGCAAGAGAGTTTGTTCTAGTCAAACCGGGAATGTTGCCATTTTATGCTCATGGTATATAAATAATGTTGGTGCTTAAAATATGGTCGGTCCATATTTACGTCAAAGGTGTCCCTAGCCGAATGATAAACAACATGTGCAGCAAGGAGAAATGGCAAGGAATTCTAGAAGCATCAAGAATCAAGAAGCTTGAAGAAGGGGAAAACAAGCCTAGGCCACATGTTCCCAATTTTGAAATACTTGGCTAGGATTTACTCTAGCTTAGCTTGGAGAAAGGGAAAGGAATATTGTTAGTTAGCATTTTGTTTTGCTTTATTTTTCAGCTTGAATTCAGTTATGTAAATGCTCACATGAGGCATTATATATTCAGCACCTATGCTCCATTGTAAAACACTTTTTGATGAATATACAAACCTTGAGTGTTATACTCTTTTCGGGATGGATTTCTCGAGCCTCTAAATCCTCAAAGCTGTATCCTAGGTTGGCATCTAGGTGGTGTCCTTTGAGTCTCCCAAACCCCGGTGGTGTTTTTGTATCCGGACCGTTTGAGAGCGCCCTTGATTCACTCGGTGGTGTTTACGTATCCGAGCTTGGGTCAAGGTACTATCCAGCGACTTTGCCATTCCATATCTCCCAATTCCCTCAGCCATTTTTTGGCAAATTTTAACCACAATCCTTCCAGTCCATCTACTTCCATTCCTCCAAATTTCAGCCCCATCCAAGAACCCCTCCGTCCTCCACATCAAAACCAAACAAAGGGTATCAATCTGTACATCCAGCCAGCAGCATCAACTTCTGGCTATCTGTTCAGGTAGTGCCCCTTATCCAAAATTCACGAAACTTGGCCACAACCTTCCTCCATCAGTTGCCTCACACCCCTCCAAGTTTTGTCCAAATCCAAGATCATTTACCCCTCCTTTCACCTTTTTCCCCAGAACCGCACCTGCAGGTCCTATTCTGCCCGGTTGTGTGTTTTGCGGTTTTTCCATCTTTTCCTTTGCTTCCGCCACTACACATCAGTCATGTGTGCTTAAAGTTCAACCGGAAGAGCTTGACTATTCTATGAGCAACCGGAGATGCTTAAGGTTTAACCGCTTGGTGCCAATTGAGCCGGGAGGCTAAAAGGCCGAGAAAGTCATCCTTATGATCTTATGTGCATAAATAAGTGTTTAAAGAAGATTAGTCAAGAAGAGCTTAAATCAGCCACGCCTAAATCCCTCCATGTTAAGGCAAAGAGAAGTCCGCCATGACTTGCTTCAAGTGTTACTATTTTTCCCTTGTTCATAAATAATCAAGAGGGTCGGTCCAAGGGTCAACATGGCCGAAGTCAAGCACCTAATGACCAGCATCCAATGACACATATTAAGGAGTATTCTAGAAGCATTCACCTTAGTGGGAGTTGGTTAGAAGGAGGCTTGGCAAAGGGGCAAACAAAGCAAGACCACATGTTCCCAATTTTGGAATACTTGGCTAGAATTCATTCTAGCTTAGCTTGGAGAAAGGGAAAAGAATCTTGTTAGTTTGTTAGCATTTTAGCTTTAATTTTCAGCTTTGTTTTCAGCTTTGTAAATGCATTGTTAGGCATTATAAATTCAGCAAGCCTAGCTCATTGTAAAGACACTTTTGATGAATATATGAATTTGAGCTTTGCTCTTTTGAGATGGATTTCTCAACCCCTTGAATTCTCATTGCTGTATCTGAGCCTTGGCAAGCTTGGTGGTGTCCTTTGAGTCCTTACAATTCCCGGTGGTGTTTCTGTATCCGGATAGATTGCAAGGTGCCCCTCGATTCAGCTTGGTGGTGTTTCTGTATCCAGGCCAGAACCCAGGAACTATCCAGCGACTTCATCAATCCATATCTCCCAATCCACAAGTCCTTTCGTCCCCAAATTTCACCCACACCATCCTACACGGGTTGAGTCCAGCACCACCAAATTTTAGCTCAATCCAAGAAGTATCCCGTCCTCGGCACCAAAAACAAACAAAGGACCTCATCCTGGACAGCCGCCCAGCGTGACTTTCTGTTTGGCTTTGGTTCAAGGTGATCCCGACCTTGGATGCTTCCCATATTTTTACCAGCCCTTCCTAACATCCCAAATAACCTTCCCTCAAATTTTTAGCCAAAACCAAGAACATTTGACCCTCCTTTCACCTTTTCCCCAGACCCGCACCTGCAGACCCTATTCTGTCCGGTTGCATTTTCTTGGGTTTTTCCTTCTTCTTTTGCTTCCGCTCCCACTACACATCATTTTTGCACCTAATCTGGTTCGACCTTTACATGAAGAACTAGAGCTTGGTTTATGGTGAAGAATTATCTTTTATGTCTTATGATACATAAATAATTATTGTTCATGAGTTGGAGCAAAATAATCCACAAAGAGAAGTCCAAAATGCAAAACCGTGCACCAAGCACAAATCTGGCCGGTTTATGTCAAGGGCCGAATGAACCAAGTTTTAACCTCATCCGAATGGGTCATATGTGGACAGCACAAGGAAGGTTCTAGAAAGCATTTCCAAGCATCATCTCTAGTGGAAGAATCTATGACAAGCTTTCTTGCACAAGGGGTAGGAAATACTTGGCTAGAATTAACTCTCATTTTAGCCACATGTTCCTAAATTGGCTTGGACAAGGGGCTAATACATCTTAGGCCATTGATCTTGTAATCTTTCTTTTAGGCCTTAGATTATGTTTTAGTTTTGATTAATTTTCAGCATGTTTTATTTCCTATAAATAGTTTATGAATTCAGCCATGTAAAGATTAGACTTGATGAATATATGAATTTGAGCTTTGCTCTTTCGAGATGGATTTCTCGGCCCCTTGAATTCTCCTTGTTGTATCTTAGATTGGCATCTAGGTGGTGTTCTTTGAGTCTTTCAATCCCCGGTGGTGTTTCTGTATCCGGACCGATTGAAGGTGCCCCTTGGTTCACTCGGTGGTGCTTTTGTATCCGAGCCAGAACCTCGGTTCTATCCAGTGACTTTCCACCCTCATATCTCCCAATCCACAAATCATCTCCTCCCCAAATTTCACCCACGTCATTATACATGAGTTGAGTCCATTCCCTCCAAATCTCAGCTCAATCCAAGAAGTATTCCATCCCCAGCATCAAAAACAAACAATGAACCTCATTCTGGACAGCAGCCCAGCGTGACCTTCTGTTTGCCTTTGGTTCAAGGCGATCCCGACCTTGGATGCTTCCCATATTTTTACCAGCCCTTCCTAACATCTCAAATAACCTTCTCTCCAAATTTCATCCATAAACTCCTCCATTTACCCCTCCTTTCACCCTTTTCCCTAGAACCGCACCTGCAGGTCCTATTCTGGCCAGCTTGCTTTTCTTGCGGTTTTGCTTCATCTTTGCTTCCGCTCCCACTATACATCAGATCTACCTACGGCGTATGGAGTTTCATCCATATTCATTGTCGTTGATCTCAAGGCATACCTGCATGAAGATGAGGAGCTGCCGACTTTGAGGACAAACTGTTTAAAGAAAGGAGCGAATGATGCAAATAATCCATCGTCCGAGCCAATCAACCCAAAATCCACAACATATAGCAATTTTGAGTCAACATTGAGCCCGTCCAAGAACTTAGCTTTGCTGATCAAGAGTGTGATGGAAGGTTTTAGTCGAAGATTGGTAGGATTGGATCAATGCAAAAATAGATCACACATCCCTCCTTCATCAACCTGATCGGCACTTAGGTTCAACCTCACTTGTGTTTCTAAGTGACCCTTGTTCTTGTTACTTGTTGCTTGAACAATTTATTTGTTTGATGAAACAATTTGGGTCTATAATAAGTTAAGTGATGGAGATGTTTCCAGAGGTGACAACATACTACAAACTTAAATCCATCCGAGACAAGAATGAGTTGGCCAAGACCCATTTTGAGCCTTATTATAAGTGCTAGAATGTTTCAACCCTGCTCGGTATTTCAAATACTGAATGTTTTAGCCAATTGGTCACTCATGTCTTGGAGTTTAAACGTCAAACTTCGTATGGAAGCACCTAAATATGTCCCCTATCTAGGAAAATTATGGTAATCCTGGTATTTGGTGGAGATAATAAATGAGGAGGACCTTTGTTAAAACTGGCAATTTGCTCATCCGGGACGACACCTACACATTGTTTTGATCATATCTTCTGATCTAGAGCTCCAACAACAACGTATGATATATGGATGGAAATCCAACATCCTAAGCTTTGTAACCATTCCAAGAACAGCTAAATTGGAGTTGGGGATCTCAAGTTATGAGTATTTGAAGTTGACTCGAAACTAGAAGTTACTGAGACCTAGAATGGCGCTTAAAGGTCAAGTTCAAAAGGGTGTTCGGTTAACCTTGGATTATATTTTGGTCTCCAATTTTCACTAAGGTATTCTTGGATAGGTCTATATTAATATCAACTTATGGGCATTTTCCAAAGATAATAAAGTAAATGGTCCAAGTATCAAACTGGGTATTTCGTTGACCCAGCCTAACCTATGCTGATTGTCCTACTCATAACTTTTTGCTCATAGCTTCAAATGGGTCAAGCCACATATGGTAGGAAATTGTATTCCCAAATCTTTCCATGCATATCTTGCACGTTCAATTTGGAGAAGGGAATCAAAAGTGAGCCAATTAAAATGCAGCTTGAGGAAGGGAAACAAATACATGGCCAGAAATGCCCCAAGATTGAGAACCACATGTTCCCTAGCTAGAGCTTTTTCTTTTTGTCTTCTTTTGTTTATTCCTTGTGTAATCCCCACCTTTAATATTGTAAGGCTCTAATAGCAATTAGAGTGTACATAACTATTCTACTTTGAAGCATTATATATACTAGTGGCTTCACCCTTGTCAAGAAGAAGCTTATGTTTTGATGAATGAAACCGAGTGAGCTGTGTGCTCTTCACCCCAAATTCTTGTATGCTTATCTTGGCTTTGGAAAGCTGAGTGGTGATCTTACAAGTCCATAGTGAGTGTGAGTGGTGTTTCTTATCTCATTCTTGCTTTGATACCCTAAAACCAGATTAGGTGGTGTTTCTTACCCTAATCCAGCTTTTAGCTCTATCCGAGTCATCGAAGTTACAAATTCTCCCTCTCTCACAATGTAGCTCGTTTGCTATCCATCTTTTACCACGTCATTGTTGAGGTGTTAAGTGGATGTGTGCCAAGTTTCAGCTCAATCTAAGCTTTATCCTGGCCCCCTCCTCCAAAACCATCAAGGTGTATCATCCTGGAATTACGGACGCATAGAGCCGACTATTTGCCTTCAGTTTAGGGTGTTCTAGACGTCCATTGATTC
This sequence comes from Talinum fruticosum, assembly GCA_021018815.1. Classification (NCBI taxonomy): domain Eukaryota; kingdom Viridiplantae; phylum Streptophyta; class Magnoliopsida; order Caryophyllales; family Talinaceae; genus Talinum; species Talinum fruticosum. The sequence goes on from JAITYX010000101.1 coordinate 1,167,697, forward strand.
CCCTCTTTTTACAACACCTTCCCTATCCCGTTAAGCCTTCCCCTTAAAAATCAAGCCCAAACTCCACCGAAATCATTCCCATCCATCCATTTCCCGAAGCTGCGCATGTAAGCACCATTCCGTCCGGGTGTGTATATTTGTGCCTTAACCCTTCTTTGCCCTCTTTTCTCCACTTGCTCCAAGGATACATCATTAAGACACTTGTGTATGATGTTTTACATTTCATTAAGTAGAAACTTATGTATGTTCACAGGAGAAGTCGTTTCGACCAGGTCGAACGAGTTATTGCCACACTTCCTAGTCAAGAAGATGGCGACATCGGGGAAGAGCCTATCCGAGTCCAAGAATCCTTCAAGCACATTTTAAAAGAAGAAACCGCACTTGGTTTCCTAGCCAAAAGGATGAGTTCTGAATCTTGGAGTCCTAGAAGAACTTCTCTTGTAGCAGCAATTATTAATAAGGAACATTCTCGTCTCTGGCCATGATTCTACGTCTAGGAGTCCCGATAACATCTTTTAGAGGAGGAGGAACCAAATGAAAAAGACTCTCTCTTATTTACGAGTGTTTTATGAGCCTCAACCACATTCAATGTAGTTGAACCGAAGCCATACGTAGATGAAGATGGGAAGCTACCGAGTTTGAGGACAAACTCTTTCGAGGAAGGAGGGAATGATGCAAATATTCCATCATCTCGAGCCAATAAGCCTTGAATCCATTGCATATAACAATTCCGAGTTAACAATGAAGCGAGTCAAAGAACTTAGCCTTGCTCATCATGAGTACGATGGAATGTTTGTCTAGGATTGGTAGGCTTGGATCAATGTAAAGAAGAGATTACACATCCCAGGTTCATCAACCCGATCTACACACACATTCAACCTCACTCGTATCCGAGTGACCCTCGTTCTCGTTACTTGTTGCTCGAAAAATTTATTTATTTTGATGAAACAATTTGGGTCCGTAATAAGTTGAGACACTTTGTATAATGTTGTTTTACATTTCATTAGGTAGAACATTATGTGTGTTCGTAGGAGAAGCTATTTCGACCAGTGTCGGAACAGTTATTGCCACACTCCTCGGTAATGAAGATAGCGACATCGGGGAAGAGCCTGTCTTAGTCTAAGAATCCTCCAACCACATTTTAGAAGAAGAAACCACACTGGTTTCCAAGCCAAAAGGATGAGTTATGAGTCTTGGAGTCCTACAAGAACTTCTCCGATAGTAGCAATTATTAATGATGAACATTCTCGTCTCTGGTCACGATTCCGAGTGCAGCGAGTCCTAATAACATCTTTCAAAGGAGGACGAACCAGATCGAAAAGACTCGCTCTTATTTATAGTGTTTTCTAAGCCTCATAAACTAGTCCGCTTGCACGGTAGTTACTAGGCTGTAGCATTTGAAGTGCTTCCAAGATGAAATATAAGTTGTTGCCAAGGTCGGATGGCCTCTTTGAAAGTGTTGGAGTAGGTAGGCCCTAATGCCTACAAGATTGATCTACTTGGAACGTATGGAGTTTCAGCCACATTCATTGTCGCTGATTTCAAGCCATACCTGCATGGAGATGAGGAGTTCCTGACTTTGAGGTCATACTCATTCAAGGAAGAAGCGAATGATGCAAATATTCCATCTTCCGAGCCAATCAACCTAGAATCCACAACACATAGCAATTTTGAGTCGGTAGTGAAACCGTCCAAGAACTCAGCCTTGTTGATCAAGAGTGTGATGGAAACTTTTAGTCTAAGATTGGTAAGATTGGATCAATGTAAAAAAGTGATCACATAACCCACCTTCATCAACCTCGATCTACACTTATATTCAACCTCACTGTGTTTCTAAGTGACCCTTATTCTTGTTACTTGTTGTTTGAACAATTTATTTGTTTTGATGAAATCATTTTGGTATGTAATAAGTTAAGACTTACAATTCATTAAGTAGAACATTATGTGTGTTCACAAGAGAAGCTGTTTATGACCAGGTCGAAACAGTTATTGCCACACTCCCGGTAATGAAGATGGCGACATCGGGGAAGAGCCTGTCGAGTCCAAGAATCCTCCAAGAACATTTAAGAAAAAGAAACCACACTAGTTTCCTAGCCAAAAGGATGAGTTATGAGTCTTGGAGTCCTACAAGAACTTCGCTTGTAGCAAGCAATCGTTAATGATGAACATTCTCGTCTTTGGCCATGATTCTAAGTCTTGGAGTCCTGATAACATCTTTATGAGGAGGTGGAACTAGATGAAAAAGACTCTCTCTTATTTCCAATGTTTTCGAGCCTTAGAAACTAGCCCACTTACAAGCTAGTTATTAGGCTGCAACCTACTTTTGGACAGTCCAATGAGGAGTCTTCAAGTGGCATTGTCAAGGCTTTTCAAGTCTTTTCCACCACTTTGATGTATAACTCTACGTTTTGATACCAAAGTTGAAGTATAGCTTGGGTAAGAGGGAGGAAGTGGTTAAGGTGCAAAGAAAAGCAATCGGCCGGAATGGTGCTAATCTGTGCGATCTTGGGAGAATGGGTGGAAGGGGATGTTCCCAGTGGAATTTGGAGGTGAAATTTGAGGGTGAGGGAACTCTTGGGGAGGTTAGGAAGGGTTGGTAAAAAGTGGGAAATTATTCAAGTTCGGGTTCACCTCGATCAAGAGACAGAAAGACTGTTTACTGGGCTAGGGTACAAGATGGTACGGTCTCGATGATTTTGGATGAGGGGTTCGGGATATGGCCTGGATGGAGCTGAAATTTGGAGGGGAATTCTTGGGGCAATTGGGAAGATATGGTAAAAAGTGGGGATCATTCTGATGGAAAGTGGACTGACCTAGATTATGGACCAAAGGCAATTCATCAAAAGAGGTCAAATATGCATGGAAATCAACCGACAACATTTGAATTTCCTTTGTTCATTTTTGATCCTGGAGAAGCCGAGAATGTGATCTTTTATGATTTCATGTTCATAAATAATTATTTACCTAAGAACCAAGAAGGACAATCAAGGAAGAACCAAGCTGGAAATCAAAGTCCTCCACGTTAGAGCATGAAGCTTCGACCGGATATGACAAGGCGTGAAATGCTACTTTCTCATGTCATTTGCACATAAATAAGTTGATGCATATTTCTGGTCAGTCCAAGGTCCAAAAGCAATGTGTTTAGGCACCTAAAATGATGCATCAAGGGAAAGGATTGAAGACCTTCTAAAAGCATTTTGGAATATTATGTGTTGGATCAATGGGAGTGAAGCTTGCATAAGGGGAAAAGCCTCACAACCACATGTTCCCAATTCACAAAATACTTGGCCGAAATTCACTCAACTCTAACTTGGAGAGGAGGAAAGCATCTTTATGATTTTTAGTTTAATTTTCAGCTTAGTAAAATGCTATTTTCATTGCTTATAAATTCAGCTTGTAATTGCATTGTAAAGACAACCTTGATTATTATATGAATGACAAACTTGAGCTGGATTGCTTTTCCCTTTTGAATCTCAATTGCTGTATCCAAGTTGGCTACTTGGAGGTGTTCATTGAGTCTTCAAAACCTACCGGTGGTGTTTCGTATCCGACAAGGCGAGAGGTGCCCCTTGGTCATTTCTAGGTGGTGTTTCGTATCCTAGAGATAGCCTCGATTTTATCCCTTCACTTTCAATTTCCATATCTCACAAACCGCTCATCCATTTCACTCCAAACTTTGTCCATCTCCAGCCCACTCAGCCCACTTCATTCCCCCATAAAAATTGCCTCCATCCAAGTAGTACCCCGAGCCCCACCTCCGATACAAACAAAGGATATCACCCCGGACAGTCAGCCAGAACCCCGACTTTCAGCCCTTTGATCAAGGTGTTCCCAGCGATCAAAAATCCCAAAAAATATCAGAGCTTCTTCAATCAATTGAGAAGCTCCCTACCAATTTTCAGCTCCAAACCCCATCGTTTGCCCCTCCTTTCACCCATTCTCCCAAGATCACTACCGCAAACCCGCATTCTGTCCGGTGCTTCACTTGCGGTTTTGACTTCTCTTTGCTTCCGCCCTCACTACACATCACATTCGAGGGCGGGATCACCTTGAACTAAGGGTACAAAAACTGTTGCTCGAGCAGGAGTCCAGAGTTGACAGGCTTTGGTTGTTTTGGTGTAGGGGGTCGGACGGGTGCTTGGATTGAGCTGAGCTTTTAGGGGATGACTCAACTCGTGTAGGATGGCATGGGTGAAATTTGGGATGAGATGACTCGTGGTTTGGGAGATATGGGTTTTTGAAGTTAAGTAACCGGATAGGCCAAGGTTTTCAAGGATACAGAAATCACCACCTTGAAAAGTCTTGGGGCACCCTAAACTTGGCTAGATACGTGAAACACCACTAGCAAGCTTAAGGACTCAAAAGATCACCACCAAGTATGCCACACTTGAATACAATATTTGAGGATTCAAAGGGGGAATGAGCACACAGCTCAAATTCTGATGTGTAGTGAGGCGGAAGCAAAAGAAAGGGGGAAAACCGCAAGGAGGCTACCCGGGCAGATTGCAGGCCTGCGGTAGTGTTCTTGGGAGAATGGGTGAAAGGAGGGGCAAACGGATGAATGTGGAGCTGATTTTTGGTATGGAGCTTCTCAACTGATTGATGAAGCTCCAGGATTTTTTTGGGATTTTTCTGTCGCCAGGAACACCTTGATCCAAGGGCTGAAAGTCAGGGTTTTAGGCTGACTATCCAGGATGATATCCTCTATAACAATCAAAGGTGGGGGATAGAGGGTTTCTTGGATGGAGGCGATTTTTGGTGGAGATGGAGTAGACTTGCTGGGCCAGAGATGGGTGAAATTTGGAGTGAAATGGATAAGCGGTTTGGGAGGTATGGATTGGTGAAGTGAGGGGATAAAACCAAGGTTCTAACTCGGATACGTAAACACCACCGAGGGAACCAAGGGGCACCTTCAATCTAGCCGGATACGTAAACACCACCGGAAGATTGGAAGGACTCAAAGAACACCACCAAGCTGCCAACTTGGATATAGCAATGAGATTCAAGAAGGGTGAGCAATCTAGCTCGAGTATAAACTCATATATATAATAAAAAAGGGTGTCTTTTTACAATGTATGCATGCTGGATTTATAGTGCCTAAAAATTACACTTTACAATAAAACAAAAAAAAATACAAAGATTCTTTCCTCTCCTCCAAGTTAAGCTAGAATGAATTCGGAACAAGCATTTGAGGTTTTGGGAACATGTGGCCGTGGTTTGATTTCCCCTTTGGCAAGCTTCCTCCTCTCTTGTCTATCAAACCATCTTCCTCTCCACTTTCGGTAGTGCTTCTAGAATGCCCTTCAATAAGGCTTCATTGGATGCTTCCTCTAGGCACTTAACATAGGCTTTTGGACCCTTGGACCGACCCTTAATTATTTATGTTCAACGGACATAAAATGGTAGCACTTGAAACATTTCATGGCCGGTCTCATCTTGGCTTTCACATGGAGGGATTTTAGGTGGTGAGCTTTGGCTCTTCTTGACTTTCCTTAGTGACATGTTTATTTATAAACATAAGGTCATAAAAAGGACAAGCTCTTGGACCTCTACCCTCCGGGGTCAATTTGTACCGTAGGGAATTCAAGTATTTTCAGTTGTCTCCGGGCATGCTTGCACATTTAAGATGGATATCCCTCAGCTCGGATTCCGAGGCTGTCCACTTTCCATCAAATTCTCATTTCATATTCATCAAAAGTTGTTTTTACAAAGCTGAATAGAATGAGTATTTATAAGGAATAAAAGCATGCTGAAAATAAACTAAAGCTCAAAGCAAAAAGATAATCAAAGGCCTAAATTAAGCTACTCCTTCTTCAAGCTAAGATGGATGGACGGATGTGAGAAGCCAATCATCCTCTTTCCTTCTTCTTAAGCTGGTGTTGGAATATGTGGCTAAAATGAAGGATGCATTTTCAGCCAAGTATTTTTCTTTCCCCTTGCACAAGCTAGCTCCTCCTTTGGTCCAACACAAAGATTCTTCCACTAAGGATAGTGCTCCTTGATTCTCTAGAACCTTCTTTGTGCCAGCCATGTATTCCACCATTTGATGACCCATTCGGCTGGGCTGAATATGGGCTTCTTGGTCTTTGAAGATAACCGGCCGAATGTATCAAAAATACCCTGTTAGGTTCCTTAGGTATTTGGACCGACCTTGTTGCATGTTTTGCTTCAACTCCTTAAGTAATATTTATTTATGTACCAATTGTCATAAAATGACAATTTTTATGGCCCTTAAAACCTCTTCAAACCTTGGCTTGGTTTGCACTACTTGGACTTGCATAGGAGTTTTTGGTGTCAAAATTAAGCTTGACTCCTCTTGTGCTTTTGCTTGAGACCCTTGACTCTTGGACATTTGACTTGGATAGAAATATCCATCACACTTACAACTTTCCAAGAAAGAAGAAGAGTTGCTATTGCTTTAGATTGCTGCTACGGTTAGAATCGGGATCAAGCACACTTTTGTAGTTTCACTTTCTGTCTTAGTTAAGATTAATCTTTGTAATTATACTACTACGGATAGTACTTTTAACTATGGTTAAAAATTACCTTTAATGACGGTTAATAGGCATCGTGTATGTGGGCGTCGTTGTATGTAACACCTTTGACTACAGATTTGAACTGTAGTCATAGGTCCTATACGCCGACGGTTTAGATCTCAAAACGGTAGTAAAAGGCTTATCTATGACGACGATTCCTTCTTCTGAACTATCGTCATAGGAAATCCTCTGTAGTGACAGAACATCTACAAAAGGCATTCCTATCCATGTAAAATAAGAACTTTTGAATCTATTTATATTGGTGATTGATACACTCATTGTGTTTCAACTCGGAAAGTTTGAGTGAATCAAACTTCTACTCCTAAAATTCCTTAGCTACTGTACTGGGTTTGGCAACAAAGTGGTATTCTTCTAGGTCTTAAAAACCCCTACTTGGATTCACTCTCACACTAGTTTCTTTGTTCCCCTTACTAGATTTCGAAGCTGGACATTCCGTCCCTTCGAGTCGATCGAGTTCTATCCCCTATTTCTAGTTTCTAACCCTACTTTTCCAACCTCTTATCCCCTGTTCCCTTTTCAATTGTTTTATCAATTATTGAGGATAACTCGTTATCACGGTTGTGCTTCTCATTGTTGTGCTTGGATCCATCATAGTGGATTTGACTTTGTGCTTCGATTAACACCTGTCCGTGGTTTTACGCCCGGGAAGGTTTCCATGTAATCTTTGTGTTTTATATATTTCTGAGTCTAATTTATACTCGGAACCGATTCTAAGACATTACTAAGCGGTTTACTTTGTTAATCCGCAAAAATCTTTCATCACCCTATTCACCCTACCCTTTAGGGTGACTTGACCTCTCCAACAACAAACCTTCAATTGGTATCAAAGTCGAGCCTTTTCAAAGGATCTAACAAATCTAAGGTCTAAAGATCAAATGGCTCAAAACAATAGAGAGTTCAATGAAGGAAGATTTTTCACCGGACCACCCAAGTTCAAGGGTTCAAACTTTGCACACTCGGAAGAAGATGATGGAGTCCTTCATTTAGGACTATGATGAGGAGATTTGGAACATCATCCACAATGGAAACTACACTCCCATGAAGATCGAACGAACAATACATGTACCCAAGGTGAGGTGAGAATAAGAAGTATAGGAAGAACTTCAAGGCCATGAACACTCTAATATGTGCAATCAACTCGGAAGAATACAACAGAGTGTCCGTAACACAACCAAAGAAATATGGGATACACTGGTTAATACCTATGAAAGAACTTGCCAAGTGAAGTAAGCACGGATAAGTCAATTCCTCCACAAGTATGAGATGTTCAAAGCGGAGCCTGATGAGAATATCACTCATATATATATCCGCTTCATTGAGATTGTCAACAATCTCAAGTCCCTTGAAAGGAAGATTTCTCATGAAGAAGTTGTCGAAAGATTCCGATAAGTCTACCGAAGAGAAGATAGGGTTCTAAGGTGACAGCAATCGAGAAAGCTCAAGATCTATCTAAGTCAAACCTAGAAGAAGAGGAAGTTGAGGTCAGTAGCAAAAGAAACATTATACTTAAGGCGTCGGAAAAAGACAACAAAGTCTAAGCTCCTTAGATTGTAAAGAAGATCCCATGGCACTCATAGCCCAAGGATTTAAGAAGATAATGAAATACAAGAAGTGGCGAAAGAGGCCAAAGCGGGAGTTCTACAAGAAAGACAAGAAAGGTAGATTCTCATCCTCTTCTAATTTGTCTTTAAATAAAAACTCGGCTGTTTTGAGTGCAGCAACAAGGAGCACATAATCAAGGACTATCCAAAGAGAAAGAAGGACAGAAAGAAGAAAAAGGCTATGGTGGCTGCCTAGAGTGATGATGATTCGAAGAAGATGATGATTCGATGACTCAAACTAGATCCGAGTCGAGACAGTGATGAATCAAATGTTGAGGAGACAGTTCCTCAAGAGGTAATCAATTATTTCCTAAAGTTATCCAAACTTGATCTTGCTAGATATATTTTTACATTAGAAGAAAAGTCCAATTCCGAGTCCTCTCGAATTCAAGGAGCAACTAGAGTATCTTAATGCTGAGAGCATCACTTTGAAAAAGGAATTAGAAAACTTAAGACAAAATCTGAAAGTACTTGAGACAAGCACTCAAGATAATGACACCGAGTCCGAGTGCCTCGGAAAAGAGAATGAGCAACCGAAACGAAGCTCAATGAGTCTCAAGAGTTGGGTTTAAAACTCACTCAAGGTCATAAAAACCTTGATTTATTACTTATCTCTCAATGTCTCTCATTTCGAAGAAAAGGTCTACGACACAATGTTGAAGAGAAAGATAATTCTTACAACAATCTTCTCAAAACTCATTCCGGAACTGTTCGGTTCAAGAAAGTTGAGCATGGTCCCATTCATTCACAAAGAAAAGGGACTAAGCCCAGACTAGTTTTCATGAAAAAGCCTTCTCAACCTGTTTATAAAAGAGAGGTTTTCAAAGAAAAGAGATACGTAGTCAAATCTCTAGAAAGAAGACTCAAAATCAAACCAAACCCAAAACTATTCAAATTCGGGTTCCCAAAAGTGTTGTTCCATAGAAAAAGACCACAGTAGAAACTGTTATCGAGTATGTAAGAGGAAGTGAGAAGGGTTAGTTTGTTTCTATTTTGCAGTTCACTTAGAAATGAAAGGGTCACTGGTATTTGGACGGTGGATGCTCACGCCACATGTCCGAAGACTCAAGACTCTTCTCGGAATTGGAAGAGATGAAAGGAGGAAAAGTCACATTTGGAGACAATAGTAAGGGCAAGATAGTTGGTGATGTGCCAAAACGCAAGGCTACACCGATCCTAAAAACAGAGTGTGCCAAATGTAATTCCGAGAGACTCGGATTGGGCTTAGAATTGACCAATGAAATAGTAAACAACGAGGATTAAGCTAATCACTCGTGAGGAGATGATTAGCAAGGTAACCAGACTGATAGGACAATAAAAAGATAAACTAGAACTATCCAAGGATACGAGATATCACCACCAAGGATAAAACTAGGGCACTAATCACACTTAGTGATACAGCTATCACCACACTAAGTATAATCGGACTCTTCGAACACAGCCTAATTATGCCAGTAATTAGACAAGCAAAAGAGAATTTTGGGGTTGAAAGGAGCACTTTGCTCAACTTTACTTAGCATATAGCCAATATCAAAATCATCATCCTCTACAAAGAGAGAGCCCATGTATATTTATAGGCCTTTTAGCTAGAGTACATCACTCTAATCTAAGGGTTATAAATCCCTTTTACATTCAATGGTTGTGATGTATTCAGCAAAATAAAAGGATAAAAACAAGGACAACAGGTAAATAATTACAGCGAGAAAAGGACAGCAGAAAAGGAGGGGGACCACAGAATCGGTAGTACAAAGTAGTACGGTTACGAGTCCAGTGACAGACTACGGTCGTTGTCACCAAATTCTTTTGCTTTCTGATCCTTAACTTTCCTTTTCGGCTCTACCGAAGATGCCTAGATGATGATCAAGTAGTCTAAGCTCGAAACCGAGGACTCGGAAAAAGATCTCTTGGCTTATTTTTCCTCCGAATATTTCGACTTGTCGACTCCCTTACTCCTGTCCGAGGAGACAGACGAGTATTTCGAGTGCGGCCAAAACTCCCTTGATGCTGCGTTATCAACGAAGACCCAAGCAATGGTTTCGAGGGTTCCGTAATGAAGTCGGAGGACTCGGAATTATCACTCGGTTCCGGCGGCTCTCGGTCTTAGTTGGAGTGCGGGTTTGTGGTGTCCACCCCATCATCCTCCCTAGCTTGAAAAGAATTTGCCCTCAAATTCTCGAGTGAATTATCTTCCAAGTAAGGAGATAAATCAGCAACATTGAAAGTAGTCGAGACATTGTATTCTCCGGGTAAATTCACCTTGTAAGCGTTGTCATTGATTCTCTCAAGTACTTCAAATGGTCCATCCGCCCTTGGTATCAACTTAGACTTGCGCTTGGAAGGAAAACGCTCCTTCCTTAGGTGGATCCACACGAGATCTCCTGGTTGAAAGACCACCCTTCTGCTGTTTTTGTTAGCGCTGGCCTTGTAACTCGGATTAGCTTGCTCAGTTCGGCTCGACTTTCGCATGCAAGTCCCGAATCCGAGCAGCTCTTTTCACGACGTCGGTATGAGGCTTTCCTTCAAAAGGTCTCGAGGTCGGATCAAGAGGTGACAGAGGTTCCACACCATAAACAACTTTGAAGGGCGAAACATTGGTAGTTTTGTTTGGCGTGTGATTGTAAGCAAACTCGGCATGTGGAAGAAGTTGATCCCACGCCTTAGTATTTGATTTGATTAGCGTTCGAGCAAGACTCCCAAAGTTACTGTTTGTAACCTCGGTCGACCATCCGTCCGAGGATGCTCGTACTTCAACTTCGTTCCCAATTTCTTCCAAAGGGTAACCCGAAATGACTCGAAACTTCGCATCTCTATCCGAGACCATTGTCCTTGGGATCCCATGCGGCCTTACAACTTCTCTGAAGTATAGGTCGGCAACCGAGTGTAGCATCATTGGTTTTGTTGCAAGCAATGAAGTGAGCCATCTTAGAAAATCGATCAACAACAACCAGAATAGAATCTTTCCCTTTACGAGTCCTTGGTAGACCCGGAACGAAGTCTAGACTTACATCCACCCGGGCTGAGTTGGAGCTGGTAATGGAGTGTAAAGTCCTTGAGGCGAGGAATGGCTCTTGGCATATTGGCATACCACACATCGCCTGATGATGTCTTGAACATCTTTGTCCATGCTTGGCAGAAATAATGCTCCTTGAGCATCCGAGTTGTCTTTTTCTCTCCGAAATGGCCAGCAAGTCCTCCGGAATGGACTTCCCTTATAATCAACTCTCTTGTGCCACAGCTAGGCACACACAATCCGATACCCTTGAATAGGTACCCTCCTTGTATTTGGAATTCACCCTTGGACCGAGTTTGGCATTCTTGGTAGAGGGTTCCAAAATCTTTGTCATCCGCATATAGGCTCTTAAAATGTTCAAACCCGAAGACACAAGTTTCTAACTCAAAAACAGCGAGATACCTTACGGACAGAGCATCGGCGCCCTTGTTAAGCTGTCCCGATTTGTGTTTGATTGAAAAATAAAAGGTCCGAAGGTACTCAACCCATTTCGCATGTCGCGGGTTCAACTTGTGTTGACCCTGAATGTACTTGAGGGCTTCATGATCTAAGTGCGGAATGAATTCTTGGGCCACCAAGTAATGATTCCAATACTCTAATGACCGAATGATGGCATAGAATTCCTTGTCATAGGTAGAGTATCTTCGCTTGGTATCACACGACTTCTCACTAAAATAAGCGATGGGACGACCCTCTTGAGTGAGAATCCCACCAATACCTACACCGGAGGCATCACACTCAACTTCGAAAATCTTCTCAAAGCCGGGCGGGGCTAGGACGGGAGCACGGGTCGGTTTAGCCTTGATAGCTTCAAAAGATTTCGAGCCCGAGGTGGCCAAATAAAAGAACTGTTTCGAGCACCTCGGTCATAGGGGCGATGATAGTGCTTGAAGTCTTTGATGAACCTCCTATAGAAAGATGCAAGTCCATGAAAGCTCAGAACATCGTGTATGCTTTTGGGAGTAGGCCAAGACAGGATAGCCTCAATTTTGCTTTCATCTACCTTTACTCCCTCAGCGGAAACAACATAACCTAGAAATGCGATTTCGAGCTGAAGAATGAACACTTCTTCGATTTACGTACAGTTTCTCTCTCTCTAGCAGTTGAACAATGCATGCCGAGGTGGTCGAGAATGTTCCCTCTCATTCGACTGTAGATCGGAATGTCATCAAAGTAGACCACTACGAACTTCCAGATGAAGGGTCCGAAAATCTGATTCATGAGTCGCATGAATGTGCTTGGAGCATTGAGTCGGACCAAAAGGCATAACAAGCCACTCATATAAACCTCCCTTGGTCTTAAAAGCAGTTTTCCATTCATCTCCTTCTCCGATTCTAATTTGATAATATCCACTTCGAGGTCAATCTTAGAGAAGACCTTAGAACCATGTAGTTCATCTAACATATCTTCAAGTCGTGGTATAGGATGCCTATACTTGATAGTGATCTTGTTAATGGCACGACTATCTATACACATCCTCATAGAACCATCCTTTTTGGGTACCAACAAGGCTGGTACAGCACAAGGACTCTTACTCACTCTCACTAGGCCTTTAGACACCAACTCCTCAACTTGCCTCTGCACTTCGAGGTATCTTTAGGGTTCATTCCGTAGGCTGGTTTGTTTGGCAATATCGATCCTTGGATAAGGTCAATGTGGTGTTGGATATCTCTTTTGAGGGGTAGGCCAAGAGGTATCTCCTCGGGAAAAATATGGATGTACTTGGGTAATAATTGTCTTAGCTAATGGGTGTTTGAGTTCGAGGACTCGGAATTGTCTCGACTCAAAAGAATCAACTCTCTCATGGGTCTCGAGTTCATGATGCATGGACTCCAAATAGGCTTCCCTAGGGTCGAAGTAACTCGGGTGGGTTGGGTGTCCGAGGGGGCTTGGCTTTAGGCGGTTGTGAAGGGTCAAGTGGGGCTAACGTTATTTTCTTGCCATTACGGGTGAGGGTGTATGTGTTTCGAACCCATCATGCATAACTCTACGATCAAATAACCAAGGTCTACCCAATAGTAAGTGACATGCATCCATAGGTATAACATCACACCATATATCATCAACATAAGACTTCCCAATCTTGAAAGATATTAGGCAACGAGAATTAACTCCGAGGCCTTTACCTTGACTCAGCCATTGTATGTTGTAGGGGTGAGGGTGCAACTCGGTTTGTAACTGAAGCTTCTCTACCATGTTCACGAAGCAACGTTGGTGCAACTCCCTCCATCAATAATGATCGAACAAACTTTCCCTTTGATAGTTCCCCTCGTGTGGAATATATTCTCCCTCCGAGCCTCACTTAGATCCTTATATCCATTCAAGGCTCTCATGATCACAAGTAGTTCTCTTTCATCGGCCTCTTCGACAATCTCTTCTATGCCCTCAGCAAGGCATACCTCTCCTTCGGGTTCATACTCATCCCATATGGGTTCATCGGCCTCGGTAATAGTGATAACCCTTCGATTTGGGCACTCGAAGCAAAGTGTCCAAATCCACGACACTTAAAACACTTGCGGCTCCGGCCAACATGAGGTTTGTTCCGAGTCCGAGTCCGAATAATAGGGTGTTTAGACTCGGAACCGAGTTTTGGGGTAGCGAGACTTAGGTCTGAAACAGAGGGTTAGAATAACCCTTGCCAAATTGAGTTGGTTTTGGTGGTTGAGTCTTAGAGACTTCTTTCCTGAAGGTTCGACCTTCTTTTGTCTGCTCCACCTTATGTGCCGGAAGACACACCTCATCAAAGGTTGAGTACTGCTGTAACTCAACAACATTAGCATACCTCGGGTCAAGTCCTCCAAGATACCCGACTATTGTTTGATCCTCCGACTCCTGAAGATCGCATTTAATCATTAGCCTTTCGAACTCTCGGGTATACTCCTCTACACTCATCGGAACTTGTTGTAGGTTGTGCAACTTAGAATAAGCTGTCCTGGATGTATGTTGGGGGTAGGAACCGGGTTTTCGGTTTGGACCTCATTTTCTCCCAACTTCCGATCTTAGGTTTCCTTTGAACAAGCACGCTTCTTCTCCGATTTGCCCACCAGGTTGAGGCAAACCCTCCGAGCTTGATAGCAACAAGCTTTACCTTCTTTTCATCTTTCACCTCTTTGTAGTCAAAGATTCTTTCAACTGTTTACAACCATTCCGGAAACTTGTCCGGGTTAAGGCGACCTTCAAACTCCGGGATCTCAACTTTGAAGTCCGAGTTGGGTCGGGGTGATTTATCCCTTCTCCCTCTTCTTCCTCTTCTTTGCTCACGTTCACTGGAAGAAGCAAAGGGGTTGCTCTCCCCATCTTCATCCCCGTGTGAGTGGGTATGTGGTGGTGAGCTGGGTGGTGACTCTTCTAACTCATGCCTCTTCTTCTTCATCATATCTCCAAGTTGCTTTTTCGGATATATATTCCAGGCACGCATCTCATCATTATTGTTCATGAGCATTTCAAAACATTCCTCCAATGTCATGCTTCCACTCATTACGGTTTATGGGTTCTTTATGGACTGATGTGTTTGGGGCTAAATGGGTTGTGTTTGGGTTAAGGAAGCTCGGTCTAGGAAAGGCTCCAAAGCTCGATACCAAAACCGATGTGCCAAAACGAAAGGCTACACCGATCCTGAAAGCAGAGTGCGCCAAATGTAATTCGAGAGACTCGGATTGGGCTTAGAAGTGACCAATGAAATAGTAAACAACGAGGATTAAGCTAATCACTCGTGAGGAGATGATTAGCAAGGTAACCAGCACCGATAGGACAATAAAAAGATAAACTAGAACTATCCAAGGATACGAGATATCACCACCAAGGATAAAACTAGGGCACTAATCACACTTAGTGATACAGCTATCACCACACTAAGTATAATCGGACTCTTCGAACACAGCCTAATTATGCCAGTAATTAGACAAGCAAAAGAGAATTTTGGGGTTGAAAGGAGCACTTGCTCAACTTTACTTAGCATATAGCCAATATCAAAATCATCATCCTTTACAAAGAGAGAGCCCATGTATATTTATAGGCCTTTTAGCTAGGGTACATCACTCTAATCTAAGGGTTATAAATCCCCTTTTACATTCAATGGTTGTGATGTATTCAGCAAAATAAAAGGATAAAAACAAGGACAACAGGTAAATAATTACAGCGAGAAAAGGACGAGCAGAAAAGGAGGGGGACCACGGAATCGGTAGTACAAAGTAGTACGGTTCCGAGTGCAGTGATAGCTATAGTCGTTGTCACCAAATTCTTTTGCTTTCCGATCCTTAACTTTCCTTTTCGGCTCTGCTAAAGATGCCTAGATGATGATCAAGTAGTCTAAGCTCGAAACCGAGGACTCGGAAAAGATCTCTTGGCTTATTTTTCCTCCGAATATTTCGACTTGTCCGACTCCTTTACTCCTGTCTTACTCCTGTCCGAGGAGACAGACGAGTATTTCGAGTGCGGCCAAAACTCCCTTGATGCTTGCGTTATCAACGAAGACCCAAGCAATGGTTTCGAGGGTTCCGTAATGAAGTCGGAGGACTCGGAATTATCACTCGGCTCCGGCCGGCTCTCGGTCTTAGTTGGGTGCAGGTTTGTGGTGTCCACCCCATCGGTTGGGATTGGCGAATTGGCCAATGAGATAATTCGAGTAAGTCCAATCTACCTTATCAAAGGTTTCAAGTACAATCTTATGAGCATTTCTCGGTTATGCGACAAAGGTAGATAGGTAAGATTCACTCGGAGCAACTACTTCATTTCGATGCAATCACCAAAGAGACAAAACTTTAAGGTCTAAGGTTAGCTAACACTTATACCATTCCTCTTTCGGATTATAGTCAAGATTTATCATGCTTAAAAGCATCTATAATGATGGAGATATTCCCGCCTCCCTATCATTATTTTTCTCAACCCCATGCCTTTCAAAGTTGCTGACCAGGTCGAGTTCTTAGGGTCAACAACAGTAGCCCAGCAGACTAACACATCCCGAGCACACATCCAACTTTGAGCATTCGTAACTTCTTCATTAGGCCTTGGATGGATGTGTAAGACCCCTTCAAAGAAAGTGCAAGATGTTATCTATTCATCCAAATAAGTGGTAGGCAATTTTGATTCCATTTGGCCCTTCAATAGGCAAGCAAAAATAAACTATGCAAACTGAAGCAAAAATTAGACCAACTCAACTTCAGGAAAATTCATAAAGCATTATAGAACTCCAAATGACTTGATTCTTGGCTTGAAATTTTCTTTATGATTTATCATAATTTTCTACCATGTTTGAAAGCCATTACTTTTGTGCATTATTTGTAGTGAATCTTTTAAGTAAGTTGCAGCTTATGTGAATTTTAGCTGCTTGTATGTGACTTTGTTGAGATGATCAAGATAGGAAACCCATTTGAATAGCATAAACCAAGTTTTTGAGCAAGAAGGAGCCTTGGTACATCACCATTATGGCCCAAATTGCATTACTCCAAACTTCAAGTCAAATTATCCGTACAACCAAGTGCGAGTCCCCTACATTTCGAGTCCGATAAGTCATTCTAGGAGACAAGAAAAGCCCAAATTTTGATCACCACAATGCATTTTAAGGTCTTAGCTTTCCAAGAAGACCATTAATAAATCATTTGGGGCTCAATTGTGCATGATATGCAAGTATCTTCAAAACAAGTACAAAACAGAGTCAATTCTAACCAATTAGGCTTCTCAGCTGCATATCTTTCAAACTACACATCCAAGGAGAATTCTCAGCATATTTATGGAACTCTAACTCAATAAGATTTTCAAGGACATCTTATTTGAAGTTAAGGGAAAATATGTGAAAATGACAGCCACCTATCCCTTTCACAATTTTGTAATCGTTTTTGCGACAACACTTTATTGTCTTTGCTTTTAGCTTTTTGGTTCCTTTTTCTGGTTGTATGTTGTGTTAATCCTCATCCCTATAATGATATTATAAGGCTTAAAGCCATTGGATTAAGTTTGTAAACCCTAGTAGGATGGCACTATATAAGCAAGTGCCCTTACCTTGTAAAAAATCAGTTTATGTTGAAATCTAAGTAGAGCTTTGCACTCTAAACCCTCAAATTCTTGTTTGCTTATCTTAGCCTTGGGAAGCTAAGTGGTGTTCTAACAAGTCCTTGGTGAGTTTAAGTGGTGTGTCATATCTCAACCTTGCCTAGGTGCCCTAAGTCTCCAAAGGTGATGGAAAGTGGACTGCCCTAAAATATGAGCTGAAGGAAATACATTTTGAAGGATCAAAGATGCATGGAAATCAACCGACAACACTTGAATTTCCTTTGTTCATTTTTTATCCCGGAGGATGAGAAGCCGAGAATGTGATCTTTTATTACTTTATGTTCATAAATAATTACCTAAGAGCCTAGAAGGACAAATCAAGAAAGAACCAATCTAGATAACAAAGTCCTCCAAGTTAGAGCATGAAGCTTCAGTAGGATATGTCAAGGCGTGGGAATGCTATTGTCTTCCACACATAAATAAGTTGCTGCATATTTTGGTCGGTCCAAAAGTCCAAATGCAATATGTCTAGACGTCCTAAAATGATGCATCAAAGGGGAGGATTGAAGACCTACTAGAAGCATCAAGGAATATTATGTGTTGGCAAAATGGAAATGAAGCTTGCATAAGGGGAAAGGCCTCACAACCACATGTTCCCAATTCACCAAATACTTGGCTAGGATTCACCCAACTCTAACTTGGAGAGGAGGAAGGCATCTTTGTTATTTTAGTTTAATTTTCAGCTTAGCTAAATGTTATTTTTGTTGCTTATAAATTCAGCTTGTAATGACAATGTAAAAGAAACTTTTGATGAATTTATAAACTTTGAGTGTTATACTCTTTTCGAGATGGATTTCTCGGCCCCTTGAATTCTCATTGCTATATCCAAGTTTGCTACTTGGTGGTGTCCTTTGAGTCCTTGAACCTACCGGTGGTGTTTACGTATCCGGTAAGGCGAGAGGTGCCCCTTGGTTGTTTCTAGGTGGTGTTTACGTATCCTAGAGATAGCCTCGGTTTTATCCCTTCACTTTCCATTTCCATATCCGACAAACCACTCATCCATTTCAATCTAAACTTTGTCCACCTCCAGCCCAGCGAGTCCACTTCATTCCCTCCAAAATCGCCTCCATCCAAGCGGAACTCCGACCCCCACCTTTGATTATTACAGAGGATATCACCCTGGACAGTCAGCCCGAACCCCGACTTTCAGCCCCAAACCGTGCACAGGTTCACCGTTATGCCCAGGTGTGTGATTACGTGCCTTAACCTTTCTTTACCCATCCTTGCTTCTTGCTCCAAGGTTCCATCATATAAATGATGATACATGGACATGCACCATAGACTAGGCCATATCAGCATGCATACCATCAAGAATCTTGCATCTCATGGATAGAGGTTTACCTAATTGTGCATTTAAGAAAGATAAAATATGTGAGGCATGCACAAAAGGAAACTAAGTCGGATCATCTTTTAAGCCACTTATGACGAGTATCCACATCCTAAGTGCTTGAACCGACTCACATGGATTTGTGCGAGTGAAATTCTTATCAAAAGCTTATGAGGTTAATCATATGTGCTAGTTATTGTTGATGATTACTCACGATTTTACTCGCGTCTGTTTTTCGAAGAATAAAAATGAAGCCTTCAAAGAGTTCAATTACTCGGAATTTGTGCTTGTGTCAAAACGCAAGGCTACGCCGATCCTGCAAACAGAGTGCTCCAAACACAATTTTGAGAGACTCGGAATGGACTTAGAAATGACCAATGGAACAAGTAAACAACAAGGACTAAGCTAATCACTCTTGAGGAGATGATTAGTAGGGTAATCAAGCACCGATAGGACAAGAACAAGATATACTAGAACTATCCAAGGATACGAGATATTACGACCAAGGATAAAACTAGAGCACTAATCACACTTAGTGATACAGCTATCACCACACTAAGTATAATCGGACTCTTCAGAACACAGCCTAATTATGCCACTAATTAGACAAGCAAAAGAGAATTTTGGGGTTGAAAGGAGCACAGCTCAACTTTACTTAGCATATAGCCAATATCAAAATCATCATCCTTTACAAAGAGAGAGCCCATGTATATTTATAGGCCTCTTAGCTAGGTTACATCACTCTAATCTAAGGGTTATAAATCCCTCTTTACAATCAATGGTTGTGATGTATTCAGCAAAATAAAAGGACAAAAGGTAAATAATTACGAGAAGAAAAGGAGGGGGACCACAGAATCGGTAGTACAAAGTAGTAAGGTTACGAGTCCGGTGACATCTACAATCGTTGTCACCAAATTCTTTTTCTTTCGATCCTTAACTTTTCCTTTTCGACTCTGCTGAAGACGCCTAGATGATGATCAAGTAGATTTGAGTATATCTACAATCTGGTCTAAGCTCGAAATTGAGGACTCAAAAAGATCATTGGACTTTTGAGCTCGAAACCGAGGACTCGAAAAAGATCTCTTGTCTTATTTTCCTCCGAATACTTCGACTTTTCTGACTCCCTTACTCCTGTCCGAGGAGACAGACAAGTATTTCCGAGCGTGGCCAAAACTCCCTTGATGCCTGCGTTTTCAACGATGATCCAAGCAATGGTTTACGAGGGCTCCGTAGTAACTTCCGGGGACTCGGAATTATCAATCTGTTCCGGCTGGCTCTCGGTATTAGTTGGGGTTGGGTTTGTGGTGTCCTCCCTATCAATTTGTGTCGTGAAATTCACGTGGAGTTTGAGACTCGGATCGGGAGAATTCAAACCGACCATGAAAGGGAATTCGATTACTCAAAATTTGCAAACTTCTATGATAAGAATGACATTTCCCACAACTTCTCAGCATCAAGCGAGTCCTCAACAAAATGGAGTAGCGCAGAGAAAGAACAGAATACTTTATGAAATAAGAATGATAATGATCATTGAAAATGATTTACCTTATTATTTATGGGTCGAGGAAGTCAACAAAGCCAATTACACACTGAACAGATGCCTCATCGGACCTATTTTGAAAAAGACACCTTATGAGTTGTACAAGGAAAAGAAGCCTAACATTTTCTAGTTTAGAACATTCGGATATAGATGCTTTGTGCTAACAATGGTAAGGAACATCCGACTATCAAATGAAGATACATTTACGGGCTATTCATCTCATAGTAAAACTTATAGAATCTTTAATAAGAGAACTAACAAAGTGGAAGAAAGTATCCACATTGTCTTTGATGCAATTAATCATAACATGATAAGTGAATCTACTTTCTCATATCTCAAGCTCAATCGAGATGAATATGACATAGCAGAAACTAAGCTTAGAATGAACCTAAATAAAAGAACTGAGACAACTCGGAATGAGCGAACTTAGAATCGGTTAGCTCAAGAACTAGCTAAGACTGTTGAAAGACAAGCTCATGAAGAACTTCAACAAAAGCAACCAAATGAAGATCGAGACCATTCAACCAATAAACCTCGGTAAATCGGAGGGCAGGTAAAACTTTTAAATATGCATCCAATCACCTACCTAAGAACATCATTTCGACATCAACAAGTGGGGTAAGAACTGGTTCTTCTTTGCAAAATTTATGCGTATTTTAAGTATTCATCTCATTAATTGAACTTAAAAATGTACTAGAAGCCATACTTGAACCTGAATGGGTAGAGGCCATGCAAGAAGAATTAACTTAATTTGAAAGAAATCAAGTTTGGACTCGACCAAATTGCCTTCTAACCACCCAGTTATATGAACCAAATGGGTTTTCAAGAACAAACTAGATGAGGGAGTGTTGGTAGTCGAAATAAGGCCGGATTAGTTGCTCGGGGATATAACCAAGAAGAGGGAATTGATTGTGGGGAAACCTTTGCACTCGCAGCTAAGATTGAGGCAATCATAATTCCCTTAACATTTGCATGTAGCATGAACATTAAGCTTTATCAAATGGACGTTAAGCGTGTTTTTCTCAATGGTTATATTCAAGAAGAAGTTTATGTTGAGCCACCCCCTATTTAAAAATTCTTAATTTCCAAATAATTTTTTAAATTACAAAAAGCTTTATATGGTCCGAAACAAGCTCCCGAAGCTTGGTATGATTTTCTTATCATTCAGATTTATGTTGATGATATTATATTTGGAGCTACTATGAAACTCGATGGGTAGAACACCCCAAGCTAAACTTTGAATGATAATGAGAAGCGATTATCAGCTGCTTGATAATTCCGAGTCCTCGGAATCCACTCGCCGAGCCCTCATAGCACAAGTGTTGGGTCTTCACTCGTGACACACGCAACAAGGGAGTTTTGATAGCACTCAAAATTACTTGTTTGTCTCCTCATACACGAGTAAGGGGCTAGAGAAGACTGCAGATATTCGGAGATAATGAGTCCAAGTTGATCTTTTCGAGCTCGACTAGTTTTGCAGCTATACTCATATCTACTTGGGCACCATCCGAGCATCATTAGTAAAGCTAGAAAAGGGAAACTTTAAGTATCAGAATGAAGAGAGAATGTGGTGCTAATGACTCGCATCTGTCACTACACTCGTAACTGTACTATTCATGCGAGTGATTCTATGGTCCCCCTTCTTTTCTCGCTGTAATTATCCCACTTTTGTCCTTTTCTTTTGTTGAGTACATCACAGCCTTTGATTGTAAAAGGGATTTATAACCCTTAGATTAGAGTTATGTAACCTAGCTAAGAGGTCTATAAATATGCTTGGGTCCTCTCATTGTACAAGGATCCCGATTTTGAATATTGGCTATATGCTAAGTAAAGTCGAGCCGAGATCCTTTCAACCACAAATTATCTTTTTCTTGTCTAATTAGCAACATAATTAGGCTGCATATTAAGAGTTTAACTATACTTAGAGTGGTGATATCTCGTATCTCCGAGTGTGATTAGCGCCCTAGTCTTATCCTTGATGGTGATATCTCGTATCCTTGGATAATTCTACTTTATCTTGTTCTTGTTGTTCTCAGTATTAGTTACCTTTATTAATCATCTCTCCTTGAGTGATTAGCTAAGTTTTCAGTGTTTACTCGCTCTATTGGTCATTTCGAGTCCTTTCGAGTCATTGAGAACAGCGCTTGTTATACTCTGTTTTTGGATCGGTGTAGGCTTTTGTCTTGGCACATCAACTTTGGTATCGAGCTTTGGAGCCTATCCTAGGCTGAGGTTCCTTAACCAAAATGATTGGAAGTATACTTGTTAGAGGAAAGATTTGAAATGTTCATGAACAATTATGATGACTTGCATGCTTAGAATGACTACCTGAGAAAGCAAATGGGAGATATGATGAAGAAGAAGCATCGTGAGATAGTGGAGTCACCACTCAACTCGCCACCTCATACCCACTCACACGGGGATGACGATGGAGATAGCAATCCTTTTGCTTCTTCTAGTGATCGTGAGCAAAGAGGAGGAAGAAGAGGGAGAAGGCACCACTCACCTTGCCCAAAGTCAGATTTCAAAGTTGAAATCCCGGAGTTTAAGGGTCGCCTTAACCCATATGAGTTTCTCGGACTGGTTACAAACAATCGAAAGAATCTTCGATTACGAAGAAGTGAAGGATGAGAAGAAGGTCAAGCTTGTTGCTATCATGCTCGGAGGTTTTGCCTCGACCTGGTGGGCAAACTTGGTGAAGAAAAGTGTTGTTCAAAGGAAGCCTAAGATAAGAAGTGGGGAGAAAATGAGGTCTAAGTTGAAGGCTTGATTCTTACCATCCACTTACATCCGTAACAACTATTCTAAGTTGTATAACTTGCAACAAGGCTCCATTTGTATGGATGATTATTCCGGGAGTTTGAGAGATTGATGATTAAATGTGATCTTCAAGAGTTTGAGGATCAGAATATAGTAAGATATCTAGGAGGACTTTATGCTAATGTCGTGGAGCTTTAGCAAGTACTCAACGTTCGATGAGGTATGTCTTTCAACACACAAGGTAGAGCAACAAAGGAAGGTCGGAACCTTCAGGGAGAGGACCTAAAAACTCAACCATCAAAGCGTACTTAGTTTAGTGAGTGTTTTTTCTAATCCTTAGAATCAGTAGAAGTCTACTATGCCCAAACCTAGTTCCGTGCCCAAGCCTACAACTACTCAAACTCAAACTCGTAACAAACCTTCCATTGGGTTTAATGTGAGTCTGTAAATGCTTTAAGTGTCGAGTTTTGGAGACTTTACTTCTAAATGTCCTAATCAAAGGGTAGTCATAATCATTGAAAGTTATGAACCACTGTTTGATGAAAATGAGCCAGCCAGAAAGAGAACTATGCCTTGCTGAAGGTATAGAAGAGATTGTTGAAGAGGTTGATGAAGGAAAGTTGCTAGTGATCATGCGAGCCTTAAGTGGATACACGGATCCAGGTGAGGCTCGGAGAGGGAATATATTCCACACAAGGGGAACTGTCAATAGGAAAGTTTGCTCAATCATTATTGATGGATGGAGTTGCACGAACATAGCTGCATTGAGCATGGTAGAAAAACATTCAATTATAAACCGGGTTGCACCCTCACCCATACAGTTTCAATGCCCGAGTCAAGGTAAAGGTCTTAGATGTAATTCTAGTTGCTTGATATCTTTTAGCATTAGGAAATATAATGTTGATGATATATGGTGTGATGTTATACCAATGGATGCAAGTCATTTACTGTTAGTGATGGAAAGTCCCAAGCTACCAAGAACCATGGGCTAGTGGCAAGGCTACAAGAGGAGATAAGCTTGTGTGGAGATCAACTTTGGGCACCAAAGTCCACCATTCTGGTCCGAGTGACACAAGCTGAACTAGAGCTTTGATGGAGAGTGGACAGCTTTGTGTTTTGAGCAGAATGATATTCATTTGGAGGAGCCATATATGCTTAAGGTTCAGCTGGAGATGCTTGAATGTTTCATGATCAAGGGAAGCGTTCACAACTCAACCGAATGGTGCTAATGGACCCCGGAGGGTGATGAGCCCAAAACATTAAGCTCTTATGATTTTGTTCATAAATAATTGATTACCAATTTAGTTAAGAAGGTTAGTTGAAGCTAGCCACCAAAAACCTCCAAGGTAAAGCAAGTGTGCATGGTCAAGTTAAACCGAGGAACATTGCCATTTTATGCTTAAGTACATAAATAAGTTGATGCTTGAATGAGGTCGGTCCATATTGACATGAGATGGGCTATGGCCGGTTATGGAGCAACAAAGGAAGATGGTGACAAGGCATTCTAGAAGCATCAAAGAATCAAGAAGCTTGAAGAAGGGGAAAACAAGCAAGGCCACATGTTCCCAATTTTGTAATACTTGGCTAGGATTTACTCTAGCTTAACTTGGAGGAGGGGAAAGAATCTAATTAGTTTTATTTTCATTTTGCATTATTTTCAGCTTGGTTTTCGGTTATGTAAAAAGCCAAGGCAAGGCATTATATATTCAGCTCATATACCTCATTGTAAAAACACTTTTGATGAATATATTTGAGTTAACACTCTTGAGCTGGATTGCTCGTTTCCTAAATTCTCAAAGCTGTATCCGTGCTTGGCATCACGGTGGTGTCCTTTGAGTCTCCCAAGTCCCGGTGGTGTTGCTGTATCCGGACCGCTTAGGAGTGCCCCTTGATTCACTCGGTGGTGTTGCTGTATCCGAGCCCGAGTCAAGGTTCTATCCCTTCACTTTGCCGCCTCATATCTCACAAACCACCCAGCCATTTCACTCCAAATTTTAACCACCATCCTTCCAACAAGTCTACTACCATTCCTCCAATTTTCAGCTTCATCCAAGAAACCCTCCATCCTCCACCCTTGATCCAAACAGAAGGTGTCAGCCTGCACATCCAGTCCAGCGCTGCTCATTTCAGGCGTGCAGATCAAGGTCTTCCCTTATCCAAAATTCACGAAACTTGGTCACAATCAACCATTACCAGTTACCATCCTTCCCACCAAATTTCAGCCAAAACCAAGAACTTTTGCCCCTCCATTTCCCCGATCTGCCAAGATTGCGCAAGCAGGCTGCATTCTGCCCGGTTGTGTGTCTTGCGGTTTCCTATTCTTTTTCTTTGCTTCCGCCACTACACATCAAGCTTGAAGGGCTGTGAAAGTTGTCCTTCTATGACAACTAGTACATAAATAAATGGTGCTTAGAAGTTGAAGCAAAGTAATCCGCAAAGAGAGGTCCAAAAAGCCTAAAAGCTCAAACCGAGCACTTAGAAGCACATTATGCCCGGCTAGCTTCAAAGACCAACATACCCATGCTCGGTTGATCAAAATAAGTCTCCAAGGGATGGAATATGTTGGCAGCACAAGGAAGGGTCTAGAGGAATGATGTGTAGTGGGAGGCGGAAGCAAAAGGAAGCAAAACCGCAAGAAAACCAAGCTGGCCAGAATAGGACCTGCAGGTGCGGTTCTGGGGAAAAGGGTGAAAGGAGGGGTAAATGGTCTTGGTGTTGGACGAAATTTGGTGGAGAGGTAGTTAACTGGTTGGGAAAGGTTGTGGTAAAATTTGGGCAGCATCCAAGGTCGGGATCACCTTGAGCCAAACGCAAACAGAAAGCGTCACTGGGTGGCTGTCCAGAATGAGGTTCTTTGTTTGTTTTTGGTGCTGGGGATGGAGTTCTTCTTGGATTGAGCTGAGATTTGGAGGGAATGGACTCAACTCATGTAAGATGAAGTGTGTGAAATTTGGGAAAGAGATGATTCGTGGATTGGGAGATATGGTTGATGGAAGTCGCTGGATAGAACCTGGATTCTGGCTTGGATACAGAAACACCACCAAGCTGAATCAAGGGGCACTCTTAAACGGTCCGGATACAGAAACACCACCGGGGCTTAAGAGACTCAAAGGACACCACCAAGCTTGCCAAGGCTCGGATACAGCAATGAGGATTCAAAGGGTTGAGAAATCCATCTCACAAGAGCAAAGCTCAAATTCATATATTCATCAAAAGTGTTTTTACATGAGCTAGGCTTGCTGAATTTATAATGCCTAACATTGGCATTTTACAAAGCTGAAACATAGCTAAAAATTAAAGCAAAATCAAAACAAAATTAGCCAAGATTCTTTCCCCTCCTCCAAGTTAAGCTAGGAGAAATTTCAGCCAAGTATTTGATGGTTAGGGAACATGTGGCTATGGTTTGTTTCCCCTTTGCCAAGCCTCCTTAATTCTTCTAGAATGCTCTTCATGTGGGCTGCTTTGGATGCTCCCCTTAGGCGCCTAGGCATGTTGTAATTGACCTTGGACCGACCAGAATCAAATACAAATTATTTATGTGCAAAGACACCTTACTTCACGTTTTGTCATGGCCAAAATGCACCTTGCTCTAACATGGAGGATTTTAGGTTTGCTAGCTGATTCTTCTTGGCTCTCCTTCTTGACTCTTAGGTAAATAATTATTTATGAACAATCATAAAAAGAACACACTCTTGACTTCCCATCCTCCGGGGTCAAAAATGATAATAAGAAATTCAAGTGTCTTTGGCTGATTTCCATGCATGTTTGATCTCTCTTGATAACTTGTCCTC
The DNA here is from genome assembly GCA_021018815.1 of Talinum fruticosum. NCBI lineage: Eukaryota > Viridiplantae > Streptophyta > Magnoliopsida > Caryophyllales > Talinaceae > Talinum > Talinum fruticosum. Next base: position 1,194,331 of record JAITYX010000101.1, read on the forward strand.
GGTCCATGATCAAGGGCTGTCCACTTTCCATCACTAACTCCCAATCCACTTATCAACTTCGGCCCAAATTTCACCCACATCATTATACATGAGTTGAGTCCATTCCCTCCAAATCTCAGCTCAAACCAAGAAGAACTCCGTCCCCCACCTTCGAATCAAACAAAGAGACCCATCCTAGACAAGTCAGCCTAGAACCCCGACTTTCAGCTCCGTGATCAAGGTGTTCCCGACCTCCAAAAATTCTCCAATTTTTACACAACCTTCTGGCCCAGTTAAGAACCATCCTACCAAATTTCAACCTCAAAATCCTCCATTTGCCCCTCCTTTCACCCATTCTCCCACAACCGCACTCGCAGGTCCGCAATCTGCCCAGGTTGCTTGATTGCAGTTTCCCTCTTCTTTTTGCATCCACTCTCACTATACATCAAAACAAAACCACAAGCATACTAAGGGAGCACTAATTTTGGCCGAATATGGAGAAAGATGTACAAGACATCTTGAAAAGGTGTGCGGTTTGTCAAGAAGCAAAGAGCCATTCTCTCCCTCAAGGGCTCTACACCCCTCTTCCAACACCCAACCAACCATGGGAGGACGTGAGTATGGACTTTGTTTTGGGGCTGCCAAGGACACAAAAAAACAAAGATTCTATTCTTGTGGTAGTGGACCGTTTTTCTAAAATGGCTCACTTTAATCCATGTAATAAAACCAATGATACAACTCAAGTGGCTAATTTATACTTCAAGGAGATTACAAGGCTACATGGTATTCCAAAGTCCATAGTTTCTAATCGGGACAACAAGTTTCTAAGCCACATTTGGATCACACTTTGGAAGAAATTAGTAACCAAGCTACGATTTAGCACTACTTGTCATCCTCAAACGGATGGGCAAACTGAAGTCACCAACCGAACATTGTTAGGGCTTTTGAGGACTTTAATCAAGACCAATGTGAAGGCTTGGGATCAACCACTTGCTTATGCTGATTTTGCTTACAATGGAGCTCCAAGTAAGGCCACCGGTGTTAGCCCCTTCAGGGTAGTCTATGGAGTTGAACCACTCACTCCCCTAGACTTGACATCGAGAAGTTTGGAAGCGAAACCCAATGCGAGAGGCTGCCAAAAGAGTCGATGAAATCCAAAGCATGCATGAGAAAGTGAAGGTAAAGATTGAGCAAACCAATGCCGCCTACAAACAAAGGTTTGACAAGGGCAAAAGGAGGAAGGGTTTCCAGCCCGGAGATCTTGTGTGCGTGCACTTAAGGAAGGAGCGCTTTCCTTCCAAAAGAAAGAACAAATTAATGCCAAGGTGATGGAAAGTGGACAGCCTTATGTTTTGAGCTGAATGATATTCATTTTGAGACGCCTTGCATGTCTAAGGTCCAACCGAAAATGCTTGATTATTCCATGAACAAGGGGAAAAGCCTTACACTCATCCGATTGGTGCTAATGGACCCCGGAGGGTGATGAGTCCAAAACATTTAGTTCTTATGATTTTGTTCATAAATAATTGATTACCATTTAGTTAAGAAGGTTAGTTGAAGCTAGTCACAAAACCCTCCAAGGCAAAGCAAGAGTGCATGGTCAAGTCAAACCAAGGAACATTGCCATTTTATGCTTAAGTACATAAATAAGTTGATGCTTGAATGAAGTCGGTCCATATTAACGTGAGATGGGCCATGGCCGGTTATGAAGCAACAAAGGAAGATGATGACAAGGCATTTTAGAAGCATCAAGAATCAAGAAGCTTGAAGAAGGGGAAAACAAGCCTAGGCCACATGTTCCCAATTTTGAAATACTTGGCTAGGATTTACTCTAGCTTAGCTTGGAGAAAGGGAAAGGAATATTGTTAGTTAGCATTTTGTTTTTGCTTTATTTTCAGCTTGCATTCAGTTATGTAAAATGCCATGGCAAGGCATTATATATTCATCTCATATGCTTCATTGTAAAACACTTTTTGATGAATATACAAACCTTGAGTGTTATACTCTTTTCGGGATGGATTTCTCGAGCCTCTAAATCCTCAAAGCTGTATCCTAGATTGGCATCTAGGTGGTGTCCTTTGAGTCTCTTAAGCCCCGGTGGTGTTTCTGTATCCGAACCGTTTAAGAGTGCCCCTTGATTCAGCTTGGTGGTGTTTCTGTATCCAAGCCAGAATCCAGGTTCTATCCAGCGACTTCCATCAACCATATCTCCCAATCCACAAATCATCTCTTTCCGAAATTTCACACACTTCATCATACATGAGTTGAGTCCATTTCCACCAAATCTCAGCTTAAACCAAGAACCCCTCCGTCCTCCACATCAAAACCAAACAAAGGGTATCAATCTGTACATCCAGCCAGCAGCATCAACTTCTGGCTATCTGTTCAGATAGTTCCCCTTATCCAAAATTCACGAAACTTGGCCACAACCTTCCTCCATCAGTTACCTCACTCCCCTCCAAGTTTCATCCAAATCCAAGATCATTTACCCCTCCTTTCACCTTTTTCCCCAGAACCGCACCTGCAGGTCCTATTCTGCCCGGTTGTGTGTTTTGCGGTTTTTCCATCTTTTTCTTTGCTTCCGCCACTACACATCACAAGGGCTGATAGACCATTTCAAGTGTTAGAGAAGATCAATGAGAATGCCTACAAGGTTGATCTACCTGGTGAATATGGAGTGTCAGCAAGCTTTAATGTAGTTGATTTATCTCCTATTTTGATGATGATACACTAGAGAATTTGAGGGCAAATTCTTCTTTACAAGGGAGAATGATGGAGAGTCCCAAGCTACCAAGAACCATGGGCTAGTGGCAAGGCTACAAGAGGAGATAAGCTTGTGTGGAGATCAACTTTGGGGACCAAAGTCCACCATTCTGGTCCGAGTGACACAAGCTGAACTAGAGCTTGAAGGGCTGTGAAAGTTGTCTTTCTATGACAACTAGTACATAAATAAATGATGCTTAGAAGTTGAAGCAAAGTAATCCACAAAGAGAGGTCCAAAAAGCCTAAAAGCCCAAACCGAGCACTTAGAAGCACATTCTGCCCGGTTAGCTTTAAAGACCAAAATACCCATGCTTGGTTGATCAAAATAAGTCTCCAAGGGATGGAATATGTTGGCAGCACAAGGAAGGGTCTGGAAGAATCCGAGAGCACTACCTTTGGTGGAAGGAATCATGTGTTGGACCAATTAGAAGTAAGCTTGCTCAAGGGGAAAGAAAATACATGGCTGAAATCACTATTCATTTCGGGCCACATGTTCCCAAAACTAGCTTGGAGAAGGGGTTAGCTATAGTGTAATCTTGGCCTTTGATCTTGTACATCCACTCTTAGCCTTAGATTATGCTTAGCTTTAATCTTTGAGCATTACATATACTACATGTATTCGGTTGAAAGGGACAACTTGGATTTTGAATGAAAACCGAGCAAGTTAATGCTCTTTGCCCTTAAAATTCTCAATTGCTATATATAAGCATGACATGCTTAGTGGTGCTCGGTTGAGTCCGAAGGTTTAGTTAGTGGTGATTATCTATATCTAGCTTTGCCTTTCGGTGCCTCAAGGTTCTTATGGTGGTGTGACTGTATCCACAAAGGAGTTGGTTCTATCTTTGTTGAGTTTTTCTTGAGCACTCATTCAACCCAGCCCTCTCCCTACAATTCACCAAGTTTTCTCCTCTTTCTCAGCTTCTTGCTTAGCTATTTATCGGTTAGGTAGACCTTGCTTATTTGAACGTAGATTTATGCGTGATGGGTTCAAAAACACCTACACCCCGACTCGGAATGGCAAGAAGATAACCCTATCCCCACTTGATCCCTCACGAGATGGAGCTTTGGTTAAAGAGCAAGATTGCTCGAAACTAAGGTGGGGAACGAGAGGGAATTGAGGGGGAAATAAAGAGAAACCAGGGGGAGAAATTAGGGCCAACAAAGAGAAACCACCATGAACAAAGGAAACTAAATGATCACAAATAGAAAAGACTAATAATACACCTTGAAGTAGGTTCGGATAGAAAACTAATCTCCAAGGGATAAGACTCAAGCACCCATAGGAAGCTTAGGGCACCAAAGCTAGCATGAGATATGTCACACTCGTCAAACTCTTAATGGACTTGTTAGACACCACTTAGCATTACACGGCTTAGATAAGCAAACAAGGGTTTTGAGGAGAAGAGCCATGCTCATTCCGATTTCATAAACATTCATTAGTCTTTACAAAAGCAAGGCCACTAGTTTATATAGTGCCTTTTAGTAGGTCAAAAATCCCATCCAAGGGCTACAATGGCTCTACACAAATTAAGGGTTGAGATACATTACTAAGAAATAGAAATAAGTTGAAAACAAGCCCAAAGTTGCGAGAAAATAAGTTGGATCAGGCTTGAAAGCGACCCGATCGGATGTCGCTTTCACCCTTTTCTGCGCTGCAAGCTAAACTTCAAAAGGTTGTATCTCTTGATCCCAAGCTTCAAAATTTGTGTTCTCTATATGGCTGGAAAGCTTCACAAATCAGCTTTCCAACCATAAGCTGATTGCAAATAATGGATAACCGAGCAAATAGTTATGCTAGAAACAAACAGCAGAGTGTTAAAACTGCTCCAAACTGCCTAGTTTCTCAAGGTTTAATGTTCTGAACTTTTCCTTCATTTTCTCCAAGTCTACGCCTAAGGCCACTTCATAGTTTGTATGTTGACTTCCTAAGGCCTATAAAAATTAGGATTTGGGCCCTCTATACCCTTAGCATCATTGACTAATTGTGGTCAACAAATGGAGTTTAACTAGCCTGGGTTGAGCTACTCCCAATACTAAAACTTCTTGAATCTTGGCCACCAACCCTTGTGACTTGGACATTGGTAGTGAGTTCCCCATCATCGTCCCCTTGTTAAAGAGAATTTTCCCTCAAATTCTCCAAAGTGTCAGCTTATCCTCTCAATCACCTCAAATGGCCCTTCATCCCTTCGCATAAGCTTGGTCTTCGTTTTAAGAGGAAAACGTTCTTTCCTTAGATGCACCCACACCAAATCTCTTGGTTGGAAGACCACTTGCTTGCAGTTCTTGTTAGCTTAGAGTTTGTATGAGTTATTGGCCTGCTGATCTTTGCCTTGACCTTCTCTTGAAGCTTCTGGATTTCTTGAACCCTCATGGCAGCATCCACACTTGGCTTCTCATCCATGCTTCTTTGTGCAAGGTCTAGAGGAGTGAGAGTTTCAATCCCATAAACCACCTTAAATTGGGTCAAACCCATGGCCTTACATGGACTATTGTTGTAGTTGAATTCAGTGTGAGGTAGTAGTTGATCCCAAGCCTTAGAGTTAGTCTTGATCAAAGCCCTCAATAGCACACCCAATGTCCAGTTTGTAACTTCATTTTGCCCATCTGTTTGGGGATAGCATGTGGTGCTATACTTGAGCTTCGTTCCAAACTTCTTCCACAATGTAACCCAAAAGTGACTTAGGAACTTTGTGTCACTATCTCGAGACCATGGACTTCGGGATTCCATACAACCTCACTATCTCTTTGAAGTACAAATCTGTCGCATGAGTTGCATCATTTGTTTTGTTGCATGGCAGGAAGTGTGCCATTTTAGAGAACCTATCAACAACCACCAAAATGGAGTCCTCACTTCTTTGTGTCCAGGCAGGCCTATTATGAAATCTAAGCTCACATCTTCCCAGGGTAGTTGTGGTGTAGGCAAAGGAG